>PDUQ01000010.1:0-600000 GCA_002994785.1 Heterobasidion parviporum | reverse complement strand
ACGGGTCTGTCAATTGCCGGACACCAATTTGCGACAGATGTCCTCCTATCTTCGGACTCGCCGACGTGTGCCTGTGGTTCGTGTCCGCGGCCAATTCTGCTGCGGTCGGTGGCGCTGTAAGAACCGTACGAAACATGGAGGACGAAACGACGCGCCGTTTTTGCCACTACCAGCCTCGCGCTCTTCTTCTCCACCTTCGAATCCTCCACAGATCCACAGAACATACCCACCGACCGCCTACTGGGATTTCGGTCACGCGGGACAGTGCGAGACCTGGGGAAAGGGGTGCACGGGGTCCGCGAGCGACGCGGCGCGTATCGCCCAATCAGCGCCCGGCGTCGCGGTTATCTGCCCAAGCGTTTTTCTTATCGAGCTTGATTACCGTGCTTATTACCAGAAATATACGGCAGGCACGCAGGCGCACAGGCACGATCAGCCCCAGGTCGTTGCTCCTCGTTGCCGCAGGCTTTGCTCTGCTTCTTACCGCGGCAGCACAGTGGCAGCACTCGGGATCGCGCTCAAGACTGCTCGAGACTGCTCAAGAGAGCGGGGAGTCGACGAAGAAAAATACTCGCATTGGGTGCTTATCTAGGTCGGGCAGTGTTTTTTTTACTGAATAGCTGCAGCGTATCTCGCTACGTGGAGCGACCTCGACCTCTCGACATTAGAGCAAAGTCTACAAGGGGTTTATTCATCGGCAGTCTGGTATGCAAGGCATCGTCATGTTGTGCTGTGTGTGCCTTGCCTCGAGTTCAACATCATTTGAAAGAACAAAGATCGTCGACCGCAGGCCCACGGCCGGCATCGCAACTTTCAGCTTGTATATCCTTGAAAAAACAAAATTTCGTCGGAAATTCAGGCGATGCGCTATCCATGATGGCGCCTTGCGGCGGCCATTCCCTCTAGTATCAGCACAGACAGGCTAGTCTCCTTCCAAGCCCGCTCGCCTCCTGCTCGCCTTCACATTCTCCGTTCGGGAGGGGATCGGTCGAGCCCAATGAAGAGGCCGCGAGGAGGATATAAAAGGATATAGCCAGTGAACACTGAACATACGGACCCCCTTTGGGTCCTCGAGTCCCATTGCTGGTGCGCAAGGGGTTCAGCCACGTAGAATTTACGGCCGACTGCTCGTTGGGCGCTGCAGGGTTCTGCTGCGCTGAGTGGCTGCGCCGCATAGTGCCAGGTGAGCGAATGCTAGTCAGATACCATCGTACTAGCTGTAGTGCTACGATACCGCGTCTCCGCCTCCGCGCGCGCATCTGCGTCGTCGGCACACCATACGAGTGGCAGCTCGCTCGTTCGTTCGTTCGTTCGCTCGTTCGTTCGTTCGCCGCGTCCCGACGCCCGCTTGAGCAATCGCGCGATGACCGTCGTTCAGGGCAGGCACGAGCATCGAACTATCATTCTAGGGGAGCGCTTCACGTCGCCGCCCATGGCAGCTGTCCCGCGCGCGGTGCCCGAGTGGTGCCCGATGACATATTAGGCGTCCACACGTCCACTACTTCCACTTGTTCATGCAGATATACTGACAGGCGGGCGTCGTGAGGACTGGAGCGCGTGCATTACGCGTACGTGCCGGGCTTGCTTTATTGCGGTGGGGCGCAGGCGCAGGTACTGTGCAGGTCCGCGTCGGGTGTGCTGGGTGCGGAGTGTAGGACAGGATCGCAGGCGGGCATGGCCGAATCGACCAAATCGACTGCCGGGGGGCGCGCAGGTAGGACAGACATGCTAAGCGTGCACCATCGAACAGGCGACGGCGATCGGCTCGTGCGCGGTTCTTTCGCGGTCCTTGTGCTCCTGGTTGCGATGTGTACGTGCGCGTGGCGGATGGAGTCCTCACACTCAGCTCGACTTTTGTGCGCCGCTTGGTCATGTCATCACCAGTCGCCCGTGCTTGTCCTCCCTCACGTGTTCTGGGTCCGCGACGTGATCACACTCCGCGCGTGATCCCCATGATATGGTAAACCGGTACTTGCTCTGACGGGTCTGGGAGAGTCTGCAGACACCCCCACCGTTCGCTCGAACGCCTTCCGAAACCAGAACCAATTGATCCAAGAAGACAGTCCGCAGTCCACGCCGTGCCAGAGCTTACATCTCGTCAAGACATCGAAGCTTTGAACGCTCATATCGCCCTTCTCTTTCACATCTCTCATCCACGACGGTCCGCCCACGCGGTGCTCACACTTGGCTTCCATCCGTCGCGCGGCTCTACATATGCGTGTTGGGATTGTAAGCGGTCGGGCGGCTCGGACGCCAGGGGCTCGACGGGACTCACTGCAAGCGTGCCGGGATGCACTTGGAAGGCAATCGTCGTCGTCGTGGCGCGCGCGTCGGGCTCGGCGCGCTCGCCCCATGTGTCGCCGGGAACCTCTGTATCCTTGTTCCCCACGACCCCGGGCGGCGTGCGTGAGGTCAGGCTGTTTGGAGCGAGATTGAGGTCGGCACATGATGCCACGGAGGAGGTAGGGGGTGAATGCTGTACGTACGTGGTGAGAACGGCGTTCGCGTAGACTTGGTCGCGGGGAGAGTATTAGCGGTCGGCGGGCAACCTGAATGAGGGAACTGACATACTTTTGCTGGTTGAAAGATGGAAGATCAGCGAGACGAAGGAAACTGGCATGGCGAGGTACTGGCAGCGGCGACGGCTCGTCAGCACGAAAAGTACGTGATAAGATATGTAAAGGGCGAACGAACAGTGACTATTGTCGCCGCTTGCACTATACTACACGAGGTCCGGAGGGGAGTTAGGTTCACAGTACCGCGAGTGCACAGAACAAGCACTGCTCACGTCGTAACGATACCTCGAGTGATCATGAATCTCATCAGGCCATTGATCAAGTTGTCTGTGCTGCAATAGACTTCAACAAAGTGAAGAGGGATCGAAGACGCTTGCTCACCTCTTCAGGCCGCTGCGCTGGCGGTGGAGGATGGTGCACAGGGCGATCGTAATGAGCACGTCGAGCACGGTGGCGCTGACGACGTTGACGAGCATGATAGCCTTCACAAAATTCGGCGGAACCAATTATTAATGTGGGTGTCGAGCCGGCAGATTAGTACCTACCTGCAGCTTCTTCGTCTGGAGCGTGAGCCACAGCGGGCTCAAAAAGCTGCAATTGAGATAGTCGTGGATATGTTATATATGTTATCATAGAGGAAATACACTGAAAAGACGCACAGGAGCACAGTGATGACTGTGAAGAAAAGCATCAGTGGGTCCAAGTGTATATGACAACAAGAGAAATACCTAGACTAGTTGCAAACGCTACTACCGCAAGGACAGTCTGAGAGTTGAAGGGGAGCCCTGTGAGTTCAACAAATAGCACGTCGGAGCTTTTGAAAGGGCGCACCAAGAAGGAGAACACCCATGTTGGGGTCACAGAATTTGGGTAAAGGCCTCGGTGCACTGGGATGTAAAATTCAGCAGATATCTTGTGAAGAACAAGCGTACCACGTACGCTTGTGGATTCGAATCACAAAAAACCTAGGGTTGATTTGCTTAGCCGTGATTCCATGAGTCACGGTTCTTCACTCTCACATTTGGCACAGAAAGGTAACGAGACCCTGGTCACAGAGATAGTCAGCATCGTGAACGATTGTAGAGGAAAGGAAGCCTCAACTGTGAGCATGCCTTCGAACTAGTACGACCTTTGAGTCTATTAGAGATAGGGCTTCAGGATCATCGACACTCACATGGAGACTCCTACAGCATAAACAAGAAGAGCAAAGATCAGCTTCCAACAGCTTCCAACGCGAGCATGGGCAACTTCACCATGTCTCTGCCTGCCCTCCGAGAACCGTAGAGTCACCAAAGTCTACGATAAAATAGTGATACGCAGCATGGAAGTGCAAGACCATGATGACAGTGTCGATGAACCTTCGAACGTGAGCATCAGAATCCGTGTATTATCGCGCGCGCTGCCTTGGGAATACACGCACAATAGCACCGAGATCTGACAAGTCACAAGGGTGTTCAATGTTGACTGCCTACAGATTTCGTCAATAATGCTTCGGTGACTCACCAATGTTCTCAATGCCCATCGATCTCTAGTGGCATAGTTGTTGAAGTAGTGGATACTCTGCAGCGAGGTGATGCCATACAATCTAGCATCCGCAACTGAACAAGATTGAGGAGAATGGGCTTCGTGCTGTCTAGACACAGGAAACCCGCAGACTCACATACCAGATAGAATCGTTCCTACAAGGAGAGATCCATACGTAATTCCCATACTCACTCCGTCACGGTTCGCCATCATAAAGTCAAAGTGCTGTATGGAAAAAGAGGGGAGCTTTCTGAGGCCTTTGCTCTCCCGGCCGCAAGTATTTATCTGAATCGCCTAAGGGCAGTTAAGGATTGTTTTCGTAGCACAAAGACCGATCTCACAGCTCTGCGGGCAACACACAGATTTAACAATGACACCTACAGTCATTGATCTGCGGATAATTGAGGAGCTCGTTGGACGGATCAGAGCAGAATTTTTCAGTCCTGTCGCACCTCAAGTCCTCACATCACTTCAACCGAGACCGATGAGGTGTAGAACATTCTTTGCCAGCGTTGTGTCAAGGAGCTAAAAGAATATGTGGCACTTGAATGATATCCATCAGAGAGAGTCGGTGAAAGCGCCGCATTAGCGATGAGCATCAAGGCAAGCGGGATTTTGAGACAGGAGTTAGAGGATCTGTGGTGAGGACATTTCTATAATGCAAGCAGGACGCTCCACATTGTATTCGGAGCAGATCAATGCGCTATGGCTATAAAGATCACGTCAAAATTATCGGAATATGTCATAGAAATAGATGATTCGGTGCTTACGGTGAAAAGCGCAGGAGCTGAGCAATATCACTGCAATATCACGGTTACGCATGATCGTCTAGAGCGAAGTGAAGGAGACTTTATGAGACGCCGGTGAGGCACGGAAGGTGAACCTACATCATACACACAAGGAATGTTTGAGAAATTGTATGTAGCAAGCATGTCAGTCTACGATGGGGTGCTGCTCAGCCCCACATAGCACATGAGAATTTGTTAGGATCCTCAGGGCGCTCAGTGCTCACCCTGGCTAGATTTCCGCAGGATCAGGTATAAGTCCGGCAGTATCAGCCCTCCTGCGATTACATGTGAAAAATGTTTCTTTAGCCTGACGCCGAACAAGGAAATGTTGGTTTCGAGTCAAAGTCAGTCGGAGAGAGGAGCTAATAGAGGGGTCAAATTCCCCGAGATCAATTGAAACTCCGCTCCGTCCGCAAATCGGGGCCCCACGGAGAAAAGCCTAAATATGGTAGTTTTACAGCCTTTGCGGCACAGTTTATGCTCACATTTGTGCGAGGTTCTGCCAGTCATCCGGTCGTAAATGTGCAACCCAGGGCGAGGGAGTGGGAATTTAGTGCAGGCGGTCATCCTGCCAGCGATTCCTTCAACCAGGCTACAGTGGCTGCACACAGAACCGTTTTCTGTGTCAGTTCAGCTGGTATTGAGGCAGCATTATCTACTGAGTAACCGCACAACGCTTTAGCTCTCTTTCAAGGTCACAGCCTTACTGGTCAGTGTTCTTATCCTTCGTTCTGTCATTTCTGGATTCGTTCTAACATTCCGCTCGAGACAGAGCGATGCCGTTGAATGAATCCAGCACTGGCATCTACCTTTTGCTTGCCGTGCACCTCACGAGCGAGGAGAACGTCTTCCACTGGGGACTCGCTGCCTGGTCCGAATTACCCGACGACACGACGCGGCTTCCGATTAGCCAAATCGTGTTGATTAAGAACGAGCGCAACGAGGAATTCTGGTGCAGGTGCACGCGCACCGTCGCGCTCAGCACTATCAACAATCTCCTCGGCTTCATTTTGCTCCCCCTCCCGACGGAGTTCCCGGGAAACCTCAGCGACATGCAGGCGATCCTGGCAGAGTGGCAATTGCTCCCGGGCGACGTTCCGGATGCGGAGTTGGATTCTGGCACCGATTGGGTGGTTGATGTATTGGAAGAGAATGCGGAGCAATGGGGGATGGATCTTGGGCTCGAGGGCAATCACATTTTCTCGCACGGGACGCTGCTCTCTATGAAACTGCGCACCGCGCGCCATTCAAACACGCGGCCCGCGACGGTGATCCACCGTAGGGGTGTGAATATCATCAATTGGAATGCCTTTGATCAGTGAATGGCTGCGTAGTTTGCCGCGGGCACCTTCGTCTAGCTGCCACTCCTCGTCCACACATGTGAGTTGACTAGCAGCGAGGCAGATGATCTTGTGCAGCCAATTCACCGTGACGACTTCTTGTTTGTCGAATTTGGGCGCAGAAATTCGCCATGCACGCAGTCAGTGTCTTCTGTTAACTCTCCCCATGAACCTTCCTTATACTGTATTTGTTTCAGGGCTATGCCTCGCGACCAAATCCGTCAATGGTCTGGACCTGACAGATACAAAATCCAAAAGCACGCAGGTACTGACACATGCGACTCTCGACTGGGGGAGAAAATATCAATTAGTTCACAGTCGGCATCGAGCACGGTTTTTGATACAATAAAAATACAACCCGAACTGTCTAGGTGGTAGGTGGGCACCCTAGGGCAAACTCTAGGTTATCAAATTTTATAGCTGCTTGCTTCACAACCATCTTAACAGATCCAGCCACGAGAATCATGCTCGTATCTGACTGTCTTCCAGTGCGACCGTTGTGCAGCTCTGCAGACACGAAAAGAATGCGTAAGTACGAAGAAGCTCAGAGTGGGACGGCTTGAGCTTGAGGGACTCACAAGCACGTCAGGGTGGACTTGGAAGGAGATGGCGGTCAATGTCATGCGCGCATTGGGATCACGCTCGTTCCACGTATCCCCGGGAATCTCTGTGGCCTTGTTGCTCACGACTCTTGACGGTATCCGTGAGGTCAGTCTAGTTGAGGTGAGGTCAGCGCCGATCAAAGAAAAGGTGGGGGCGAATTACGTGGTTAGGACAGCGTTGGCGTAAACTACGGAGAAGAACCGTCAGCAAAGGGGCGTTATTCTCCACGATTAGGAAAAATCGGACTTTTACTCGTTGATAGATGGAAGATCAGCCAGATGAAAGTCGAAGGCAAGGCAAGGTACTATAGCAGACAATGAGTATCCGAGGGAAATAAAAGGAATGTATTACAGACGTACAGTAATCAATGTCGCGCCTTGTATGATACTGGAAAAAGAAGAGATAGTTGTGAGATTCGCAGTGTCACCGATCCACGCGGAGTCCTGCTCACGTTGTAATAATTCCTCGAGTGATCATGAATCTCATCAGGCCGTTGATCAAGTTGTCTGTGCTGTCATAGGAGTTAACAGAGTCAGAAAGGTTCGTAGTTATTTGGCTCGCCTCTTAAAGCCACTGCGATGGCGTTCGAGGATCACGCACAAGGCGATCGTAATGAACACGTCGAGCATCGTGGCGAAGACGATATTAGCTATCATGAGATCCTTCACAATGGTCAACAGAGTGATTGGTGGCACTGATGTATTTGGAAATCGATGGGCCAGAACATACCTGCAGCCTTTCTGTCTCGAGAGTGAGCCACAGAGGATTCAAAAATCTGTTTTATGATACAGTGAATAAAATGAAGTATGTGAGGTGTACTTTGAGAGCATACAGAATTATGGAGAGTGCTGTGTAGAGAGGTGAGTAAGATCGAGAACGAATAATAGCGAGGGAGCTACCTAGGCTGGTCACAAATGCCACTACTGCAAGGAGAGTCTGTGATGCGAAAGAGAACCTCTTAACTTGGTGACGAATACATCAGAAATTCGTTTATAACATACCAAGGAGGAAAACAACCAAGGCGCAAATTTGGATTCTGGGCAAAGTCCTCGGTGTACTGAGATAAGCCGCTTCAGCAGACGTCGAGGATATCTCCATGTCAATCAAGCGGGACTACCACATACACTTCCGAATTCTAATCACAAAAAACCTGGAGCGAGTATGATCAGCTATATTCGATGTGTAATATGTGTTTGTACTCTCACATTTGGCACAGAAACGTCACGATCCCCTGCAACACAGATATAGTCAGCGGTATTCACGACAGTAAACCGAAGGAATCGTCTCAACTGTGAACACGCTTTCAAGCTGGGGAGGACCTTCAATCCACGGAATTTATGCTAGCAAGACAATGAATACTCACATGAAAACTCCTGCGATGATAAAAAAAAATAAGCATTGATATAGTCATCTGACGAGCAATAGACTCTACCATGTCATTATCTGCCCTTCAAGCGCCGACGAATCACCAAATGCCACGACAAAGTAATGATATGCAGCATGGAAGTGCAAGACCATAACGATGGTGTCGATGAGCCTTCAACGTTCAATGTCAGTGCCAGGTCGCTCTCGCACTGAGTAACTCGAATATAGACACACAATAGTACCGAGACCTTCAAGTTGGAATTTCAAAGTTGAGTGCTCAACCGTCAACGTGTTCAGATCTCCTCAAGAGTTTCGTGGTTACTCACTAGTGTTTTCAATCTCCATTGATCTCTATCAGCATAGCCGTTGAAATAGTGAATGCTCTGTAGCGAGGTGATGCCATAGAATCTAGTAACGACGAATGAATCAGTATACAGGATTCTGGAAGAACGAGGGAACTTGTCAAAGACTTACATGCCAGATAGAATTATTCCGATGAGTAAAGATCCGTAAGTGGTTCCCATACCCGCTCCGTCATTTGTCGCAGCCATGAAGTTTGAGTCCTGTGTAGAAGAAGAGGATGCTCGGGGCTTTGCTCTCCCCACAGCAAGTTCTTATCTAGATCGTCTGTGGGAAGTTGCGATGTTTAAAGAAAGAAGCTCCGTAGTAGTTCCGCACATAAAATCAGGCTGCGAGTTTTTTTGCTACCATAGCTCTGCGGGCGATACCTAATCCCATAATCGTTATAATGGCTCCCACAGACCCATATATACATCACGCAACAGCCCTCTATTATGCGATGTAGGAGCTACCGCAATTCCGTATCTTCAGGAAGCGGATCAAACTGTCAACGTATGGCCTGGCAAGGTTCAGAAGCGCTGCAGAACTGTCGGTCAGGACTAAGCATCCGAGAAATATCTTCAAAAGGAGTATACTCAAGAGCCTACATACACTTCCTGAGAGGCCTTAGAGCGCTGTGGCAGACGCACCCCACCCCAAAGGGGCATAGAATAGCCTATTCTAAGGCTTGTCTAGACGTTGATCACATCACAGCATTCGGAAATCGAAAGGACCGGGTCTTCAGAGACGGTTCACAGGTTTCTGGGGCATGCTAGACGGGATGAGGACCAATGGCCCATAATAACTTTCTTTCAGCAAATGATGGAGACTTGATAGTTGCAGGATAGCATTCACTCGTGGAACTCGTTAAATTCTTGCCAAGGTCAGCGTACACATGAAGGTCAAAGAGGGGGACACCTTCGATATGTAACGTTCTATGCAACATGAAGCGAAGGGAGTTCTATGCAAGCTATAAACACTTCGATCTTGGGCAATTTAAAGACGGATCAGAGCATTATGTGCAGAAATACTCTGGAACTCACGTCGGAATCACCGGAACAGGTCATGGGATGATGACCATCCTGTGCTTACGAAAAGAGGTATATTGGGGATGTCAATCAAGCAAAGGAAACACGAGACGTAGAGCCACATCTTTCGCTGAGACCGAGAAAGGGATAGCCATCTTCATGAAAAGCAGAAGCAGCAGTGCCCGGCCCCGCCGACATGGCCGATGGGACACACCTACATGATACATCTCCCTTATGCAGTCAAGGCGCTCTGTTCCTAACATCGAGGAGGGATTGTTTGAACCTGAAGACTGTGTGACTGAGATGGAAACCAACAGGAGAACAAGTTGGTCGATGTGGAAGAGAAAGTCAAAATTCGTTATCACCCTCGTGGCGCCGCGAGACACTGCCACAGCACGTTCAACTCCGCTGTGCCGAGAAAAACATCGGAGTCCCAACTAGTCCCAATCGGCAACCTCAAAAGGGTGGCTGCAACATGGCACCTCGAAGCAATACGCAGGAACCAGGCATACTCGTCGATGAATCACGGTGGATCAAAAATTTCACGATGTCTGAATCATGGATAAAGGCCACAGAACAAATTTGAAATCTCTCGCTCTCTACACTTATCGAAGCACAAAATCAGTGATCGCTGGCTCTCTGAAATCTCACAAGAATGGAGCGACATTGGGTAATTTTTTTCTATAATCTCGCTATACACACCATCATACACGGCTCTCATCTGCAATGACCGTTGTGCCGCTCTGCAGGAATAAGTACAAATGTCAATAGTTTCTGAGCGGCTCTAAAAATCGAGGACTCACCAAAACTTGGGGCTGGATTGTAAATGACATGGCTGTTTCTGTCGTGCGGGAGCTACTGTCGGGATGTTTCCATATATCGCCGGAGATCTCAGTGTTCGACTTGCCCACAACTCTTGCAGGCGTCCGTGAATTGAGTCTATCCGAATAAGGGCTTTAGCATTTGTTTTTTAGGAGAGCGAATAAAGAAAGCCAATACGTAGTTAGAACGGCATTGGCATAGACTGTGGAATAATTGTCAATTATGATACCCAATCCACAGGGACAAAAGAAAGACAAACTCTTGCTCGTCATGAGATGAAAAGCAGTCCAGACAGTATTGTTAGGCATAGACAGGTACTGAAAGAAGACAATGAGCGCCAAAAAAAGTTTGTATAATAACGAACGAACTGTAACAAGTAACACGGTTTGTAGGGTTCTGTGGAGAAGAGACCTCAGCCATCTTAATTCTACAGTTGCATCGATACAAAGCTCACGTGGTGACAATTCCTCGGGTGATCATATATCTCATAAGCCGATCGATCAAGCTGTTTGTGCTACCAGATCAATGTGGGTCAATTTGGAGACGGAATAGTTGAAAACATGACACACTACCCACCTGTTGATATCGCCGCGTTGACGATGGAGGATGATGCATAAAACGATTGTGATGAAGACGTCGAGAACAGTGACAGTAACAACATTGGCGACCAACAAAGCCTTCGAATAATGGTCAATGGAACGAGACGAAAAGTAATCGTCAGAAAAACCTACCTGCATTGTCTTCATACTGAATGTCGCCGACGCAGGGTTTAAAAACCTGCAGGTAGAGATATTAGTGAGACAGCTATAGACACAACTGCAAGGACGTACATAATCACAGTTATGGCTATGGGAATGTGGTGAGAAGTAGGGAGTAGTGAAGGTAAAATGTTGAACCAAAAAAAGAAATATGCACCTATACTAGTTAGGAATCCCACCGCCGCGAGAGCAGACTGACATTCGAAAGGAAATCATCCCGTAAGGTCGACGATGAGCATGCCACAGCATTAAGAAGCAACGCACTAGAAAGTAGAAAATACAGATCGCAAAAACAGAACGTGGGTAAAGTCCTCGGCACACTGTAATGAGGTTTTTCCAGAAGACGTCTGGTCAGTGAGATTTCATATAAGAGACTATCAGAGCAAAGAACCTACGCTTTCGGATTCGAATTACAAAGAACCTGGGCAGTTCTTTAGGCATAATTTACAGCATACACATTCTTCGCACCTACATCTGACAAAGGAACATCACGAGACCCTTGATAACAGTTAGTTTTGTAACCTGAATGAAACAAAGTGAGTACCTTACTGTGAGCGGGCTCTCAAGCTGAGCGATCGGTCGATGAGTTAGGTATGAGATTTCGTGTCCACATACACTCACATCCAAACTCCTACGCGAATGATGCCTTTAGCATAATATAACCATAGGTCTTGATCGAAATTACCATATTCGCCTTCCATAAGCCGACGAGTCGCCAAACGCTGCGACAAAATAATAATATGCACATTGGGATTGCAGCGCCATGATGAGGCTGTCGATGATCCTTCTCAAGATGGGCATTAGTGGCAACCCAATCTCAGACTGCCTGCAGCGCACCATAGCACAGAGATCTGGCACCTAATTTGAGCGAAAATGCCTCTCAAGTTATAAAGATGATCTCCTGGCTACGCACCAACCCTTTCAATACCCATCGGTCTCTACTTCCATAATGGTTGAAAAAGTAGATGCTTTGTAGTGATGTAACACCATAAAGTCTATGATCCGCGATAAAGCAAGCTCTCAGTTAACATTTCTCGTACTGTGAACACACAAGATTCGGGACTCACATGCCAGATATGATTATGCCTAGTAGCAGAGGTCCATACGTCGCCCGCACATACGCAGAGGTATCTGTCACTGCCATGGCGTTGACGATAGTGGAAGAAAGGTGGACGGTAGACGCTGTGTATCCGTCTACCCTGGCCAGTATTTATACATGGCCTGTGGAAGCTACCGTGACAGAAGCGATTTTCTCGGAGAACATAATCTATACCGCCCCCCATACCTCCCATATACAGTGGAGATATGGCGATTTTCTGATCGTGCGTATATCTCAGACCTATGGTGAGAATAAAGCCGTTTGCGCTGTGTCCCGTCTGCATTATAGAGGAGTGGAAGACAAGGGAGACGAGGTGACTGTCACGAGCGCGCAAAGTTCCGAGACGAATCCGGAATCAGTCGGAACTCTCAAGATCTCAACTCCCACTAGAACCATGGACGTTACATGAGCCTCGTGAAACCTGAGAGAGAGAAGGGCTCGGCGTCAGGCGATAGAGTGGCCATGGATCCAGCTGACTGACCTGCCTTTTCAGCTCAAGCCTCTCGGAATGCAGTGGTAAGCCCTTGTGAACGATTCGCTCCGCTCCAAAATCGATATTTGACAACATTTGATCAATACGCTCGCACTTTTGTGTACCGCAGTTCCTCTAGTTTAGCATGGCGAGTGTGCTGCTCAACGAATCCATGAGGCATACATACGACCAAGAGACCACCGTCACAATCTAAACCGACAAAATGTTACAATCAAGTCAGGTAGAATTCAGGAAGAAATGGTTATAGATGTCGCACGTTCGTACCAGGTACCACCAGATGAGTGCATATCTGTTGGTACCTCGTATATATCCAGCCATGAGGAACATAGCACTTTCGATCTTCACCAGGCTCTTAGGAGTGGACAACTGAAAACAAGGTGTCAACGTATTTAAAGCATGCGAACTTGGAGGAACCACAAGGAAACGGGCAGCCTGTGACGAAACAAGCTCTGATAGAAGTGGTACGCACTCACCTCATATCATAGTACCATGGCGATACTTGACAGGATCGCCGCAGCTTCACAGGTATCTCCAACGGAGGCCAAATCAACAGTAGGCTCCCACGTTGCTCCCAAAGTAACCTCAACATTGAGGGGCTGATTAATCGATACATGCGAGCACATACAATCATAAAAATATCGACACGAGCAATACAACCCGTGAACAATGTGGCCATAGGACGCCCCACCGTCAGGGTGATAGAGAGATTGATCCGGCTGATGGTCGAGCTTGATCCTATCCGCATCCGCGGTCAGGTTTCCCTTGAAATGAGAGGAGCTGAGCGATGCCTTCACATGTCTACTCCATGAATTAAGAATGAGGCGCAATCAAACGATGCGGCCGAGGATCTCTGCATCTGCCTCGTGGCCCTCAGTGCCCAATCACGTCCGGCTGTTCTCTAGCGTGGGCGTCGTGCTGCTCTGCGAAGGCAGGAACATCAAGACTGAAATTCAAGGGTCGTTGGAGCACTTAAGCCTGGGGGACTGACTCACAATCAAGTCGGGTAGAATTTGGAAAGCGACAGTCATCGATGTCGCACGCGCGTTTGGGTCGGGTCCGTGCCAGGAACTGCCTAGAGCGGGCTGGTCATGACTTTTTCTGTCCGCGCCTCTTCGCGGCGTGCGTGAGTTCAACCTGTGCCGCAGTTAGAGGTGCCAGATAGAGTGGAGTGGGGATGCTTAGTCCATACGTGGCTAGGACAGCATTGGCATACACTAGATCCAGGGATTGTGTGAGAAACAGGTCTTTAAATAGACGGTATTCACGAACCCTTGCTCGCTGATAGATGGAATGCTACCCAGATTAAGTTGGAAGGAAAAGCAAGAAACTAGAAACAGACGATGAGTGTTGGATTCAATAGATATGGCAATGACTCAACAGTGATTAAAGTAAGTCCTTGTATGATACTGGAAGATAAACCCATCATCAAACTGTCAATGGCATGGGTGGATGTGAGTCGCTCACGTCGTAACGATTCCACGCGTGATCATGAATGTCATCAATCGATTAATCAGGCTGTCCGTGCTATGACAGACGTGTGAGCCAGTCAAATAGAGCGGATCTGCGATAGACATGCCACGAACCTCTTCAGGCCACTGCGATGTCGATCCAGTATAGTGCAGAGGACGATAGTGATGAGCACATCGAGGACAGCACCGACAACGACGTTGCCGATCGTGAGAGACTGGGCACCAGTAAAAGGGACGGTTAGAGTCTACCGCCTGAGAAGCGCGTAACACATTCACAACATGGCATTGAGAATCACCTGCATCCTTTTGGTGTTTTCTGTAATCCAAACAGGGCTCAAGAAGCTAATTTCCGAGATTTTAACAAAGCGAGAAGAAGGCGCCGATGCGCAAGAACGCACACAATCACAGTGATGGCTATGAAGTAACTCTGGTGAGGGAGGGTACGCTAAGAGGGATATCAAGGCTTACCGATGCTAGTCACGAATGCTACCACGGCGAGAAGAGTCTGTCAAAGAAAGGCTAACCCTTCAGTTCGTTCATAAGCATACCGGAGCAGAACGAGCGACAAACCAAGAAATAGAATGTCCATATTGCGACCACAGAATCTGGATGAAGTCCTCGATGAACTGAAGAGGCCGAGCGATTCAGTATGTGTGGAAAGAAGTCCACCATAACACACCACATACACCTTCGAATGCGGATCACAAAGAACCTGGAGTCGTTCCCTTCAGCTATAGTCCATCGAAGAATGCATAGTTTCACTCACATCTGGCATAAGAATATCACCAAGCCCTGCATCGAGACGAACCCTCAGCATGCTGAACGCAATCAGTGGACAGGAGTCTCTCAACTGTGCATATGCTCTCGAGCTGTGTGATATGGGGGTCCTTGAGTAGGTCTCAGTGATCCCTTATCGGCAAGCACTCACGTCAAGGCTCCATGTCTGTCTGCGAAGAGCTGTCGAGTCGTTGAACGATATGACGAAGTAATGCCATGCAGCATGGAAGTTCAAGACCATGATCAAAGTATCCAACGTCCTTGAGAGAAGCATTATACAGCCGCCATCGCGTAGAACCGGAGAACGCACCATAGAACAGAGACCTGATACGCCGCATTCGTGAAAATGTCTATCAACCTCAACAAGGTCTCAGCAACCCACCAGTACTTTCAATGTACGTCGATCCCTGCTCCCATACTGCGTGAAGTAATGTATACTCTGCAGAGATGTGACGCCATAGAGCCTTGAGTGTGTCCAACCTTTCCGTGAACGTCCCATGCCAAGAAGAGTGAAGACTCACATCCCAGAAAAGATCGTCCCCACCAGCAGTGACCCATAGGTGCTCCCCAAACTCGCCCCTTCCTCCGCACGGCCGGTCAAGGAGGTGGTTACGGTCATGAGTTTGATCCCCCAGATCGAGGAAGAGAGAGGAGGGTGTTGTCTCCTCGTTGCGAGTATATATGCAGCTGATTGATAGGATGAGTCTTTTTTTGGGATCAGACGTCCGTGCTGACCGCCCGACTATTAGCTCGAAATCACGTACCGTGGAGTACATAAACAATTTCAACTTTCTCCATGCTCTCGCCGCGCCGATCGATCTAGTATCTCTGCACCACCCAGACGAACTGGAGACGATGACTCCATGGAGGGGCGTTCATATGTAGGTCCATTTGGATCATCGTCAACGTCGTGATGGTGGAATTCTGGCCCAGATACAGATACGCGAAGAAATTTGGAAGGGATTGGTTCTGTGAATCGCTGTGAATCGCCATTTGTCGATTTGTCGACATGAATAGGCTACTGATGGATTGCAGATTTTAACAGTCCGCGGCGGTTCCTGGACAACGGAATAAATCGAGATATAGTGGGGCCTCCTGGAAGTGGAATATCCAGGAGAAACTGCTACATGAGTGCTGGGACGAGACTTCCAGGCGCCTCCGGAGTCTGCTCGCTGTCTAAAAATATCGAAGTGGTTGGCATTGTGATAAGCACATGTTTCCAGCCGCAAGGGCCGGTCTTATGCTAACCTCTAACTCCTATGTTATGGCATCCGTGAAGACGCGCCCAAGTTCGCAACATGAAATCTATCCTGAAATTATACATACGAGAATTCACGGTGGGCCTAGGGAGATATCAGGAAATGTAGCATCCGGATCCACTTCCAAAGATTGACCAAGTGGACTTGCTCGCAATGAACGTGAAAAACGAAACTATCATAAAAATGCCAGTACAATAAATGTCAATTAGCTGCCTGTAAGAGACAAAGCGACGCAGTACGAAAATAACTGAAAACAGCATCAATGCAGTATGTCAAGTGCAACGGATTATTGGCGTTCCCATTGCTGAATTTTCCACAGCTGTATGAGCGTTTGCAACGTTGATGTCCATCGCAACACAATTACGCTTCTGTATCGATAGAAAAGGGATCAGTGTGGATCGCATCAGACGCTTGACTAAAAAGCCCGCCGTGCTTCGTTGGGACGCCTGAGGCGCGGGTACGACTTGGTCCCACGAGCTAGATCGTATATTGCACGCAGTTCATCTCGAAAGTTTCGAGCTATAGCACATTCTACTCATACATACATTGCAACGAATTGTCTCAAGGATATCGTGCCACCATCATTCTGTTCGTCTTCCACGTCTGAGCTTCACGGGTCCAGAAGGGCCTATTTCTTTCCAGACTTCTTCGCGGCCGTTCTGGCCCTGGTTATCTGCTTCTTCCATCCATAACATTGGTTGCAAGCTAAGTAGCGATGACAGCATCAGTGATGAAAAACGAGTATCATCGGAGACGAGATGAGGGAAAGCAGAGCAAGCATGTGGGTAGTCGCTTACAGAGAGAGCCGTGCTTCTTGCACTGGTAGGCCCCATCCTTGTTGACAGTGGCAGCGGGAGCCTCGATACCTTCACGGTTGATAGGATCGAACTAGCCCGACATGAGTCATGTGAGACACGCTAGTTATAGATAGGGGTACACAACTGACCCCGAAGAAAGTGTCGTTCTCCTCTCTGAAATCGGCGCTGCACTCGCCGCACTTCAAGAAAATATAAATCAGCGAGCGCTCATATAACGAGAGGGCGGATTTGCCCTGTGGCTGATATATATTACTCACAACCTCCTTGAAGTGTTGACAGAAGATAGCGTCGTTGATCTCGATTTGAGAAGCGGCGGGTGCAACGTCGGCCATGTCTGAAGGAGGATGGGCGAGAAACAAGGTCAAAGCGAGGCGAGGAAGACTACAATGGTAGAGGGGGAATGATAATCGGGGAGGGGTGGGAGGTGGGAGCAGGTGATGTTTGGATGTTTATATATGGGTCCCAGAAGGGAAGGACCACGTAATGCGGGGTAAGGCCGCCCACCGGACACCGTTGCGGGGTGGCGATCATATCGGGCCTCGGTGCGCCGCGACACTGCCGCGACATGGTCTGGTCAACGCCTTGCGTCGAAGACGACTCTAGGTTTTGTTTATATTCTTTGCGTTACCCGTCGCTATACTGAGGGTACACATCGAGGTCTTGTCAGTGAAGCTCGGCAGCCGGGCGGCGATTGTCCAGAGAAAGAATTTGAGGAAGGAACCTTCTCCGGGCTGCATTGGCCAGGTGATGATGTTCGCGGTCAACTGACGATCACAATGGTATACGTCACGTGTGGTCTAGTACACTCGAGCACGGATCTAGAAGGCAAAATATATATAACAAGGGTCAAGTTCTGTCATGAAGAAACGTCGATGAGCGCATGGCAAACTTGGAGACCGAGGAGCCATTTAACGCACCCGGAAAATATGTTATGAAAAAACCATCACCACCGCATAGGCGGCGGAGGAAATATCATGGGTTCCTGCCTCCCTAGCGTCATCTTCCTGCACTCCTCCAGGAGGAGCTTCAGCTCTGATACATTCGAAGGCTGCACTGTCTCGTCCTCCTCGTCCTCGCTGTCGCTCTCTTCCTCTTCATCATCGGGCAGATCTCCCAGCAGCGCCCCAGTACAATCTTCGAGCCTGACGCCTTCCCTCCGGCACTGCTCGTCCCATCTCCGCCACCGGTCAAAACAGCCGGTTTGGTGCTCGGGCCCGTTGCTCTTTTCCAGCTCACGAAGTAGCGTGCGGTTGAGCACGCGGATCACCTTGAGCGAGGGCAAGAACCGCCGTGTGAGCTGAGTGAACGTGAGGTCGTTCGTGCGCTGGATGAGATACGTCGCCACGGGAGTGAGTGTCGGCGCCATGCCACGTGTCACTGAAGGCGTAAACGCGTGCAGGAGCTGGTGAAGCCCTATGTGCGTGATATGTGTGTGCGGCGTGCGCAGAAGCGTCGGTTGAGGCGAATTGGGGTTCGCGTTGTTGGCCTCTGCGTGAAAAGGAAGACGCCAGTCCGGATTGAAGCAGAACGTCGTCAGGACGGGGCAGAGGTCGAGAACAGAGGAAAGATCAACAGCGGGGATGATATTGAGGTCGACAAAGGTGAGGCCGGAGCCATGCTGTTTGAGGAATCCGATGATGTCCGGGAGAACATGACGCTGAGCGACGAAATCGAGTGAGAACGATTCCAGTACAGGGAGCATCCAACCAGTGAGTTGTTCCAAAAAGTCAGTGGACACACCGCGGATGTCGAGTTGCTTGAGAGATGGCATTGTGATTGCCAGGCCACCAGCCGACCCGAGGAGCAAGGTTTTATCGTCAGTATCGGCAACGAATGAAGACTGGGGTGATGGATCGAAGTTAAGGAAGGCTGACACCAACGAGGGCAAGGAGTCCAGCGCCCAAATAAGCCTCGGAAGCGCAGCTGGAGTGAGAGACCAGTGTATGGAGCGGAGTGATTTTGTCGAAAACGTGCACAGCGCGTCGGCTATAGGGAAGAATGAAGGCGCTATAGGCCAATCCACGGTAAATGACTCGAGATTGGGACACTGGTGTATGATCGAAACGACCATAACTTCAAGCTCTGAAAGTGTGCTCCGGCGCGTAGCATAGAAACGATAAATATGCAGGCGCCTAACATACCACCCGAGCGATGAATTGCGATCAAGAGCAAAACAAAGGGAGGGCAGTTTCGAGGGCTCCACGACGAACAAGAACCGGAAGAGAAGATGATAGCCAACGCGGTACCATTGTCGACAGGTGTACAGTAATGCCTTGCCAACAGTGTGAGCAGTGTCAGAAGTGGCATTGGACTCACACACACCTTAATGGCAGCATATGTCCTCTGCTGCTTCCTATGCAATGCGTTCGCAGGGCTGATGAGTGTCCAGTTATCTTCGTACCGATTCAGCTCCCAACAAGATTCTGACATGACAGTGGGGAGGGTATGGGCGAACAGGCCATCGTTATCGATAGCAAGCTCGAAGATTTGGACCAGAATCTCGGCAGGAACTGAGAAATGGCTCATGGCTCCTCTACCAACCGACCGACTGGAATTTCAGGTCGAGCAAACGCAAGTTATACTAATCGGGGGAAATCGGCTGGCGGATGGTAGAAGCGAAGGCGGACAGGGATTGAAACCTTATATAAGAAAGCCACACAGTGAGTAAGCATGTCGTCCTCGCCGCAAACATCTTCCAGAGAAATCGCTGTGCAGGACCACTCACTTAATTACGAGACACCAGGTCTCAAGCACACTGGCCTTAGTTATCCACCAATAAGCCTTATTTCTACAGTGATAGTTTCACGAAAAAAGGGAGAACCGTTCAGTACATAAGAGGGTCCCTTTCTGTGCTTACTAGGTTTGTCGATGAGCGGGCTGGTGGCGGTGAGGATTTGGTATGAGATTACGATTGTCATCATGAACGTTGCTGTCATGAACAAACAGTAATCTCACGGACGGACCTACAAGGACAAACAGATCGTTTCCAAATATGGTGAATTGTGGCGCAAAGTCGACTTGATCTCAAAAATTGAGTGCCGCATCGACACCGACGACACCGACGACAAAAATGCCATCCGCGTACGCTTGGTCGATTCTTATTTCTTCTATGGGAGGCTAACCCTCTCTGTCAGAGTACCAAAAACCTCCTGGGCCGACGATGTCGATGAGCTCGGTCAGTCCGCATCCTCTACCCACGAATCTCCACATCTGATGGGAGCCATACAGAGCAACCCAAGATCGAGGACAGCGTCGATGAGAACGGTGTTAGAACGACAGTCGAATACGCAGTGAATGATGATGGGAAGAAGGTGAAGGTGCGCCTTTTCTGTCTTGCCTTGTAGCTTCGTCCCCATGATTGTAATACATCTGACAGATCACACGGCGGATCAAGCGCACGCTTCAAAAATCCCTCGTCGAGCACGCAGTCGCAGAGCGCAAGACGTGGGCAAAATTCGGAATTGAGAAAGGGAACAAGCCTGGGCCTGACCGTGCGACGACGACAGTGGGAGAGAACGTTACGCTGAAGCTCAGCGCCGGAAACAAGGTACGTCTCCAATCTTCTTGCCCTTTTATCCACAGAACCTATAGATCGATTTGGCTCGTCGCAGTCCACCGAGCCAGAGCCATCCGCGGAGCAGACGATGAAGGCGACTCTGGCCAAGTCTGGCGCCGGAAAGGTCGTCTGTCGACTGTGCAAGGGTGATCACTTCACCGCCAAGTGCCCCTACAAAGATACTCTCGCTGGTCTAGATGGTACAAGTCGGCGTCTCTCTCACGCAGGAGCCCTTGCTGACGCCTCAAATTCTCTTTCTGATTTACGTAGAAACACCGCCGATGGCCAACGATGACGACGGCGACACCCCCGCTCCCTCTGGTGCAGCAGCTTCCGCGCCCTCCGCAGGTGGGCCGAGCAAATACGTTCCACCATCCATGCGCAACCGCGGGCCCGGCGAGTCCATGGGGCGCCCTGGCGGCTCGCGCGACGACCTGCCCACGCTGCGCGTCACCAATATCTCCGAAGATACCCAGGAGAACGACCTGCGGGACCTCTTCGGCACCTTTGGCCGCGTCGCGCGGGTTTACGTCGGGCGGGACCGCGAGACTGGCATCGGGAAGGGCTTCGCGTTCATCAGCTTCGAGGACAAGTCGACGGCGCAGAAGGCTATGGACAAGATGCATGGACGCGGGTACGACAGCTTGATACTGAACGTCCAGTGGTCTCGTACGTCCCTTTCAAAAGTTGAGACGGCAGTTGTCTGATCTATATATATCATGCAGAACCAAGAGAGCAGAGATAGATGTGCAGCGCATAGCGCTATGTTCGTTCTTCTCCTTTTCTGTGTATTCCAACAGGTCTCAATCATGTGCTTGTCGCATTTTGACCGAATATTGAACGCTTGTGGGGAACAAACACTGCTCACTATTTCATGCCTCCAACTCGCTGACATGTTCAGATGGTCAAACGGGCTCCCACATATATGATCAACTGATAACAACCCATATGCTGTTCGCGTATAGAGCATCGAATACGTGCAATCCAGGCAGAACAGCACAAGCGAAGCAGTAAAATGTAAGTAAACGAAGCGGTGAATATTTGACAGCGTCTATGCAGCAGTTCCTGGCGGTCAGTCATGTGTCTAGCATACGGACCTAATGAAACATTCGCAGTCGCAGTCACCGGGACCAACAATAAGTATGGACCGGGAGAAAACGTCAGAGGACGTGTCTGTGCTATCACATTCTGATAGCTCGCGATGGAGTACCCACATGTGACTGGGCTTCATTTCAATCTGTACAGACGAAAAATGAGGGAAATTCCATGGGGATGTGTCCCAGAAGGACTGGGCGCTGGGCTTCAGTCCTGTCTTGATGTTCCGTGAAACTCGCCCGGAGCCTGTGAGCTATAGGCTGCTGTAGGTGCTCAAACGTTGGGACTGCCTGGGACTGTCCCGCGGAAATAGATACGCATCAGGCTGGCCAGGGCTGGCCGAGATGGATTTAGAGTTCAAAGGGCCTACCAGCATATGTGCCGGCGTCTCGGTAACGGACGCGATCAGAGCAGGCGGAAGTCTGCGAAAGTGTCGTGGCAATCGTCGAAAGCGGCTGTAATACGTTGTCTTGCTTGATGTCGTTGCCCGAATGGACACGGGGAACAGATGACGAACGATGGCGCGATCGCTCAAGAACGCATGGGCACAAACGTGCGAGCGCCAAAGCGTTTCATTTAGGTCCAAACATACATTTGTGTGTGAAGCCCGCTGCCCGAGAGATGGATCATCTGGCTCGTTTCAGCCTGGAAGTGTGCTGGAAGTATTCGACTAGGAAGCGTCCAAGCCGAATGGGACTTTCCGACGAGCGGCCAAGGAGACTTTCTGAGCGAGTGAGGTCACTAATACATACGCGTGGACATGGGAGAAAGCAGGTGGAAGTTGGTCATGTTGCCGAGACGCTGACCGATGCAGTTTGAGATGCAAGTTCCGCGCCGATGAGGAGAGGACCCTGGCATATCCCTATAGAGGTCCGATCCAAAATCGCGATTTTGGGGCCTTTCCGTCCGTAGGTTTTTTGACCTAAAAACGTCAGAAATCGGATCGGACCTCTGAAAATCGCTCCGATTCATCCTCATTTTGGATCGGACCTATCTTTCAGCCCAACTCGTCCGCATTTAGGGATCGGACCTCAAAAACGGCACTTTTCGTCAGCGTAAAACCCAAAAACCTATGTTTTCGGAAGGCTGGTGCTCCGTACTACGACTAATTGGCATCTACATTGATACATCTACTTGCTCCAAGTTCTATTTGTCCTAACAGTGACAAGCATTGAGCATGTCGAGCATGTTTCATTTCCATGAGCTTGTGATGTAAAGAAAATGTACCTACGCAAGGTCTTTCTATAATTAGGAGCAACGAAAGAGCATATTTTTGAGGCTAAATCCAAATAAGCTGATTGATAGGTTGAAGAAATATTTTGCCCGTGGATCGCTACCAGGGTGCTCCTGGGTCTGGGTGACCTACTGGTGACCTTGGGTGGGAGCAAATGCGTCCGCACTGAGGATCGGACATGGCTGCCGACGAGTCAATTTTCGACGCAAGTTGGATCGGACCTACCCCGAAATTTGACCCTTTCCGTCCGCAAACGGATCGGACCTTAGTCGATATTTTGACCCCTTTCCGTCCGCATTAGGATCGGACCTCTATAGGGATATGCCAGGGTCCTATGAGGAGGAGCGCCATGCATCGTGCTTAGTCATACCTCTCGCTCGCGTCATTATGTCGAAAAATCTCCAAGGCGGCTCTCGACTTTATAAACCAGCGTCCGAGTTTTTGCTATGCATTACCGTCTCTCCCAACACCGCCTACCTTCCCGCCCTCATTCCCGCCCCTTAATTTTTCCGAAAACATGACACCCGTTGCACTTTCCAGCGAGCACACACACACCAATGGATACCATGCGAAGAAACTTCACCAGGAGGACCTAGACGGGTTCGGCACCCGCGCCATTCATGTCGGTGCAGAGCCAGACGCTGAGACTGGCGCAGTCATTCCTTCCATCTCGTTGAGCACGACGTACAAGCAGGACGGAGTGGGGATCCATAAGGTGAGCACGAGCCGTTTGGTTCGAGGTCGATAGGCAAAGCTTCGGAGCAATATCATATCTGCTTCCTCGCTTGATATGACTGGAGATCTACCACCAGAGAACCTGGCTTCCGTCTATGATGTTCAGATATGATCACCGGCGGAGGCTGCCATCGTGGTAGATCTATGGTTCAAAGCGGAAGTGCTAGGTTCAGCGGGGTTTCGTGGTGCTTTTGGCATCAGAATCTCCTCTTTAGCTTTCTGTCGTTCGAATCCGTCTCGTCACCGATGACTCACATGTTTTTCGTGGATAGGGCTTCGAATACTCACGATCGGGAAACCCCAATCGCAATGCCCTAGAGCGTACTCTGGCCTCACTGGAATCTGGGGGCGCACATGCACTTGCATTCGCATCTGGCTCCGCAACGACCGCGACGGTCATATCCTCTCTGGGCCCTAATGCGCACATCGTGAGCGTAAACGATGTTTACGGCGGCACGTTCCGATACATGGCCCGCGTCGCGAAAGAGAACCAGGGTCTCGAGACGACATTCGTTGACTTAGAAAACGCAGATGAAGGCGAGGTCCGGGCTGCACTCCGGGAAAATACCAAGGTCAGTATCACGTTTGCAAGCGTTCAATATAATCACCAGCTGACTTCGCCTCTTAACTAGCTAATCTGGATAGAATCGCCGACAAACCCCACTTTGCGCCTCATTGACATACCCCGCATTGTCTCCATCGCCCGCTCGCATCCATCGAACCCCCTCGTCCTCGTCGACAACACTTTCCTCTCCCCCTTCTACTCCTCTCCTCTCCTCCAAGGCGCTGACATCGTCCTCCATTCCCTCACTAAATATGTCAACGGCCACTCTGATGTCGTCATGGGCGCGCTCATCCTCCCCGCCCACCGCGCCGCGACGCACGAACGCCTAGCCTTCCTTCAGAACGCGATCGGCGCGGTCCCGAGCCCGCACGACTGCTGGCTCGCCCAGCGCGGCGCCAAGACGCTCCACCTGCGCATGAAGGAGCACGGCCGGAACGCCCTCGCGGTCGCGCGCGCGCTGGCCGCGAGCCCGCACGTCACGGGCGTCATCTACCCCGGACTCTCCTCGCACCCGCGCAACGCGCTCGCGCGCCGCTCGCTCTCGCCACACGCCGCCCGCTTCGTCGATGCGTTCCTGGCGTCTCCCCCCGAAGTCGACGCCGCGCCACACGACGGGTCGTTCCCATACGGCGGGATGGTGTCGTTCCGCATCCGCGGCGGAGGCGAGGCGGCGCATCGCTTCCTGCGCTCGACGCGCCTGTTCACGCTCGCGGAGAGCTTGGGCGGGGTCGAGAGTCTTGCCGAGCTGCCGGCTCTCATGACGCACGGGAGCATCCCGCCGAAGGAGCGGGAGGAGCTTGGGATTGGAGAGGATCTCATCCGGCTGTCGGTTGGTGTTGAGGAAGGAGAGGATCTTGTGCGCGATGTGTTGCAAGCGCTGGAGGCTGCTGTTCGCGATGGGCAGGCATGAAGGGAAGCCGTCTTTCAGCGGTGACGTTCATTGGGTTTGAGGGGATAGACGAGGCAGCTTATTACACTAGAGAGTCGGGTCCGAGCATCCTATTGTTATTATTTCTTGTGTATTCTATATATCCCCACGCATGGATATACATCGATGTAATGTTTGAGTTGAACGATTGAAGAACAGGTTTTTGTCGTGGAGGGATGTGAACATAGCTTCAATGATAAGTCGATAAGGGCTTAGATATCTGCTGTGAATTGCGCTATCTCCGCTGACATTGGCTCATATCATGTCACCGTCATGACGGAGCTCCGAAGGCCTATTTCTGTGGTCGACTTTCTCTTCTGCGTGTCTATACCCTGTCCTTGGCCGTCTCGAATACCTTGGCCTTGCGACTCATTTGTAGTTGACCCTCCATAGGCGTTTCGAAGGTGCGAGGCTGACTTGACCTGCAGTTATGTCGGACGAAACTACACCCTTGCTCGCCGGGGATGGCCCGGACGCGTCCCTGCAGCCTTCATATGACGATCGTCCTCCAGAGGAGAACCTGGGGGAGCAGCAAAATGGGAGTAGCCAGAGCACTGATAGTACGAAGACTTTTGGGTCGCTTGCAACCACTGTGAGTTCATGGTTTCTTGGGCTCTTGTGTATCGTCCTGCAGCATGAGGAGAGCCGCCTGTGTCGTCGTGCACCCTTGATGTTTCCCTGCAAGCTGACAGAAATACTTTGCATGGTATTAGATCCTCCCTATGGTCATAGGGACGTTCCTTGCAGCCATGGACGGCACGATTGTCGCGTCCTCGTACGCGTCTATCGGGAGCGAGCTGCATCAGCTCCAAAATACCAGCTGGATTGCGACAGGATACATGCTCACACTCGCCAGCTTCCAGTGCGTGCTTTTCCTACCTCTGCGGCTCGTAGTGAGATGAATAGTCTCTGTCAACGTTGTGCAGACCACTCTACGGTAAATTGAGCGATATCTTCGGGCGCAAGCCGTGTTTGATATTCGCGTATGTCGTATTTGCGTTGGGATGCACCATGTGTGGACTTGCCAGGAATATGACGGAGTTGATCGTTGCTCGAGCTATCGCTGGTATCGGAGGCGGCGGAATGACGACGTGAGTCTGGCAGTTCTGCAAGCACTGAATCCATGTGCAGAAAATAACCCTCGTTTAGTATAGTTTCTATCATCATGTCTGATATTGTCCCACTTCGCTCAAGAGGAACTTGGCAAGGTATACACTCTGATTCGTTTCGGTAAGACTGCGCGTGCTGAGCTTCGAAATAGGTTTGGTGAACATCGTTTTCGCCACGGGGTCCGCAGCAGGAGCGCCCCTGGGCGGAATCCTTGCAGATAGTATTGGCTGGAGATGGTACGTCACGAATGCTCTTCAACCGTGTGCTGGATCGAATCCGTCTCATCACTGCACAGGGCTTTCTTGGTCCAAGTACCTGCGACTATCGCTGCGATCATCTCGGTCTCCATCGCTTTAAAGCTCCCGAATCGCGAGGACTCACACCTCCGCGAAAAGCTCAAGCGTGTCGACTTCGGTGGAGCTTTTGTCCTAGTGCTGGCCATTCTCGCCTTGCTGCTTGGCTTGGATCGTGGCGGCAACATCTCCTGGGATGACACGATCACCGTCGCGTCTCTCACAGCCTTCGCCGGACTCTCCGCTCTGTTTGTTCTCATCGAGACGAGACTCGCGAGCGAGCCATTCGCGCCGAAGCGCATCGTGGTGGATCCCGCACTCCTCGCGAGCTACCTGTGCAACTTTTTCTGCGTCGCATCGAGCATGACCATCATCTTTTATGTGTCGTTGTATGTTCAAGCCGTGCAGAACAGGAGCGCAGCCAACGCAGGTGTAGCGCTCATACCCTCCATCGTGGGCGGTGTACTGGGAAGCTTGCTTGGAGGCCTTGTCATGCAAGCCACGGGCAAGTAATATGTTTATACGGTCGGCAATTACGTTTGTATGGTAATCGGGACCGTGGTTGTCACCCTTACTACTGGGGCCATCGTTCATTCGTTCGCTGGAATGGAGATCGGTCAATATCTTTTATTTTGAGATTCTGAAAATTACACTCATCATACACTATGGAACAGGCCTTGTCCTGATGAGCATCGGCAACGGTGAGTCAGATAAGCCTAGATCTCCAAGTCAATACTCATCTTGAATTCTAGGAAGCGGAATTACGACAACCCTCATCGCTCTCATCGCGAATGCGGGTGCGGCGGACCAAGCAGTTGCCACGGCAGGTGAGGGCTTTTACTATTCTTATGCCTAGACCCGGACTCACGCATGGCTACTATACGCAGTGTCCTATCTCTTCCGCTCGTTGGGATCTGTCGTCGGCCTCTCCGTAGGCAGCACACTCTTTCAAAATACCCTCCGAAAATACCTTCACGAGCGATTGCTCGGACAAGACGTCGATGAGGCGCGTGTACTGCATTTCCTTTCCTCGCCTTTACTAAAGAGCTCGTGCGCGCTCGTGCTCCAGATCGTCCATCGCGTGCGCGAATCTCTCAACTACGTGGATCAGCTTGAGCCGCACGTTCGCTCAATCGTGAGGACATCATACGAGGAGGCGTTGCAGGCGACATTCTGGTTCGCAGTTGTGCTCTCCGCCTTGGCCTTGATTTCGTCATTCTTCATCAAAGAAAAGCCGCTGCTACACTCCGGCAGGGGCTAATAATTTCATTTATTTACCATAGATCAAGTAGAGAATCTGTAATTTTCTGTTTCATTTATTTATTGCGAGCTGTCCTCGATGATTCTTGTCTTCAGAATCGATTTGAGATGTACTCGATGATTTCGCAACTCACCTTCGATCTCGGCTAATGCCGGCCGAAAACAAATCCCCAAAAAGGATATGCACATACCGCATTCGGAAGTTTTCCAGCCTATGCGTCCCAAAGACGAGCCCATCGATGTCGCTCTCCCTGCCGCGTTCAATGCACCCGCATTGACACCAGAAGACGAAGCGGTGCGTTCCAAGGCGCGCAGTGACGCCGTGAAATTCCGCTGCCGCACGGCGTGGTCGCTCAATCGATGGCCTCTGGATTTCCAGAGACGAATCATGTCGGCGCGCACGCGAGTGCATCTGCCGCGGGAGTTCAAGGGTGTGTGGGGCCAGGATGTGAAGGTGATATACGAGGGCCAGGAGCTCAACGGGTTCATTCATGAATGGTACAGCGTAGCGGAGGGATCAGAGGACAGGGAGGAGGCGAAGGACGAGACGAAGCGGAAGCGACGGAAAAAGGTCAATTATGTCACTGCCGATGGTATAAGTGCAAGAAGGTACGTGGGTTGCCACTACAGTACTTATCCCCTGCCCGCATTCATCGACCCTGTGCTAACCGCTTATGGGCGGAAGGCATGAGTTCCTGGGCCCCGACCCACGGGTGGCAGGATATTGGCTCGACGACGCAGGTGAGATGCATATCTGCTGGTTTGATGGATTTCTACAGGAAGAGTGGATGGACAGCGGGCGATGGAGAGGACTGGAGGTCGAGAAAGGTGTAGATGGGAAGTGGGTAGAAAAAGAGCAGCAGTGGTGAGGGGCGCGGTGTTCGTTCGGGAAGTAAAGTATGAATCAATCATCGGAGGCTATGGGGATCTTCGATACTGAGCCTCCCACACCGCGAGAAGCTCCGTCAACACCTCCATACTCACGTCCTTCCACTTGCCTTCTTTATTAGCCTCCATGAACTCACTTTCGCGCACAACGTCGAGTCGATCTCCGGCCCACGCGCCGCGATGGAAGTCTCCTTCATACCGTAACGAATGATCAGAGGACCAGGCCGTCTGCATAATGACAATATGGCCTAATTCGACATATACAAAATCGTGCGCGATTGGTGAACCGCGGTGTTGCTCACTGTATTGGTATGTGAACTCATTGACGGTCTTCTCGTGCACGCACTCGTTCCGCGATAGATTGCGAAGTACCAGGCGATGAAAATAAAATGAGTCGCAACCCTCACGATAGCGATCGTAAGTCAAGGCGCGGAACAACTTGTAGGCGCCCGTTTTCGTTCGAATGTCAGGAACGTCGGGCCTGGGACGGAGCTGTCCGATCACATCCAAAACATCCACCGAGGGGCGGAATCGGTCTACGAGGTCAAACAGGGTCGAACACTCTGCGTCTTCAACTTTGTCATCGTCATCGTCACTCCAAAAGCCCTCGGTAGCATCTCTTCTCGTTCGGCCTTCGCGCAGCTCGGTCTTCTCTGCGGCTGTCAGTTCCAAATTGGGAGGCACATCATCGCCCCAGCATGAGTCTCCGACGCAGATGATGCGGTCACCGGCCCAAGTTGTCAATGCGAGGACACGCGATCTGACGTGAGGCCGGCCGATCTGCCAGTGCCGGCGCGACGTCAAGGCAAAGAAGATGACTGAGATGTGGCCAGGGAGGTAGGTATAGATGACATCAATGAGCTCGGTGGGAAGTGAAGTGAAGTAGCAGATGGGAGCCCTGTGAGACTTTGATTCCAAGCCCCTCGAGGAAACGTTGGGTTCGCGGTCGGCAGCGGCTGCAACAGCCATAGTTGTCTTACTTCGCTTCGACGGATATGACCCTTGAAGATTGTGCGCATCAAGGGAGTTAAAGGTTGTGTGGCTGATGCTGGGAGTAGAAGAAACAGTTTGTTCTCTATGTGACCTACTTTCGAGTGGAAACAGTTGAGCGGGAGACTGGGGGCGTGAAGGAGTGTGACTTGCGGGTCATTAGATTGTTCCAAATCGACGAGAAACATTGATTGGCGGTGGAGGCGCTCGATAATAAAGTGGAGGCCACCGCTGAAGAGGCATTCAGAAAGCTTGCCTAGCTCCACTTTCTGGCGCCTGTCGAGGCTCGCGATGTCCCAGTATTGACCCATATCAGCAGCGGATCATAAACAGGGTATCGCCGTACAAGTAGTGAGTACTGAGCGCTGAGCGCTGAGCAGCAAGGAAGACACAATTGGGACGCGTCTGCCACGTCAATTGTCGTCGTCGACTTCCAGGCTTGCAATCCTTCGGATGGCTATGACTCATCTGCCAATTCTCCCACGCGGCAGCCGACATTTTCTTTTGCCATATACGTTGAGTATTCTGCCTGTACCTCGCGAATGATCGAGGCTCACTGAGCCTTTTTCAAGACTCATTTCGAGGCGTGCTAGCAGCCAATTTTGTTTTCGCAACGACTCACTTTCGATTGCGTCGGCCAATGCCGGCCAAGAACCGACGCCCAAAAAGGCAATGCACCTGCCGCATTCGGATATATTCAAGTCTGTTATGCGCCCCGAAGCTGAATGCATCGATGTGCCTCTTAAGACTTCCGGATTCGTCCAGAGCACTCACAATAACGTGAGAAGACGATGCTGCGTGCTCCAAGAAGCAAAAAGGCCTCTCAAGGTCCGCTGCACAGCGAGGCGAAGGACAAGTAGAGAAAACGGCCGTGCGCTCCTAGTCTCCAACATCTTCACTGTTCAGCACTTCACGAGTCTTGCTCGTCCCCGCCATCGCCTTGAAGCCCCCCAGAATCTGTTCTTGGTCAGCCTTGGCGCGGCTCAGCTTTCTCTGCAGTCATCAGCTCCGAGGTGAGAGACCAGCATTCGTCTCCAACGCAGATGATGTGATGACCGGCTCAACTTTTCTGGGGAAGGGCACCTCGGCGCAGAGTCAGTGCATAAGAGAAAAAGATGTGGCCAGGGAGGTAGGTGTGAATGACATCAACGAGCTCTGGAGGGAGGCGGGCAAAGTGAAAGGCGGGGATCTCCATAGACTCTGGATTCCTCGAGAGAGCGTTACGAGTCGGGGGCATCTTCATCATGCGCAAGACACACCACCAATCGTCTTTCGTCCAAGAAACATGGGAAGTCTGTCGATTATATAATTGGCACGAGTGACCTTGATCCCGGTATGTGTCCTGCACAAGATGGAATGTATTGATCAAGCTGATGATGCAAGGCACTTCGTATTAGAACTGTCGGATGCACGGCGAGCTAAGAGGCTGCTTGGAATCCGTAACCCCGATACATCAGGCTGCCCAGGTCGGCTGACAGATGCACGGCGCTGTCCCAGTTCATAATTCGCCGACCGTTATTGTAGTACGGGGCAAGACGAGTAGCTGAGGTACGTGTCGGCGATCGATGGCAGTCCCGAGCATAGTGCACAGCTTTTGTCCGGATGAAGATGAAGCGCGACAAAGATGAACCCGAACAAGTAGCCTAAGACTGGGCGCTGACATCCCAAGTGTGTGGGGATGACTGATGGCGGCGCGGCTGAAGCCTTATTATCCAACCGCGATGACCTTTTGGACCTAGAAAGATCAAGAAGATTCGAGCGTTCTGAGACAGAGCGCGAAACAAGAAGAGCGCGCCGGGTCTGTTATATGAGTTCTCTTTTCCGGAGCTTGAAGCCCTGTAATCGATCGACGCGTGCGTTCAGCTTCCAGCCGCACCATCGTCATCCTTTCTGGATAGATCGCCGGAAAAATATCAGCTACCCATTTGAATGAGAGCACCGCAAGGCATTACGCAGGGAATGTGGGACGACATGAGGAGCTCTGGTCCAGTGTGATTCCTGGAGCTGATTAATGTGCTTCAATGTGGCCCCACAAGAGCCAACGACAACCGGCTATGCACCAATCGAGAAGATCCCGAAACCCGACAGAGATCATACGGGGGCTGTCATACTACCGAGTATGAGCTTGTCTAAAAAGAAGCTCCGAGAGCTGACCTACGTCGAGCGCTGACCCTCGTTGAGCGCTGACCTCATAGAATCGAAGTCCCCGCAGCCGGGAGAGATCCATCATGTATCCTTTCTCCGGAGGACGTCAATGCAGCAGGTTGCAGCCATTGCCGACAACTGATCCCCTGAAACTGCTCAGGCAACAAGAAATAGGTCACTGGGAGATGCCGCCGGGACGGCTCTAATGTGCTCTATTGTCCTGGACGGCCATTGGCAAGATCTCGGACGTCCGAGATTTTGCAATTGGGTCCGATCGAAGCGCACAGCTGAGGCTCTGGAGTGCGCGGTACACAGGTTGCTTAGAGATCACATTCGACGACGCGTCGAAAAGCCGAGAATATGAGACAAGTTGACTCACTGAGATGATGAGGAGCACTTCGAACGAGCCTATCCTGCGAGGTCCGCCTGTTGCTGTCAGCAAGCTGGAAGATCATGCTAGAGTCATCATACGAGGGCTGTGAGATCAGTACGGTGCTGTGAAGAGGTGGAAGTTGCGACGCTGCCGGCGAGGACGCGTAAAACAGCCATTGCCTTTTTGGGATGCCGAGGCTGAGCGGGTTTGGTTCCGGTCCGTCCGTTTGGATCGTCCTGGAGACGATCGGAGACGGTTTTCGTACGATATAAATCGCAGAAAAACAAACATGCCCATGGATCGACAAATGACAGCCTGTTCCTCGAGGGCGAGGTGGAGAGGAGGGGTTTGTAGGGGTCGGGGAGAGCGGCTTATGTACTCGCGCGGAGTAGGATGGTGTGAGCGTGTTCCGCATGCTGACCAACAAGCTTCACTACACGAGACGTCCTCGAAGGCTTTTCTCAGTGGTCCGCCATCGTATCACTTCATTCTCCGGTCCGCACGGCACAACATGCCTTTCAATAAAACCCCTGCCACTGGACATCCAGTCGTCTCTGAACCGACCCTACGACTTCGTTTAACTTAACTTCCTTAAGGCGTTAGTGGTTCCTCCACACCATAGGCATGTCGTCTCTAGAAGCCGCCCCAGCCTTCGTCGCGCCAGTGCAGTCCAAAGCACGCAAATTCTCCCTGTTGGCGCTTTTCTGTATCGCACAGTTCATCGACACGTTCAGTATCTCGTCTCTCATCACGGCCATTCCAAAAATCTCCGAGGACCTGGGGTTGAGCACAGCTCAGGCTACATGGCTGCTTTCTGGTTTCAGCTTGACATTTGCGTCATTTTTGCTCGTGGTGAGTTCCCTCGAATTTCCTCGAATTTTGGCGAGTTTTGATAGAATTTGTGGCGGTTGAAAAGAGCGGAAGGGTCAGTGATGTGTACAGTCCAAGTGAGTTCATCAGTCGTCTTGAGCTCGTATCTCTTTGCTGACCAGATTTTGCAGAGGTCGTGTTCGTGGGCGGTATCGGCGCCCTCGGTTTCATTTCGCTAGGCGCTGGTTTCCTCAACAGCAAAATCCCACTCATCGTCCTTCGTGCACTTGGTGGCATAGGTAATTATCCTTTTCTATCTGTCGATCCTTGCCGAACCCCATTTCTATACGACCTGCACCATAACATTAATAAATTATATTTACTTGATTTTCTTACTCAAAAACCTTCCAGCTGGTTCGATGACCATCCCATCTGCCTTGGCACTCATTGTCGCTATGTTTCCTCAACCACTGGAACAATCGCGCGCGATCTCCCTCTTCGGAGGTTGTGGCGCTGTTGGAAATGGTCTGTTCCTTCTGCTTTTTTCTACCGTTTGTTCACTTACCGAGCTTTCATGAACAGTCGCTGGTCTGATTATTGGTGGTGTCTTCACTCAATTCGCGACCTGGCACTGGGTTTTCTGGTTTGTGACCATCGTCGCGGTGCCCATCTCTTTCTCCTGCATCTTCCTCATCCCGGCACAACCGAAATCGACCGAGCCACGGATGCAGAGTCTCAAGCGTCTTGATGCGCTTGGTGTCTCCATCCTTACAAGTATGTCATTCTTTCGTTCCCCCGCATGTTATGTCTAACGATCGCCACCATCTAGTCGCGCTCGTCCTCCTGATTTTTGCCATGACTCAGGGCTCGTCATCTGGCTGGGGAACTGGAGGCGTCATTGCTCCGCTCATTATTTCCATCTTCATGATCGCCGGGTTCTTCTTCTACGAGACGCTTATCCCGACAGATATGGCTGCTATGTGAGCTTCCTTCTGAGCCTGTCTTGAGAGACTTGATCTAACGGTCCCTCAGCCCCCCAGCGACCTGGTTCATTCCCAATTTCGCCGCGCTCTTCGGTGCCTCCCTTCTCCCGTACTTCTTCTGGACCACGCAGTCTACGCTCTTCACTGAGCTCTGGCAAGGAGTTTACCACCGCTCAGCCATTTCAGCTGCCGTTCACACGTACGTCGATTGGTTTCATACGACCCCGAGCAATGTGCTTACCTATCACCTGTGAATAGAATCCCAAGCAGTGTGGTTGCTTTCGCCCTCAACTTCACGGGTCCTCTCCAACACCGCATCAGCCCTAAATGGCTCATCATGTCAGGCCAGATCCTCATGGCGCTCGCAGGGATCCTCGGCACTTTTGCGGACGGTGCGGACAAGTACTGGCGATTCGATTTCCTCGTCTTCATCTTCGGGTCCGCTGGCGCTCAGTTGATCTTCACCCACGACAAGTATGTACCTCTCAATCCATGCTCATGATCATCCGTGCTGACGCGATGTCTCTCATCAGCGTTGCCATCTTCCGCGCGACGCCCCCACACATGGCGGGTACGGTTGGTGCCATCTTCAACGGTGGCCTTCAGCTAGGTTCCGCCGTGGGTCTCGCCATCGCGACGTCCATCCAGGCCAGCGTCTCGCAGAAGCACGGAAGCCCAGACGACTACTCTGGCCGCGCAGCGGCGTACTGGTTCATCTTCGCCGCCGCGATCCTCGGCGCGATCGCGATGTTCTTCTTCTACCACACCAACAGCGACACCGCGCCGCCAAGCGCCGGCAACACAGTCACCGGCGAGGAGCAGGAGAAGGTCTCGGACTCGGGCAAGTCGGACGTGGAGGCGCGCGCGTCGCGGTGACACCCCCGCAGCGTCCGCCTTATGCCTCGTTTTTTTGTGTTTTCTTTCTGCTCGCATTGTTTCTCTTCGCCTGATGACTTGCTTTACGCTTTGCATATTTTTACCCATTCCCCGCACGGAAGATATCTATTTAGACGCGCACGCCAGACGCAATGAGTTGGTCGAGGTTGGTCGATTGACGGCGATGTCCCCCCTAATGCATTTCCCCTCTTCCGCATGTCGATAGTAATGTAGCGATACCTACATATGGTTCTCGGACGCTGTTCAGGTTAGTCTGTGGCTTAATGCTCACGCTGATGATCATGACACCACCATCGCAACGTGTTGACGTCCGCCGTGATGGGAGTGCGACATACCTGTGTTGATTCACAGAAAGGAAAGTTGATGTGTGTTTTGGGCGAGTGTTGTCTGGGCATAGATCACCGTCGTGGCATAACAATGGATGGAAAGCTCTCATCCTCAGTCCAGTCAAATAGGACTGGCATTGCTTGGATAGGGCCTTATGTGGGAGGATAAGGAGGTGGCTAGCTCAGTGCAGAATATAAGTGACCATCTCGTCCCTTGCTCGGTTTCTCCCTCAGATTCGCAAGGCAAGGGCGGAGGGAAATTTGAGAATGATGCAAGCAATCTGATAGTAAACAGACAGCGTGAGAATTTCATTTACTATGCGACGAGCCAATCAATCGTCTCTGAGCGCTTGATATAAGAAAATATAAATATGCATTCATGGTAGAGCTCGCTGTCATTGTATTGCGAAAGATATCGTCCTGCGTGGACAACGCTAATATGTAGCACTTCCACTTGGCGATGGCAATGGGAGAACTCGTTCTCGAGTCCAGTCAAGCATGGCTAGAGCTCTTCGAAAAGTCCATCATCACGAACTCGGAGCTAGTGCTCGTGCGTCTAGCCAAGACCTGATAGAAATAATTCGTCAGCGCAGCAGAAGTGCAACTTCTAATCGTGATGACCTTGTCGCGGTTTTCACTTTCCTCAGTTCCTATTGATTGGGATTCCCTGGGGCCCGAAAACTCGATGTGTCGAGAGACATGGACATGAGGACCCGCGGGAGCGCTGGCGTCGAGAGATTCGATGAACGGGCCGCTCGTTCTGACTGCTAAAGCGCGACGCGAGTTCAACGATGCTAGGACCGAATTGGTGTACAGCTGATTTGTTTCAGCGTTTGAATAATATAGTGGCAGTGATGAGAAGATATCTCACCTTGGAGATTGTCACAGCCCTAGAGGTGCATTCAACTGGATCAAAAGATGCTGGAAAGCGAAGGCATAGATGCACGCACGTTAAGGTGTAAAGGTTCGTCTTCGGGCGGCTATAGTACAAAGCGATGTGGACGACCATCGCGAGTGCAGTGATAGCCCCGCTAGCCACCGTGAAACGGATCAAACGGTTGAGCAATTTCTCGGTCGTGCGGGGGACGCTAACAGCACGATCAGAACCTTTTGATGATGCAAGCTGGTACAATATCAGGAGCTTGGCGACGGAGATAAGGGGATGGTGATGATTACCAAGTATACCATGCTGACGGCTATGAGGGTGTCGCATATGGCACTACCGCCGAACCAAATCTAGTAAACAACAGTTCAAGGGGACGAGACTAGGGGATGTACCAAAATGACCTACACCACCGGGCAGAGACATCGTGGACATTTCGGTGAGAAGGATGTTGAAGAACTAGATCATGTGCTTTATATTTAGCGACATTTTCTCCAACTGACATTTACAGTTGCGTTCACTCACCCTGATTCCAATATATATTGAAGTAATCGACTGGGTCAAGGAAATCTATCTTGTACGATCAGGTGCGATAAACGGCATAGAAAAAAAGCGACTTGCCGCCATGATGAGGCCGACTATGACCTTCCATACAAGCAATCCTTTCCCGAGGGCATATATGCGCCATATATAGAACGACTGCACCCACAAAGAGACTTCTCCATGTGCTTAGTATGAAAGTATACATAAGCATGGGTAGCGATAACATACCGATGCCGCTCGTGATTGGAATGAAATTGTATCCCCAATTGAGTTCTGTCAATGCTACTTGTCGCCCCCAGCCAGCCACCAACCATGCCCAGGCCATTTTGACGACTACGACGGTTTGGAAGGTTTCAACAACAAATAAGCCATAGACTGTATGTATATCTTCTGTGAGCATCGTACAGATCAGCGCTGGACAGGACCGAGACGAACCAGTAATTTTGATGAGAATTCGATCTTGTGTGTATGTGATGTAGTAAAGATCTAGCAAGTAAATTCAGTCTTTCTGAATGCGCGAGAAACGATGTAAATAAAAGACACAGACATATCTGAACAATGAGGATCCCGTACAGCAACCAACTGAAGAAACCGCCGATCAGCTGCCGATCAGCCAGAAAGATTCAGCGATGCTGCAGTTGGTAAGATAGACACAAAGCTGACGACATACCACAGGACCTATGCTAGCACATCCAAGACAGACAAAGCTACATGAGACAACATCGATGTCAAAATGAAGCAAATGAATCCTTACAGGAGAAGTATATCACTAGGCACAGGCGCGTCGATCGAGGCGGAAGTATTTCCTACTCCATCCATGAGGCCGTGGGGTCAACGTAGCGACGAGTCGATAGGATGGAGAAGTGAGTGCCATGATGAGTCGTTGGACGACTAAGTACTCCGTGCAGGGCGTTAAAAGGTGCGGAGTTTCCATCAACACATGTCAGACTTGACGAAGAAGGGATAGACTAGATGGTCTTCTGTTCTAGAGCCATCAGGTCTCCGATATCAACGCGCTGATGTCTCCGCGTGTGGAGCATGTTCATCGGTGGCGTAGGGAATAGGATGATTGAACCAGCGTGGAAGAAAGTCATTAAACCTCAACTCGAGATGTAAGATCTTTTGGAGATAACACGATAATCACCTGTCATGAAACTTTTTTTCAGTCAGACTCAAGCATGAATTTGGGAACCGGAGAAATTTCATCTGGAGGCGTTGATGGGGAAATCTTCTTCTAACTCAATCAATGAGTACGATCACTGGACGGCGTCAACGCTGACCGAAACAGATCTCCCTCGAGAAGTATGTACATAGCGTCCGGGGATGCTTATAGCAAACTCCATACTATCATTGGAATGGTGTTCACGAACTTAAGAGTCATTTCATCAAAAAAATGCTCGAGGGATCATCGATCAACTCCTCACCTTTTCCTTCAGTTTCTGAGCAAGGAGCTGCTATTTCATCTCCTCTATCACGCATTGCATCAAGTCAGAGGAAATAAGAATAAGTGGGTGTGCTGGGTTAGATGTCCTTGCGCCCAGATGCGTGGTTTTCATCAGTATTCGGAAATTTCAACCCGCGTCCTCCCGTGTTGCACATTCTGATATATTTTTGAACTCCGCTAAGAGAAGCCCAGCATAGCGGGCTGCCACCATCTCGACACAAACGTCCTCCTCCGTTGCTGATTTTTATAGTCAATCCCTTGTCAAAAGTGTACTACGCATGCTTACAGATTTCAGGAAATTTTTCCTGTCTAAAATACGGCCTTCTGAAGTTATAGGAGAGAATCCGAATAGCGCCCGCACCATGTTCTGTCCACCACTCGCGTGATGACTTTTGTAGTCGCTTTAGTCGCTTTGAGGAAAACGTAGGTGAGGTCACTAGTATTGACAGATGGACATAGGCCTGCGTACTGTGCTCTAGCCCGCAACACCACCACCTCGTACTTCTGACCTGCCACAGATGCACTGCGTTCACAGGTACCCATGTTCTCAAGAACTTGTCGCTTCACAGCGCCCGGACGACAGTAGCGGCGAACAATAATGACCGCTTCTCATATTCCACCTCGTTGGTACGCTATTCAGGTTAGTCTGTGGCTTAATGCTCCCGCTGATGATCATGACACCACAATCGCAAAGTGTTGGCGTCGGCCGTGATGGAAGTACGACATACCTGTGTTTATTCACAGAAAAGAAAGTTGATATCTGTTCTGGGCGAGTATCATAGGGGCGTAGAGATCACCGTCGTGGCATGACCATGGATGGAAAGCTCCCAGCCTCTTAGTGCAGAAAATGATCAGATCATCACGGCCCTCGCTCCAATCCATGAGGAGAAAACGTGAGACGGCATTGGGGGGAATTTGACAAGGATAGCAACCTAGTAAGAAAACGTGAGAATTCCATGCGATAAGCCAATCAATCGTCTCTGAGGGCCTGGTATACGGAAAATAACATGCATTGATTGTGGGGCTCGCTGTTCATATATCGCAAAAGATACGGTCCTGCGCGTACGACACCGATGTGGAGCACTCCCACGTGGCGGTGACGATGGGAGAACTCGCTGTGCTCTCGAGTCTGGCTGCAGTCAAACATGGCCAGAGTTCTTTGAAAAGTCCATCATCACAAAATCTGAGTTAGTGCTCGGTCGTGTGGCCAAGACCTAATAGAAATAGTGTGTCAGCGCAATAAAAGTACAACTTTAATCATGATGACCTTGTCGTGGTTTTCGCTGTCCCCAGGTTCTATTGACTGGGATTCCCTTGGGCGCGAGAATTCGATGTGTCGAGTGACACGGACAAGAGGGCCGGTAGGAGTGCTGGCCGCAAATGATTCGATGAATGGGCCGCTCGTTTTGGATGCTAAAGCGCGACGCGAGTTCAACGATGCTAGGACCGAATTAGTGTGCAGCTGATTTATTTCAGCGTCGAAACAATGAAAGTGATCAAGACAAATATCTCACTTTAGAGATGGTCATAGCCCTAAGGATGTATTCAACTGAATCAAAAGATGCTAGGAAGCGAAGGCATAGAAATTCACGCACGTCAAGGTGTAAAGGTTCGTGTTCTGAGCACTGTAGTACAAACCAATGTGGACAACCATCGCAAATGCAGTGATAGCCCCACTAGCTACCGCGAAACGAATCAGACGGTTGAGCAAATTTTCGGTCGTGCGAGGGACCCTGATGGCACGATCAAGACCCTTTGCTGATACAAGCTGTGATGATGTCAGGAGCTTTTTATAGCGACGGAAGAGACCATAAGATGATGATGATTACCAAGTATACCATGCTGACAGCTATGAGGGTGTCGCATATAGCACTGCCACCGAACCAGATCTAGCAAGCAACAGTCTAAGTAGTGAGGTTGGACGTATTGAAGTGACTTACACCACTGGGAAGAGACAGCAAATAATTCTGTGTCACTGAAATGTGGAAGAACTAGATTGTCGACTGTCCCTTTAGCAACGCACTTCGCTGAAATTAATCTACAGCGACGTTGGCTTACCTTGACACCAATATATACTGAGGTAATAGACTGGGTCAGAGAAATCTGTGTCACATACAATCAGCTGCGAAAGTCAGCATAAGATGAAAATAACATGCCGCCATGATAAAGCTGACTATAATCTTCCACACAAGCAGCCCTTTCCCGAGAGCATAGATGCGCCATGTATAGAACGACTGCACCCACAGAGATACTTTGTCCCTTGTTCAGTATGAAAGAGACGAAAAGCAAGGCTGATAATGACCTACCGACGGCAGTCGTGATTGGAATGAAATTGTATGCCCAGCCGGGCTCTGCCAATGCTACGTGGCGCCCCCAGCCAGTCACCATCCATTTCCAAGCCATCTGGACGACTATAACAGACTGAAAGGTTTCGACGAGGAATAAACCATAGACTATGGGAAAGTCTCCTGAGTCTCGTATGAATCGGCGCTGGACATGACCGAGACAAACCAGTGATCTTGATGAGGATTCGATCTCGCGTGTATGTGATGTAGTAGAGATCTAGCAAATAATTTCAGCCTGTCTGAGTGCGCTAGAAACAATGAGAATAAAAGACACAGACATATCTGAACAATGAGGATCCCGTACAGCAACCAACTGAAGAAACCGCCAACCAGCTGCCGGTCAGCCAAGGGAATTCAGCGACGCTGAAGCGGGTAAGATAGACACAAAGCTGCGTTGAGAGGACATACCACAGGTCCTATGCTAACACGGCCAAGGCAGACAAAACTCATATGAGACAACACCGATGTCGAAATGAAGCAACTGAATCCTTACAGGAGAAGTATATCACTAGGCACAGGCGCGTCGGTCGAGGCAGAAGAGTTTCCTGCTGCAACCATGAGGCCGTGGGATCAAGATATCGACGGGTCGATGGGATGAAGAGGTGAATGCCATGATGAGTCGTTGGGCGACTAAGTACTCTATACAGGGCGTTTAACAAGTGCGGAGTTTCCATCGGCGCATGTCCGATTTGACAAAAAAGGGATTGACTAGACAGTGTTTTGTTCTGGAACCACATCAGGAAAACGTCAAATTACTTTTCGGAACTTACAGGGCTTGTATAAGGTTGTAAGTTCCGAAAAGTGACCTAAGGTTCCAAGAAGATCCTACTTAGATAGGCAGATTCACCTCTTAGAAAAGTTCAACAAGTGGGCTCCCTCCTTAGAAAAGTCCGGGTAACTTGCCTAAGACAGATTAAAAGTCATGAAAGTGTCACAAAAAGCCATGTAAGCAACCCATAAAAGGTCTTTAAGATGCTCCACATCATTATTGATTCTAGATTTCCAAAATTTATTTATTTATTGACTATAGTTTAACTAAGGTTTATCTAAAGTAACTATACGTCGCAGCGCCCACACCCTCACCCGGCCTGGTACGCCCCGAACATCACGGCCGCGATGGCATCTTCCGGCTCGCAGCGCCTGGTTTCGGCGGCGCTCATGCAATTATCGTACAACGATGGTTCCTGTCAACGACATCAGCATGAGAAAATGCTTGAGGTGAATGAGGAGAAACAATACCTGGCAAGGAGGCCGTCTCAAGCTCTGCAGTGCACTTGACTGCCCAATGCCGGCCTTCCTGCAGGCTCGTGCGTGCTGCATGGACTCAGGCTTCCCGTCCTTGTGTGTGTCGGTGAGCGCCTTTAGCTAGTCGTGCGAGGCCGGCGGGGGCTGTGATGGCAGTGTTTGCATGGCGACGTGCGAGGCACAGCCAGACAACAGCTAGGCAATCTGATTTTGGATGGCGCGGTCGTTCATCTCCAGGTCGTCAGAGTCGAATGAGTTTGGATGGGCGATGACTGGGGATAGTTGTTCAGCGACACTAATTGGCTTCAGGTCAAGCTCTTACCTAGGGAGGGGAGGAAGGCGCCGCGATGGCGCTCGACAGGGGTCATGAGGGGCGTGCGGCCCTTGGCCAGCACCTCAGCTGGCGAGCTGATCCCAAGGCCCTCGGTCTGGCTCCCAATAGGGCTCGGGGGGTCTTGCCAGTGTTGATCAACGATGTGGGTGAGACTCGTCCTGCGAACCGCACGGGGCTCAAGAAAAATGTCAGTATAGATAAGTAGATGATTATTAAGGAGGACGGGGAACATACAATACATTTTGTAGACTCGCCTTCACTGTTCGAAACCCTCCTGTTCAATGCAAGAAAGACGGCTCCATGCACAAGGGACTCACATCTCACCATGGTTCCGAGGAAGCCCACCTAGCTCCAGGATGGTGAAGCTCCAAGAGGGGTGTTGTAGCTGGAGAATTTGCGAGTGGTGGTGAGAGACAAGTGAAAGACAGGAGAGGCCGAGCGTCGATGAGTTAGTTAAGTAAGGCAGAGTGTGTACATAAGCATGCGTGCTTACCGGCTGTCTACTGTTGGAGCTCCAAGTCGAGCGTCATGAGTGCGTCATGCTCATCGCTGTCTCACCACAGCTCGACCTTTAGCGGCTGTCAGTGTATTCACAGGGGACACAGTCAGTGAGCTCGACACGCACGTTCTCTATCGCACCATCTCCGCGCTCGACCAACTCGACCGGTACAAGACTGTCGTGCACCTTGTGGAGCGCAGGAATTTTGATGGCAGCTTTGGGAGCATTGCCGGCGCCGAGAGTCACGCTGTGCAAGGTACGTCGCGGTGTGCCTCGTTTTCATTGTCTCTGCATCTGATACCGACCCAACCTGACCTGGCGCGCACAGTGTCATGCACATGCTCTTTTCGACCATAACATCAGCTATTTCCGAGACAAGCCGAGCTCAACTCCCTCTGGGGCGTGATGAACACAGTGATTTGGCGTGGGAGATCATCGTCGTCGACGATAACAGCCTGGACAGCACACAGGACGTTGCCGCCGAGCTCACGCACGTGTACGGCGAGGACAAAATCGTGAGCTACCCCTGCCCCTGCCCCACCCCCGCCACCTGTGCTCAACGCACATTGCACATTCCTGCAGGTCCTGCACCTGCGCGCTGGCAAACTTGGCCTCGGGTATGTGCTGATGCTCTGATCGTGTCTCTTTCGAACGCACGGCCTGACGTTGCATAGGACGGCGTACATCCACGGGCTCAACTTTGTCACGGGGGACTTTGTGATCATCATGGACGCTGACTTTTCGCACCACGTACGTCCCGCCCTGCTCCCCGCCGTGCCGACCATGCTCAGTCATGGCCTCTAGCCCAAGTTCATCCCGCAGTTCATCCGCCTCCTCCGAGCGAGCCGCTCACTAGCGAGAGCTCAGCACTGTCACCTGCGACAAATCGAGCCACAGGCAGATGACATCTGTAACGGTTTCCAAACATCAGACATAAGGTATCACGGGCATCACGTTTAACCTACTTTTTCAACTTGTTACAATATCTCGGGACTTTTCTCCTCCTCTTTTCTTGACTTTTTTACTCGCTCGTCTCTTTTCTTGACTTGTTGGACTTTTATCCTATTATAATCATAAAAGAATATTTTCTTTAAGTCTGTAAGTTGGTCAAAAAGCTGATAAGAATGAACAAGTGCAGAAAAGTTCGGAAAAGTCACGTAAGTAATCTGCCCTTTTCCTGATGCATCAGGTCTCTGACATCGGCGCGCCGATGTCTCTGCGCGTGGAGCATGTTCATCTGTGGTCAGGGAACAGGATGATTGAATCAGTATGACAGAAAGTGAATAAACCTTGAGTTGGGATATAAGGCTTTTTGGAGATGATGCGAGACTCACCTATCACAAACACATTTTTCAGTCAAACTCAAGCTAGAAATTCGGAACCCCAGCAAATATATCTGGAGACGTTGACGGCGAAATCTTTTCTGATAAACCTCAACTCTATCAAGCAGTGTGTGATCAGTCGGAGGCATCAACGCTGACCAAAACAAGTCTCTCTCGCGATGTGAATCACATGCGATCCAGGACGTTTACAGTAAGCTTCATGCTATCCTTAGAACTTTAGAGTTGTTGTATCATAAAGATGCTCGTGATATCTGTGCTCACCTTTTTCTTAAATTTCTGCATAAGTAGCTGCTGTGTCTTCCCCTATATCACGCAATGCATCCATGAAGAGAAGATACGTGGGTGTGCTGTGGCAGGTGCCTTCGCGCTCAGTGTGTGGTTTTGACTGGTGTGCGGAAATTGACCGGTTGTCCCGCGTCCTCCTACGTCTTGTATATAGGAGAGACCCACCCAATCGATTCGTCATCGACTATTTATCAGTCTGCTGAGGAGACTATCCTACGTCGCTCATTCTGACGTATTTTCAAACTCCGCTAAGTATAGCGGGTTGCCTCTCGAGTCTCGACACAAACGTCCTCTCCCGTTTGAAAAGCCCTTGTCAAAAGTGTACCACACATGCTTACGGATTGAAGGACATTTCGGAAATTTTTTCTGTCCAAAATATGGCCTCCTTACCTTCTTGGAGAGATCCCAGATAAGACTGCACATGCCGGCGCCGCGACCATCACTCGGATAATGATATTCGCAGCTGCTTTGAGAGCCACTCGTGTTGCGAAGCGATCATAGACCTGAGCGCTGAGCGCTACGCCCCAGCCTGCAGCACCACCAGCTCGTTTATCTGACCTGGTATAGATGCACTGCATTCAAATAGTATCCATGTTCCAAGTTGGCACTTGTCACTTCACAGCGCCCAGACGACGCCGATACTTATCCCCCACCTCATTTGTACCATGGCATTGCGGGCGGGTGGTGAACATCCGACGTCAGACAATTCATATTATCGGGGTCGTCTACTGTGACAGAATCCTGGGAGGTATCGAGATAAACAGTATATAGTTCTAGTTCATATGGTCGGTATATATAGCACACTTCGATTGGGGATGACAATGAACTCGCGATCCTCCCCAGTCTTGTTTCAATTAAACATGGCTAGGATTGTTGGAGAAGTTCATCATTGCGAGGTCTGAGTTGATGCTTGTTTGTCTGTCCAAGGCCTGATCGACGGTGTAGGTCAGTGCGAAAAGGATGCAATATTCGATGATAGTGACCTTGTTATCATTTGCGCCATCACCCAACTCTCTTGATTGGAGCTCGTTCGGACCAGAAAATTATATGTGTCGAGAGGCGTTGGCGATATTACTAGCGGATCGGCCGGCCTCAAAATCTTCAGTGAAGGCACCGTCACCGTTGAGTTTGAGGGCTAGGGCACGACGCGAGTTCAACGATGCTGGGACCGAGTTGGTGTACAGCTAATTTACTTCAGCGTTGAAAAGATATTAAATTGATAGAAGGAGGATTCTCACCTTTGAGATTGTCATAGCCCTGAGAGTACGTATAACTGGGTCAGAAGATGCAGCCAAACGAAGACATAGAAACGCGCACGGCAAGGTGTAAAGATACGACTGTGGTGAGCTGTAGTACACAGCGATGTGGACGACCATCGTAAGTGCAGTGACGGCCCCGCTGGCTACCGCGAAACGAATCAGACGATTGAGCAATTTTTCGGTCGTGCGAGGGATGCTGATGGCACGATCAAAATCCTTCCTTGATGCAAGCTGGAACGATGTCAGGAGCTTTTCATAGCGACGGAAGAGGCAATGAGATGATGATGATGATTACCAAGTATACCATGCTGACGGCTATGAGGGTGTCGCATATGGCACTGCCTCCGAACCAAATCTAGCAAACACAGATGTGAGTATGGAAAGATTGAGGTTAGGAGTTGTATTGAAGCGACTCACGCCACTGGACAGAGACAACAAAGAATTCTGCGTCAATGAAATGTGGAAGAACTAGATTGTCGGGTTCTCCTTTAGCGACGTACTCCATGGAAATTTACTTACAGTTACGTTCACTTACCTCAACACCAATATACATTGAAGTAATAGACTGGGTCAGAGAAATCTGTGCCGCATTTGATCAGGTGCGAAAACCGGCAAGGGATGGAAGTGCCATGCCGCCATGATAAAGCTGACTATAATCTTCCACACAAGCAGCCCTTTCCCAAGGGCATAGATGCGCCAAATATAGAACGACTGCACCCACAGAGAGACTTTGTCCCTTCTTCAGTGTAAAGGAGTCGACAAGCATGGCTGAATGATGACCTACCGATGGCGGTGGTTATTGGAATACAACCGTAGGCCCAGCCAGGCTCCGTCAATGCTACGTGTCGGCCCCAGCCAGACACTAACCAATTCCAAGACATTTGAACGACTACTACACTTTGAAAAGTCTCGACGAGGAATAATACATAGACTGTGGGGAACCAATCCGTGAATCTCGTATAGATCGGCGCTGAGACTGAGACAGACGAACCAGTGATCTTGATGAGAATCCGATCTCGCGTGTACGTGGTGTAATAGAGATCTATCCGAAAGTTTCAGTCTGGCTGAACGCGTTCAAAAGATGTAAAAAATCACGCACATATCTGAACGATGAGGATTCCATACAGCAGCCAACTGAAGAGACCGCCGATCAGCTGTTGATTAGCCAGTAAAAGTCAGCGCTGGTGGAGCGGGTCTATTAGACACAGAGATGGTTGAGATAACATACCACAGGACCTATCCTAGTAGCGCCAAGACAAGATGTATGAGTGACCACAACGAAGTCGAAGTGAGGAGGGCGAAGCTTTACAGAAGGAGGGTTCCACTAGGTACAGCTGCATCGGTCGAGGTTGAAGGGTTTCTTGCTATACCCATGGGGCCTTGGAATGATAGTACGGGAGAACCGATGACCTGAAGACGGGAATAAGTGAGAGAAGGTAAGGCGGCTAACTTGTCCGTGCAGGGCATTTAAGAAGTATGGAAGTCGCGACGGTGCAGGCCAAGGATGACAAAGAAGGGACAGAAGGGATAAAACACCGGGATAGAATCATCAGGTCTCTGAGATCAGCGCTCCGGCGCGCTGGTGTTTTTGTGGGTGAAGCACATTGTTCGGTTGATCACCTGTGGTGTAGTATGGACCAGAATGATTGAAACACTGCGAGGAGAACTTAGAAAGTCGGTGGGACACGATTTAGAATGTCATGCACTCGTATAGAAAGCTACACTCACCCGGGCTCGAGACCCTTTGCAGATCCTGAGCAGGTTTATCTGGGGATGTGGACGTTGAAACCCTGATTACATCATATCTATCGTTGATCACTTAACGGCAATCAATGCTATCTGCGTGCCAAAACGACGCAGGGAGTTGTATATAGGAGAGACCCACCCAATTGATTCGTCATCGACTATTTATCAGTCTGCTGAGGAGACTAGCAGAGAGTCGTCACCGCCTTGAGCAAGCGGTTGGCAGAACGAGCAGAGATCTTTCCATGCTTCTTTCGAACAGAAAACTTTTCAAACACCTTTTTGCATACATCAACGAGACACAGCGCTTCCGAAAGGTCTTCGGAGATTTGGAACTGCCAAGGACAAGCCGACAGGGACTGGATGATCCGGGGATTCAAAACGGACCAAGCGCAAGACGAATCACACACCAATCGAGACGCACGGCGCGCATGGGAAACGAGACAAGACAGATGGCTGACGCCATGAGGCGCTGGCTAAACACGGCATGAGACCGCATCGCGCACACACGATAAGTACTATACTTACCTTACCACTTCCCTAATCCCTCGTTTTACGACCCAACCTCCATGAGGTCCACACGTTCCCCAAAAGGGACAATGCAGCGCACAGACACAGACCCAGTTCACACTCCACTACTATAGATACATACAAGTACGTACACGTCTAGGTATGCGGCATGCCGCGTTAGACGTTAATGATAACTAACAAACAAACAAACAAACAAACAATGCTATCTGCAAGAGGTAAATAACCATGAGTTCTGATACACCAGGCCTCCCTCGAGAATGGACATACGGTGACTGAAGGACCAATTTCAACGGAGTCTTTTCAGTGTCTATCGCGCTGTGCTTATTCAAAGCCCATCGGGTTCGAGATAGGCTCGGACACAGCCAATCAGATCAAACTCCGCTTCTCCGACAAGGGCTCCTTTGGTGCCTATGCTCGCGGCATGCCCGGCCGTAACGACCCCGACGAAAACAAACCATGGTCATTGAGAGTCCGACGGCTCACCGCCAGGTGCTCACGAGGCTATGTAACCATCTTAACATAGATGATGTCCTCCGTTGGAGATTTCTATTGACAAGGGCTTGACAATAGACTAGTAAGCATGCATACTGGTATCATAGAATTGCGAATGGGCGTTGGACATCCGACGCCGGACACTTCACACGACGAATACCAGGGTCGTCTGACCTTGGAAAAAGATGGTGGAGGCGGCGACGAATGAAGAGATTGCTGTAACGGAGACAGAGGAGGTATTGAGATGAAAAGTATATAGTCCCAGTTTATATATAACGGTCGATAAATATAGCGCACTTTCATTTGGCAGTGGCAATGAACTCGCGGCTTGCCTCAGTCTTGCTCTAATCAAATGTGGGTAGGGTTATTGGAGAAGTCAACTATAATGAGTTCTGAGCTGGTGCTTGGTTGTCTGGCCAAAACCTGATCGATACTGTAGGTCAGCGTAAAAAAAGATGAAAGATTCAACCACAATGACCTTGTCGCGGTTTTCACTATCGCCAAATTCTCTCGATTGGGATTCCCTTGGGCCTGAAAACTCGATATGTCGAGAGACATGGGCCATATGGCTAGCAGGAGTGCCAGCCTCGAAATCTTTGGAGAACAGACCGTCGCCGTTCATCTCGAATGCTAAGGCGCGACGCGAGTTAAACGACGCTAAGACCGAGTTGGTGTACAGCTGATTTACTTCAGAATCGAGACCATGCAGTGATCGTGAAAAAGATGTCCTACCTTAGAGATGGTATGAGCCCTGAGGATGAGCTCGACTGGATCAGAAAAAGCTAAGAAACGAAGATAGAAACGTGCGCACGGCAAGGTGTAAAGATTTGACTGTGGGAGACTGTAGTAAAAAGCGATGTGGATGACCATCGCAAGTGCGGTGATAGCCCCGCTGGTTACCGCGAAACGAATCAGATGGTTGAGCAGTGTTACCGTCGCGCGAGAATTACTGATAGCGCGACCAGAACCTTTTGCAGATGAAAGCTGTGATCGGGTCAGAAGCTCATTATAGCGCAGGAGGTGACGGGGATTTATACCAAGTATACCATGCTGACCGCGATGAAAGTGTCACTTATAGCACTGCCGCCTAACCAGATCTAGAAAGCGACAATTTGAGTAAGAAATTGAGGAGAAGTATCAAAACGACTTGCAACACCGAGTAGAGACAGCGAAGACTTATCCGTCAATGATGTGTGGAAGAACTAGATCATCAATTTCCCATTGAGCAACGCAGTTTGGTGAAGCTCATTAACAATTACGTTGACTTACCTGGACACCAATATATATTGAAGTAATCGACTGAGTGAGAGAAATCTGCGTCACATACGATCAGGTGCGAAAACCAACATAGAAAGAAAGTAACATGCGGCCATGATGAGGCCGACTATGACCTTCCACACAAACAATCCTTTCCCGAGGGCATAGATGCGCCATATATAGAACGACTGCACCCAAAGAGATACTTTGCTCCTTGTTCAGTCTGAACAGTTCTACAAGCATGGCTGGCAATGACATACCGATGCCGGTCGTTATCGGAATCGAACTGTATGCCCAGCCGGGCTCCATCAGTGCTTCTTGTCGCCCCCAGCCAGCTACCATCCATTGCCAAGCCATTTGGACGACTACGACAGATTGGAAAGTTTCGACGAGAAACAATCCATAGACTGTGTGGAACTGCTTGTGAGTCTCGTATGGATCGGTGCCAGAAATGACTGAGACGGACCAGTGATCTTGATGAGGATTCGATCTCGTGTGTATGTGATGTAATAGAAATCTATTAGACGAAGTCAGTCCGGCGGAGCGAGGTAGAGAAGGGTGGAGACGATACAAGCAAAAGACACGCACATATCTGAACAATAAGGACTCCGTATAGCAGCCAACTGAGGAAACCACTGATTAGCTATCGAGCAGCCGGCACAAGTCAGTACAACAATAACGAATATGTCAGACGCAGAGATGAGTTTCGACAACATACCACAGGACCCACGCTAGCACCACGAAGAGAATAAGCATGAGTAACAACATCAATGTCCAGTTGAGACCTTACAGAAGAAGGATTTCGCTAGGTACGGGCGCATCGGTCGAGGTTGGAGGGTTTCTTGCTAAACCCATAGGGCCTTGGGATGGTATTATGGGAGAACCAATGACGTGAAGACGGGAATGCATGAGGGAGAGTAAGGCGGTTAAGTTATCCATGCAGGGCGTTTAAAAACATGGAAGCCTTACAATCCAGGGTCGGCAAAGAAGGGATAGCCGGTATAGAGTGATCACGTATCCGATGTCAGCGCTTCAGCGCGCTGTCATCTCCATGGATTGAGCACATTGCTCGTTGATCTCCTATGGCGTAGGGAGCAGGATTATTGAACCAGAGAAAGGTAGGAGACGAGTTGAGATGCGATATGCTTGGAAAATGGCTACACTCACGCAATTTTCAGTCAGGTTCGGGACCCTTTTCAGACCCTGAGCGGATTTACCTGGAGAAGTTGACGTTGAGACCCTGATTCCATCAAGTCTTTGATCATGGTGTCAGCGGCGCCATCTGCAAGAGTTAGATAACTGTGAGTTCTACCCACTAAGCTCCCCTCGAGAAGTGGACAATTAGTAATCGAGCACATCTGAGAGAAACATAGGAGTAGCAAGCTCAATGGTAGTCATTCCATTCTCCATGCTTCAGTGAATGATAGTTGAGGGACACGGCCGGTCATTCTGAATTGCGCTGGCTTTGGGTTATGCTCGATAAGGTAACTTAAGCCAGTGCGGCAGCCAAACGACCAAAAAGGGGAAGAATCCCAGAGAATCCCCTAAATATATATTCAAAGCCCGCACGGCTAATCCCGGAATGCGCATGAAGCTCACCAGAGCTCACCCCATGACTGCTTTCGTCGGACCAGGCAATCCGCCAACCGCGTTTATATCAAGACTTTGCTTATGGCTTGCGAAGTCTCTCACAAAGACCCCTTACGACGACCACGACGACCACGACGATGGCTTCGCACTCCCTCTTGAACGCTTTCAAAGCCAATAAACCTGCTTTCGGCATTTGGTGCATGCTCCCCGGCGCTTTCAGTGCACGTCTTGCAGCTCAATCGAGCCCGCATCTGTCATGGGTTTTGATAGATTGCGAGCACGGAATGACTCCGCTTCAGCCTGGTGCAGCCGAGTCTGTCCAGGCCATCTCTGGGATCGGCGCCGATGCGCCGAGTCCACTTGTGAGGGTTCCAGCGACGGGCGCCCACACGGGGACAGGATGGCAGATCAAGTACGCATTGGACGCCGGCGCGCGAGGGATCATTGTTCCGATGGTATTGAATTCTTTCTATGACGTCTGTGTTTGTTCTATGAATAATTGAATGGCAGGTTGGGACAGCTGAAAAAGCTAGGGAGGTGGTGGCAGATAGTCGATTTCCCCCTCTGGGTAGGAGGGGTTTCGGCAGCCCAATCTGCTCTAGCATCTGGGGCTTGGGCGCTACCGAATACTTTACAGCCGCGAACGATAGCGTCTTGGTGATCGTCCAAATCGAGACACCTGAAGGTGTACAGAACGTGGAGTCCATCGCCGCAGTCGACGGAATCGGTGCGTGGTCTTCACGTTCTCGTGACAACGAACTGAGAATATCTCGATTAGATGTCCTTTTTATCGGGCCTTATGACCTGTCGTTGTCTCTCGGCTATCCCGCTCCTTCCCCAGACCCTCATCCAGAGGTCGAGAAGATCATTCAGAACATTCTCAAAGTCTCGCATAGCGCTGGCAAGAAATGGTAAGCGGTTTCAGGTCTATCAGATCTCGACGGATGATCTGATCTCCTCGATCTTATGCAGTGCCATCTATTGTACGTCCGGACCGCAGGCAGCACAGCGCGCCGCTCAAGGCTTCGACATGGTAGGTTTTCGTGCCGGTCCGGTTGAGTTGCGCGAGACTTATCGCTGCGAATCTGTTCTTGTAGATCAACGTGACGGCCGACTTTCAAGCCATGACACAGAGTCTGGCTAGCAACTTGGCTGCGGCTGCTAACCAATGAAGATGACTTGGTATCAGATTGATGTCTATGTATAGCGTATGCCATAATTGTAACAGTTGACAAGAGGAATGTACATTACCGCCTTGCATCTGACACTTGGCTGGCCATCTTCTCACGGAGACGTGCAGCTAAAAGTCCTCTAATCATCTCCCAGGGTACCATAGGTGTTCATCAAGAAGAGGAGTAGGAATTTGCATCGTTTCACTCTTCACATGCGCACACTAGGCATAATGCATATATATTTAGCTCCACATCTCGCTGGGTCATCCGCAACATGGACTCCTCTGCGTCAGACAGCGTCCACCATCGTACCATTCTGGGATGCTCCCTCTATAGCACGATCATCGCGGTGTTGTGAGCATTCTCGCCGTTGTTCGCTGTCGAATAATCCTGAGCTCGTCATCCTCACCAGCTTGTATGGGATTACATCTATCCAGACAGTGTATTACTTCGAGCATTTTCCTAATGATCGAAACAAATCGAAAGCCCTCGTAAGATCGCCATGTTGCTTGGATGAAATACGTCTGATTTGTGCTTTAGGTTGCTGGCCTGTGGTATGATTCACTGATTCATCGAATTTCTCAAAGACACCTCTCTGACTAGTTCTGTCATGAGGCTATTGGTCACTGCGACGATTGTGCTGAATGGTCATTCGTTGCACATGTATTTCATCATACACTATGGTGATTTCGATGCAGTTGACCCTAACCTTTGGTTCGTCACGGAACATCGTTTCTTCAAACGTCTCTGACATATGCGATAACAGGTCGGCTTCTGTGAGTTAGTCTCAAGCCTGTGGATGCCCTCATTCTCAGACTTAGATTATCGCATGCACAGCTTGAAGGAACCCTCACAGTTGAGCGTACCTATCTGACGAACAATGCAGTGCCGCTCATTACACCGCTTAGAGCATCAATATATCTATAGTGCAGCTGTAAGTGAAGTGATACAATCGACAAGTCAACTTGATAGGTAGATCGCTCCCACAGGTTTTTCATCACCAGTATCTGGAAAAGTAAGTCTTTCTTATACATATATTCTCCTTGAGCTTGAATTCTTATAAGGTGCGCGTGATTGTTTGCTTATGAAGTGCACCGTGACCTCCACCCGCCATCGAGGTGGATGTACTTAGCATTGGTCTCATTTGTTAGTGTTTACCGCCGACTACTCCCTATTTTAGACACCACCTTTCAACGATTTTTAGATCATCATTGTGCTATTGTTCCTTGCAGGAATTCGTAAGCCTTTCAGTATTTGTCTATCAACGACTGTTGCTTGACGCTAGCCGCTCTTAGCCGTCGCCTCAATATTGTTTGTCCATTGTTCTTGTGCTTTCGTGACTTACGAGGTGACACTCAATCAATATAGAACATCCAAATCTTCACAAACGAAGACAGTTTCGCATTATGCTAAAGTATCTATATTCATTTCGTTCGGAATCGCAAGCAGGCTCAAGTCTTGACAGACCCTGACCACGCTCTCCATCGTTGGGGTGACAGCCTTGGATTGTTTCATTACATTCGGACTATTGTATGTCATGAATCAACCGCAGAAAGCAATCAGCTCTACCAGGTCTATAATATTAACAGTGACCGCAGCCACTCGACGCTGACTGTATGAACAGAACTGGTCAGGTTATGCGAAAACTCATGTTGTTCTTGCTCACTCGCGGCATTGTCATGCTGTAAGTTCCATTACATTTTTCACGGTATTGGGAATATAATATCTGAATTACACTTTCGTTCAGCGTTGTGCAGGCGGCCCTTATGATAGAAGTATGTTCTGGATCTATTGGACTTCATTTTATTCATCATCACCAGTATCTAATCTGGCAACACCTCCTTGTCGGAGTCTTCTTTCATTCCATCATGAGCAATAGTACGTTTTACAGTCTTCCCATCTAGGACTCCTGTTGATTAGCACGTTTATAGTCTACGCCAGTTCCTTGCTTGTCACGTAAGACTCAATATGTCCGCTCCGCAGATTCTCAGTTTTTCAGATTTTGTTCATGCAGTTTGAATAACCGCCATCGGATTCAAGAGGCCAATGAAAGGACGGCATAGGTTGTTGTGACTATCAATCCACTGAGCTTGTTACGTCTACTCTGACTAACGTTCTGGGTCGTACAAAACTTATTGTAATTATGCACTGTCGAGGTTATTCATTTCACGAAAGCGAGGCTTTTAAAGAACGGTCTGGTACGGTTTACAGTACGCATTCGTTCTAGATTTTAGGCTAGGATGAAGACGGACCAGGGTGGTCATACTTTCGGGGACAGGTTTTCAAACACTGTAGGCAGCTACTTATTGAACTGCCGTCGTCATGTAAAATGAGCACAAGGGTTCTTCGCGAGATACAAGATGGGCTTGGGGAGAACAAAGAAGGCCAGAGGTAAAATATTGCGTGCAGAGACTTCGAGACTGATGGAAGCGAAGACTCAAACGTCCCTCGTTTCAGCTTTTGGCAGGGCGCGGCTTTACCGGGCTTCCGTGAACAGAATTTGTCTCAAGAGAAGCATTTGAGTGACTTTCGAAAAAGATTCAAAAAGGGCGACTTCGCATTACAGATCCTGTGATGAACGCCAACGATATTGAAGCATGAAAAGCATGATTAAATGACTTTGGGATGATGAAGGAGTGTCCACGCCGCTCTTGAAGCTTGAGGTGTCAATCTACCATGAGAATCCATCGTAAACCCCTTCAAAAGTATAAAAGCAGACATAAATGATGGTGGTGTGCAAAGGCGCATTCTTAAGAACTGTACGAAACCAATGCCGAGGCGAATGCTCCGTCGATGGACGACTTGATGCCATTAGCTTCGCCAGACAGGTCGGTCTAAGTTTTATCTTTCGCCTCACTGTCGCGCTATTGAAGAAACTGTAGGATGAACTCACCGGAGCCTTGGCAATTAACGCATTCTCGAATGCGGACGCGTCGCTTGCCAGGTCTTGAAGGTCTTGCTTGACAAGCTCAGAGGCGCCACCTATGGGCAAAGACGCAAAGGCCGCTTTCTTGTCGACGAGATCCTGGAGGGTTGCAACGATATTGGGTGCCAGCGCCTGAGCCTGAGTCAAGATGGTTTGGCCGTCAGTCTCAGAGAATGGATCCGTATTCTATATGCGTGTCAGTCTAGAATGAATGTGATGGCATAGTGAGCCACAAGACCTCTGTATCTGAAGTGGCAGTCCTGATGGCGCGCGCCAAATTGGAGGCATCCGTGTGGATCGTCTGCAATACGGTGTCCATTAGTGAACATTACGGTTCGATGATAGAACTCAGCATGTAGAACATACCAGCGCACTAGCTAGGCTCCCTCCGGAACTAGGGAATGCCTGAACGACCGAACGCAATGCGGTAACACGGTTACTGAGTTCTGTGATGTCGGTTTCGACTTGAATAACTGGACGTTTCGCAAGGGGAATAGCGAGGCTGCTCAAGACGAAGGGAAATATGGATAGGGCCCTGATAATATGGATCATCGTGAGTACTTGAGAGTTAAAGATAATTCGTGCGGTGCTCTTGGAGGGCAGATGGAAAAGAGACCTTTTAAACTATTGGAAGGGCTAGCATTCTCAAGCCCCCGAAACAGCATGCTCCGAGCAGTGGCGTTCACAGGATTCTTGAATGTAAGAGATCCACGCCTTGCGCCTTCTCACAAAGCATCCTGTACCGGTTCATTGACATGCACATATCTTACGGTGGGAAGTGTTCAAACGCACTACAGGTTCCGTGGAAGCTTATGCGACGTAGTGACAGCATAGCGATGGTCTTGAGCTTCGAGTTTCTCCAAAGCATTGCTGAAGTTTAGGTCGATGTGGTTCGTCTGTCTAATAAACCTGTGATGACAAGTTATCATATATAGCAAGTGTTCTTTCCGAAGTCTGTATACTACTTTACAATTCCTTGAACCCAGTGCCTCGTGATCATGACGAGCGACGTGCCCTGAACCTTCAAGAACTGTAAGCGGAAATTGCGGACGAGAATGCGGCGCTAATATCCGATTTGATAGTATTAGCTTGATCAACTAAGTCCGCCTAGTGTGTGTCAGTTATGAGAAGATTCAGGAGTAGAGAGGGTGATGAACTCACTGGTGACTTAGCGATTAAAGCATCCGCAAACGCCGAGGTATCACTGGCCAGAGTCTGGAGGTCCTGTTCAACGAGCGCGGTAACACCACTGACAGGTAAGGACGTGAAGCCTGATTTCTTTGCAATCAGGTTCTGGAGGGTGGTGATAATGTTGGGCTCGAGGGCCTGAACCTGGGCCAGGATGGCCTTGCCGGCATCCTCCGAGAAAGCGTCAGTAGCCTATAAGCACGTTTAGTACTAGCGAAGTGCTATTGTAGGCCAAGAAAAGTAGACCTGAGTATCGGAGGTGGCGGTGGTGACGGCGCTCTCTAAATTGGTAGCATCGGTGTGGATTCCCTGAGTTGATGAATTGTCAAGCGCGATCAATTAGAGAGGAAGATATATCAAACACACCAGCGCGTCTACCAAGCTTCCACCAGAAGTAGGGAATGCTTGAATAGCGGTGTTTAGAGCGTCGACTTGGGTGCTGATGCCTGTGATGTCGGATTCGACTTGCGCAACGGTACGCCTGAGAAGTGGGCTTGCAAGACTGCCGAAGATGAAAGGGAGCACAAGAAGGGCACTGGCAATGCGGACCATGATAAACTGCTTATAAGAGGTGAGGGAGACACTGGAAGCAATGCTTGAGCTGAGGACGATGCAGCAAGTCGAGGTGCTTTTAAAGGGATACAATGATCATATGTTTCGAATTTCACAGGATGCTCAGCATATTTTTGCTCGAAGCATTCCGTAAAGCCGGAGGGTCGTTGCTTCTGAGTTGACGCTCAAACGTATCAATCGCAACCAATGGAAGCGCAAGTTTGCGCAACATTGGTCCTATGACAGCGTAGAGAAATGCATCCACATGCGTGCATCGTGATGGCGAAAGCATCCAGCAGAAGCTCGGAGTCTGCGGAAACCATCACGGGCCCAATTGTGGTTCGCCAAATGGTCATGGGAGCGCAGGATTGTTCCATGTGAATCAGTGGTAGAGTGGAACGAGCCTCTGTGACGAACCTAAAAACAAGCTCTAAGTCGCTTGCGATGAGAAAATCATCATATGTCTGGCTGAACATTCCACGCTCATCTTGAGTAAAAAATATTCATGATATATCGCCGGGAAGCTTTGACCTATCAAAGTCGGATTTCATTCAAGCACCTAACTTCCTATAATGAGGAAGGCTAACGCACAAAGACACTATAAGCACACACGCACTAATTTCCCGGAAAGTGTCACGGACAAGGAATTCACCCTATTGAACGCCCCTTTCATCACAGTAATGAGATCCAAAAAGTGAGCGTCCGAGTCACTGGGTACAGTTGGCAACCCGTGGTCTGATCCTGAACTCCTGTAGGAACCCCTAATTAGGGTTAGGTGTATGCATATTACTTCTAGGCGATTCGGTGGAAGAGGTGGAAGAGACGTGAATACACTGACCTGTGCCTGTATTTGAATCGTTCCATGCAGTACACTCCAGAGGGGCGGTCACGCACCCGTTTGATATTGATCAGAAGAAAGGTGACCACTGGCATGGAATGTCGATTTTGATCACGGGTCAAGCGAGCGGACACACTCAAATTGAAAGGCGTCACCTAAAGTGAAGGATGGTCACAGCCTATGGTAGTATTTTTGCATCCCGAGAACTTGAAAACAGCGACCTCGCATGGAAGATAGTTGTTGGCATCGCTGTCAGCACGTATGGGCGGGAGCAGAGGTCGACAAGAGGTTCAAAAATGTACTTGCACATTATATGGACATGTTCTGGACGGCCCCGCACATTCCGCCGGTTGCAAAATGTGTGCACCTGCAAATAACACGAGCTAGACGGCTACCATAACTTTCAGGTGAAACAGCACCCATTGAGCGCGCCGAAGAACGCGCCCAAGCGCTGTTCTGTCTGTTCCCACCGAGTGCTTCTAATGACATTATTGAAACGTGTAAAAGATAAAAGGGCAGACTTGTATTATCCTTGAGAATCCTCATAATTATTAGGATATGGAGTGAAGTTGTGATTCATTTTACGCTCCCTCGTTTTCGAAGCGTTCGAATATGGGCTGGACAGCAAGGAATTCACGTCGAATACTGATTGCGTGTGCTTCGCTCCGCGCGCGGATGCTACATTTAAAAGGATTGGGGGCAGTGGAGATGCCCTTTGGAAGACGAGCCGCATGGTCATGAACGCTCTGAAAGGATGACGATAGAGCACGAACCTTAGAGTAATTGTTGACATCGACTGGGATAGGTCTGTTCGTATCGCGATCAACGGCTTCCTCGAATTTGAAACCCCAGAGTGGATTCATGGCGTTGAGCATCTGCTTAGGGATGAGTTTGACAAGATAAAGTCGGGCCCAAAACTAGGTGCAAAACACATACCAAGGAGTTATTTGCTAAGTTCATACCTACGCATATACGCTGAGAACGATGTCATGAATTGAGCGAACATGGACATCCTTTAGGCGCTATTTAAACGTACCCTTCCCCCGCCAAAATGGAGATCATGTCGACGACCAACGTTGTCTGCGCCAGATTTTGTGCCAAACTCAGATGCCAAAAATCGTTCCGGTATGAACTCATCGGGACTATCATATGTGTCCGGATCATGGAACATTGCCCCTTTGGAATGATCAGCCTGAGAACGTACGACTCTGAGGACGGACGCTTACATTGATTGATGAATATTGTGCATCCTTTAGGGATGAGGAAACCGCCGACCTACATTCTCGTAAGATCAACAAGCAGAGGAACTCATTCGAGAGCGACGAACAGTCTCGTCGCCAGATGTATAATGTGGCACACCAACAGGGGCAATGGGTCGAAATCGTAATACCTTAGGTGAAGTCAACATATTCAAGTTCAAGGACATATAACATGAGTAGAGAGACAGTACTTCGTACCTCCTTGACGACAGCCTGAACGTATGGAAGATTGTCGTAGTCCTCCGGAGATGGAACCCGATAGGAACCAATCACGACGTCAATTTCTTCCTGCGCCTTCCTCTGCACTTCTGGGAAGGCGACAAGCATCAAGACAAAGCTGCGCAAGAAAAGCGAGGTAGTATCTGCTCCGCCCTCCATCAAACCACCCACTACGCCTCTGAATTTGATGTCATCAGAGCAGGAGTCAAAAACATTCCAAATAATATGTGAAAGCAACAGACCTCATAAATCCTCTATATTCATCAACTTGATCTTGTTCATCGAGTACGCTCTCAAGAGCACAGCCGATTCGCACACCTTGAGAAACTCGACGCTCGCACACTGCGGCGATTCTATCGTAGACGCTTACTTGTAACGAGCGAACTTCGCGACATATGCGCTTCCAGTCTGCCCATCTTTCAGGAACCAACTTGAATATTGGAAGAAGATCAACAGGGGGGTGCGCGCCCGGTTCGAGGAGCGATATCCATTTCTCCTCAACGTCAAAGAAGTCGACGACAGACGGGCTTGTATGGTGTGGTGATCGTACTCCTGCCAAAATTGACGTTAAGACGGAACTGGAATACCGCCTGAAGTGGCCCACAAATGCCTAGTGGAAATTAGCACATAACATGACATCAAGATACTGGAAGAGCATGAACAGGACTGCACCGTACCTCTGGTTCGTTCAAAAGGTCGTACATCAATTGTGTCGCCTCGGCTTGTTGAACAGGCAGATACGTCGCACACGCTTCCTTCGTAAACATATTCTGCACAAGACGCCGACAACGCCGCCAAAATTGTGCTAGAGCGTGGAAGCCGTGAGCATATGAATGCCAGGATCCCCGTATCACATGTGTCTGTCTCACAGTATCTTGCCAAACCCATGTTCTTGCCATGGGTGATCAGGTCTACAAAGTGACTAGGAGGGCGATCCGAGGTATTGACACTTTTCTGGTCAATGAGCTCCTTAGCGATACGAGGGTCTGAAAGTATAATTATGGTCTCGAATCCAATCTTGAGCTAAGCAGGGGCTAAGTACCGAGTGAAAGAGGATTTGAAAGTGTAACTCACGGATATGATACCACCATACTTCCGAGCCCATGATGTGAATCTATCCGGAATGCCATTCAAGAGAGCTTTGTGCATTATCAGATGGAGGACTCACTGCAAATAAGGGCTCTGCGTGGGGAAGATGTGCAAGTTGCCGAGGATAGGAATAGTAGGCGGCCCAGGCGGCAGTCCATCTTCTCTTCGTCCAGATCTGACAATACGGATGAATAGTACAGCAAAAAGGGCGATTAGTGCATGGATTGCAGACAACGATTCCATTCTGGAGCTTGTTGGAGAAGGGGATGTGTAGGTGTGACGATTTAGACGTTCAACGACGGACGTGTCGACTTCATCAAATTTCAAGGCGCGCTCCTCGCTGGCGCCCTTCTAGCGCCCTGCATTTTTTCATGGCTTCGAGCGACAAAGTTGGTATGTAATCGGTGCGGGAAGATCACAACGAATGCATAGTCAAAGTGTGGTGAAGAATATGAATTGTGGTTTCGCCAGTCAGTCAAGGCAGCATGTCGGGGACCGGGGTGCAGCGGGAGTCCTTGGAAGTTCCGCGTAAAACGCGCTTAAAAAGGCTAAAATATTTGCCACAACTAACGCTTTTTGTCCCGAGAATTATTACAAAACGATGAGATAGGCAAAAAATTTATCCTTTTCGAGAGGCTTTGCGCAAGATCCTCATGGAAAACCCAAAGGCTCTACGGGCAGACATGTTCGCCATCTAACTTCTGTGTACGACTGGTCGGTAATTTTTTCCTGCTCACTTGCTCAAGAAACAAACAGCGAGTATCAAGCCCTTCAATTGATGAGTATGCGGTTTCAAGAAGATGTTCCAGACCGCCGGTCTCTTTAGTATGATTTACTACATTGATACAACACCGACTCGCCGTCGATCAGCTGCCCCACTAGTCCAAGCTGCGAACGTAGAGTGCATCCTCCTCAGATAAGTCGTGCTCGAACTGTTGGAATACAGGCCGTGCAGCCTTAAATTCTCGCTCAATTAATGCAGCATGCGTTCGAGACCGTACGTGAATGTCGCACTTGAAAGGGTTGGGCCTCGTAACCAATCCCTGTCGAAGCATGAGAGCCTAACAGAAACAAAACAAAAATGGAGCCAACCGTTGAGTAATTGTTGATATCGACAGGAATCGATTGTTTAGTGATAGGATCGGTGGCCTTCTTCAACTCAAATGCCCACAACAGATTCATGGTGTTCAGCATCTACGGATGTGCCAGCGAGTGAGACGAAAAGCTGCTATGCCCGAGAAAATTCCACGTACAGTAGCATCGTTAGCTAGATTGATGCCAGAGCAGATGCGCTGCATATTGCATCAATACGACATGACAATATTCTGCAAATGTTGAAAAAACACTTACTCTACCTCCACCAAAATGCAGGTCATTGCGACGCCCAGCTAAGTCGGCACTTGGCTTGGTTCCAAACTCTGACGTAAGAAATCGTTCAGGCTTGAAGGCGTCTGGTTCGTCGTAGACATCCGGGTCATGAAGCATCGCCCCTTCAAATGATTCAGGTCAGCGGGAGAGATTGACTGTGAATGTATTTGCTGTGTCGACAACAATCAACTTACATTGGTTCACGAAGATGGTACATCCTTTTGGAATCAAGAAGCCGCTAACCTAGCTCGCGCACATTTTGAGTAAAGATAATTGACATGGAGGGACTGGCTTACCGTTTCATCCGCAGAAGTGTAGTGTGGCACGCCTAATGGAACAGGTAGCCGCAAGCGCAGAACCTGATTTCGTGAGCGTCGTCAGTAAACAGGCCCTTGTCTTACGTAAGAAAGTACACGGACTTCTTTGATGATTGCCTGAACATACGGAAGTTTCTCGATATCTCCTAGGTCAGGAATTCGGTCGCAGCCTACCATGGTGTCAAGCTCCCGCTGTCCCTTCACCTGGACTTCTGGATGTGACACCAACAAAAGGACAAGGCTTTGTAAAAAGAGTGAAGTAGTATCGGAACCACCCTCCACTAAAGCTGCGCATGTGCCTCTGCGAGATCGTTGAGAATCAGTCTTCAAGTGCTTCATTAAATTGTACCCATACCGTATGAGTTCATGGGTATCTCCTGACTCGTTTCGCTCGTCTAATACGATCTCCAAGGCGCAGCCATTTCTTGTATTTTGCATAATGCGTCGTTCACATAGCTCGACCAGGCCTTCATAGAGCTTGAATTGGCGGCGGCGAATATCTTTGCAGATCCCTTTCCACGGTGCCCATCTCGCAGGAACGTATTTCAAAATTGGTAAGACATCGACAGGTGGGTGTGCGCCTGGTTCGAGGAGCGACGCCCATTGACCTTGACCTTCATGAAAGCTGGAAACAATAGGACTTGTGGCACGTGGTGAGCGTGTGCCAGCCCAAATCGATGTCAGAATCGAGTTTGAGTATCTCCTGAAGTGATTGACAAATTCCTGAATGACCGTTAGCGAGAGAGATACATGGGAAATCAATATCTACCTCTGGTTGGTTCAATAAGTCGTTCATCAATTGAGTGGCCTCTGCCTTGTGAATTGGTAAATGGCGTTTGCAGGCATCTTTGGAGAGCAGAGTCTGCATGATACGACGACCACGTCTCCAGAACTGGGCTACACATCTAAGGCTCCCATCATCGATGACGACATTTGGAATAAATCCGAAAACTCACAGTAATTCACCAAACCCACGTTTGTGCCGTCGGTAACCAAGTTGGCAAAGTGGGAAGGTGGACGATCCGAAGTATTCATGCTCTTTTGGTCGATGAGTTCACGCGACACGCGAGCATCCGAGACGACAATCATAGTACCCGGACCAATCTTGAGCTGGACCGCGTGAATAGACAATTTAATTCAATTCAAAGATGGGATCAATAGTGTGATCTTACCGACATGATTCCGCCGTACTTCTTTGCCCAGGCAGTGAATCTGTATAAGGACAATATCAGCAGCATATTTTCAGGATGAAAAAAAGCTGGAAGACACACTGAAGATAGGTCTTTTCGCGAGGGAAAATATGCAGATTGCCTAGAATGGGGATGGTTGGAGGACCGGGTGGCAGATTTTGCTCTCTTTTACCAATCCTTGAGATTCGGTAGACGAAAGCCGCAAGGCAAAGCGCTACCAGATGTATCACTGTGAAGAAAGCCATAACAAGAGATTGCCACTGAGAATTCGTACGTGCCGGAGAGCTCACGAGTCACAGCCTTTTTAACCTCTTCGTATCCTGTATTATTCTTATCGCACCAGCGTGCTTCCATCAGAGAGGATGACGTCGGGAGCCTGGGCGGTAAAGAATAATCTGTCATGTACATTCTTGGAGCTTGAATTGAATGGATAACTAACAAAGTGAGCGGCGATAGGCTTTTGAGACACGTTTGGGGAAAGCAGGATTGTACTTAGGCCTCAACGAGAGACCAACGAGATTGGTCTTATTCATCAGATCAGAGCCACGACTGGCTCGCGCGATGCGCTCAACGTTGCGAGGAGTGGATTTCGAAGCGTATTTGGGTGGTTCGTGTTGGGGTGGTTATTGATAACCCGGATTGAGTCGCAAATTTGAGAAAGTTACGGGATGGCAAGCGGCAAAGTGTGCCGAAGAAGCCGGAACCGAGTAAGCGTTAATCGGAGCCCCAATTGGTCTCTCTTCCGCTCAAAACCCTTTCATGCCTCTGGATTATGAGTGCCTCGACGCATGTACAAAAGTCCTTTGTGCAATGAACATATTTTTATTCGGAACAGTTTGGTGCAAGATTGTTCAATGATCACTTGTAGCCAGTTCCTGGCACTGAGCACCTTCCATCCACAATCCTCGTACAATGTCAGATCTCAAACCATGGACTATCCGCAGGTGCGTCGCTATTTGACTGTCCTTGTAAATCACTTTTCGGGTGTGAAGCGAGCTGTGAGCTCTTAAGACGCTTCGATCCAATCATCTAACACTGATGTTCATTTTATGGAGTGCGCAGTGCTGCCAGTTCTCGAGTTATCGCAAATTCCAATTACATAACAGATATTCAAGTTTGGGACCTTTTGTTCAGGGAATAGGTATGTACTTTATTGATACTTCCTGAAAGCTGCGCTGATTAGAAATGAAAAGATCCGAACCGACCAAAGACTCCTTGATGGGACCAGGGTTTCATCAGGTTTCAACGCCAACATCTTCAGATAAGTCTGCTCAGAGTCTTGAACCAATCTCAAATGCGACTGAAAATTGGTCTCGTGAGTGGTGGTGCATGTATTAGCCTCTGAAAATATAGCCACCAAATCGTTTCACGCTGATTCAATCATCCTGATTCCTACGCCACAGGTGATCAACAAACAATATGCGCTACCTGCAGAGATATCAACGCGAGTTGATCTCGGAGACCTGATGATCTCAGAATGAGATGGCATCACGTCTATCTCTTGCCTGTCAACTGTGCCATAGAGAGCCACCGGCGTTGGGAACTCCGCACTTTCTAAACGCCCTGCGCGGAGTACTTAGTCACCTAACTTTCCCTCATGACCTTTCCCTCCTCAGTGCATTAGCTCGTCTATACTTTGATCCCAAGGCCTGATGGATATAGCAGGAAACTCTTCCGCCTTGACCGACGCGCCTGTACCTAAAGATATACTTCTTCTGTAAGTCTTCAGTTGCTTCATTTCGACATGGATTTTGTCTCAAATGAGCTTTGTCTGTTTTGGCTGTGCTAGCATAGGCCCTGTGGTATGTCGTCTCAACCTAGCTTTCAGTCTATCGTACCCACTTCAGCATCGCTGAATTCCCCCAGCTGGTCGGCGGTTTCTTCAGTTGGTTACTGTACGGGATCCTCATTGTTCAGATATGTCTGTGTCTTTGGTTTAGATCGTTTCTAGCACGCTCAGGCAGACCGAAACTATTTGCTAGATCTCTACTACATCACATACACGCGAGATCGAATCCTCATCAAGATCACTGGTTCGTCTCGGTCATGTCCAGCGTCGATCCATACGAGACTCACGAAATAGTTCCGCATAGTCTATGGTTTGTTCATCGTCGAAACTTTCCAAACCGTCGTAGTCGTCCAAATGGCTTGGGCATGGATGGTGGCTGGTTGGGGCCGGCAAGCGGTATTAACAGAGCCTAATTGGGCATTCAACTTTATTCCAATAACGAGCGGCTTTGGTATATCATCACTAACCATGCTTGTGTATATCTTCATACTGAACATAGGGCCAAGTCTCTTTGTGGGTGCAGTCGTTCTATATATGGCGCATCTATACCCTTGGGAAAGGTCTACTTGTGTGGAAGGCCATAGTAAGCTTTATCATGGCGGTATGTTTCTTTCATCTTATGCCATTGATTGCGTCTGACTGTACTTGACATAGATTGCCTTGACCCAGTCGATTCTTTCAATCTATGTCGGAGTCAGGGTAAGTGAATTTTCGCGAATTCTATTTGAATGAAGCGCCATGCTCAATGTAAAGCGCATGATTCAGTTCTTCCACATCTTGCTGACGGAAATATCTTCGTTGTATCTACCTAGTGGTGTAAGTCATTTTGAGACATCACTTAGCCTCATCACCTGAACTGTTGTTTGCTAGATTTGGTTTGGCGGCAGTGCCATATGCGACACCCTCATCGCTGCCAGCATGGTATACTTGGTGAAGCTCCCCATCTCCTCCGTCGCGATCATAACCTCCTGACATCATCATAGCTTGCATCCGCAAAGGATTGTGATAGTCCAATCAGTGTCCCTCGCGCGACGGAGAAGCTGCTCAATCGTCTGATTCGTTTCGCCGTGGCTAGCGGGGTTATCACTGCGCTTACGATGGTCGTCCACATCGTTTTGTACTACAGCGCCCCAAAAACAGATCTTTACACCTTGACGTGCGCGCGTTTCTGCCCCTTCACTTTCTGACATCTTTTGATCCAGTAGAATGCATATTAGGGCTATGACGATCTCTAAGGCGAGATTTTTTTTCTCACTTTCAATCCATTGGTGCGATGATGAAGTAAATCAGCTTTACAGCAACTCGGTTTTAGCATCGTTGAACTCGCGTCGTACTTTAAAGTTGAAAATTCGCAGTCACGGCACATTGTCCGAAGCTTTGGAGTCCGGCACTCCCGCTGGCCCTATTGTTCATGTCACTCGACACATAGAGTTTTTCTCGGAGGGGGGCCGATCACGAGAAGATATAAACAGCGATACCCACGACAAGGTCATTGAGATTGCATGTCACATCATTCTCAGGCTGACATCCAGCCTCGATCAGGTCTTTCCCGGACGAGCGGCGAACGCTCAGTCAGACTTCGTCATGATGGACTTTTCCGATGATTCTAGCCATGTTTGAGAGGAGGAAGACTGCAGTTCAGTGCTCAGCCATTGTCATCACCAATCGGAAGCACTCTGTATTTACATCGTCCGTGTAGGACGACATCTTTGCATAACAACAATGAGCTGTACGACGGATGTAGAATTTTCTCTCGCGTGCAGGGTCTCCAATCTGAAACACTTTGTTGGCTGATCGCATTGGGAATTGGGATTTCACGCTTTATTTTTTCACGTTATTAACTCTGTTTTTCATTCCCACAGAATTTCACTCGATGCCTTCTCACGGTCCTGCTCGGTGATCCTGCACTGAATCCATCCTCGTCATAATTCCGAGACTTCGAACTGCGCAAATACTGTTTGCATATCGGCGAATTGACGCTCTATGGTATCGGCGTGAAGAGCACTTCGCGGGGTTATGCTGCACTGAAAGGGATTTGGGTGCGTCAGGATCCCCTATCATAACGCAGCCGTCAGCAAGTGGCTTGGACCTTTGAAACTAAATAAATCACCTCGGAGAAGTCGTTGATATCGACAGGGATGCGCTCGTTGGTCTTCGGATTAATATTTTCTTGGAAATCAAAACCCCACAAATAATTCATGGTGTTGAGCATCTGTGAATAAGGGTGAAGGTAAGCCGCAGCCTGTGTAGAGCTTAAATCGTTGCTCAATGACCATTGAATCATTCGCCATATTGATCCCAACGCAGATGCGCTGAAAGAAGCCTGAGTTTTAGCGTCTAACAATATATGTTGTGACTTACCCTCCCACCACCAAAATGAAGATCCTCCCGGCGCCCTTCGTCACTTGCGCCTGCTTTAATACCAACTTTTGATATCAGAAACCTCTCTGGTCGGAAGGTATCAGGGTCTTCGTAGGCATCAGGGTCGTGAAACATTGCCCCTGTAACGATGTCGATCATTCATATCTGTCGAGTGAAGAATCAAACTTACATAGATTGATAAAGATCGTAGAACCCTTAGGTATCACGAAGCCGTCAACCTATCTTCATGATCAGACATAAGGACACTCAAGAGCATGATGTGCCATACAGTCTCATCACTTGTGGTGCCATGGGGCATTCCTAACGGCCCGATTGTGCGAAAGCGGAGAACCTAAGAGATGTCATAACGAGATTTGCAGCCATTCTGCCGGCCACATACTGACCTCCTTGACAAGGGCCTGCACATAAGGCAGGTTTCCAAAGTCCTGCAAGACCGGAGCTCTCTTTACTCCAATCACAGAATCTATCTCCATCTGCGCTTTTTTCTGCGCATCGGGGAAAGCGACTAGAAGAAGAATGAGGGTGCGTAAGAAGATTGATGTGGTGTCCGCGCCCCCTTCCATCAGCGCAGCACAACTTCCCCTAAAAACCCTATCAGCGCAGTCTCCACCAGTGATGTATTGAAAGCTGACCGGATGATTTCCAAATCGACACCTAACTTATCTTGCTTTTCGATCACCTGTTCCAAATAGCACCCAGTCCTAGTGTCGTTCGTAATCCTTTTTTCGCACGCACTCAACAGCGTGTTGTACACCTTATCCTGACGTCTTCGGACCTCGCTGCATATCCTCTTCCATGGGGCCCACCTGGCTGGTACATACTTCAGGATCGGAATGAGGTCCACGGGCGGATGGGCTCCGGGTTCAATGAGCATTACGAAGCTCTCGAGCGCATCGAAGAAGTCGATCACGAGGGATGATGTTGCGTGCGGAGCGCGTATTCCCGCAAGGATGGATGTGAGAGTGGAGACGGTGTAGCGCCTTGCGTGCTCTACAAACTCCTGAACAAACACCAAACATGACATCAACGCCGGGTCAGATACGGGATATACCATTTATGTGTTCACCTCGGGATGTTTCAAGAGGTCATGCATTAATTGGGCAGCCTCCGCATGCAGGATGGGCTGATTTCGGGCGCAAGCATCCTTTGTGACTACATCGTGCATGATGCGTCGCCCTCTTCTCCACTCGTGAGCTGGTACCGTTCGCACTCATGAAGCTTTTCAGAAAAAAAACGTGAACCGGTTAGTGCTTACTGTATCTCGCCATACCCATATTCTTTCCGTTCGAAACTATGTCTCCAAAATGGCTTGGTGGGCGGTCGGACGTAGTTGCGCTCTTCTGGTCGATGAGATCACGAGATATACGAGGGTTCGAAATCACGATCACTACATTGGACCCAACCATGAGCTACGCGCCATCGGTGAGCCACATTCTGCAGGATGTTTACACATGTGACTCACGGAGAAAATGCCGCCATACTGCCTCGCCCATTTCGTAAATCTGAGAGGCAAAGGTGCGAGGCTTAAATCGTGTAAAAGCAATACTCAAACTCAAATAGACTTGCTGTAGATAAGCATTCTTTCGAGGGAATATATGTAGATTCCCGAGGAGGGGGAGAGTGGGCGGGCCAGGCGGAAGATTACCGTCCCTTCGACCGAATTTGTGCATACTGAGACCCAGTACGATAACGACACCTAGAGTCAAGAGATGGGATGAAGACAGCATTGGCAGAGATTGAGTGCGAAATCGAGTGTGAATCGAGTGCGGTTAAAATGTGCCATAGCACATGCTTATATACGATAGCTGCATACTAGAAAAGCCTGTCACTACGAAGTTAGACACGAGACAATAACGTTATACGGACACATTCGACACCGTGTAGCGCACCGGATCGGAGAGATTAATTGCATTAATTCCTGGAACCTCGATGCCCAACCATAGGTTGCATCATCTGTCCATGACCTCGAATTGGGAAAATACAGCACCCGCATGGGCAAACAGACGCTCCACAATGCGAGCATGAAGAGCACTTCGCGGGGTAATGCTGCACCGAAAGGGGTAGGGTATCTGAGCGCACCCTAACATACCCCCATGAGCGACTGCCTTTATCAACTCCTTCGGGAAAGGACACACCTCAGAGAAGTCATTGATGTCAACAGGGATGCGTTCCTTGGTTATCGGGTCGATGGCCTCACCGAAGTTGAAGGTCCACAGTAGATTCATGGTAACGATCATCTTGAGAAAGAAGCGAGTTATGTTTGGAAAGCACAGATTGAGATGATTCACGAACCATTGTATCATTGGCCGTATTGATCCCAGCACAGATGCGCTTGAAAGAAAACAATAATCACATTCTGCGACATTTGTCAAAGGAGCCTCGTACCCTGCCTCCACCAAAATGTAGATCTTCTCGCCGTCCTTCGTCGCTTACACCATCTTTCGTTCCAAATTTGGATGACATGAAGCGCTCTGGTCTAAATGTATCAGGGTCTTCGTATGCATCAGGGTCGTGAAGCATTGCCCCTATGAGGGTAATGAGCCCTTCTGTTGATTTGAAAAGGCCTCGGCGAAGGAAAAACTCACATTGATTGACAAATATTGTGGACTCTTTTGGTACAACAAAGCCATCGACCTAGGTTGATGATAAGAACCATGGAAACTCAAGAATTGAAATATATATATATTACGATTTCATCTCTTGTGGTGTAGTGGGGCAGACCAAGCGGTGCTAAGGTGCGAAAACGCACTATCTAAGATAAAATGAGCCATCGTGTACCCCGGCCATATGAATATTGCAGAGATATTTACCTCTTTGACAAGCGCCTGCACGTAAGGCAAACCCACGAAGTCCTGCAAGATCGGAGCTCGTTCCACTCCGATTACGATGTCTATCTCCTCCTGTGCCTTTTTCTGCACATCGGGAAAGGCTACCAAGAGCAGAACCAGGGTGCGAATGTACATTGAAGAAGTGTCGGCACCCCCTTCCAGAATCGCTGCGCAACTTCCGCTGGAACCGAAGCCTCTATCAGCTGTATCCTTAACAAGTGATGCATCGAAAGAGTTCGAACCGAATGATTCCCCAATCTACGCCTAATCTCTCTTGCCCTTCGATTACTTGCTCCAGATAACACCCGCTCCTGGTATTGTTTGCTATTCGTTGTGCACACGTATCTAGGAGGCTGTCGTAGATTTTAAACTGGCGCGTTCGGATGCTGCTGCAGATCCGCTTCCACGATGCCCATCTGGCCGGCACGTACTTGAGGATGGGGATTAGATCGACAGGCGGATGTGCTCCTGGCTCGATGAGTCCTATGAAGCTTTCGCTGGCATCAAAGAAATCGACCACAAAAGGCGATACGGCTCTCGGGGCCCGGACTCCCGCAAGTATGGATGTGAGGACGGAGATAGCGTAGCGCTTGACATGGTCGACGAATTCCTGAAGACAATGCCATCCAGGGCACCTTGAGCGTCATGGCCAAACATAATACTACGCGAAGATTCACCTCGGGTTGAGTTAAGATGTCGTGCATCAATTGAGCGGCTTCAGCTTCTTGGATGTGTTGATTGCTTAAACACGCCTCTTTTGTAAGGATGTTTCGCATGATACGCCGCCCACGCCGCCCATCCCGAGCTATACACGACATTCATTCTCGGCAAAAGAAATGGAAAGATGCCTTGTGCTTACAATACCTCGCCAGCCCCATTTGCTTCCCATCCGTGACTAGGTCTGAGAAATGGCTGGGAGGGCGGTCAGACGTGGTCGCACTCTTCAGTTGTTCGATGAGCTCGCGCGCGATACGAGGGTCCGAGATCACAACGACCACTCTCGAACCAATCATGAGCTGCGCCTCGACGATCAACTCTAACCTCTGACATAGATCTACGCAAGTCACTCACGGAGAAAATCCCGCCGTACTGCTTGGCCCACTTCGTAAATCTATGTCACGTCGACATGAGACTAGGCAGAACTCGAAGATTAGAACGACATACTGCATATATGCCTTTCTCCGAGGAAATACATGAAAGTTCCCGAGAACTGGGATGGTAGGTGGTCCAGGTGGGAGATTATGGCCCCTCGCCCAGAACTGAGGAGACGACAGCCCAATAGGACGATGACACCGAGCACGATGACGAGATATAGTTCCATAGTAGCCTACGTATCTGGCTCGGGTGCACTCGCCAGCGTTCGCCTGGAGGTACGTGCTTACGTAGGTTTGGATGGATGCCATGGAAGTCTGTCTGGACAGATTAGGCGGCCCCGGTCTCGAACGCGGAATACGACTACCTATTAGGCACAACCATGCGGCCATCGCCCTCGTGAGCATCTCAATACAAGAAGAGTTCTGACAAGGTGTATCACAAATAGGATTCAATATCAGACCAAATAGTGAATGCAGCAATGACTCGCTGTTTGTGCTAAAATTAAGGCCAATCACTCGACTGATTAGAACGCGACGACGTACAGAGTACAACCAAGCTCCCGATTGACGCGCTGCCATCTATGCCAGACGGAGATTGCACGAGTGATGTGATCGTCCCGCTCGTATTGTTCAGAACGCGGGAACAGTGTGCTGGTTTGGTTGCGTTGGAGGGAAAACGTTAACTCTGTGCGTCGCGGGGTTTGATACAGGGGGATTTTCAGTACCGACCAAGCTCCGAACTTGAACATTTCACCAGAGCAATCCCAGATTATCGAATTCCAAGGTTGATTTCACTCTTATGTCGAGAAAATAACCTAACCGCAGCGGGTGATGAGTCTCGATGCAAAACTGAGCAATTAGGCAGATTTGGGGCGGGGAGCGTAGTTTTGCACTGCTCAGAGAGGATGTTGAAGCGGATTTTTCAATAAGTCGTTCATAGTGCAACATCCAGGACATGGAAGAATCTACGGTCTGCAACTTGCCTCAAATCACCCTTATTACGGTGGTCCATGACATCGATGACATTTGCTCCTCGTCGCGAACATTGAAGAGGATAAACGCACACAAGAGATGTTATATAGTGACAATTATACAAGCAACAAGTACCCACATGAGAAATCGAAGAAATCGAATAAGGCTCATCTTGAGATCAAGTTCTTATAGGTAAATCATCGACCCAAAATCAATCGTACGACCACGACAACGTCCGAGGAACAGAGATATTAAAGTCAGAGTCTTTTTTCGAGAGCCCCAGCTCAGAAAGGCAACGTGATCAAGTTGCCAAACGAATCGTACGGGAACTCGAGCATCAATGGACCAGCGACCGTTGAGTTGTCCGAAACTCCATTGGCGTCGCTGGTCAGGAGCAAGTATACAGTGCCACGCAGCTCGCTGGGGACTGATACGCTTCCGTCCGCGCCTACTGGGACAATGAGGGCATTCTGTCCGCTGAGGAACGCACCGTAGAGCTTAGTAGAAGCGTCAGCGGGGCGGGCGAAGTCGAGCTTGAAGCTTTTGCCGGGGGCGGCAGTTGCTCCTGATGCGGCTTTGAGGGCCGGGAACGCCTTGACTGGAAGGGGAGGGTTCGAGGAGGGGCAAGACGTGATGAAGCCAGAAGCAATGCTGAACACTTGATTCATGTCAAGAGGTGTCTAGGACGAAGCTATCAACTTCTGTCCTGAGCGATAACGCGAGAGAGATCATCGCACCTCAAACGGTCCACTCCAAGCGCTGCTCTTGCGCACAGCTGAGTCGATCCACGCAGATTGCCTTGCTTCAGTGGTGAGGATGGTGGCTGCGGCGAGAAGGTAGTCCTGGAGTTCAACGTGTCAGCTGAAAATACCAAGGGGTGAAAAGCAACCAAGGCTTGCCTTGTTCTGGATAAATTTCGATGCGCCAACGTAGGCAGAAGTACCTAAAGGGAGATCAGCATGGAGTGAGGGGGAAAAAGTCGAATAGCATACCAACAGTCTCCAAGGAACGACTGATAGTAACAAACGACTTGGGATCGGTGATGGGGCTGTGGAAAATGTCAGCGGGACAGAACACGCACGATGAACATCTTATTACTCACAAGGAATACGTGCAAGGCTTGGTCGCATTTTCGCCAAGGGCAGCCGTGAGGAAGTCGACGTGGGTTTTCTCGTGACCCATGATCTCCAAGAACCGCCCGTAGGCAAAGTCGGGGAGCCCGGCGTCTTTGAAATCTTGTCTGGAAAACTTGGAGAGCGCCTCGGCGTAGAACGCATTCTCGAGGTGCTCCAAAGTGAGCGCATAGTTCAAGACTTGCGTGTCTTGAGTGGCAATCATTCATCCAATGATGAGACGAGTCAACATGGGTGATGAATACAACGACGAACGTACCGGTTGGGACATCTGCGGTTGCGCGTGCAAGGGGACGAGCAGCCACGCTGCCTGCGAGGATCGCGAGGGACACAAATATGGCACTGAACATCATGTCCGTGATAATCTAATGCGTGAATGGAAAGAATGGAAAGGTTTGGAAGGTGTAGGGTAGCAGCGGGATGTGAGGGGGGGACGTGGCAGTCGAGGACAACCGAGGAAATCACCCATGCAGGCCACGTTGAATTTATACTAGACAAGCAGACGAGTGGCTGAGCTGATGATTTAATTTCCGAACGTCGACGATGATGTTTGGAACCTGCGTTTGGACGTCCGCACCAAGACATGCAGCCGCCAGATGCTGTCGGGCATCTCGGACGACTCGTAGTTTGGACGGGGGCAGGCGGAAGCATCACTGAGGCCCAATTCGGCAGCTCCATAGCCACATATAGGTGACATCGAGCCAATCAAGGGACGAATCGACGACTGGCGTCACAATTTCGATTGAGCCCCAGCAACTCCACCACCTGCCCAGGGAAATTGGCAAAAATAACGTACCATTCGCCAGTTGCAAGATCCGCCACAAAGACGAGGCTCAAGGTGAGCAGTCGATCTCATTCCATAGAGATTTTCTAGAAAAACATCTCCTGAAAAGCGATACAGCTTCAAATCCCACCCGAGCTGGCCGAGAAGGCATGGAGCAAGATATGAGGGGCACGCGGGCTGTCATCGTCGTAACGTCCTGTTTATCCAGCACGAAGCGAAAGTCGTACGACCAGCCATGACATCAGAAGTGAGCACAGCCCGTGAACCCGAGCGCAGACAGCAGTCAGAATGTTCAGGGACTCACATCCAGCGCTGAACGCAAATTCCTATACTATCAGTTAGTGGTAACACTACTCGACTGATCTGTACATGGATGATTGGGCCTGGACACGACAGAGCCCATATATTTCGCAGAAGCAGAGTAGCTAGACAAGCGCTCAAGCTTCGGACAGTTGGCAGGAGCCTTTACATCCCATGGGAGTCGGACCACAATGGATTGCCAACGACAGGCGAAGTAGATATGGGATGATACAAAGCGCTGCTCTGGTGTCGAGCGACGACGACGATATTAGTGAAGGACAAGAGGCATCCGCGGATTCCCGACACCAATTCGATTTTTCAAACCCGAGAGAGGCCGAAAGCTATGGTGGGGGGGAGGCTGACTCATCAGGAACATTTCCATTCTCGGATGCTGACTGTGAACTTCTCCATCATCCCCGTCCATCTTTCTCTCTATTTCGTCCACTATTTCATGCTCATTCTTCAGGAACGCCGCGTCATGTTCAATGGCTGGGTCTTGATCTTCGTCGTAATATGATGTTGAAGGTACACCATACCGTCCAAGCCCATCCAAGCCCGTCCATCATCGTTTTCGAGGCCCTCTAATACGAAACCTCATCGGTTCTTCAGATGGCGTCATCTCCTCCATCCAAAAAAAAACTGTTTCAACGCAGTTTGCTCTTCTCTTACCCACCGTCAAGGAACCCCTCCTTTCAAAGACGAGCGCGCATTCATCGCGTTGACGTCAAGCTCACTGGTATGCCTCACTGCTTCTATTCCTTGAAGAGTCATCGTAACAGGGATACTATATACAAAGTTAGGTGGCGTGGGTTCCGGATCATACTACCGTGATAGACATGGGAATTCAAGACATAGACGTCGATGGGAAACTCGACCGCACACGCAGTGCGTCGAGTGTGAGCGTTGTGCCGCACGATCCGATAGAAGGGGCGGCGTTGAATAGGAATGATGTCCACTGTGAGTTTTCTTCAGCGCATGTCATCCAACATCTAAATGACGCACACCATCAGCCCGCGATGGGGAGTCTTTCGATGATGTTCCCGCAGCGAAACGGACTATCGGCCTCGTCTCCGCCATCTTCCTCATCTTCAACCGCATCATTGGCACAGGTATCTTTGCGACTCCCTCGTCAATATTGGCGAGTACGGGTTCAGTCGGGTTGGCCCTGTTTATGTGGGTCATCGGCGCGATCATCGCGAGCACTGGCTTGGCGGTGTACATTGAATTCGGCACGGGTCTTCCTCGCTCGGGCGGCGAGCTTACATACCTCAGTTATATCTTCACCAAGCCCAAGTACCTCGCCATTGCAGCATACGCAGCGTATGCTGTGAGCATGCCCTGGCCCGCGGGAAACTCGACCGTGTTCGGCGAATGTATGTCGTTCATCCCCCACCTTTCTCATCCCTCATTGATCAAATCTCTCGATCATTCTCAGATATTCTACTCGCGGCGGGGAAAGAGGTGACGCAGTGGAACCAGCGCGGAATCGGCATCGCTTGCGTCACGTTTGCACTCATCATGCACAGCGTGTTCCTCAAGTGGGGGCTTCGGTTGCAGAATGCGCTTGGCACGTTCAAGATTATCATATTGCTCCTCATCGCGTTCTCGGGCTTTGGCGCACTTGCGGGCCATGTCAAGCTTCCTGAAGACGAGAAGCCGCACAACTTCAGGAACGCGTTCGAGGGCACGTCGAGCAATGCGAACGCGTTCGTCACCGGTCTTTACAATGTCATCTGGTAAGAGATATCGTTGTGTAGAAGTTAGCGAGTGAAGCTCACCATCGTTCAGGTCGTTCATTGGCTATTCAAACGTCAACTACGCATTATCGGAGGTCAAAAACCCAGTACGGACTCTCAAGATTGCCGGCCCGTTGGCAATAGGCTCGGTGACCATCGTCTACATGCTCGTCAACGTTGCGTACTTTGCGGCCGTACCTAAGGCCGACATCCTCACATCGGGACGAACTGTCGCGTATGTTGTCTTCTAAATTTTGATTATTGTATGCTTACTGAAGCCGTCATATTTCAGGGCACTCTACTTCCGTAACATGTTCGGCACACAAGCGGAAAAGGCGCTGAGCGTGTTCGTCGCACTCAGTGCGCTCGGAAACGTCATGTCCGTTCTGTTCTCACAAGGACGCAGTGAGTGCATTGTCTCGATAGGCATTGCAATCCGAGTTGCTGACGCCGTGTGAAGTCAACCAGGAGCTCGGGCGTATCGGCGTGCTGCCCTTTTCTAAGTTCTGGGCCTCGAACAAGCCGTTCAATGCTCCCGCCGCTGGTCTCGCGCTCCAATGGCTGGTCTCTGTCATTGTCATTCTCGCACCTCCTCCAGGCGACGCCTTCAACTTCGTCTTGAATTGTTCGTCGTTCATCAAACTCTTTTATATCCTCGTACTGACGCGCATCGATACCAAATTAGTGGTCTCCTATCCGTTGGCAATCATTAACGCCTTCATCTCCGCCGGCCTTCTCTTCCTCTACACCCCTTACTCTAAGCGCGCAGGCTTCGATTGGGCCCCGCCCTTCCGCGCCTCGTGGCCCGTTGTCCTCTTCTTCTTCCTCTCCAACGTCTTCCTCTCCATCGCGCCGCTCGTCCCGCCAGCGCCAGGCATGAGTCCTTACATCAGCCTGCCGTACTGGCTGCACGTCGTGGTATCGCTCGGCGTGTTCGCCGTCGGGGGTATTTATTGGGTGGTCTGGGCCCGTGTGCTGCCGCGCGTGGGCAAGTACCGCTTGGAGCGGCATTTAGAGATTCAGGATGATGGAGTGTCGCGGAGCGTGTTCAGAAAGGTAAAGGAAGACTAGGCGTGCGTGCGGGGGTGCGGTTTGGAGATCGAGTCAGTCTATGGACAGGAGATGTAATTGTCGGTTCGGGACGTGGCATACCCGCGCCTCTTTGCGGATCAAGCAAAATTATTTACTATCATTTATGGACCACCATTCATCAATACACATGCCAGCTACGGTTTGCTGGCGGTTCGACACTTCCTTGGACGCATCTTTTACTGCGCCGCTTGACGGCGCTTGACCTCTTCAGCAAGGGGTTCTCTGGAGTTCTGCACTCTGGTATCCGATAGGTACCCGGGCAGGTACCCGCATGCGACTTTTAAAATCTCGTAGGATACCGAACTAATACCGATAGAGACTGGACACGGCTCCAGCTGTACCAGCGTATAGGCGCTCAGGGCCGTCGCCAACGCGCGGGCCGTTCGCAGAGCTACGTTAGACGCCCGTCAACTTCCTGTTTGTCTCCTGCTCCGACAGCCCACGAAGTGTTTGCAACTTGCAAAATTTACCTGACTCTAGCTGGTCTTACTCGTCTGAGACTCCTGAAGGCGATGTCGACTTCCCGGACTATTCATTCAGTTACGGGACGCGCACTTGTCCTGCCGTTTGGACCTACACCGGGATACGCGTTCATCTGTTCTGCACAAGAGCCATCATGTGCATCGCGATTCTCGAAGATTGTCATGGGTTTGATGACCCACAGAAGCACTTCGATTCCGTAACATGATGCCATGGACGTACAAAAACCCATCATCATGAATGTCGTCTTTCTGTGTCCACTGCCGCCCACAGTCAAGATTACTGTTTTCCCCGACCGGCGTTTTGTGCACGTCGGCGAAAATAGCCTCGGTGCGCGTTCTTAGTCTTCCTAGAAAAGAAATATACTCATCGCGGCGTATCAACCTCCATCCAGACTGCACGAGCTCATCATTCACGACCAATTCACGAACAAACTGGAAAATATGGATCCTGAAAAATCTGACGACGGATCCAAGCTCGACAGTCCCCGTGTTCTGGCTTATGATCCTATTGAGGGGCTGGCATTGAACAAGCATGATAATCACTGTGAGTCCCCCACGCTCTTTTGCCAAGATTGTCCTTGACATACGTCGATCGCCAGTAAATGATGGAGAGTCATTCGATGACGTCCCCTCCTCCAAACGAACCATTGGCCTCTTTTCGGCAATCTTCCTCATCGTCAACCGCATCATTGGAACAGGGTGCGGGATATCCTCTCACAATTCTGATGCTTCCTCGCAACTCATGCCGATGACCCGACAGAATTTTTGCGACTCCGTCTTCCATCCTCGCCAGCACCGGTTCAGTTGGTCTGGCCTTGTTCATGTGGATCATAGGCGCGCTCATTGCAAGCGCCGGCCTAGCCGTGTATATCGAATTCGGCACAGGCTTGCCCCGCTCTGGCGGCGAGCTGACATACCTCAGCTACCTCTTCACGAAGCCGAAATACCTCGCCATCGCAGCGTTCGCGGCCTATGCGGTGAGCATGCCATGGCCTGCGGGCAACTCGACCGTGTTTGGCGAATGTGAGTACACGGCACGCGAAATTTCCGTGCTGTTCCGCGTTTGATGGAAGCCTTCTGACCCTGTGGTTCCTTCGTGTGTCAGATATCCTTCTTGCAGCGGGGAAGGAAGTGACGCAGTGGAACCAGCGCGCGATCGGCGTTGCATGCATCACGTTCGCGTTCATTATGCACAGCATGTTCATGAAGTGGGGGCTTCGACTACAGAACGCGCTCGGCACGTTCAAGGTCATTATCCTGCTCCTCATCGCGTTCTCAGGATTCGGTGCCCTTGCCGGGCACATCAAGCTACCTGAGGATGAGAAGCCGCATAACTTCTCCAACTCGTTCGAGGGCACGTCTAGCAATGCGAATGCCTTCGTCGTGGGACTGTACAATGTCATTTGGCGAGTGACAGGACTGTGATCGGAACTTCATATCAGCGGAGCTGACGATCTGTGCAGGTCGTTCATCGGGTATTCTAATGTCAACTACGCCCTGTCGGAAGTCAGGAACCCGGTGCGAACGTTGAAGATTGCAGGCCCACTGGCGATGAGCACAATCACCGTCGTATACATGCTCGTCAATATCGCATACTTCGCGGCGGTATCGAAGGCAGACATTCTATCGTCAGGTCAAACCGTTGCGTTCGTTACACATTTGTTTGTCGATGGGTCGGCTGAAGCTGACAGCATGCACGACAGGGCGCTTTACTTCCGGAATATGTTCGGAGTCAAGGCCGAGAAAGCATTGAGCGTGTTCGTCGCTCTCAGTGCGCTCGGGAATGTGATGTCATGCCTATTCTCCCAAGGCCGCAGTACGTTCCCTGATACTGATTTATGGGGACATGGTTCGCTTATGCTTGTACAGTTAATCAAGAACTCGGAAGAATCGGAGTTCTCCCGTTCTCGAAGTTCTGGGCATCTAATAAACCATTCAACGCTCCAGCAGCAGGACTTGCCCTGCACTGGTTCGTCTCCGTCGTCGCCATCCTCGCACCTCCTCCCGGCGATGCCTTCAACTTTGTTCTGAATCGTTCGTCGCAGTCTCTCTTTGATTATTCCTCAGGCTGACAAGTGCGTGAACGGTGTAGTTGTATCGTATCCTTTGGCGATCATCAACGCCTTCATCTCCGCTGGCCTCCTCTTCCTCTATACCCCTTACTCCAAGCGCGCGGGCTTCAACTGGGCCCCGCCCTTCCGCGCCTCGTGGCCTGTCGTCCTTTTCTTCTTCCTCTCCAACGTCTTCCTCTCCATCGCACCGCTCGTCCCACCCGCGCCAGGCATGAGGCCGTACAAGAATTTGCCGTACTGGCTGCACGTCGTAGTCGCGCTTGGCGTGTTCGCGCTCGGCGGCGTCTATTGGATGTTTTGGGCACGCGTACTTCCCCGCTTGGGCCGGTATCGTCTGGAGCGGCATACAGAGATCCAGGACGACGGGGTGTCGAGGAGTGTGTTCAAAAAAGTGCATGTACAGTAGGAGTATGGCAATGGGTTTCTGAGGGATTTTTGTTATCTTGTAACATCTGTAACTTCGCTATGAGCCCATGTTGCATATTGGAGGCAAAGCTCTGTCTCTATTTGTGATGGATCAGGAGGCCTGTTGTCTACAATCTTGCCTATTGGTCGATCTCTATGCCCTCAGCGTGCAGTGTCTCGTTCAGTAGGAGGCATGGAAATCGGGAGCACGTTCACCACGCTATTTCTGGGTGAGATAGAGAGCAATTCATTTCTTGCAGGAATTGCAAGGAGCTTTATTTGTGTTTTACCACGCGATTTCTAAGCAAAATGGCACGTGAACTTCAGTGACGCGACCACCTTTTCTCTTTTGCTCTCCACGACATCCTCAGAGCTTCAGCTTCAGTGTTTGAACTGCTTCCAACCCTCTCCAGCCTCTTCAACGGATTTCATTTTTTGTTATCTTCCACCTTTGTTCCTTCCTGGAGATATGAACCGTTGAAAAGTTGTCATTGTAGGTTATCATCGGGCTCAGCCGAGTTCAGAGGACAATCGTGTGTTGCGCCAGAACTCGACTCTCAACGTTTCACTTTAGGACTGTAGCTGCTTCAGGCTTGATTCAGTCGCTCGGACTCGGAGGTAAGGTCTTTACTGCATCATCCAATAGATCAGTGTCTGTCTTATTCTTCTAGATATACCACTGCCCTTCGCAATTTTTCCTCTTCATGATGAAATTTCACTGGCTGATACTTATCTCACCCCACTGCAGACGAAGGCACCGCTTCGCCCCTTGTGAATGAGCTCTCTGTACTCCGACGTTTGCCTCGCGGTGATCAGATTTGCCACTTCTTGAACGCAATTTATGAATGGGTATGCTCTCTGGCTCAAAATCATGGGCGAGTCCACTACTCGTACAATGCCTTACTGACCGCGGACCACCGCAATGGTGTATGTTCATTGAACCATTTCCGATTTCCGCATAGCCGTTGGTAGATCAACTATATCCAACATTCCGCTTGCCTACTCGTTTGTAGATGTGCTTGAGGTCCTGCTGCGTAGCACCGCTTTGCCTTCACATTCAGGGCAAAGATTCCCTTTCTGTGACCAATGTGGGTCCGTGCATTTGCATGATGTGTCTAAGGCTCGTATATTAGTTGGACATTTTCGCTCGCGAGCATTTCCTGCGGATCGTATTGTGCCTCAGCGGATCTGTAGGGTCTGCAATGCGTGCGCCTTCGCCCACTCTGCCCATACGCTCGACAGCTCGGTGTTCAACGGTTCACACCATGTCTTTGTGGGGGCGGGAGAGGACCAATTGAGCATGCATAGCATGCGTGGAAGGTGCTTGGTGGCGTTGCTTCCCATTCAATCTGTGACCCTCCTGCCCCTAGCTGTGTCCTGGCGCCGGTCCGCTCGGTACGTTATGTTCTTGATCCCTGTTTGCTCCCGGTGGAGATCCACGCTAGTATTCTTAGACAACGAAATCTTTGAGGCAGTGTAGCCACAAAGTGCAGCGGTTGATCACATTCCCAGGGGGGCCGTTCGCTTATTGACTGGCCCTATTTCTATATAGATACGATAGGCGCCTACACTTTCCGCGTCCACAATTCAATCACGTCGCGGCGAAGCCAGCTATGCCTGCAGGGAATGAAACGAACTTTGTAACAATGCCCATGACGATCAGTTGGAACCTGAAGCTTCTGTGATAATTTCGGTTTATGGCATTCTGTTGTAAGTCACGTACGCTGTGTGGCGATCTCAGTCTACGGGAGCGGCGAGTCAACCACTATCTGTAGGTGTGTAATACCACTGTTTGGGCTCGTTCTCAGATAAAAAATGTCTACAGCCGTGCAGTCACCAAGTGATGTTCAGGCAAATCCATTTCCGCTCGGTGAATACGTGCACTCTCTTTCTCATCCCATATCAAGTTATCCTTTTCTCAGGCTTCCTGCAACACCGAAACATTGCCGACTGCAGTAGCCTGCAACGTCTACTCTTAGTGTAGCTTCGGCGCTGGATCATCCGCATCACCTTATTATTAGATACGTTGATGATCACGCTACCCCTTATTCCGGAACTGTTCCAGACAGAAGCAATTCACACAGTCGAACAAACATAGGCTGTATAAAGGGTACTGCTGCGACGTGCTTGAACCCCTCATTGTCTGTGCTACCATGGATCCCATGTCAAATATAAGTGCAATCGCGCCCTCTGATTTTCTTGCGACGCTGGCGACGCAAGAGAACTTGTATCAAACGTACGTCACTTTTTTTTATCATGTGCGCCTTTAATTCATCATGATTAATATTATATTGGCTCAGTCTCGTTACAAAGGTAACTTCAGGCCTACTGTCACCCCAAGAACTGTGTTTCACTTTGCACTATCTTAGTATCTTTTTCTTGGGGCATTCACCGCTGTTGTGTACGACCATGCTTGCACTCTATCGGAGGAGGTAATGTTTCTGGTCCACCTCTCACATGTAGACTACTGCTGAACACAAATACACGCACAGGTCGAAGCTGTATGGAAAAAGAAGCGAAAGACATTATGTACGTGGTATAGAAGCTTTTTAAGCTTTTGAGCTTTTTGGCAGAGCTCACTAGCGCTCACTCGTGACAATGTAGTTCTTTACCTGTTCATTTTCGTGCGTTTTCTCGCAAGGAAACTCAATCGATCGTGGTCTCACTCAATCGACTGCAGGTCCGGTACTACGCTCCTCTCGCGCTAGGTGTTGTCACATTTGGTACGTAGATTGCTGCCGGTTTCTTTATTGGACTGATTGTTTTGTTTCGCAGGATTGTTTTCCACCTTTTTGACGCAAGAGCGGTACGTTCGATAGTCCACTTAGCACCAATTTTTCGTGGTTCTCATTCTATCGCCTTCTCTACACTTACGCTCACGTTTCATAACCACACGATAGCTGCTCTCACTGGATGTATTTCGGGCCGCTTGGTGTCACCGTGCCACTTATGATCTTACCAAGTATCCTCATGGCTGTTCGGTATGTTTTGTCCTACGATATCTGAATCACCTTCTAACTAGGATTGAATCTCTTACTTCCTGTGATATACTTCAAAGAGTGTACGCATTGTGGAACAAAAGCAAGCTGATGCTTGCTGGACTTTTGTTGTATTTGATGGCTCAAACAATCATCTCTGTATGGGCTACTCTCCTTCCGGGTGGAGCAGGTGCTGCGCTTCATCTTCTCTGCATCGGATTTCACTGATCGCATAGTCAGCGGTTCCAATGCAGATTGACAATTACGAATTCCATTGTGAGCACCGCCTTGATTGCCCTGTCGATCGTGCGATAAAGAAATTCCCTCAGATTGCATCTTCATTAGCGACCCCAGACTGTTCGTTCGATCTCATTTTTCTAGTCAAGATTTTAAACTGATACACCAAGCAGCAGCCCTTCGATGTCGTCAATTTACATCCTCATGGAGCTTTCATACGATGCAATGATCTTCCTCCTCACTGTCTCTCGTGTCATATATCTTCAAAGGAAGAATTCTAGTCGCGGGTTGAGCACTATGAGCCTCATGCGTAGCCTCGCTCGCGACGGTGCGCTTTACTTTGCGTACGTACATGCTCTCTTCCAGTCGATGTGGAAGCTAACACGCCTCTCATACACAGGGGGATCTTTGCTGTTAATCTAATATGGGTCCTACTGCTCCGTTTTGGCACCTCGGGCATGCATGGTTTTATGGCCATGTAAGAACTCAAACTCTCGATGCATACGCTGACTGATATAATTACCCACCTGTTGCAATTGCAGGCCATCCTGTAGGTGAGTTGACGACCACAATTTTGAATTGCCTAACATCTTCATACTCAATATTAAAATTATAGCATTACCGTTGTGCTCATCAGCCGTATCACTCTTAATCTACGTCAGATGGTCTACGGACCTCCACAGCTTGACGAGCGAACAGTGGACGGTATTCTGCTCCAAACACTTGACACGGCTCAACGAGGTCGCTCGGTGCGACACCTGCCATTGGAGTCTCATAGGGGCGTGACTGGCACATCCTGGGCCTAATGATACCTTCCGGTTGTACGAACATTCCTCGCGTTTTAGTCAATGGATTGTTTGAGTGCTTATCTGACAATCCTTACCTTGTTCGTATATATGCTGTAGAAAATCACCTGGTCGTGAACGACATGGATGAGCATCAAAAGCGATTCGTGGGATACGGGCGCTTGATTTGAACATGCGGAGTTAGAGTACGTACGACGCTAGTGTTCCCAACCATATTCGGAAACTACATTCAGCTCTTATCTCATTCGAACCATAGGAATGTCCCAGCATCAGTGTTCGGTATTACGAATGTGGTCTTCAAAACTGAACACAGTCTATCTCAGGCCTTCACATCAAATTGCTAACCTTCCGCACCCAATGCTGTTAGCAATCAGACTGCTCACATAGATCAAAATGAGTTCAGCGAAGAGTCCAATATGGTTAAATTACCAGAGGTACTCGTCGTTCTCATCTTGTGGGAGAATGACCCTTCGCTGCGAGCTCCGCCGAGTCCGGCTTCGAGGGATAGACACCCTCATGGACAGTCCTCGTGAGCTGTGATTATCTATTCTAGTACTGCCAAAAGCGCTGATGGAGCATCTCCAAATGGCTTCCTCCATGTGGGCCTATTGCACCGCCGCAACTTTTGAGGCCGCAAAAGTAGGCCGCAAAATATTGCCGACTTAGGACAAGGCTGGTATACATAACCAGGTCTTTATTAACATCAAGGTGCCCTTCTACAACACGCAGTCCGTACTTCCAATTCATTTCATCCATGTCAAACACAGGTAGAATCACAGTGGCGCCTTTTAATTTTGTTGCCTCGCCAGAAGTGCAAGAGGCGCTATATGATATGTACGCCATAATATCATTCATAAGACTGTGAATGCTCACGCGAAGAAATTGATGTGTCTGTTCCAGTCGTCTTGGGAAGGTGGGCGAGTGGTTGATAACACCTTTCTTTACTAAACATATCTTGCGATGCACTTTAGTATCTCTTCCTTGTAGGGTTCGTCATTGTCGTATATGATCATGCCTGTACGCTGTCAGAGGAGGTAGGCTAATCCGCATGCAAACAGTAGACTGTAGACTTAACACATACACTACAAGATAGAGACCGTCTGGAAAAAGAAACGAAAGACATTCTGTGAGTCGCATACATCATTTGATCTCCTGTGCTGATTCTCATTTTCACCGTTGACTTTAGTTTTATACCTATTCATTTTCGTATGTCCAGCCAAGCAGTGTTGTGTCCGTTGTACCACTTATCGTTTTTAATTCAGGTCCGATATTACACTCCACTAGTGCTGTGTGTAGTAACATTCGGTATTAGGGCTTGTGAGCATCGATAGAGTGTGGACTGATTTATCATACTGCCCTAGGATTTTTCTCTACATGGATGAATCATGAACGGTGCGTGGAATATCCAAGTACAAAAGAGGGCCCATCCTCAAGGTTATCTGATTGTGGCTACAAAACACGATTATAATAAATCATACCCGGTGTCTGGCGTAGCTGCTCGCATTGGATGTACTTCATGCCCCTCGGGGTGACCTTGCCGCTCATGCTCTTACCTGGTATCCTCATGGCCATTCGGTGCGTTTGTCTCGCAGGCAACTTGACATTGACAAATCATTTACTCTACGTTTGATACGCGTTGCAGGATATACGCACTGTGGAACAAGAACATCCTTATACTCTCTGGGCTTTTATCGTACCTAACGACGCAAATCGCCATAGGCATATGGGTGACTCTGTTGCCAGGCGCTAAACGTGAGATTCTCCTTGTTTCAGTGATATTGTTCTCATCAAACCATGCCTCAGCCCTATCGGTTCCACTGCAAAACTACGAGTTCCACTGTAAATTTCTCCAATCCCTTTTTGTCTACTGTAGAGCTGAGATTCCCCTAGATTGTATCTATGCGGCTCCCCTCTTGAAAAAGTGCAGTCTGGAAACCCCATTTCTCCGAAAGCATGGCAACTAATCATCATCTAGCGGCTTGCCGTCGTCCTCGCTCTATGTCTTCATGGACCTGGGATACGACACCATAATCTTTTCTCTCACCATCTCACGTACGATCTACATGAGTCGCAAGAATCAAAGGCGTGGTGTGAGGAGCATCGGTCTCATGCGCAGTCTTGCCAGAGATGGTGCACTGTATTTCGGGTAATGCAACTTCATCAGCATGTAGGATGGGGTACTCAATAGAACTTATACGTAGGGGGATTTTCGCGATGAATTTCACGTGGGTGCTCATGATCGTGCTGGGCTCCCCGGGTATACGCGCTCTTGTCGCCATGTAAGATTCAATTAACATCATCCAGATCAATGTTGACGCTGATTATATACGACAAGGCCATCTAGCAGGTTATTCGATGCTGCTAGACTATACTATTCTCATACTGACGAAATCCACAGTTTGACTGTTGCGCTCATCAGTCATATCACTCTGAACCTTCGTATGATGGTCTATGGTCCTGCTCATGTTGATGAGCGTACAGTTGACGGCATTCCGCTTGCCACACTCGGTCCACCAGATCGACGGCGTCCTATACAGATGCGATATATTGACAGTAACGCAAGTGAAGTGTCTTTCTGAATATTGAGTTAGGAGAGGCCGAGTTCCAGAGTCCTTGTCCATTCGTTTTTCTGTCGGTTGTTTATCAATACTCAAAACACACTGTAAATTTCTTCTGGTCAAATTTAGTACCTCGTATGTTGTCGTTGTAAGAGAGAGCTTGCACAAAACCTACCACTCAAGAGAAGCTCAGCAAATGATTCAAAAAGGCGCTAGCGTAAAGGTTCTTCAAAACATCCACAAAGATCTCAAATAGATATAGTATAGTGAGAGAGACATACAATCGAAACATAAGCGGGGGCAAGATGCGAATCATTTCAAGATTGTCTTTACAAAGTAAATTCGAATAGTGGGTGTCGGTCGCCCAGCTTGCTTCGTACTTGTTCTGAGTTCCACCCGCCGGGCTGGGTACCCTTGCCCTCTTCCCGAAGCAAGCGGGCTACTTCCGCTCGCTTGGAAATATTCTTCCTACGAAGGTATAGCACGATACCAGCACAAGAGACGGTCGTACCAATTGCGAAGATCAGATTAACGACAGAAGCTTTATGGAACCTTGGGGGGCCTGTGAAAAGCCAGGTCGACACGATACCTTGTTGACGGAGGATCGTTATAGATCAATTGAATAAGAAAAAAAAGAATGGAGCGAACGCACCCCCGGCGTTCGTGAACATGAAGCCTATAGCGATGCCGGTCGCTCGGCGGTAATGTGGCTGCACGTTGTTCGCGTTCCAGGTCCCCAAACATGGAGGGACACAATACACTCCGACGATCTGCAGGAACAGTGCTCCGTAGTTTGCATGCTTGTTTGAGGTACCTGCTCGATATGAGTGAAAAAGCGACACGACAATGAGAGTGTACTCACCGAGGAAGATGGCGTATCCTGGAATGGCAATGAGACTGGACAGGACGGCGGTCGCGCCACGTTGCTTGTACTTATCCGAAAGGTAGGCACAAAAAACGCTCATGAAGAACGAGCAGGCATAAGGAGGAACCTACGTAACATGTCATGATGATGAGCAGGTTCCATTTAAAACAGATCGCTGAGAAGCAGTCTGACAGTTAACAATTGCGTGCGCGCCAGAGAGTAGCCGAAAGCGTTGACGATGGTTGGCGTGCTACATAACACACTTTCGTATCAGTACATCAAGGTGGTAATAAATGCGACCCACAAGTTTGCAAGGCCAAAAAGCTGTGTCAAAGAGGAGTCCAGTCAATCAGTGTAGAAATAGCACGACGCAACTAAAACGCACCGTGGTGCCATTAAAAAACAGCGGTATGGACACGAGAAACACATGTGGCGCATTCAAAAAAACGCTCCTAACTTCTGACCAACTGAAAGTCTGAGCGACATCGTCCCCGTCTCCGCTCCAGCTCGCTTGAAGGCCGCTAATGTATGCCTCCTTCTCGTCCAGAGTCAGGAATAGTATAGCTGCGGGCTTTGCGGGGGTGATAAGGAAACTAATTAGGCCGAATACAGTTGTGAAGACACCTTCCTGTGAATCCAGAATCGAATCAGAATCAGAATAGTCATTTTGTTCTACATTGAAGAGGACATTGCAGGTGCCCACCAGAACAAAAATCCACGCCCATCCCGGTAAGCCGCGCACACCGTCCATATTCTGGATGGCTGCAGCAAGAAGGCCCGAAAAAGCGCCAGCAAGTGACGTGACACTGAACATCATTGCGAAACGCAGCTGAAGAGCATGCCTCTTGTAAAAGGAGGTCAGATAAAGCACGATCCCAGGGAAAAGGCCACCTGATTGCACGATTACTTGTGAAAATCGATCTCAAGAAGAAAAACTTCACACCCTCCAACGCGCCAAGGAAGAACCGGCAAGCGAGAAGACCACCATACGTCTTCACTGCACCTGGAAGGGTAGTTTGTAGAGTGAGTTCAGGACAGGGGTAAAAGTATGATCTTGGCTCACCTTGGCACGCGCATACCATGCCCCAGAGAGTAACCATCAGCGGAAGAGTCACATTAGGGCCCAAACGCTTCATCAGCAAGTTCATGGGGATTTCCATAAGTATGTAAGGTACACTGGACGAAAAATCATCAGTCTTGAAGAACGAGGGGGTCTCAGACAGCATTCGACGAACTATGTGATGGTGAGAGCTACCGAGAACTGGTGATCAGTCATCTTGAGATCTCTCTCAAGACCAGCTATACGAGCGTTTCCAATGTTTCTGCGCAAACAGTTAATTCTCTCGCAGGTCTGAAGGGGCTGTCTGCACTCACGCGCGATCCTATTGATGGAAAGATAGCATTGCGATCAATGGTGATGGACGAGGTTCCCGGTCTTTTGAAGAGCTTACCAGAAATCCCAGTAGATCTAAGCACAAGAACGATGAGCTTCACGTGTTTTTCTTGCAGGCGGTGAACGTACAGAACATCCCCATGAGTGGGATCACAAGAAGGTCAACTTTCAGAGTCGCGACACGTTCAGCACGAGTGTCTATCTCTTTGGTAGCGCCTTGGAACTCCACATATCCGTAGGACTCAGAACCAGTGTGCCTGAGAGTTTCGACGCTATGCGATTCGGGTGTATGGTCGTGTTCTGCTCGAAATGCTGCTGGAGACGACATCGCCTACGGGAGTATGAATGATGGGTGAAGGGGGGAGCAGACCCATGATTGCATTGCGGTCATGGGTGGTTCAACGACCGCACTTGGAATGCAGTGCGTGGACGGGCCCAAGTTGAACGTGCTGAGTCTCTGCGGCTGACTCTGCTCTGATTTCAAGTCCGCGAACTCAGAAAACGCCTCGCCGACATTTCAAATTTCTAGTCCCCATGACCGTGATCACGGCGCTCACCGCAATTCGTTTCTCCAAAAGGCGAAGAGCCAGACTAGAGCCAGGCGCAGCAGAACATGTGGTGTTGTAGTATACTTAGAGAACCCTTTATTCACTGCCAATCGGATCTGGGTCATCAGCTTCTGCCCCAAGATGGCCTTTCGATTTGACCAGCTTCAACCAATTAGAAGTCTTGCATGACCCAAAGCCCGCCTTTCCCATCATTCCGATATAGTTAGAGGTGCTCTGCCACCATTTAATGGCTTCACTGACCTTACCTCAGAGTCCCGTCTCTAACGGTTCAAGATTTGAAGAGAGTCTGCATGTCATTCCTTGTTGCCTGTTGGTTCTTGAATTTTGAGTTAGACATGTTATGACTCATGAGATTGCACTCCGTGGGGTACGGTTCTTCTTAACCAGCATAAATGGATTGTACATGATTGGAGTCTCGAGTCGGTTGTTCTGTTATTCCTTTAATTAAATACTTCGGCAATAACGGCTTCAATCTTGCCATCCAAGATTGCCTGTAGAGGTGCACGTCAATTGGGAGATTCGACAGGAAAGATGAACACGTGCATACTTCATGAATCAGGGACACGTTTTGCCCAATCGTGACGTCCGTCGCGCCTAATCCATGGGAGAACAGCTCACCGTTCTCCTTTCCGTGCATCGCGATGCCCAGCGTGACGCGGACAAATTCATATACTGGCTTGGTCCTCCTGAGCATCTTGCTTGCGGGTGCAGGTCCACGAATACCGCCTAGATATTCCTCACGGAGAGATACCATGAATGATATGGCACGAGAGGCCACTTTGTCACAGAATTCCGGGAAGTCCGCCAGCGCTGATGTGTCGGCTGACGTAGCGAAGACATTTAGGAAAACTGATGAAGATGACAAAACGACCCTTTTCATGCGGGGTGCGGTGTCCATGGTAGTCGTCACGTCCAGCGTTTGGTACATGATGGAGATGGTCTTCTGCAACAGCGATGATTGTTCGAGCGCCGACAGATGTCGGCCAAATCGGGCGTGTAGTTCTTCTTCTACTATAGTAGCAAGGCCCCGGCGGAACTCGGCATCCATGGTGCGAAGATCGAGGGCTACAATTGGTATTATGGATCAATCTCTTCGGCGTCTGCATCAGACGTGGGACGCGCCTTGACAAAGAGCATACAAATACGTCGCCGTCAACATGGATAACACTTGGACAGCGCTGACGGTCGTGCGACCCGAGATGAGGGCCAATGAACTTGGTGACAACTCAGTCAGATGTCGATCGGTGACGAAAGAATTGTTACTCACTTGACAGCTTGATTATGCATCTCCGCGGACTGGATATGGGTTGACACCGGGCTGGCAAGGTGTCCTAGTTCACTAACATATGCGGCCATAGCAATGTCCAGGCCCTTGGTGTGGTAATTGAGAGACGGATCGGTCGCAGCGAGCGAGGGTGCGAGGCCGCGGTTCATACTGGGGTTCATCAGCTCCGTCGCCTGAGTAAAGAGGAGTCTGCCGATGTGATGCAATGCAAGTCTGGTCTTCTCCATTGCATTGGTCACCGCCATAGCTTGGAAGTTGCCTCCATGATGCACTTTGCCGCTCTCACCGTCGAATAAAGGGTTGTCCGTGGCTAGAGCGCTGATATGTTAGCTCCAAGATGAATAGAGTTACGGAGGGATGACTAAACTAGAGTTGCACTCCAAAGTGACAGCGGTGAATGCCGAGAGTATATCTTCAATTTGTGGCCCAAGAAACTGAGGCGCCGTGCGCAGAGGATAGCGGTCTTGACGCAGTTCACCGTCATCCTCGTCAATAGTAGTTTCGCTATTTACATCTTTCGCAAGGCGACTGCCCTCTAGGAGCTCCCAGATAGTGCCGGCGGCCTCCACCTTAGAAATCAAGGGTCAGATGAAGAAGCCATGAATCAGACACGTCACCGTGCAAGGGTACCAAGACGCGCACCTGTCCAGGGTGGGGCCGCGCAGTTTTGTGAATAAACGGATCGTAGCTCCCCCGGGACCCGATAAGTGCCTCTGTGCACATAGCGGTGGAAATCAGTGCAAGCATCGTGAGAGTAACTGTCGTGTTCATTGCCAATGCAGCCACGGACGCAGAGAACGCAGTCCCGTTCAGGAGCCCAAGGTGTTCTTTTGCCGCTAATGATATGGGCTCAAGGTGGTGGTTCTCGAGCGCCTCGCGAGACGATATCATTTGACGCGTACCAGATGTCGCGAGGCCATCGAAAACCCTGATCGAAGGGTTCCCCATGAGTGTCCCGGCGACATAAGAGAGAGGCGAAAGATCTATCGGTTGAGAATTCACAAAAATTCACAAATGAGACCGTTGAACATGTCAGGTGTCGTGAGAGAGATGCTTACCGCCGGAAGCGGAGATGCTGCCACGAAGCGGAACAACAGGAACGACATTCTCGCATAGGAGGTCATTCATTCTCTCCAAAAGTTCCCATCGCACACCAGAGTGGCCGCGGATGAGCGAGTTGATGCGAATGGCGATGGCACCCCGTACCCATGACTCAGGCATACTAGTGGAGGCGAGAGGATCGAGCAAAGGGAGAACCGATGAGGAGACTGTCGGGAATGTAGGGAGTACGCCGACATGGAGATGTTGTAAGAGTGCATTTCCAAGAGCAATAGGATCGTTCGTGCGAGTATCGGCTGTATACGCAATGATCAGATTGTGATAAAATAGTTTCGAAGAGAAATTTTTATACCGCTTCCTCCGAATCCGGTGCTCACGCCGTATACACTCTTCTCTTCCTCCACTATACTGACTACAAGGCTACGGGACTTTTCAAACCGTTCTCTGGTTTCAATCCTGCTGTTGAGTATCAAAGGCACAACATGTCGCGCTGTTGCAACGATAGCCACGATGGATAGAGACTGTCCGTCGACAGTGATGGCTTCACCATTTCTGAAGCAAACTCAATGCATGAGCCAGCATGTACGGCAAAACACAGAGTGTGCACCTACCTGTAGTTTTTGAGTTCATTATATGACTTAATGAACCGGGAACGAAGGCTTAGCATGCCATGATGTTCCATGAAGGGTCCATCTTCCCCTCGCAAGCTGATATTGCCGTTGAATTTAGCGGTAGAAATGACCATGGTAGAGGAGGGACAGCTGGAACGAGATTCTGAGAAGACGATGTATGTCTTCAGCTATGGTATTGCGGGTATTTTATACGTGTGTCCGTCAGTCTTCAAATATCCATGAATATATGAAAATAGGAAACTATGAAGATACAAATGCTAATACCACGCTGTAATCCTCCTCGGAAAGACATGGAATACAGGGTCCTTTGACGTGACAGGGCTTTGAGAATTCAAAAGGCATCTTCACAGCGCTCTAGGATCCTGTTCCATGGTGGTGTTAAAGGCATAACATGAGGGTCCGGACTTCGCGGTGTTGATGCTCGTACCTTAGTCCGAGTTCCTTCAAGGGATTAGTCTGAACTTCAAGCTCATGGAACTCCTCATAGGTATTGATAATGTTCTTCTTGGGGCGTCTGTTGATAAGAGATATGTGTAGAAAGGCCTAATGAACGTTGGTGTGTGCCGCAAACACTGAGCAAAGTGACCTGATATCTCTCGCTAGTCTTGAGAGATCGAAGAGGCGTCGGAACCGCTGTGGAACGGCTTCCGGTCTCACGTGATGTTCTTTCGGGGATATTTCAACTTTGAAACTCCGACTGGTTCCGGGTCCTACCCGAGCCGTTTTCCTGACAACTTCCGAAGAGCTGGAGACGCCTTCCTTTTTTTCTCACCAGCTTCTTTAACTCAAATGGAGGTTCGGATACTTGGTCATACCCACTGATAAATTCATTCTTTATGCTCATTTCCCTAATTCAAACTGCCATAGAGTCTCCCTTCTTGACACACGGCATGCGTGGAACGTCGTGGCGGCGCTATCCAAGTGACATTTCACTCGAGCTTCAGGCAATAGAGGGCCTGACTTATAACCTCGCCGTAAACCTATTCTCGCCTGTCTTCAGCCCTCGCCCATGATGTCTGATTCTTCTGTTCCTGACAGCACCCCGCAGGGTACGAATTGCCCAACGTTCGATCCCCCCCCTCTCGACGGAAGCCATACAGTCCCGGAATTATTCGACTACAATGCGAAGCACAATCCTGAACACCCGCTTTTCGTGTATGCTGATGGTGAGACAAAGACTAGGACGATTTGCTGTGCCGAGGCTTGGAGAATGATCCGGCGTACTGCGCGCAATATCCAAGGCCATTACAAGGACCTGCAAGACTCCAATGACGTTCAAGAGATCAATGGACTCTTAGGACAAGGACGAGTTATCGGCATTCTTGCTGTTGGAGGTGTGTGTATCGCCGCGGATGGAAATCAATTCTCACTCGCCTTTAGATACTATCAGCTATTTCTGCACAATGGTGGGTATAATGCGGTTGGGACTTGTCCCTTTCCCCATATCCATCCGCAACTCTGCGGTTGCTGTGGCACACCTCGTCAAGGAGTCAAATATTACTCAGCTCCTCGTGAGCCCCGATCCTGCCATGCAGCATCTCGCCTCCGACGCCATAGCAATTCTTCGACGGGATGAAATCTATCTGGAGACGCTCCCGATGACTCAGTTTGTCGATATCTCAGACGAAAGTCACCCAAACCCAGAGGTGGAAATTAACTTCGAAAAACTGAATCTGGACGGCGTTGCATGCCTACTACATTCTTCAGGTATGTATTAGTAATACTATCCTTAGACGAAATAATGGACCCTTCACGCCCAGGGTCCACCTCCTTTCCGAAGATCATCACTGTCACAAACCGCACAGTCTTACAGTGGGCCACGCTTCCCTGTAGGTCGGATTTTAAACATGATTTTTCTCTAGAATCTGACCTTCGAAGGTTTTGGTCAGGTTGACTTATGTGGAATGATCATGGGTGTGCACGTCGTTCCGCTTTTTCGTGAGTCTGTATTTGACACGATCCAAGCGCGAATCCTAATATCGGGTGTCTTCAGACGTGATGGGAATTGACAATATATTTAGAGCTGTGAGTGTTATCCTCCTGACAGCTATGTCTTGTTCAAACCATAACGAGACATACAGGTAGCCACAGGCATGGTTCTAGGTGTCTATAAACCATCATCTCCTCCGGTAATCCCAACACCGGAGTCTTATTTGGAGGAAGCGCTTGCAACCAACAGTAGTATAATATACTGTGTGCCCTCCTTTGTCGAGGTTCGTTGGATGATCGTTCAGAACACTGTATCTGCTAAATTTGAATTATCGTAGGCCTGGTTTCGCGAGCCCAGTAACATACCAACCATAAAGTCTTTTCGAGCCATAGTACGTTTTTCCCCTTCATGCTGTCTCGTCTGTTTTGATGACGCTTCTTCGGTGCTAAGTTGTTTGGTGGTGCACCACTGAACAAGGCCATCGGAGATCAACTTGCGAACATGGGCGTTGCGCTATTCCCATTCTATGGCTCGTGAGTTTCTCGGATTGGCTTGCATCGGTCGTGATATAATCTGCTTGATTGTTTTCTAGTTCGGAGACTGGTTGCATTAGCATGTTCATGCCCGCGGACGTGCCTAGCACCGATGAGTGGGAATATTTCAAAATCTCGCCTCGTCTTGTAGTCGAGATGCTGCCTCAGGAAGGTATGAATGACGTGTTCGAAATCGCCATTGTCGTACGTACATGACAATCAGCCTTCTGCAAAAGCAATCCTCACGTTTCTGCTCAGCACACTCCGCACTCAAAGCCAAATGTTATAAATTCATCGACAGGCGATGGACAAAGAGCCTACCGGACGAATGATTTACTGCAGCGGCACCCTCAGAATCCTTTATTGTGGAAAGTGTTCGGGCGCGCGGACGAACAGTTGATGTTGTCCAACGGCGAAAAGGTGGGTTCGAATCCTGCAGTGTCACAATACAGCGCTGCTCGCTTACTCACTCACTTCGCAGACGAATCCTATTCCATTAGGTAAAGATCATTCATGAGAGATGTGTAGTAGGAACCTGACTTATTTGGGGCGCAGAGGCGATCTTGGTGCGAGATCCCCACATCGCGTCCGCGATTATGTTCGGCCGGGGTCGGTTCCAGAATGGTGTTCTTGTTGAACCAAAGAAAGAATTTGCTTTCGACCCACGAGACGAAGTCAAACTGGCAGAGTTTAGGAATCTGATATGGTAAGTCTTGGTGTGTTGTATGTTGAGATTGTTGAAAGTTTACGGGCAGTGACGTAGGCCATCGGTGGAGGGGCTGAATCAATTTGCACCGGCACATTCGAGGTTGTTTAAAGAGGTATGAGGATTGACTGGATCGATCTACAAAGGAGACGGTTTGCTGAAACGATTGTTAGATGATCCTTGTTAGCAGTCCATCCAAGCCGTTCGAATATACCCTCAAAGGAACACCAAGACGTCCAATAGTTATCAAGGCATACGAACCAGAGATCGACGAATTATACAATTCAATAATCGACTCATCTCAAACCGATCTGCCGACTCCGCTGAAATGGACAGAGGGCGAGACGCTCGACTTCATTCGTCTCGCAGTCAGAAACGTGGTCAAGTCCAAACCAAATGACGATGTTGACATCTTTCAGGAAGGATGTGACAGGTTTGTGCGTAGAGTCAGTTCTGTGCATCCGAAATTGACCTCGGGTGGTGTATCTGTAGTCTTCAAGCGACATATATCCGAAATTCAGTCGTCCATGCCCTCAGGCGGTCGACAACCATCTCAGTCTCCGGTATTGCAAACAATTTCGTGTACAGTAATCCCACAATTGCGTCTATGAGCATGTTCGTATCGGGGATGCTCAAGCCCAAAGATGAACAATCTCCACCAGGATCTCAAACAAAGGCCCAAGAGATGGAACGGCTATTAGGGAAATATACAAACGCGTTCCCTGTTCATATTCCCGCTCCCGGTTCAAATAATCAAGCACAGGTCAGCGATGTCATTCTCCTGACTGGTTCGACTGGCCGCGTGGGGTGCCACTTGTTAGCTCAGCTGGTCTCGCACGCATCGGTCACGAAGGTGTACGCCTTGAATCGGAAAGGATGTTCTGATGTGAAAGAGCGCCAGAGAGAGGCATTCCGCATGTGGGGATTGGATGATCAGCTTGCGGACTTCGCCAAGGTCATCTTTTTGGAAGGAGATTTGTCGAAAGCAGATCTAGGTCTCGGGGAACAAATTTATGCGGAGGTAAGTCCTCAATCTCAAAATGATTCATTAATAACTCGGCTCGATCATGACTCCATGTATTCGAATAGATTAAGAAAACGATTACCAGCATCATTCACAATGGTACGTATGTTACATCTCATTCACCTATATGGCGTCACTAACGTACACAATCAGCTTGGCATGTTGATTTCAACTTGACATTGTCCTCATTTGAACCGCTTATCTCGAGCGTTCACAATATGGTCTCTCTTTCCCTTGGCTCGTCACGTCTGGCGCCTCCTCCCATCTTATTCGTCAGTTCAATCGCAGTTCTTGCAAGTAAGTCTTATATTTTGTCGCGCATCACAGGTAGAAAAAAACTAACCGGATATATCGTAGACTATGGTTCTGCTGCTGCGGAAGAGATACCTATCGACGATCCAACTGTATCTGTCGGGACTGGGTATGGTGAGAGCAAGTGGGTGGCAGAGAATATTCTGCTGCACGCGACGAAGGAGAGGGGCGTGCGCATCAACATTGTGCGCGTCGGTCAGCTGTGTGGAGATTCCCTCGTCGGAAGATGGAATCAGAAGGAGTGGGTGGCTACGATGCTCCGCGGCTCCCAAGTCATAGGCGCCGTACCGCAGAGAGATGAGGTCAGTGTCGGTTTATTATGTGCAACGAAAGAGACTCATGTACCAGCTCAGGCGATCTCGTGGATTCACATGGATATTGCAGCTTCTGCTATATTGGACATGCTAGGCTCCGACCGGCCTGTTCTCCACCTCGTGCATCCGGAGCCTGTCCACTGGAACCTGATATCCACTACTGCATCAACACTCTTGAAGGTTCCTCACATCCCTTACCCTGAATGGCTCTCTAGATTGGAACGAGCGCACAAGGACTCTATTTCTGACCCTGACGCGCTCGAGAAGAACCCAGCCCTGAAACTGATCGACTTCTTCTCGGGGATGAAGAATTCGGTTGTCCTGCGTACTGATCAGGCCGTCGAGATTTCACCTCATTTGAAGGCAGCAAAGGCTCTCAAAGGGGATGACGTAGAGAAATGGGTAGCTTACTGGAAAAGCCTCGGGTTTCTCGCTGCATGAATAGTCATCGATCTGTCTTGTGTCTCGCTGCGTGAGTAGTCATATATTTGTCTTGTGGAGCAGTCAAGCTGTCTGTACCAATCATGGAATCGATCATGATGGGATCCTCACAATCCCCGTTGTGTGATCGTACATTTGTAACTTGCACAACCCTGAGGAATTACAGCTGCTTGGAAAACTGTAAATATTAATTCGAAGTGCCCTTAGGATCTTCGTTCCTTTTTGGAGCGGATGCCAATGTCCGGTATCGTCAACGCACTTGCCGCCGGTACACTAGTCAATTACCACTACCGCCCATCGGACGCCGGACGGTGGCATCTCCTTTGCGTCCAGGCCTGTTCAGGCTTGTTTGTCCCACTCCAAAAGTAAACAAGGATCGGATCTCGAAAATGTATCTGCAGGTTTGCAAGCAGTTGTACAGCTGGTGTCAAAACTGTAGACACGGTTTTGAGTTTCTTCTGCTCAGGATCTTTGTTTACCTTTGGAGCGGGACAAACAGGTGCAAATGACTACATGGGCCTATTAACTGCCTATTAGCACTTGAGCGCAATGCGGGCGCTGAACACCTGGTATTGTCGGTGCCACCAGTTGCTTTTTTCAATGACTGAATTCTGTGCATTGGAGCAGATATTTCAAACATGACTGCCAGTGACGACGACTGATGACGACCGACAACGACCATCCACTTCTTAAATAGGCCCACAGGCAAAGCTGCAAAGGTAGAATTTTTCCAACTTTTCTTGACACAATACTTACTTTTTAATCATTGATTATCATGTAAGTTCGATTAGCAAGATTGTTGGGTGTGTTGATGACACCAGGTGTTCAGCGCCCGCATTGCACTCAAGTGCTAATAGCAGTTAATAGGCCCATGTAGTCATTTGCACCTGTTTGTCCCGCTCCAAAGGTAAACAAAGATCCTGAGCTGAAAAACCCGGAAAAGTGTCTACAGTTTTGACACCAGCTGTAAGATCACACACCAGGATTACGGGTATTGTGATGTAGATACGACTGTATTTTTGACTTATTTGTCACGGAATGTCGGAATTTCGGCAAGCGTCAATCTGCTTCTTAGAGAGACTCCCATTCATCATTCAGATCAGGGTTCTATGTACATACATGAATCACGGCAGTAATCATACACGTCAATTGGTGCGAGGTCAAGGCACCGAGGGAGACGGGTCACATATCAGCTTCAAATTCAACGAGGCCCGTTTCCAGGAAATCCCATACTTGGACGAAGCGCAGTCCAGCTCGCGCTCTGTGTTAGAGGGGGACGCGGTGTGTCAGATTTGATACCACAAGGCAGATGACGAACGCACCCCATGTCCTTGAATTCGTTTAGGGTCCTTTCGCCCGCGTTCAACAAGATAAGCATGTTGACGTCTGAGAGATACGTCCTGAGGCTCCCGTAACCGTAGTTCGGCAACAAAGGTTTAGGCGCCTGGACCGCGGAGATCGAGGTGAGACGCGAGTCGACGAATGGCACAAGTTACTCACTGTTTCCATTCCTGACTCAGGCTTAAGGTCGACGTTAGACGGCACGATGTATTCATCTAAAGATGATTGATATAAACAGGAAAGAGGGAAAGGTGACCACGAGAACATACGAATGAGGACGCGACTGCCGGATTTCAAGGCCGCGCGTATATTCTTCAATATCTTGATACAATCGTCGACCGGCCAATCGTGTATGATTTGTCGCACCTTTGTATATCTCGTCGTCAACTTCTACAGACTCAACAGGCCGGGAAAACAAAAGTACATAGTAGATATCCTGATCCTTGACCGGTGGTCCCTTGAAGAAATCAAATGGAGTGAAATCGACACGATGTTCAATATCAGCAGCAGGATACTCGGTCTGCCAGAGCTATGAAAGATTTTACGATCAGAAAAGTAGAGCAGGTTTGATTATGAAAAGAGATTTTGCTCACGTTTTGCGCTTGTTCCACGATGTGAGGAAGGTCTTGCAGGGTGAGATGCAGGTTGGAGTATTTCTTTGCGAGCTCGATAGATACCATCCCCACACCACTCCCCACGTCACAGACGGTCGTACCGTTCGGGAAATTCTTCCAAGGAAACTCTGCGAACAGTGAGATGGTAAATGTCAGTGATTGTCTTGAAAATGCAGGTCAAGTGCAAAGCATACGGTTGATTACGCCTTCCAGGCCAGTGATCTTGGCGAGGCCTCCCATAGCACGTTGGAATTGCTACGAAGCCAATCACGATTAGCGGAGATTGCATCATCTATCGCTATCTTACCGCGTTTGTGTTCGGCTGTAAGGACCGTCTTTAACAGATATCGTCCAGAAGGAACATTGAAGCGTACATGTGCATGGAAATAGTCGAACATCGTGCCGTTTGGAATCTCATGTCGAATCCCCCATGCCCAAGCCGATCGCCGCGCCTCCAGCGAGTGACTGTATTCCGGATCGATCAATGCGTCGTAGAAGTTGGACACGGCGCATTTGTTGCTCTCGTTTGACCTCATTTGAACGAGCGAGCTAACGGTATTTTCCTTAAGAAGTGTCAAAGACAGAGCATTATTGACGAAGATGTTAGGCTTTGCTACGAACAAAGAGTCATCAGTACTGCACTACGCAGTGTCTCAAAAGATAACCTACTTTCACGAAAGCAATGCATTGCTGCGAGGCAGCGCATGATCCTCAGCAATTTCCCGGAGTGAAGGTTTGTTTTCTCGGCTATTTCATCAATGTGAATTCCTTCCGGACGAGTATTTAGGATATCGGCGATTCTCGAGTTGACAGCCACACGGAGGCAGGCTACGTCGTTTGTAGCCAAAGCACGCTGACAGATATGAATGTATCTATTGAATAGAACATAACAGTAAACGCCATGAGCCTACGCACGGTGAACATAGTCAGAGCCGGAGGGGTGAGCGTGATTGAAACTTGACGACATGCGCCTTCAAACACTCTAAGGGCCTTCTTCAAAGCAGTTGTATCTTGAGGCAGCTGAGGCTCAACCTGTGCGTCGATGGACGGTATTTCGCATCCGGCGAGTTCGTATTGCTGAATAGCATCCTCAGCAGCTGAATTGATGAGGACTAACAAAGCACGAATGGTGTCTTTAGGGCTCGTCATTGCCCAAGTCTCGAGAGATGAGGGCGTAATCAACGTGCTTGGGAGGTGAGATTCGGAAGTGGAGCAGGGAGATGCCGTTCACTTAGATTCTCCATATACATATGCTTATAATCCTATTGAAGGAAGCATATTTCATCGAAGCTGCGGTGCTGAAAGGGAAAAGCAAAGGAAATACCCGGCCAGCGCCGTGCTCGGATTGGACAAGACCATGCCGAACTGTGCCGCGACCTAATTTGGAAAATTACAAATCGGTCCACACTCACCATCATCTAGCTGTATTCAGGAGAGACCTGGAGAGATCCACCAGGCCCCGGGAAGCTCCACCAGACGTTTCTCCGAAAGTTACTATTTTTTAGGGCGAAAATGCGACATAATCTTCCCTGTTTTTACTATTTTTGAGGCCGGATTTTGCAAAAATGAGCCAAACCTTATCGGTTTTTACTATTTTTGAGGCCCCATCGGGACTTCCAGGCCCCCCCGCACATGGGATTTTTGAAGTATTTTTGAAGTATTTTTGACCTTCGGAGAGCAGCAGGCAGTCATGTTGTGAAAAAACGTGACACACGTGATCATCCCTGTCGGAATTACTCTTTTTCTGGGGCAAAAATTGGCAAAAGTTACTATTTTTTTGGCCTGATTTTGGGGGTTTTGACGGGGAAACATCTAGTGGAGCTTCCCGGGGCCTGACCCACCCCATTGGTTCGTCACGACTCTTGATCAGTCTGCTGAGACTATCACCTACAGTAGCGCTCACAAGTATGGAGCAATCGGCAAATACTCACGTTCCCGAGCCTCCTCGGTTCTGAAAGGAACTTTGGACGTTGCGGCAACCCTGAGCGGCCCAGAATAGCAAAGATATGGAAGCTCGAATTCCATCGGTCGGTTTTACGCCATACGGCACCCTCCACGCATGCATTTTGAAGGATTGACAATTGTGAGACGTTTTTGCTCATTTGAAAACATCTCATTGTACATGCTCTAATTCCGAGAGGACACGTGCAAAATTTCGGAACATGAATCCAGAGGACAGCGTGTAATGATGCGTGCCCATCGTTTCGGTATGGTATTTAAGGCCTTCAGATATCTTCGAATCCAATAACCCCACCGAATCCCATGAATTCCTCAGCTCATCCTGTTGTTCGTATGAGCCATTTCGTCGCATGTCATTTTCAAACTGAAAAACATCTATAGCCTCTGACGACACAGATCCTAGTTATAGGGGGTGGTCCTGCAGGCTCATATACCGCTACACTTCTTGCCAGAGGTATGGGCAATATATTTGTTTTTTGTTGGCTTACTCTATCTTGCGGCGCCTAGAGGGATTCGGCGTGACCTTACTTGAGCGGGACGTGTTCCCGAGGTGAACGTCTACGGGTTTGCGTTGCATTTGGCCTGCTCATCATCTTGCTCTAGGTATCACATTGGAGAGACACTTCTTCCCTCATCAAGTGCATTTCTCTCATTGATAGACGCACTGGGACTCATCAAATCGCATGGATTTACCTCGAAGGTGGCGACTTTGTAGATCTCCGGTACCTATCCTCTCCTGATGATATGTATAGCCTGGCGCTGCCGTCAAGCTCAACCAATATAGCCGTGAAGGGTGTCAGTCCACATTCACAGTCTATTCATATCAATATCACCGACATGATATTTACAGATACCGACTTCGTCTTGCTGAACCCAGAGAATGAGTCTTGGAACGTCGTAAGTATCTATCTGACTTCCAATCTTCATCTATAATTCAGTTGTTTGCCATGACAGATTCGATCTGAGTTCGATCATCTTCTGTTGAAACACGCGGCCAGCAACGGTGTACAAGTCTCGGAGGCCATTAAGGTCGTCAAGATCCATTTCGACCAGGAAAAAACAACCGGACGTCCCGTCGCTGCTGACTGGGAGGACAAGAGCGGAAAAAAAGGAACTATACGATTCGACTGGCTTGTGGATGCCTCTGGGAGAGCGGGGATCATGTCCACGCAATACCTGCACAACCGCAACTTTAAGCAGAGCCTGAATAATATCGCGTGCTGGGGCTATTGGACTGGTGGCGCAGCCTATGCGCCTGGAACCTCAAGGGAGAACGCACCGTGGTTCGAGGCTCTCACCGGTTCGTTGTTCCCCCTTTCGATGGGATGGGTTGGTCCATTGGAAGACAAAATATTCATACTAACCGCAATCGGCATGTATGTGATATAGATCAGTCAGGTTGGAGCTGGTACATACCTCTTCATGACGGTACCGTCTCCGCAGGATTTGTTATATCTCAAGAGTCCAGCATTTCCAAGAAGAAGGCTACCCGGGAACGATGTCAAGACAACGAGGCGTCGATTCTTACCGAACACTATCTGGAACAGGTGCAGTTTACGCCTGGAATGGCGAAGCTGCTCGAGCATGCGAAGCTGGCGAGCGGAGTAAAGTCTGCCAGTGATTGGAGCTACTCAGCATCGACCTTCTCTGGCGATCATTTCAGACTAGTGGGGGATGCTGCAGGTGAGGAATTACTATGAGTGATTCGATCGACCTTGAAACAGACTACTGAAAACGAACATTATAGCTTTTATTGATCCTTTCTTCTCTTCCGGTGTGCACCTGGCCTTCACAAGTGGATTGTCGGCTGCATGCACCATCGCCGCTTCCATTCGTGGCCATTGCAGCGAGCAAGAAGCTAATGCCTTCCATGACCTTAAGTTTGGGACGGCTTATACTCGGTGAGCAGTTACCGATTTCCTTTCTCGTCAGCTGATCCTTGACGGATAATAAATCTAGTTTCTTGCTTGTCGTCATCGGTGTGTATAAACAAGTAAGGGCGCAGAATGTCCCTGTTCTCCAGGATGTCGACGAGCGCAACTTCGATCGTGCGTTTACATCTCTCAGACCAAGTAAGTAACGCTGTCCCTACTCAGAAAGTCGGTCGCTCATACTCAGTCCCCCGCGGTCAGTTTTCCAGGGTGCTGGGGAGGTCGGAAAAGAGCTCACGGAAGATGAGGTGCAATCAGCCCTTGAATTTTGCGCTAACCTCTTCGCGCCCGCTGATCCCGAGATGCACGCCACCGTCGCGAAACGTCTCGATCGCGGTCTCATGGCTGCCGACGGGCCACTCATGACACCCGAGGCTGTTGTGGAGAGATTCGGGAATGATGACGAGGAAGCAGTGCAAGTCTTGCACCAAATCAACGCCCGGAGGCAGATCCATCCCATGTTCGACGTCCATAGGCATTTCAGCCGCGAGGCGTTCGAAGGGTTAATCACGATTACCACTAGGGGGAACCTGGGTTTGGAACGGGTGCAGACGTGAGTCAGGGTTTAGCGCGAAGAGTTCACCCTGCAGTGTCTTCAGGCTTCGTTGTTTCGTTTGATCAGAGAAGTCATCTTGTATGTAATTTTACAATTTGTGCGATGTATACACTGCTATGAAATATTTCTTGGACTCACGAGGCAGCCTAGCCGAATTTTCAGGGATGTCATGCTGCACGACAGAGAGGTACGTAGGTTTGCATCCATTTCAAAATTGATTCTGGACGAATCATAGCTATTTTACATTAATCACAGAATTTGATCCATCACAGGTCGTAAGATGAATATGTGCGATACAAGGACTCCAGACATCAGGGTCATACTCTCAGTAGAGGCATGGCACAAGTTTATATCTGACCTTCTCGCTCCAAGCCTGCCACTCCGTCCCAAACCTGTCTTTCAACATCTTATCTTCCTGACCGGTCCTCCAGATCATGCCTATAGCGAGATGAACATACCAAATGATGTAAAGCAGGGAAAACATTTTTCCCGTCCTTATCTCGAGCCAACCACTCTCTCTCATCCAAGACCCTTGTCCGAATGCGCATAAAACGGATCCCACATATCCAATGATCATGGCCGTGTAACTTGGGTGGCGAACCCAAGCGTAGGGTCCGGTCTTCACAAGCTGGTGCTTGGGTCGGATAGTGAGCTGGAAGGTAAAGAAGCGACCGAGCGCGCGATAACAGAGAATTCGGATTGATACGCAGGCGATCAGAAGGGTCATACTACTAATGAATGAGGGAGTGATTCTGATCGCCGTGGACTCGATCGGCCTCTTTGAAAGGTAGGAGAGCAACTGATGAGCGGTAGGACTGCTATGCTCCATATTGCGAGCATATATTGTCAGTGCTTCGCAGAGGCATACGATCCACAACAAAGCCTGAGATGAAGGTGTCAGGGGCGTGGTAGCACAACGGGAAAAGGATATGACCTTGGTGAAACCTGGACCCCAAGCCACCCACGACTGTGACCATAGATCTTTGTAACTGGATGACTCTGATCTGGGTGGAGGGGGATTAGGAGGAGTGATACTGCGATGGAAGCATATCCCAGCAGCGAGGAGTACAGGGAGCTTGATCCAGACCATACTCTCCGAGGCAATGGAAGAACACTAGTGCCTGCGACCTCTATATAAACTTCAGCTCAAAATGCTAGAATTAGAACACCAAGGTTCCAGAAGATGACGGAACACTCAGGGTATGTAATAAATGGGCGTCATTGAAGTATGGATTGAGAGTTCTATTTTTGCTGTATCACCTCGGACTCAAAGGGCCGATTTGTACGAGAAGACTCTGCGTGACTCAGGGTTGACGGAAAGGGTGATAGTCATCAGCGTATCAAGGCTACGCCTCTAGAGTGCCCGCAGGACGATGTCATTCAATAATATATAGACGGGCCCGACACGGCTCTGGGCCAATAAGGAATTAAAGACTTTAGTATGGCCAGGAGCTTGATTCTACGCTGAGAAGTTTTGAAGCTGACCTCAGACTATGGTAGTCTATTACTTCAGAATCATTGCGGATTGGCAAGACTGTCAAATATTCATGTATGTCAAAGCCCTTCGCCTACCCACTTCCCTCCCGAGCCCAGATTTTTGGGTTTAGAAAGCCTTGTCCACATCAACCTGTACAACGCTACCTGATTCGGACGCCATCTCCTGAAGCGTTGAGACAGGTCCCTTGAACCAATTCCTCCCACCGTATTTTGGAAAGTAATAATACACCAGAGAGATCGCGATAGTGCCTCCCCAGATGGCCACTGTATAATTCATCTCGGCTGCAGTTGGCGCGGGTGTAGTCGGAAAGATTATGATGACCACATTAAACACCATCCACAAAACAGCGACGATGGCGACCGGTAAGCTCTGCAGACCGTGATCAGCTGAAGCTAATCGAAGCTATCAGAAAATCAATCTCACAAAGACTCCCAAGTGAAACACTCCTCGCTTGAATTCATTGCGTCCTAGAAACCGGGCGCTGATTGGGATCACGTATGCCGTACATTGTCCTGCGATCGCGAGCGAAAATACGGTGCCAATAGCAGCTGGCCCTACGAAGGCAAGAAGCCCAAGCGCAAGGGAGACGATGACAGTGAACCAAACCGAATAGATAGGCGTGCGCGTATACGGATTGACGCGTCGAAGAATGTGCGAGAAGGGAAGGGCACCGTCCCGTGAGAAGGCAAAGATTTGACGGGAGCCGACTAGGATCTAACAGTCCAATTAAGAGACTAGAAGATACGAGGCGAGATAGAAAGAGGGAGAGAGCTCACAACGCTTATTCCAACCATGAATCTGTGGAAGGTGATCAATAAGCGTAATTTGAGAGGAAGCTATAGAAGTTAAAATTGGTGACGCACTGTACTACCACAGCGATCGCCCAGACAGCAAGCGTGCCTCGGGTGCCGAAGCTATTGAATAAGATCTACACAATACTTTGCATGGGAGAGGGAGCGTAGGATCCATAACACATGATAACTACCGCAGCCATTGGTTGACCGACAGGACTGTCGAGGATTGACTCCATATCAGTGCCCATATTAAAGGCCAATGCCACGTTGATCCCTATTTGAGTGCGTTAGCTTGGGATTCAGAAAAAAAATCGAGCCAGGCGGTGACGAACCCCAGCCGACAACGCTTGCTATCATCACAGAGGCTACGATAGCCCAAGGCACCGCCACATTGGCATTGGACGCTTCTTCGCTGAGATGTATACTTGCTTCCATGCCACCTCAAGTAATGCAAATCAGCACTATGAAAGTTTGCTAAAATGGTATGTGCTGGCCCACCCATGGTCCAGAGCGGAGCTAGGAAGCTCAAGATAAAAGCATACCCGTTTGGCCAGGTGTAGACTGTAGATTTACATCAAGTCGTAGAATATACGCTCGGGAGCTAAGTGCAAAGTGACGTACAATTCTGAAAGTCTCCAAACGCGAAGCTAGCAGTATTCTTCAGTTCTGTCGGAGTCGCCGCTGGCAAGCCGATGATGATGGCGAGACAGAGACTAGGACCTCGGTCAGTTGGGTGCCTTCATATCGGATATGTTCGATACATACACCACGTTCAGTATAACGTATACCGTCTGCAGGCGCGCGATATACCTAACGGCAACACTGCAGATGACCCCTTGAAAGAGTAAAACTGCAGCATAAACACCGCTATGTACGGTCAATGTACAGTCAATGGGCAATTGTTAATATCCAAAAAGTGAGTATGAACCCACAAGTTCTGGGCAGTAGTTGGTACGAATGTCATATCAGACCCAATGCTAACAGCCGCCATTATCTGTAGGGATAATCCCCAGCCACAAGAGGCACCCCCAGCAACGATTTCAACAGAGTTCGAATCTTCGATTAAGAAAAGCATATCGGCACGAAATTTAGAAGATAGAAAAGAGAAGGTGCTTACATCCCACCACCCAGGACAGGACATTTTTGTATGGTGGTGACGAAAATGTATGGGTCCAGTAATAGAGCCCACCGGACGTCGGCGCCGCAGACCCAAGTTCTGCAAGCGCGAGGGCTACGCAGGTTAGAAAAGGGATGCAGACCGCCCACTAGGATGATAGATTCGTGCAATTTTGAGTGCAGGCCCAGTTCCCTCATGAAAACCATCAAGTATACGTACACCCCAGACCATGGCTACGGGCCCTCCGTTAGGGATAGCGTAGACAAGGACAGATCTGCGGATGCGGATAGCGATCTTCAGTCTAAGTTTTGTTTTACCGCCTTGGCAACAGTCGCCGTTCCAAGGCTGGTGTGGCGATGACAGAGTGAACGTACGCAATAGAAGGGAAAAGCCCTATAAAACTAAAGGCAATTCCAAACAGCTCCCACGGAGAGAAAGATCGCTTGAGCTCTTGCTTATACCCCAAACTTGCTAAGAGATCTTCGTCCCTGGTACGACCTGGCAAGACTTCAGATGTGTGTGGCTTTGGGCCGACAGAAGACTTCTCCTCGACCAGTGACATCGTCTATACGTTCACAGAGCCAAGGGAAGTTAGAGTAGCAAGGGCGATCGTGAAGGGAATGAGAGGAAGATGAACGACAAACACGACGGGTGCAGTTTATCGACTGGCTCTTATCTGGAGACACGAGCCAGCCATTTGTTACATTCAATCTACGCGGGGTTGAGCAAGCCCCGCATAAGTCGTGTTAGTCTCAGTTAGGCAAATGAAGAGTCCGTCACATGAAGAACCTCTGATTACGACAAACGCATACTCGACATACTCGAAGTCGCTTCGACCTTAACTTTTGCAAGGTTCAGTGCTGTCAGATGATCATGAAGCTGCACGCTGTGAGCTAACTTGCACCACCAGCCCCTCGCACTTATGACCTACCATGACACCACTGGATTTCTCACCGGTATTCATGTTTCTAAGTTGAGCCTTCAATCAACATCGGAGCGGCAATAGCGGCCAACAATAGTAATCGATTCGCTTGTTTTTCTCCTCTTTTTGGTCATAGCATTGCGTATGAGCGCTGCACACCCGGCGTTAGACAGTTCATATATTCATTACCAGGATCATCTGACCTTGCAAAAGTTTGACTCCAAGGGCACATTTTGCTGTAAGAAGCCGTCTTGTGGCCAATGGAGTTCATAGGCTCATCATACGAGGCAGACCCCTTCTGCAAGGTCCTCAGAAGGTGAAAAGAGTCGAGACAAGGAACAGACTTACAAAATGTGCGATTGTTCTGTGCTCCATTCTTCCTCATTCTCACTATCGGACACGTGCAGAATGTGAAAACCTATGAGGACAAAGTGCGGCAGTTGCTTGGTAAATGGAAGGGGCTTAGAGATCTCTATTTCTGTAAATTGTGTGCCTGACCCTATGGCCTGTGCGCCTATTACAACACTGAGATAAGGTGGGATTGAAGAACCAGTCCTCCGCTGCGTCGTTATCCCCGGCCTTCTCAAGCAAAATTCAGCTCATACAGATATATCGCATCTCCAGAGTACTCACTGCGTGCTCTCCGTTCTTGAAAGGTCTGCAGCTCATAGCCCTCGTAGTGAGGCCCAGTCGTCGCCACTTCAAAATTACTGTGATCGCGAGAGCGGATCGAGTGCAGCGCGGATCCCTCGATCTTTGTGTAGTACAGCTTGCGTATGGAAACCATGAGCCGGTTGGCAAGGATGGTGGAGACAGAGAAGGAGAAGCCCGTCGCAACCTCGTTGAGTGTGAGCTATTCAAGACACAGATACATGAATGAGAGTCTGTGACTGGCACAAATATCGCCTGTAACGCACGATGTTGATACACCAGATAATTTGGTTTGCAAGGTATATCCAAAATATGCTGCAGATACTCCGGTAAGTATAGCAATACAAAGAAAATAAAAAAATAAAACGAGAACACTCACACAGCAAAATAGTACACCGAATCTCGGGTGAGTATCCTCTTCAATCTTCCACCCGTACCAAAGCCGTGATCATACCATGCGCGCAACAAGCTCAGACCGAGGAAGGCGAGCTCCGTTACGAGGATACTGGTGTAGTAGAATGTTGCCCATGGACGCCCAGGCTTGTCGCCATCCGCGCAAATAAAGACGCCTTGTGCAGGATTATTTGTCGCTGAGTATATATCAATTGAGCGCAAACATGCGGACGACGCAACGAGGACGAACCAACAGTCTTTGTAGTCAAACCGAAGACTACACCGATAACCGTGCTTTCGGCAATTATTAGAGAGATGAGCAATGCTACTATATATTTGTTGTTCTTCCACATCGCGTAGAGACGCATCGTGAGGATAACTGCGGTATTGAGGACGTTTAATTAGGTGGTGCGAGATTGCGAAGGAGATGATTTACGGTGTGTCGATATCACCTGGATAGCGGCGCCAGTATTTTGCCAATGGAAGAACCTTAGACCTGGCGAATTCTCCAGGGTAAGTGGCGTGAATGGCAGTCGAGGGATACTGCCGTACAACTGAAGTTTCAAGGGTCAGCCTTCAATAAAAATAACGAATTTCATCAGATCGGGACTCACTACTGTTTACAATCGAAGGTGAAAATGAATCAACGCGCGGAGAAGTAAAAGGGTAGGTTTACCTCAAGAGATGGGTCGTCCCTCAGGAAGACTGTTTTCACTATTCAGACCACGCGACGAGAGGATTTCGCGAAAAGAACGCACCGACAGCATTTGCACTGGAAGAGACAAGATATTTGTCTTCATTTTGGCACGGAGAATATGGCCTGAGACTCACACCATGAATCCCATGCCATAGTAACGACTCTACCCTCAAAACGATCAACCAGCACTCTTCCGATAATTTTTGACCGTTGACGTACGAAGAGAAATACAGCCTTCCCAAAGGACCATTTCTTTTTCTGCGCAGCGAATAAGTGGGTTTCCGCTCTCAATCATGGAAGAGAACTCGACGTACCCAGAAAAATTCAACCTAAACCCGACTAAGCACGTAGAGATAGTTTGACCCAATTACAGAAGACCCACCTCGTTACTCAATTGCAGGACTACCACGCCAATAGCGTTCAGTCAGTCAAGGCTACGGGAATATGAATTTCGGACACTCACAATATTCATAGACGATGAGAATTGCAGCAGCCACTGTGGGACAGACGCCGCGGTTATCAAAGACATACGGGTAGGGTGAAAGCACAACGCACGCTGACAATTCCGTTCCCACTGTGCATGGCGCCATGCAGTCAGGTCAATCGACATCTAAGAGAGTGACGACGGCCCCCCGTCGAGGGCAATAGCAATCCGCGGTGAACACTATTCGGGCTGCCTGTGATGAATGAGAGAAGGGATGTGAGCAAGATGAGGGGTAGGGAAAGGGAGGGATACAATCCTTGTAAAGCGAATACAGTATATGAGAGGAATATGAGAGGCACCTGGTTGATAGGCAATTTCTGCTATGAGCTCGTCGAATAAGTTTCCAGGGCGGGGCTAGACCATCCAGAGCCTTCGCCCGATCCAGGATTCGAAATTGCGAGATAAGCCGCATGCAACAGCCTGCAACGAACCTGCTCGGCCGCCATTGAAGCAATTTCGAGTGTAGTTTCAACATTCTAGACGAAGGACTAATTTCCGAGCCATGGCTTGGATCGAATGGGCCCTCTCTGGCGGATATCAAGAATAGGTGAGTGGAATCTCGACAGAAGAAGCACCGCATGTTCCTCGACTAGTCTCGTTTTGCTACTTTTGGGGCTGAAATCGAGGTGGCAAGTCAAGCTTACTGATTGGTTGTTGCGTAACGTTTCGGACTTGTATTGACTTATCTGTTGGGTTATCCTTTGAAATTCATGGGCCTGCAAATATCTGCAAATACCTCCGAGTCGTCCTGGAGGTTCATGTTTGTTTCAGTCTTAGGAGTGTTGGAGAGGAAAGAGCAATTGTCATCTGTCTTAGCCATCGAGACAGAGAGTATGCAGCATGTACCAATTTCTTTACTTGACTGACCTCTGTTGAAACCGCGTATGTGTGACCACAACTCGGCGACTTGACTTTTGTTGAGCTTGAATTTTTTTCGACGCCCTACAATAGCTCGAGCTGTTTTACTAGCTGTCTCCGTCAAAAGCTAGCACGCAGTGGGATGTTTCGTGACAAGCTAAGTTATCTTTAAGTCTATCTTTATAAACCAGCGATAGTTGCGTAGAAATCAAGCGCGACTATAACGCACGTAGACTAGTCTCGTTCCAAGACCGCTCACCTTCACGCGTTCGGCGTTCGGGAGGGGGTCGGTCGAGCCTAGCACGTAGACCACCTTTCCACGTCTCTCACTGAACCTCCATCTACATCGATGGCGGCGTCGCCTAGCAACACCTTCGGCATATCATACACTCCATCTTCTGTCTCGGCCTTTCTGCCAAAGCTCGGCGAGCATTCTGTCGCTTCCCTTCGCGCGAAGGGCATTCGTTATATCCGTTTTCAATGGCACGATTATACCAACGTCACTCGCTATCGCGTCGTTCCGCTCTCTGCTTTTGCAGCTCTCCTCGCCTCCTCGCGTCCAGGAATTGGGATCACCAAAGCTGCGCTGGGCCTTATCGGGATCTCGCTCGCGCCCGGATTCACGGGCACGGGTGAGTACCTGTACACGCCTGATCTCAGCTCTATGCGCACGTGTGGCTACGCACCAGGACACGCCAGCGTTCTCGGTTGGTTCGAAGAGAAAGAGAAGATAAAGGGGAAGGATGGGAGGGGCATGTTTGAGACATCGGATTGTCCGCGCACCATCTTGAAGCGCATTGTGAAGTACGTGATTATCGTCGTCGTCGTGGAATCAATCAGTTCATTGCTAGTTCCTATCTGAAGGGATGCCCGGATGGCTGGTGTTGAGTTCCTGGTCGGAATTGAGACCGAGTTCATCCTTCTTACATCGACGGATCCGATCGAGGCTGTGAATGATCATCCATGGTCCGTCTCTGCTGCACTACCTACGGGCTCGGTGGCGTCTATCGTTATGGAGGCGATCGCGGACGCGCTTGAGACAGCAGGTATCGAACTTCTCATGTATCATGCTGAGGCGGCTCCAGGCCAGGTGAGTACCGTGCAGTTTCCAAGTCTGTGTACGCTTCCCCCATAATCAACATTCTACTATCTTGGTCTTTCTAAAAACGATCACTTCTCTGAACACCGGAGATACTGTTACGATCTTGCAAAAATAGCCGACCTCCATATCATTGCTATCTTCGTATGGGAGCTCTAACGGGTCTATTTTTATTTTTGCGCCGCAGTATGAAGTCGTCACAGGGCCCTTGCCGCCTCTTGAAGCTGCCGATGCATTGATCACCACGCGAGAGACTATCGTCAATATCGCAGCCAAACATGGTCTACGCGCCACTATGGCTCCTCGCGTATATACCGATAATTGTAAGTTCTCATGCTTCACATGTCTCCTCCACCTGTCGTGTGGGATATGCGGAAGTTTTGAAGCCCTGTCCCAGGCGATTGAACTCATCAATAGGGATCGTGACATTTCAAGGCGGATCCTGATAGATCTTACAGTTGACACTTATTTGCGCTGTTCTCGTTCTTCTTCAAACTCCTTCACTGACGTGATGCTGGATTCCGGCAGGTGGTAGCGCAGCCCACGCACACATATCTATCCACACCACTGCTGAGGGCGCCACGAAACCTCCACTCGCAAATCCTGATACGAACAAATCAACAACAATGACGCCTCTCGAGCGTTCTTTCGTCCAGTCTCTCCTTGAACATCTTCCAGCCCTTGCGCCCTTCACGCTCCCTACGCAGGCCTCATACGCACGAGTCCAAGATGGTGTATGGTCCGGTGGAACGTATGCATGCTGGGGTCGCGAGAACCGCGAGGCTCTCGTGCGTCTCACTGGCCCCCAAGGCTCGCATCATCTCGAAGTCAGATCGCTAGATGGCACCGCTGCCCCTCACATTGCGCTGGCGGCGCTTCTCGCTGCTGGGATGTTGGGTGTTAAAAGCGGAAGGGAGCTCGAAATTGCGGAGTGTGAGGGGATGGCGCGCGATCTATCGGAATCGCAGAGGAAGAGGATGGGTATCGTCGGGAGGATGCCGAGAAGTTTGAAGGACGCGCGGGAAATGTTGAGGAACGATAAAATCATTTGGGACGCTCTGGGAATAGAATTTGTTGAGAAGTATCTGGCGGTGAATGAGGTGCGTCGACGCTGCAAACATTCATCCTATCCCGTTGACGCGCTTCCTTGCAGACATTAGAGAAGTCGCTAGACGCGGGATCTCCTGCGGCCGATATGAAGCGCCTCATAGAGCTCTACTGAGCGGAGCCTTTACTATGAAGGACTCATGAGGCGAGTGCTTCTTGATAGAATTAAATCTAAGCAAATTCATGTGTAATACCTAATGCCTTGTAACGACTGTCTTCCTTGCAATGTACGGACAGGAATGAGGTTGTGCGGACTTTTGTAGCTTCTTACACTCCGCATTTTCTCCGGACGGTCTAGGTGGGGATATGCATCGCTGCTAGATGGAACAAAGGTATGACACTCTGTACCTTGAACTGATCCTTACTCGACAACACTGTTCGCGGACCGCACAAAGATCCCGAGTTCCCGACTGTCTCGCGTTTGACGTTGGCGATAATACGCCGAAATCCCTTGCGCTCCCCACGCTCTGGTTCTTCAGACCATGAATACATAAACGCTGCCAGCAGATCTCTCTTACTTCTTGTTCCTGCTCACGCGTATCATGTTCCGTACTACGTACTCTCTTTTTTTCTGCAAGAATAGGTGTCTTGTGATATGATTGCTCAACGGTGTTCAAATTATGTCCCCACTCAATAACCGCTCGGAGGAATTCATTGCCTCATGAGAGAATCAAGCGCCTTGCATTTCGTTGAAGGTCATTGCATCTTCATTCACAATGCCTTGCATCAACTCATATCTCCATCGGGTGACATCCCTGCGTCTATTCGCATATTGGCGACGTTTTTCCAGAGGCCTCACGTCGCGTCGGCGACACATGCAGCGCCTCTCCGAGCTTCAATAAATATCCGAGTCTTTCAAGCATCCCGCTCCCACCTGCTTTCCTGGCTCCTGTTCGTCTAGGGCCTTTCCGCTATCACATATCCAATCATTGCCCAGTTGCTGAAATGATGCTGATTACCGCATTCGTCGTGGTCTCTGCATTTGTGGGGTCCGCGATCGCTGCTGCTTGGGTGAGTGCTTCCCTGAACTTTCGAGCCCCACATTGAGCGTGGGCCAAGTCAGATGGCTGATCACTGCATGCTCCACTACTCAGCCTTTTGATGTCACTACTATATCGGCCCCTGATGGATCGATCACGGCCAAGTTTGTCTCCTTTGGTGCGACTATGACTGAGCTATGGGTAAAGGATAAGCATGGAGAAGCCCTCGACATCATTCCGGGGTACGACGACAATGTACGTGGTGCTCTCGTCTCTCCTTACGATGAATATGAGTAACAAACGGGATATGTAGTCTAAGCTATTGACCGACCCTGCGCATCCTGTGTTCAACCCTATTGTCGGACGGTATGCCATGATTTTTCCCTTATTCACGTCGTTTCAATATTTCTACTCCAGCTATGCCAACCGCATCAAGAATGGTTTGCTCCCTCCCTGCTTACTTTCATAACTTCAATCCAGAATCTTAGCACCTTCCAATTCTTAGGAACGTTCTCGATCCCTATCTCACGCGACCCTCCTGCGAATGGAACCGGCGTATATCATATTCCCACGAATGATCATGATGGTACCCTACGTTCACAGGTGTCTCATGCGGAAAGTTTTGGTGATACCATGTTTTCTTCCCTAAACAGGTCAAGACACTCTCCACGGCGGAATCCACGGATGGGATCGTCGAAACTGGACAATTGTCTCTAAATCAGCAACCAGCGTGACTTACCACCACCTTGATGCCGCCGATGAAGGCTTTCCCGGAAATGTGACCGCCTTTGTGGGTAGTTTTGTATCCTGGATGATTTCATCAAAGATATTACATGCCTTGCATACTGCCTGTGTCTATCTGCTGTTTTGCGATTTTCAGCATCAATTTGAATGTGGAATACTAGAGCTAAGGTTTTGTTTTTCAGGTTACACATTCGGTCGAATCTGGAACGCTCAAGACTCAGGTTTACGCGACTGCAACTCAAGAAACCCCCATCATGCTCACTCAGCACATCTACTGGTATTCACACCGTGATTTTCGTATTTCCTTGAGTTGAACATATACTATTGGCTCGCTCAGGAACCTTGACGCTTTCCGCACAAGCACGTCCAACTGGAACACGTCCAATGTTCTGGACCACCATCTGCAGGTCACCAGCTCTCACTACATTGTCACAGATTCCAATGGCGTCCCTACCGGGCCCATTCCTACTGTCGAGGGCACGCCTCTGGACTTCCGGACTCCGCAAGCAATTGGCTCCAGATGGAATGAGACTGTTGGCGTATGTGGTCCCGGTACGTCTTCAAGTTCTCAATGTAGGGCAGAGTTAAAGAGAATTGATTATGAATGCTAGGATGCCAAGGATACGACAACTGTTGGATCTATGACGGTTCAGCAGAGAGCATCTCTGGAACAACACTTTGGAGCGACCTCTCCGGTATCAAGTACGTTGCTTCGTATGTACATCAGGCATGCCTCTGATGATTCATTTCGAAGAGTTGAGATCACGACCAACCAACCAGCCGTACAAGTATATACGGGAAACTATCTGGATACACCTCGTAAAGCCGTCCACGGCGGCCCGACTTTGCTGTATGGTCCTCACTCAGCAGTTGCCATTGAGCAGGAAGGATACATCGCTGCGATCAACAATCCCGAATGGAATATCGATCAGATTTGTGAGTTCATCCATGTTTTTTCTTGGTCGCCAGATGAATGACATATCGCTTGTTCAGACGCACCCGGAAAGGACTTCACGTGGAGTACCGTGTACAAATTCTCTATCGTGAACTGACCGACGACATGGTCGTCGAACAATATGAACGTGACAATATTAGGATATCGATTGCTTGCAAATTACGTGTCAGGGTACTTTGAAGGAAACATACAAGAGCAATAGTGAGTATTTCGTTACGATTGTCCAGCGCAGCCGGCCTGAGTTCTGCGGAACCGACCAATAAAAGAGGTTAGCAAGTTCCACCTCCGTTCGCTCCAATAGAGGTGCAGCCGAGTCATACCTTTCCATAAATTGCAGAGCCGCTACTGCTCGTCCTTTGGCGTCCACTAACTGTTGTACATTATGTGCCTTCTGTTTAGTCTCCATCTCTCGTTTATCCATGCAGTCGACAAAGCGATTAAGCTGAACAACCAGTTCATTTCTCTTGCCCCCCCCCCACGTGGATTCTAACCTTGGAAGCATCTCTTCCATGGCTTTGACCGAGGTTGCTTGAAATGTGAAAGCGCCGATCCACTGTGCCCATGGAAGCGTGAGTTTAGGTTGCACCGAGTCGTTCGCGGTCTTCAACGCCTGAAGCAGCGCTTCGCCTGTCACTAGACCCTGTAAGTCCTCCTGAGTATCCGCTATGCAACATAGGAGTGTCGCAAGGCCTTGAGTAGATTCATATTTCGCAAAGAAAGCCATTACGTACCGTAGCTGGCCAGTCGTTTCAAGCATGCAAGTGCAAGCGCGCCAATCGCAAATACCTCCTCGTTCTTTCCTTCAGAAGCAGGTACCGCACGACACACAGTCTGGATGAATCCCGGTAAATCATCCACGATGAGCTCTTCCACAAATTTATGTCGATTTGTCTCTAAAACGAGACGGTCATTGTCTTTCACCATCAAAGGATGAAACCCACAGACCCTTATTGCTAGCAAAATATATATTTCGTAATATGATTGCCATCTTGTGATTTGGATCCTGAAGATCCTCGGGCGTCACTTTGCGAGGCAGCTTTCCCCTGTAGTCCTCAGCGTGGATGGCCACCTCTGGCGGAATGGTGGTTCGATAACCCCGACAGGAAACAGGATGGATTACGTACCTTCCTCCTCGACCAGGGTGACCACTGCAGCTAGCACTCTAGAGAGTGGGAGGGTCAGGTCCTTGAGGTTAACACTGTGTTCCCAGTGTGCCATTGAAGTTGCGGCAACTAGGTTGACTCGTGTTGAAGATGGGATTTTCTTCAAGAGAGACTGGTCCCGGACCCATCGAAGCTCCTTCATCTGAACCAGCGTGTTCCGAATACGAGCTACATAATTTACGTCACTTGTGCGCGCAACTCGACTTCAATAGCTACTCACGATGAAAAAGAAGAAACGATACGATTCGCAAGCAGTCAAGTTCGATCTTACCATCATCCCGAGGATCCTTGGAGCTCTCGTCTACTAGTCTTCGTAGAGCTGTCAGAACAATTGTGAGCCTATGCTTGTTTCTATCCTTCATCGAACGCCGTGAATATACTTCTGCCGATACTCCAGACCGTGACCTTAAGCGAACTATTGAATAAATTTAGAGAAAGTCAAAAAATGCAAAAAGATCCCACGTACAATTGTATATCAACTGAGCGAGGAGGCCTATGATGACAACCTTCACCTTCGGATCAATTGATCGTTTGGTGGAGGTGTTCTCCACGACGAGTCCCTCAAATTTATCATAGGACTCGTACAAATCTTTGAAACCAGACGCTGCACAGATGCAATCGGTGACCGAGAGTGCCCGACAAGACTGATGTTACATACCTGTGGATGCCATGATTCTCAGTGCCTCTGCCACTAATAAGAGCAAGTTGTCGTCTTTCTGCTTTTCCTCAGCGGTCTTTGGTCTGTCGTCGTCCATCCACTTCCAGAATCCATTCAACAGATTAGAACGATACCGATCCAGCCACCTGAGCTCCCAATAGTTGTCCTCTGAATTTGGAATACCAAAGGTGTAAACCCTGGTAAGATGAGCGACGAGATTGGTTTTTCCTTTGAGAGCCTGCGGGAGTTTTGAGTACGTGCGATACCAAAGCTTCACAGATATATGGATCTTCTGGGAGGGCAAAATTCGACGACTCTGACTCAGATGGGGGACACTGGATATATGTATTAGTCGTGAGTTACTATCGACAGCTGGAGAGCTTACACCGTGGTTACAGCCTTCCAGTCTCTAGATGTGATGCGGTAGTCCTGCCATGCCGATATCGGCAGGTATTCCAACGTCTTCCAGATCCCTTTGACGGACGTCCTCACCGATCCTTTTCTGAGGAAATGGAGGGGAAATAGATCTTCAGTCTTCCAACTATACTCAGTTGAATGGAACCGTAGTCCAGCTGATTCGGCTTCCTGGATCATCCAATCGACACTGAATGCTGGAAGATGTTCACCAGGTTCGTTACCGCCGCCGCTAATAACGATGCATCAGACCTGATGAACCCAGAATTCAAATCCTCACGAGATCGTACACATCACCATGAGTTCCCACAAACCAAACCTCTTTGACATTTGGCTTATCTTCCTGGCTTGTGGCCACCGATTGTGGTTGATCATCCAGGTACTCGGCCAGGAACTTAACACGACGTTCATCAAGGGCGAGCGCATGCCGATAGTACTTGACATTCCGAGAAAGCGATGCCAAAGGCAATGTCATGCGGCGGAATGGTCCAATAGATGAGACGGTATCCCTAATAGAAGCGTAAGTCTTGAGTTTATTGTAAGAAGACAGTTTCCTACCAAACCCCGACAAATTGAATGTTGACAGGCCGAAACATGACCTTATTGAAATCTTCGCCCTTTCGGATCGCTTGCTCGTACGCACTAGAACAATTGATCAGCAGGAATTATGGATATCAAAGACAAAAGAATCACAATGGAATCTGTTCTACGTTCCCAGCGTAGAGTAGGCCAACCTTATAAGCGAATAAAAAAGCCAATTAGCACTGAAGCGTGGTCAAAGGTGTTTGAGCGCACTTTGTTGATCATTCCCGCCAAAGTTCGCACTTGGTAGGCTCCACGTGAAAATCCTTGACGATACCATTGTGAGCTGGCAGGCAAGCGAATAAAAAATTTCTTACCGAAAAGGTATATCTCATCATCAGGCTCATAATTATTGGACAGCCATTGATACGCCTTCATGACCATGTCCTCGAAATGCCTTGGGCAGGATGGGTTACACTGTGCTCGTGATCATAACATGACTTACCATGCAAAAGCGAGATCAACCATCGATCTGAACTTCTGCATCAAGTATGCTATTGGGAGCTTGAAAGTTTGGGTCGCGGCGTAGGTGCCGATTCCGCTACTATAGTACGTCATTTGCTTCCTAGGACAGCACTTCCCTCTCTTTGGATCCACGTTGGGGTCGAATTTCAGACCCCAGTCCTTCTCGATGTGATCGCACAGTTGTACGACGAATGTATTCTGCTCGAAAACATCGATTAGGAATTCCCCTGGAAACCAACAACACTAAACGCACCTTGGCGCCAATCTTGTTGGACGTGCCATCAAGACAGACGATCAGACTTCGAGAGCCCCGCTTCCGCTCGCATACAAGACACGTGTTTTCAGGAAGTGTCTGCATTCCTTTGTCTACATACGAGGGCATAGTGGACAGAGTGGAGTGTTGTGAACGGTGAATCTGGCTGGTGAGATATGCAGTTACGTAGCAAGGGTTTGAAGTCAAATGCTGCACCATTTATACCATTTGGACTGCGACTGCCACGCCTTGCATCCATCCCGCATCTTCACATCTCACAATATTAGGCTCCAGAAGCTGCGTGTGCTAGTCCGGATCCAATCACTTTGGCATGGCAGAGTCTACTATTGATTCATTAGAAGACTCAGAGTGTTTCGGCTCTGGTTTAGGGGATGACTGACTATGTTTATAACTCGGTACAGAATTAGCTCCATCGTTCACCTAATTGTGCCCGCGGTCAGGACCCCACGCCAACGGCATGAAGGTCTGGCGTGGGCAGCATCGGCGATTGTGCTACGAGAAAAAAAGTGACAAGCCTCGATATGACTCATATAGGTCTAGAAGGATTGTAAGGAGGTCGCGTCGTGGCCTTGTGGAATGATCAGAAGGGGGACTTCCGTCAAAGACTGGTCAACGTGTCATCTCGAATGAGGAAATTGTCAGCACGAAGTTTCGGCCCTCGTTTGGCGTGGTGATCCCGGCTGTTCAAGAAAGAGTATATACCATCGTAAGTTTAGAGTTGATTGCAACAACTTTCTTGATTGGCTAATAGCTAAACATATATCATCATGATGCCTGCCCTTACTGACATGTATGCAGCTTTCATCGCGAGTTGAAAGTTGGCCAGCACGCACGAAAGCCGTGCGAGTGCAGATAGTACCGCGAGTTTGGAATGGCCAGATTTCATGAAGTCAGCGTCTCCGTTCGCATCAATGAAGTCTGTCTCTTCACCGTATCATACCTGAGATCGAATCTGCCTACATATCTGGGTCGCAGTCCATTATGGACATTCTTTTGCAGGGTTGAGTCAGTGTTGAGTACTTTGAGTCTCGAGTGAAGTGCTGAGGGAACGGCTTACCCTCCACGCGCTGCTCCATCGTGCATCATCATGCGGACTCCGCGTTGGACGAGAGCTACGCCCAGCTCGAGGCTGCTTATGCGCGCCAGTCTGTGTCCGCCCAGTCGATACTTCTTCAGGTTTGACTTCTGTGTATCGTCCTTTGACCCCCCTGTCCTTGTATGTAGCCAATCCTGAACCGTTCGATTCGTGGAGTCTTCCCACCGCTGTGGTTTCTCTCTGCCTTTGTTCTCCTATCGCCCCTCAGGGCGCTCACAGACAGTCGACAAAGACACCTGCCGAACGCGATGCGCTGCTTGACGCGATGCGCAGAGCCGAGTCCAAATGGGCGTGGAGAAGCATCGCCGCAGGTGTCGTGATGTTTGGCGTTGTAGATGTGCGGCGAAGTGGAAGGGATGGTATGATAAATTTTTGATGCAAGAGGAGATGGCAGAAGGCGTTCACGTGCGAGAGACTGAGACTGCGAAGACGACTACAGTATGGGGATCATCGATCAGCTTACTCAGAAGTGCAGCTGTACGTTCTCTTCGTTTTCGATCGTCACTCCTCCCGCCAGTTTCCCTATGTTTATCAACACCTTCGTATCCACTTACGCCGTGTATGCTTAGCTTCTTTCCTCTTTCGTTTCAATAATCCAATGACAAAATCAAACGATCCACCTACCAGACCCATGTTTGCAAGGCGAATCTCCAATCAGGGCAAAAATCCCATAAGCAGTAAGTCGAGAATCTCCATAGCATGTTTGTCAATATGTTGAGGCTTGCTGAAAGAAAGAAACAGGTGTACACGCGGTGTGTCATGGCTCAATCACGCAAACAAGACGAAGTTGATGCATGATGTGAATGTGTCCGTGGTGCCCTCAAGCCAATCAAGATGATTGCAAACAAAAGTCCTCAAAGATTGTCGTTTTTGTGAGTCAAGCAAGATTCATCTGAACCATGCGTGTGCTTCCTGCCTTTCCTCTAGCTATACGCTCAACCCTTGTCACCCATTCCCGTTTGTCACATAATTTTCATTCAATAGGAGTATCGAGTTTGATTCAGCGCCTCGTCCCGATGAACGCAAGGCGCCAGTATTCTTGTTTGAAGCGTTCGCTGATACGAGAGCCTTGAGTTGTCAGATCTTTCCACCCTCGCCGGGCTTTTCTCCTGTGGTCAGATCCTAGAGACATTGCCCGTCAGATCACATTTTCGCAGATCACATTTTCGCGGAAGTCCCGATAGGCACTCACACAAACATTGCATTTTGCTCAACTAGTGATGCCACATGCCGTGTCCTGCGGTCATTCGTGCGCATAACCGTCCGCTCGTGGCCGCTCGAAATTTGATAGCTCAATGTCATGAGCTTCGCCATGGACCTGCTCATCTCTCTCAAGGTCATCCCCATCTTCCGGACCGACCTCGGGATGCATCACGGTCCCTCGCATGGTGGCAAAAGCGATCGACCTCGTCGTTTCCGTGATCGTAGACGGCAATAACGACGAAGCGTCGTGAAGGTTGAGGATTAGTCGCGACATCATCGTGATGGAGATACTGTGGTTGGTGTCATAGTAGATTATTGAGTCGGGGTCACCAATGTCTTACCAGCTAGCAAACGTTGAAAGTCCACCACGCAATTGACCCGACGTGAACTAGAATGCATGTCGGTCAAGACGGCAAGGTCACGAGGGTGAAAACGGATGTCTGTACATAGAAAGTCAACACATTTGCCAAATTGACTAGAGCCATGACGCTAATGTGTTGAACATGATCAGTAGTCTGTGAAATGATCGCTGCGAGACGCGTACCCAAAGTACATCGCACCTAGCAGCACATATTTGGTGAGCCTAAATGCATTGCAAAAAAACTATCCACACATACCGTCTCGGGCAATCAAGTTTATTAGATCCATCGTGTTCGAGCAGTTCTCATTCAACCTGGGGAACCACATACGCATGTCCTGTCGATGCCTGTATGATCTGATGATGGTGAGGACAAATACTGTCATGTCGAACACTATCTGTGCCTCCCATATGGTCGCGATGCCTGATGAAACGATGCGGTGTTAGCCACAATAGAAGACAACATCTCTCGAATCACTTACGCTTTGCACTGTATGATTGAGGTAGGGCGAGGATATTTGTCATCAACACAACATGCACTCAAGCAGTGTGCCTCTAGTACTACCTGCTGGGGGACAGGCTACTGTGGCAGCCATAGATCTGATCGCCACTCAAGACGGTACTTTGTGATGTGACTGACATCCACTGCGTGTCCCCCAAATCGATGTAGTCGATGCGTATTTAGGTCAGCGTCAGTGTAGCATCTCGACATATTGCGACGTACACATGCAAGAACGACTGCGCCAAAGAAGGTCAGCGACAGCGCTGCAAATATGCGGCGCGACTTTTCGTAAAACGCACACGTGCGCAGCGTGAGCAGGACTATGTGTTGTATTATGTTATGCTTCATTTGGGAATAGTAGAGAACGTACTGCCGACCACTGTTTGGTTGAATACGAGCAACAACTGGTGAAATAGGGTATACGCTCGACAGCTGCAGTGTGATACATCAAGGCCGATGACTGTCTGAGAATAATTGAGGACGCACCTCTGTAGTTCGAGGATTAATTTCGATGTATTACAACATATGCGCAACGGTCTAAAACTAACCTTGGGACTTGGAGTAAAATCTCCGAGGGTATAAACCAGAACAGCGACATGCCCAATAAGCGGCACACCACGGTGCACAAAAAACCACAGAGAGGCTTTAGCACGTGGGCGAGACCATATACGTGAAACTTCCGTGGACAGAGTTATCAGGTGGTCGTAGTACAAGATGACTGCGGAATATGCGATGAGATCATCTAGAACTCCGCGATCCGAAGCTGAGTAGACAGGCCATACCGACTGCGACGAGCTGCAACTCGTTATATAACCTACTGCGAAAACAGTCATCATCCGAATCAGCTTCGACAAAGATGTCAATGTGGATTCATGGATTTGGACTTACATAGAACGCATGTCTGTGGCTGAAGACATGGTGGAGGAAGTAGGTGTGCTGGCGGTGGGAAAGGACACAGTCAAGGAGAGCCCTTTTCAACCGTGTAGTGTCCATCAAGTACTGTGCTTGATGACTTTGGATGATGGTGCTACGTTCCTAGCTATACTTGACAGACTGTATTAGTAAGATATCGTCCTTCAATCAATATCAGCACACTCTGAACCACGCTGTCTAATTGGTTGTGAGCCAAATACGGCTGCTCAGGACCACTCCCATGAGTGGGAAGTGAACCTACACACCTCTTTCCATCCGCAACTAGACCTTAAAAGGAAATTCTAGTAGATAAATGGAACACAAGCACGCACTAAGAATCTGCACGCCATGGGCAGATCCAAGGATGGTAGGACACGCACGGAAACGCCGACCCACATCAATCAATGGGTTGCAGAAACCAACTTTGGTTTCATCAGTCCGTCGTCTCTAGCTTGGGAAGTTTCAAAGCTCAGCGCGACGATTCGCGCTCGGTAGTTGGATTGGTCATATCAGATGATTGAGACTCGCCATGCATACACAAACCATCTTGGGATGTCGTCGTGCGCGCTCGAGGTCATGCGTGTGCCCTCTGTACTTCCATTCCAATCGAGCCGAGTGATCGATCGATCGCCAGGGCAAGTGTAAAATAATGATTGCCAGTGGATCTAAGCCAGGATCAGTATGTCAGATTGGATTATCTCCAAAAATGTGTACCTGCAGGTTGCTCACCAAGCACATTGAATATAGCCCCGTCTAGATTTACGTTCATAGGCCGTTGAGATTCTGCACGGCAGGACAGCATCTGGGGGCCACCGAGAGCCGCCGAGCTAAGTTTAGCTTCGCTCCTGCCAAGGATGACTTCCTTAGAACAATCAATCAAGCAGGCGCTACTTCCCATATCCCGTGCGAAGATCAATTGCGTCTGTTACACAATCGGCCCCGCAGTGCAAGGATAGAGGGTATAATGATTCCCTGGTGGAGGTCAACCAGCAATTCAACACAACATTCGCTTTGAAACCCGCCCGGACGACAGTACCACCATGCTCCTTCCCACGATTACTTATATCATCATATCTGAACATGTTCATCCGCTTGTTGTGGCCGTTCAATCCGACTTAGCTCAATCGCACGAGCCGCGCTGTCCTGATGTTCCGCATCAGAGCGGTTGCTTGGTAGCATTTCCGTCCCATCTAAACTTGACTTCCTCGCATTCCGAATGGACGCAAAGGTCATCGAGGGTGTTGTAGTTTGTTGAGACGGCGTTAGCGACGAAGCATCGCGGAGATTAAGCACGAGGCGCGACATCATCGTGATAGAGACACTGTGGATATATAGATGACAATCAGAGAACAATAGAAACAACAATCAACTCCATGAGCAGACGCACCAGCTGGCGAATGTAGAGAGTGAACCACGCAATGGATCCTGACCATGAATAGTTTGAGTTCAGTAACCCTTGTATCACGACTGGTGAGCGTACCGATGTCAACTAAAACCATGTCTGTTAGCTTCATTGTCGCGTGACGAGAAACAGCGCAGGTTGCACACACATGGAAGGTTAGGACATTTTCCAAATTGACCAGCGCCATCACTCTGTTGGATTTGACAATCAGCTAGATGCCTGTGTAAAAGACGTCAAATATCTACCCAAAGTATATTGCGCCTGTATACATCTAATGAACTGGTGAACATGACACAGGGAGCAGGCAAAACTTACCATCTCGAAACAGCAACTCTACCAGTCCCAGAGTACCCGAACGCTCCATTTCTAACCCTCGAAACCATCGGAGGTTTTCCCTATGCTTATAGGACTGAACGAGAGTAAGGCCGAACACAGTCATATCGAACAGTATCTGAGCCTCCCAAGGGATTGCGAGATCTTTCAGGCAGATCTCATGAGCTACATCAGCATACTACAGGAACCAGTGAACCACTCACGGACTCCGCTGATGTTCCAATGGAGAGATGGAGGTGGCCAGGAACACGTCAGGAACTTGAACTGCTCTCAATAAAATTACATACGTGTCAAATGAGAGGCTGCTGTGACAACCGTGTACTCGCGCGCCAGATATAATGAGACTATGCTGCGTAAGTGCATTCCACTAGTCACCCACGCGATCCAAAGACATATAGATCAGCATAGATTTGAGTGGCTTTCTCAGAGATAGAACGTACACATGCGAGTAGTACCGCTACAACGAAGAGAAGACACAGCACCGCGAGAACGCGACGCGATTTTTCAAGAAATGCGTAAGTGCGCAGAACCAGCAGGACTAGGGACCAGAGTTTGTCACTATCATTTTGAGTGGAACTTGCAGAGGCTCGCTACTTACCCGCCACCATCGCTTGGTTGAACGCGAGTAAGAACTGATGAAATAAGATATACGCTTGACAGCTATGACAAGATACGTCATGTCTAGAATTTGAGTTTTGAGTGATAGAAGTCGTACCTCTTCGAAGGGGAAAAGGAGTCAGAAGCATCGGTTTGAAGATATCGCAAGGACGTTTCGAGGCCTGAAGACCCACCTTCTCGCCTGGAACGAGATTTCCAAGTGCATAAATTAAAACAGCAATATGACCAATGAATGGCACATAACGGTGCACAAAAAACAACATGGACGGCTTGGAGGAAGGGCAGGACCACATATGGGAGATCTCGGTGGAGAGAGTTATAAGGTGATCGTAGTATAATATAACTACAAAGGGCAGCGAGGTCAGTAACTGTACAATTCCTATCGTATATGTTTTACCGATAGGAGCGAGTTCAAGATAGTCGCTGAGCACGCTGCGAATCGAGGCACGTGAATTGATACTGAAAAAAAGAGTAGCTTCAGCGGCTGTCCTCACATTGCTTGGATATCTGTGTTCGAGGGCATAGCCTGAGTGATGATAGGACACCGATAGTGTTTGTATTTATACGAGCTAAGCGGCAGTAAATGATGGCGCCGGATGCAGATTCAAGATTGGGAGATAAATCCGTACTCACTAATATTTTCGTACGCGTACCGCGACAGCCTCGCAAAATGCGTGATACGCGGCTTGTTTACTCAAGCCTCTGGGATCCGTAACGGCTCAATAACTCCGATCCAGAAACATCACACCTCAGGCCTCAGCTCCCAAAGTGACTCCTCAAAACGAATGATGTGCAGATATGTCCTGTTTCATCGCAGCTGCAGGCACGTTCACAAGATTAGACGTTGACATCATTATGAGTGCGATCTCTCGGCAGCTTTTCAGAGATACTGGAGGTTTGCTGGTGTTCTGGAGATGGAGGTCGATGATATCAACTTCCATTCCGCGAAGATCGATTGATCAATAAAACGGTGAAGGTTGAAAAGGCAAAGATCTTGTTACTGTACTCGCGGACACTGCACTACAGAGCATGCGTTGAATTCCAGGTCCACAGGCAAGAGATTGCATCTGTCAAACGTTGGATCAGCATATCAGTATTGACGGATTGACAGCGTGTGATGAGCCTCATAAACTGCACAGAGGTGTCAGCCCCTGATGTATAGCTGAGAGCATGGGACTCACAATAGATTCACTGATAGCAGCAGCTCTTCCGTGTGTGCTGTGCAGTCGCAGCATTTTGCGCGGGTTGAAACCCGTGGGAATCACTTCGCGATCTCATCGCTTGTAGAAAAAAAAGACTCCCCATGGGAACGTGAAAGCAGATACCCCCACGTCTTGCAATACCCTCACATGATGTACTCTCGCGTCATTTTTTGAGCTCCTGTGATCTTCCACCACTCCCTCCCTCAAACTCTGTATATATACTCTAGCGGACTCGGAGTACGAACCAAGCATCTGTCTCGCGCCCGATACGGCCGTCCTCTCCTACCAAACCGTCTCCAAACCAGGTTCGTGAATCCACCTAACATCTTCTGGACAAACCAAATTCTCAGCCGATTCCTCAAGAGAGCTATCATGAATTTCGCGTCCTTCTCAAACATCTTCACTGCCCGGAGCAGTCTCCAGTCGCATGTTGAAGATATTGAGTCGCCGGTACCAACACGCCTTACGACTGACCCCGTGGACAATTTCTTCGGTGCCCACGAAGGCATTTCCAAATCCAGCAGTCACGAAGGCAGACATTCAACGCCCTCCATTCCTACAAAGGACATCGCGCTACCGCCGCCCGCATACGCGTACTCGCTTCCAAACAGTTTCCGCGATGACACTCTGGTAGATGCCCGTGAACCACCGAGCTACACGCAGCAGAGGATCTCGTATGAACCGGTCACCTTAGCTCAATATATGTTCAAATTTAGTTTCAGTACGTCTTGCCGCGTGCGCATTCAATTGTCGGAGAATAACGAGACCTCATCTACACAGTTTTTCCACCACTGTGGTTCCTGTCGATTTTCATACTCATATTGCCCCTCACTGTGCCTCCTGACTGGGAGCTGAACAAGACAATTGCGGAGCGTCAAGCACTGCTTGATGCGATGCGCAATGCCGAGCGCAAGTGGGCATGGAGGAGCGTCACTGCAGCTAGTTTGTTGAGCGCGGTAATTATCATCGTCATCGTTATTGTCGTCTCGGTCGCACGTTAACGAGCTTTCCCTCTGAGTTTCGTCTTATCATCATCAATCCCTTCATGACATCACAGACCTTCCTCATACCAATATCTGCACGCTTTCGATCGCGAAGCTATCATCACGTGCACGATCCCCCACTTCAACGTTTTGCTCTTGCATTGCCTCGATCTGTCGTCCTAGTGTGCTCTCTATCCCGTTGTATCTTTTGTTGATTAAAATCTTGTATGACTAGCTTTCCATATCGTCTCTTTGCTCCGTTTTGCATTCCAGCAGCTTACATTTTCGAGATATTCCGTAACGTACCAAGAGGTTCAACAAGCCATTCGTCTTGCTCATGAACTATAGGCCTTGCCTGGAAGGGCGTAGGCAGCTTTTCACATGGGCAGCCAATTGCCTGTGGCAGTCCCAGACAGCACTGATGGTGTCGGTAGTGGAGGAAAAGCTCGGAAGTCCGCGGTGTCGGCATCCTAGGGAATCGCACGTGCGATCGAGGGCTTATTCCACTCTCGGACCGTATCCCTTATGGCCGCTGCCTCGACTGTCTCGACTTTCCACCGTGGTCTGAGACTCAAGACACGACCCTGTCAAGAAAAAATACGGAAAATATTGTCTATTCTTGGGAAATCGATCAAAAATGGCACCTGAAACGATCCACAGCCGACAATAGCTACGACGACGTTACAAGCTGAATCGGTTCGTCAACTTGTAGCCTTGTTCCTCGCTCTGTTACCCTGTGCGCCTACGATACACTGACACAGAAGCACACTCCACCTAACCGACGTAGTCAGGCAGTGCGATGGCTATTCCACTGTCCATCTGATTGCTGCTCAAGGCTCTTGTCGAGGACTGCACGAGTCTGGATTGTCTCAAGTCTGTAACTTTGACGTAGACTATAGATTGTAGATCGGTGAGTGATCAGCAGCCTCACATAGATGATTTTATGATTTTGGAACTATCGCCTCGACGGCAGGGGATGGCAGGTCGGCGAGACACAATCTATCCTGGGGACGATGCGCAGATCTCCGGATTGTGTACTACAGGTATCCCCGAACGCTTATTTGAAATCGATGGATCGATCAGGACCCGGGTTTTAACACAGGTATGCCAGGCTCGAGCACGCTGCATTTCTATATCTCAATCGCTCTGCTGCTTCACTGCACAGCTTCAATTCCTACTATTTCTTTGTCTCTTGAAGGAAAATTCGGCGGGAATGTACACATTCAACCTGTGCTAGGCTTCTGGGACCTGTGCATCTGACTAAGTACTGTCGATGTCTTGTTCACAACTGCTGTAAAGTCTCCGTCAATTCCTCGAGTGGTGCCGCACGGTGGAGACCGATCAGCCTCCGATCAAGTATGTGCGCAATCGTAAGGTTTCTATGGCTCAGGATAGGCTTGGAGAGCCCTACACGGAACCTTATCCTCCAGCAGATCCATTCGTTTTATGCCAGGGGGAACGAGCATGGAACACGTAAGTCTCATTGCTTGGGGTACAAAAGGTGCGTTTGTCCAACACTTTTACAAGTCAACGTCTCCACTCATACGTCCCTCACACTCCACCGCAACTTTTACGAGGCTGCTCTCCGTATAACTCATTCCTCATCTTCCAACCAAGTACATGTCTTCGTTGCTACAACACCTCCTGCACAGGTGGCGTCGTTCGCGACGCTCAATTTCCATGCGTGAACATCATGATAGCGTCGGGCTAGATGTAGTTGCGGTTCAAATCACTTCAGAGACTGACCGTGAGCACCTCGATTCCTCCAAATTCTCATAAGCTGACTGCTGGAGTTGCTGCAGATTCTCAGGGAGTTTTGCAGGACGGGCCATCGCCCTGCCCTACGATTACTTCTCCGGTTCCACCACCCCCTGCCTACATCAGGGACTCCCTACAGGCAGACTCCCCGGGATTTTTAGAGCTGGAAAACAGCAGCAGCTTTCATACGTTGACACAAGGACACCGTGCACAGCGCACCGTAACTGCCATACTCTCGATCCTCATTCTAGTTGCCTTGATTGGATCAATCGTTGCCATTACTTTATTGGTCTCGAAGATCTAACTCACTGTTTCAAGGACTCCATACATTAACCACCACCTGTTGTACACTCATTTTTATCTTTCCGTCACTTCGATCCTTGTTCTCACTATACCTGCACTTTCATGTAGCTAACAATCCACATCATTTCCTGTACAATGACCTCTATGAGTGGGTCACTGTTCCCGCGAATAATACACAATTTCACTCTATTAGCGCTTCGAACCTACTCTGTACCTCGCACCAGTGACATTTACAAGATGGGGATTCAAACGGCGTACTAAGCCATATGTTGTTTGTTACTTTCCCGACACGTGGTTTGCCTCTGCTCTCTGGTCTCGCCACTCAGTGGCGACTGAGCTACAATCCGTTTTTCTCAAACTCCAAAGTCCTCAGTGTCTCACAAATTCTCCATCGCATTGTTCATTCCTCAAACATTCCGACGAATCGGACCGGCATGCCGCAAATTCGAGGAACGACCTCTCCACCGTTGTCCAGCGGACTCTGGCCTTGATCGAGCCAGTGAGTGTATTGTTCTTTGCTCGCTAATTTGATCACTATCATTTAAGTGGATACCGCCTTGGTGTACAGGGCTAGTATTCGATTGCTCCACAGGGAGGACACCGCCACTAGCTTCGAGCTTCGACGCTAATATGAATCCTTGTTGTCCACCTCGACAGATGCGTTCACCATGGAAGATGAGCTAGGATCCAATACAGAAAGGTACCCAAACGTGTATCTGCTACGATCCGGTAGGATCCGGTGTGGTGCTCCAGTGGCATCCCTTTGTTGCGACCTGAACAATTACTCAGTACGTTCCTTTTGCCGTTGTGCGGTCGTTTTGAGTCCAAGCTGTGTCTTCCATTTTGCTCGTCCAAATTCTCTACATCCGACATGCCCATTGAATCATCCCCTCCCTTTGTCTGCCTTGATATGGATCGGCACGAACGACATCTAAGGAAACACAAAGCAATCGATCATAACGTGCTCACCTTCTTGAATATTGACCACGTCTGGAGTTTCACCCTGCTCGTTAGATCTTCTTTCAGGATATTGTTCTCTGGAGTGTATGCTCATAGAGCGCCACGCAATGTGCGGGCGTGACGCTGTGAAATCATAGCATATGAATTCTCAGCAGGTGCGCATTCGTCACTACACCTTCACTGTCTTACACTTCCACGTTCTCTTCAGCCTGACTTCTGACTCAGGTTCGTGACCGATCGGCTACCACATAGTACAATAGCAAGGATGTCGAAACCTCACAAAGGGACAGATCCATGCCACAGTGGTTCCTTGCGGTGCGTAGTTTGTACCTTTTATCCCTACATCCATTTGAAGCTCGTCTAAGTATATAAAAGAAGTGCGGCTTCTGAGAGCACTGAGGATCACTTTCCACCCACATTTATTTGCCCTTCCGCCTATTCGTCCTCTACTTGCAGCACTCTTTCCGACGCTAGAACAAGCGATGTTGGCACCACTTCTTAATATCGTGCGACGTCTCTGGGCACCGATGCGCCCATCCTGCAACGCTGTCCTGTTGCAAATGAACGACGATATGGAGACGACGATAAGCCTGTTATCTCTTCCCCAGGATGAATCACAAGGGCCTCCGCCATTGGCGATCCCATCCTTGTCCGCTCGAAACATGGCAGCATCCGCCCAAGTTGGCACGTCTGCAATCGTTGTTCATGGTCGCTTTCTTCTGTAGCAAACTAGCGCGCCTCTGCATACATCCCATCACTCATCATTCTTTCCCTATCGTACAGTATACTGCACAGGCTTTGTATATTGATAGCACTACTGTATAGTTTCTATACTCGTTCAGCTCTACATTTATGTTGTTCAATGTGCGATTCATCATGTTATTCAAATGACCCATGAGACGATGCTCAAGACATGATGGGCAAAACTATGATCTTATTTCGTCACAGACCGAGCTTTCTACTCACGACCGTCGAAAGCTTACGCACCGCGCTTGGCGCGCTACGACGCGCCCCGCGATAAAGTGGACACGTCGTGTCACATCACGTGCCCATCCCTCCAAGTGTCACGGAGAAAAAGGCAGACATGACCTTGAGGCCAATATGCGTACACTGCAGACGGGCTTGATCAGCATCATTTCCCTATCCTCTGATTGCTTCGAATCTTTGCGCACGGAACATTGCCTAGATTCCTTGCGGATCCAGAAACTGATCAGGTCGTGCTCTATCCATTCTAAGATAATCGAAACTACAGTCTACAGGTTTATGGGTGATAGATGGAAATGAAAAATACGGGCATTATACGAGTGTAGATTTAAGCAGGAAGGAAACCAACACTCTTCCAGTAGTAAACCCACAACTTGACGTCTCCGATATCGAGTCTGGGTAATCCGTCATCGGCTAACGCCCGAGATGCGGCCAAGGCATTGGTCAAATCAAACTTCGGGAAGCCCATTGCATCCGTGCAAGGACCATCATTGTCGTGAGCGAACGCGGAGTGGTACCAATCGAGAAGCCGTAACCCAGGGTTACGTCGAAGGTTGTCGACATCGGATGCTCCACCTGCATCCTCGGCGCTCTGGTCAAGGCGTGCGAGCCATTCCGAGTGTGGGATGACGGGAATATTGAGCACGGAGGCAAAGGAGGAGGAGATTGTAGACCACTTGGCGGGGCGGGGATGGACAAGGTTTATGAGGCTGTATTCCGAGTGGCAGAAGTCAACGATGGCAGTAGCAGCAGTGTGCACGGGAATCCATGAGATATCCTGAATACATTTTATGAGCATTTGACTGGAGATTCATGCTCGGTACTCACCCCTTCACAATCTGGCAAGGCCTTCAGGTGAACAGCGGACCGGATGAGGGACGGGAGCCACTCCGCTGTCGTCCATGCTCCGTTGACTCCTCCGCTCAACTGTCCAACACGGATGCTGGTTGCGCGTAGTGTAGTCTGCCTCGAAGCCTCAGCTAGGATCATCTCTCCTACCCATTTGGATTCCCCATAGCCATTGCTGACCGCCACACTAGCATCGATAGGGACCTCCTTGATCGGTTCAAGCCTTGAAGTGATATCTGTTGTTGATTTGAATAAGATCGGGTTGTAATTCAGGATGTTGTGTGGAGGGGCTCACTGATAAACATGCCGATAGAGGCCGTGAACAATACGCGCGCAGGAGACGGTAGCGGAGAGGATAGAGAAATGTCAACAAGATGGCGAAGGCCTCTGATTTGTGATTCAAACGACTCCAAGGACAAGTTGAAGTTGACAGGCCAGGCTGTTAAACGGATTATTTGAGCTCTTAAGAAAAAATATCAATAATTCGGACGAACCGTTGTGAATGATGTGTGTGACCGATGAACGAATCTTCAGAGAAAAAATGAATTGGAAGGAGTTATGAACTCTTATGATTGACTCACCTCAGAATACAACTCTGCAGAGATACCCAGCCCCTTCTCAGACACATTCCCTTCAACGAGCACAACCTTCTTCGAGGTCACCAGTGAGGGGTCTAAGCCTCGTTCTTGGAAAGCGGACTTTTGCCTTTCAAGAAGTGGAGTAGTACCACCGGATGCCCTATTGAAAGCGTAGATACGGATCACGAGGGGAGAGGCGACTAATTGCGCCAAGATATTTGATCCCAGAGCTCCCGTGGTGCCCGTCAGAAGTATCGTGTCCTTTGTCGGTAGAGGGGCAGAGGGAACGTGCGTTGAGAAGTTCTTTGAATACTTTTCAACCATTTTCCTCATTTCTTGGGCCTTGTCCGTGCCTGAGTTGCCGTCTTTTTGTCCCAGAGCGATAGAGGAAACAAATGACGCAAGACCAGCGATGTAGGGATGCTGGTAGACAAAGCTGCTGGAGATGTCCCGCGTATTCACACCGGAGTATTCTTTGAGACTACGTAGGATTGTGTTCCGGATCCATGTTGCTTGCAGACTGTAACAAGCAAACGTCAATGAACCTTCGGCAAAATCAAAATGGCTTTTACAAACCTGTCACATCCATGTTGGAAGAGATCCCCCTCGTCCGAAACTTCTTTCTTCACCACCTTATGAACTACAGCGCGTACGAAGACCAAAGACCCGGACAAATTCCATACGATCGGAGGAGGGACATCAGCTCTTCCGGTCTCGTCAACGGCGGTATAGAGCGCCTTAATCTCCTCATCATATTCCCGGATGATGGCTTGACGCCTGACACTGTTCTTGGCCGTGAAAGTGAACGGTTTGGAAGCAGAAGATACGATAATCATCTAGAATGAAAGCATTTTGGTATCCGCTTGCATTGGATATGAACGCAGACCATACCTCCTTGAAAACTCGGGAGTGCTGAGGTGCGAATGCATTCATTTTCTCTATTGAAGGCCTGAGATAATTCACAAGCGCACGTCAGTTATTCTGAAACAGTGATCTCGCACAGACCACCTTGACGTACCATATCACATTCCTAAACTCAGCCAGCTTTTGGTCATCTGTAGGATCGAAACGATATTCAGGCATCGGATCAACGAGTATTCCAGCTTGAAATTGTCCGCGACCGAACATCAGGGAAGCTCGAACGTGAGAATCATGGTTCAATATCGCCTCTAAAATGCCGTGTGATCAGTAATCAGACACTTGACCAAGATATCAAACAACCGACCTAGTGGACCAGGATTGGTCTGGAGGCGGAAAAAAGTGGTCAGCATCGGGTTCATCCCGAAGTATGATCACACTGACTTTTTCTCCAGTGCTATGCATGATCTGATCGTCTGTACGACCGTAAATTTTCCAGTATCCAGGTTTCGTTGGATGAGGCTCAAAAAGATCGGAAGTGGCATATGCTGGAACTCCTTCATACTCATGATTGAAGACGCTCGGCATGTTTGCATCACTGGGCTATTGGAGGGTTGTCGAATTGTCAGCGAGCGAGATTGAGAAGTTTTGTGGACTCACCACCACGACGAGCTCTGATTTACCCTCCTCCCTTGGGACAAAAACGACGTTGGCGAAAGCGGATATCCTGATATAATCCCATTCGAAGTTGAAGCCCGCTGTTATAGAAGAAGCATAGTCAGATCAATTTGTACATCAAGTAGAGCAGATCGTAAGCACCTGGAACAATGGGGCTCAGGACTCCAGCCTCCGTGCTGTGAAATGATAGTTATAAAAGTACAAGGAAGAGATAAAATGACTGCGCACCTTCCGTATAAGTTGAACAAGGTCACATTCTGAGAAACCAAAAAATCGCCGACTCCCTTGTTGAGAGGTCCACCGCCGAACATCTACTAGGTTTTAGCTGTTTGTTGGATAAAATTGTCCAAGGAACACTTACAACGCCGTCAATATCGACCAACTTCTTGACATAGACCGGATTCTTAGACCATGCCTAACAAGGCCATACATTCAGTAATCATTTGAATTGTGTCAAATGTCGATACGAACCTCTACGAAGCTTGGAACTGTGAAAATAATGTCGCTGCGAGAATCCAAGCTGGCTGCAAATGCGTCTTCAACGTTGGGTTTCTGTGCAGGGGTTTGAGGTCGAAACACTGTCATCACGATGCCGGAAGATGCCTAAGGATGATATGGTAGTAGTATTAGAAGAGGGAATGATGTTCTTTGTACAAGAGCCTTACCGCCCATATTGTAAGGAGATATCCCATTGCATGATACATCGGCATTGAATGACAAGCCATACGTTTGCCACACAAGTCCCGCTCGCCATACCACGGGATAGTCGACAGCTGCATGACACGCTCGTGTGTCCACATGATTGGTTTGGGAAACGCAGTGGATCCTTTATAGTTTGTGAGCCGAATAGAACAGCTGATATGTCATACAACACATACCAGAAGAGTGAATTATGATGCCGATGGACTCCCAGGCAGGCTTCTCGACCGCAATGTTAGCCTCCTGTGCAACACCGGATGGCAGGTAAAGATCGTCAAAGACAGGTGCCGCAGACGTTGTCGGCACAGAGGCGGAATCGGATTTCAACAACGTCAGCGCATCCTCAGCTGACTCACGGCAGGCATCTTCGACGATGAGGTGAGCGACGGATGCCTTAACCACAAGGTGAGCAATTGCTGCAGAAGAGTTACGAGGCGAAATTGGGAAGGGGGTGAAGCCTGCGTATTGGATTCCAGCGACGAGTGTCGAATACGTGATGGAATCTAATTGTAATCAGTGAGAATCAGTACATGCAAGACATGGGGGTTTTCGACAAATTGACTAGAAAAAATAATCACCTAAGGCAGTCAATATACCAACCACAGGTTTTTCCGCCTTCAATTGAGGCACTTCATCAGGAGGGAAACCCAGCTCTTTACGCATCATTCGTGCAGTACGCTGGACAGCGCGCACGGCCTCGGCCCATGTTATGGTCCGAGTCGAGCCATCAACTTCGATGTACGAGTAAAGAGGATGGTTCGGGGAGTGCTTCAGGTGCCAGTCATAGACCTCGGGCATAGTCAGTGATCCCAAAGGGGGGACACTGAAGGTTTTGGAGTTGCGCGCTTGAGTCGGCGGCGGAGTGGGTAGGGGACGACGAATGTGGGTGGAAATAGAAGACATTGGGCTCGTGTTTATTCGCAGTGAGATAGAGAGGCTCAGGAGGGTGTTGTCGTATAGAAGAAAGTGGTGGTCGACTTTTAAAGGATGCCTTGTGAGTGGGTGGGACGTGTCGTCATGGACCCACATCGTCGAAGGCGCACGCGGGTCACTGATGACCCTGCCGGACCATTGTCGACGGAACTTCAAAGCGACAGTCGAATGCTGTTCTGCCGGTGATCTGCTCGCAGTGGTGGGGAACGCCGACACCGTCGGATAGAGTATACCTGTGAGCCGATAAATACAAGGAATGAACAGTATAGTCTCCGAGAAAAAGTGACTTGCCTCGCGAAGTTTAAGCAAGATATTCTATTGCTGAGATTTCACTATAACAGGTAAGCATGAAACCGTAGTGGAGCTATTATATCCACGGGCACATTGGTGGATACTTTCATTACTTAGTCTTCTTCGTGACCTTGAAGCAACTGACTCGTTGTATGTCCCTTGCCGCACTGTTCAATTGGGGTGTTCGGGAATCGGGATATGGCATCGGCAAGGATCCAGTTGCCGTTGACGTCAAGGTTCTATTCTTGAAACGTGTGGAGAGAAGCTCAGGTCACGCCAGAACGGGAGCCCTAAGAACTTGAGTCTCAATTCCTCAACACACGCCCAACGCTGATCTGTTTGTCTTGTGAATTGAATTAGGCTATCACAGTGGAACCCATATCAACACCCCCAGCTTCAGTACTTCATTACATGTAGAATGCTGGCTTGGCTTACCTGGATGAGACTCTGTTCGACTGATCTAAACAAAATCCAGTGTAAAACGTCGCCCGAGGAGACGCTGGTGAGCAACATTTTTTACTTTCCTAATGAGATCTGCGGCTGATGAGTCACAGAAACGTGCGCTCAAAATGCAGAACCGTCGGACTTACCGCATCAGATCTTCAAAGTAGAGACGGCCGGCATGCGCGCACTGGCTTCTCTTGTACTCGTCGTACTCTCCGAACTTGCCGCCGATTATTTTCTCGCGGCCCACAACTATTAAAACTCCGACCGGCTGAGGCCGTGCGCCGCTCATCCTTGATCACCTTCTTTTTTGCCGTGCGCACTGCGCTTTCGGTTCTCCTTGTGCAAAGACTGTGCAAAGCCGACTCATCCTCTATACCTCTGCATGATAGCTGACAAGACTTTATAAACCTGGTATCTTTCCCGAGATTGTCATTATCTGTCGTCGGGCTTGATGGCCCTTCAGGCGTCTCTTTGCTGCGCCGTGATGGCTTTGATAGACTGCAATATTCGTCGCAGTGGATGTGTGACATGTGTCTTATACATGGTCTTGATATGGCATAGAACGAGATCACGGGAAGGGGAGGAGCTTTGAAAGGTATGTATGAAGTCCACGCCTCGGCCGCATTGTCAGCGCTCTAAGTATATCACGTCATGTGGTTGCCTTGAGCGTTTCTTTTCGCCTCACCTTACGCATTCACCTCTTATTTCCTGCAAAATAGCAACGCGAGATGAAACCTGAGATTCCCAACCATCCTCACCCCAGTGGCTTTCCTGATCCTCCAGATGCGCTTGCAGGTCGACGGTACCGCTCTCCATGGCAAAGCCTCGTCGAATCTTTCCTCGCAACATCGTTGTACCGATGCTGGTTCATCCTCCTTTGCCTAGCCGGGTGGTCCACCGTGATCTCGTGCATCAACGGGCTCACAACGCATCAACTTGTCTTTCAGCCTACTCTTTTGACTGTGTGAGTCACTCTTCTCTTCCTATATGTCCCGTGTGAAGCGAAACACGACGGTCAATGAGTAGAAAACAGCCATATTTTCTTCATCGACCTAATATGCCGAAGTGATCTCATGCTACATGCTTGTGTCATTGGTAAACGGACTTTTGATCGTACTTTTCAGACTCGGTACTGTCCTCGGTTTCGTCATTTCCTACCGCACGACCGCTAGCTTCGAACGTTACAACGAAGGCCGGCGCTACTGGTCCCAAATTATTCTCGCGAGTCGTACCTTCGCCCGCACGGTATGGTTCCACGTGCCCGGTGTGTCAATTTCCTTTCATGCCATCTCTGTATCGTTACTCTAGCCTCATATCCTTCGTACTCGAGACTCTGCTCCAGACAACAGTCAAGAGAAAAGGACTGTAATCAGCCTAATCGACACGTTTGGCATTTGTGCGAAACATTACCTGCGCCGGGATGTGAAATTCAAACCGGGCGACCTCCACGCCCTCATGAATAATCTCACATCACAAGGGCTCCATTCGGGTCCACCTTCCAAGGATAGAGATGGAGATAGTGAGCATAAGCCCTCAACATCGCTGACAATTCAACCTCAGTCGCTAGAGGGTGGCAGTGTTGGCACACGTCGCACGTTCACCTCTCTTACCAACGTCGAAGAACCTGATTCTGGTGGGCCATCGCAGTCGAGAACACACCATACCAGCTCCAACGACAACGCAGAAGGCGCTCATGCGAAAGCTGTTCCTCCAAAATCGTCCACTCTCCCACCGGAAAGGGTTTCTTACCTTTCGCGTTTCTTTTCGTCTCGCTTTTTCTTGAGCCTGTTCCCGGTTCAGCGCCACCCAGAACACATCGATGCATACAATATACCATTAGAGATCTCATTGCACCTCGTAAGTCCGCTATCTCGCAGTCCTTGTTATTTTATAATCATCGAGTGTGATCATGGTCTGTTGTATGGCGTAGAGCTCGTACGTATCTGCATTACAAGCCCGTAAAGCTGTGGATTCGCCTACAGTCTGTGAGTCGCTAGGCGCATGGCGTTCCCATCAGCGACTGATGGCTTTGTGTCTACCCACAGCCATCCTCTTAGCTACTCTCAATCAACTAGTTGATGCATTGGCCGGGCTAGAAAGGATCTTGACAACGCCAATTCCGCATTCGTGAATTCTTCCCTTATTTTCTTGGTTTCATCGAGGAGTTACAGCAGTCTCTAGGTACTATGTCCATCTCTGGACTGTTACGGTCGTATACTGCCTGTCATTGGTGAGTGGTCATCTCTTTTTCTGCTATTCCTGCATCGAATGGGTGTATTCGAGTGAATCGAGTCGGATCGAAGATTCATGTACGATTGAACCTCTATAGCCATTCCAGCTCTGGAACCCTCTGGGCTGGGTCACAATCCCAGGGACAACGATTGTGGTATGTTCATTGTTCTCTTTCAAGACAACAAACGCCGACCTGAGCGTTGGCGTTTCAATTGACGATCGAGTTTCGACAGAGCTTCATATTTTTCGGGTTCCTGGTCGCAGGCGAGGAAATAGAAAGTGCGTAAGGACTTCTTCTTCTCTTCTTCCTGTGCTTTGGGCATATGATTGGAAACTTACCACTGTTGACGCCTGGTCGGTTTGGCTACCTTTTACAGACCCGTTCGGTAAGCGCATTCGTGCGCGTGAAAGTAATGATTCATGACTCACGATTTCGCCTATACACTTTGGCGTTCGGGTGCGGCTGCTACTATCCGATCCCATTTTTCTACAGGTCACGACAAGAATGACCTCGTGAGTCTCACTTTCCAACGAACAAAAGCACCGGCTTTGCTCATTGTGGCGCATTTCCGCTTCAACATCGAATGCGAACACTTTAATTCATCAAGGACATGGACGAGTTCGGCGACATCATCCGTGCGCCTCGCCAACTCATCTTGTTCTCACATGCTTACGTATCCTTCATTGCACTCGATATCGACGAACTTGCGTCGTCGCTACAGATGCCGAACTCTCCGCCTTGGTCACATCTCCCCAGTCTTTTCGTTTTGCGGTAGAAGAGCCGTATGAGGCTCCATATTCACCGGTCGACGCAAAAAAACAGAGGGATGCACCGTATCAAGAGAAGCCAGAATTTGCTGGCCCTATACCATAGCGTCAGGGGAAGCTGAAGCGCACAAGACGCAAAGTTGTATTTGTTAACTATCATTGTAAGGTGATTTGGCGCAGGAGATGGATGAGGGTGGATGTTTGACTCGTCGTAGACATGGGATGCCATCATTTGTAAATCAAGAGCTGGTCTCGGAATGTTATGAGGACTCATGGGCGTATCAGGTGCAGGCAAAACCTTAAGGGGTGAAATCAAGGCAGGATGACTGGAAATTCTACTTCACTTGAACTTGAGGCTCCAAGAAAATGAGAATATGCTTGTTCACCGTCTACTCCAAGGATGGGATGGTCAGAGGACGCAACACGTCGTATATTGATGAATGGCCCGCACTGCGCAGCATGCCGTGCCGAGATCCCGAGAACAATTTGGGAGCCAGCGATAGGCCTCTGTATACGGCCGCCATACACAACCTCGCCTCATTCTAGTCCTTCCGACTGTCTTGGCCACAAACGCACAGAACAAGCACATGACGATGATCATTCCGGACGGTAGCGGCAACGGTGAAGCTGGTGATAAAAGCGGCCTTGACCACTACAACACTAAAGGAGATCCTCCCGCAGACACGACGCGACCTGTCGATACAAACCACGATGAACAGGTATGTTCCGTCTGATATCGACATCTCCCCATCTCATTATCACCACCCAGCTTCCACCGCCCTATACGTTACCCCCTCCCACCTCATCTTCTACCACATTTCCTGCATCTACATCCTCCCCCATCCCATCCTCCTCCGCGGCCCAATCTCCGCCCGCACCTCCTACGCTGCAACCAACCAACAATCTGCACCTGACACGCACGAACTCTGCCATCCGTGAATCCATCCTCCTCGACCTCTCGCTATCCCCTGTGCCTGATCATATCGGCGACGACCATAATCTCGCTTTCGAGTCGCGCAACGGCTCTGTCAAGGCCGAGGTCTGGGTCCGCGGAGGCCACGCAAGTGATACGAGAGGCAGCCCAGGTCTATCTGTCCCTAATCGCGCGCGAATGCGCTTTACGAGCCACAACGGCGCCGTATCTGCTCAAGTCGTCAGTCCTAGTCTCACGCTTACCTCCCCGCTTTCCGTCATCACTCACGCTTTACTCCCTCGCCAGCATCAAACTGACTCCACCGATCTGCGGCCCCGCCTCTCTGTCCACCTCAACTCTCAAAACGGTTCCGCGACTCTCGCTCTCCCCCGCACGTTCCGCGGCACGCTCACGCTCGCCTCCATCCACGGTTCTCTCCGCCTCTCCGACACCCTCTCACGCCACTCTGCACTCCTCCGCGAGGAGCACGGTGTCCGCGTCATATTCGTCGGCGAGCGTCGCCAATCCGGGGACGGGGACGTGAAGGACGAGATGGACGACGCGTACGTTGGCACGAAGAACGGCGCTGTTCGGGTCTCTTTTGATGACGAGGATGCGGGCGGGTTGAGGGGAGAGAGCGTTGGTGCGAGCATTTCAGGCGCGTGGAGCTCGTTCATGAAGGCGTTTACTGGGTGAGATCGACCATAGGTGAGTCATGACTATCTACAATGTATACCTTTTTTGTTTCACCTGTACTGTGCGACGCGCATAAATCTTTAGTGAGAGGAATTGCCTGCGCGAAGGTATGCAACGTGTTTCGCCATCCAGAGAGCAGGCACGTAACGAAGCTGCGATACATGGGAAAGGAAGAGATTCACGCCTTTCGCACTTCAATCACGAGTTTCTGTATGCTCGTCTAATAGACCATTAAGTATCCGTGCAGTTTGTCCTTGTGGAAGTGAAAAGCAGGAGAATTCACAGCGGCATATCGGCACGGAGCGCGTGCCGGCGTGGGAATCAGTCGGGGTCCATTTCCGCGAGCGACTTCAATCGCCTCCGGACAACGACGCGTTCAATACGTAGCCTCCTCGAAAAACGCGTGTTGCTCATTCTCTTGCACTCCTTTTCTTTCATCCAAGACAAGTGTATCGGATACCGGCATCGTGGAGATGCAGGTCTCTTCTACCCTCATGAGAGTCGACGAGAGGCTGTGAAGCTTGGCCATGTCAGCCTTCCATTCGAGTCAAAGATAGATCTGCTGTAAGCTTCCATCTTTGACACGCACCCAGCATGCCCGTCTATAACCGATCGAGCATAATGGCTATGCTGGAAATACATCCATCCGTCTCCTTGTTTGCTATCTCATCGTCACAGGTAGCTCTATAGAGCTTATATACACATCTTTCTGAACGGTCTCCATCAATCCCCGGTACCGCTGTAAGCCTGCAACTCATTTCCGGTCGCGAAGAGAGTATGTATTCAATTGTATGTTGTCCCCAGTGAGGGGTTCGGGATTTTTCTCATCATCACGCTTTATTTTACAGACTTCCCAGACATCCTCTGACCTTCTCTTGTCAAGCCTGGCCCTTTAAAATGCTAGCCATCCTGTCACCGTATTTCTCCAAATCAACATCCTTTCTGAAGACGCTCGATCATGCTTTTGGAGACAGACATACGGGCGATGTGAGTTCGATTTCGTAACCAAATCATTTTTCGAAAATCTCACTAATCTGGCTCCATAGCACTACGAGCAACTACTTTATCCTCGTCTCCATCGGTGAAGCTCGCTAAACAACGGGAAAAGATAGATTTCTTCGCTAACTTTGTCTTCTTGGCCAGCGTTCTTGTATTATGATCACCTATTGACACTCCCACGGGAGATCTCGTATATATGGTCCCGCCCTTTGGCCAAATATTCGATATGGTTCTTCTTGAACCGTTACATTGCGTTTGCTGGTCAGCTTGTCGTTGCGCTCCTCATCATCACTGGGAGTAATGTGAGCGAGAAGGTGAGCATATATCCAGGAGTATCATTGTGCTGTCACAAGATTTTTTCTAACTTTCCTTCTCGTGGTAGAGGTATGGCGATCCCGCAAAGTCGCAGTTGAGATATTTCTGAATAATGGCTCTCCAGGTGCCAATCATATATATTATTGCAATCGCTCTTGCTCTGGTTCAATCAAGCAGTCGTGGCCGGTAAGCTGTAATCTTATATGTATATCAGGAGTGGTGTTGACATGGTGCACTACTCAGTCCTGCTGGCCCTGCGCACGTATGCGCTCCATGGAGCGTCCCGTCGCGTTCTTGTATTGCTATGTCCGCTCGTCATCACGTCATGCTCCCTTTGCCTTGTAGGTCCTGTTCTTCCAAAGCTATTCGTTCACGCTGATCAAACCATGTTCAATATGGGTGCAATAAGTGGAATTCAATCACGGCCAACAGCATTATCATACCAGGCGAGCTGGTGCATGGTTGCCAAAGCCGCCTTACATTCGAAACGTTAGACTTCAGCTTTGTATATATACTGCGCCATGTGCTGACAACAATCTTGTCCTCTGTGATCCTAGCTCTGTGCGTAAGTATATCAAACCTTGCAGTCGTATGCGAGACTTTCAATTTATTTTCGCCCTTTCCTTTAGACATCGCAATTTCGTGGGAATCACAAATTGTGTTGGACGTAACAATCCTTGTGCTTACTCTGGCCAAATCGTATCAACATTGGAGCGACATAAGGTTGATTCCCACAGCAGATGGTATCGGTCTGATGGATTTGTTTGCGCGGGACGGTACGTGACGCCCTAGGCATAACACGTGTAAGCTCATCAGGTATATACAGGCATAGTCTTTTTTGGGTAGGCTTCACCAAGAGTCCTCCGAAGGCGCATGGCTGATCGCGTCTACCTTCAATAGAGTGATTGTGCTGGTCAATGCAGCCAATGTCGCAACTTTCTATGTAAGTCTGCAAACCATCTTGTATGCTAGTTTCGTTATCTAACAATACTCCTAGTTGTCATCAGTGCGTTCACAACAAAGCTCAGTCTAAGGACTGCTATCTCACATGCCTGTTGCGATCAGGACATATTACGCGGCTCCCTCTCAACATTTTCGACCTGGTGAGTGACGTTCATGAAGTTCGCGAGAATGAGGGAAGCTGACTTCGTCTGTTAACGCATGCATCGACTGTTTCGACAGCGTCTCCGTCACGATGATGTCCCGACTCATGCTGAACTTGCACGATGCTGCATCAGTGACGCCGTCTACTCATCCAACGATGAAAACAGTCGCCTTCGCGCCCATGCACGACACTGTGGTGCCGGCAACACCGACTGCGGATGTGGCCGAAATGCAGCGTGGTTTGGCGGATATTGAGAGTGCCAGGCTTTGCGAAGAGATTCAAGAGGTTTCGCGTACTCATTTCGGAGCGCTGTTGCAAGAGGATGAAGAAGTTCACGGACCAGAATAAACTGGGGCCTGGAGGAGTAGGTGGGGGTCGAAGCTCGAAACCTGAAGGCGTGCTCATTAAACTAAATCATGAACTATGAGGGTTGCGAGCAGACGGTTATTGAAATGACAGACATACAAGCAACCAGTGCGACAGCTTTTTACCTCCTTAGGCCCATGTGGACCACTTCAATATTTCAACCTCAATGTGCTGCCCGACCATCACTGACTGACACGCGTCAAAGATAGCTACTGCACCATCAACCAGACAAGTTGAGATAAAGCACACAAAGCTTTAAGGATATCGCAAGAAGTTGACACACTCCCCTCTATTGCTATCACGTCCTCAACTCCAGCAGTCGGTTTAATTCAACGGCCCTTCAGAACGACTTCGTTCAACCTCCTCAATCTCGTGACCGGTCCCACGACTTCCTGATTCGACGTCTATATGCATCGCAGAGGGTTCGGTATCCGAACGTGCGGGAGTCGCAGGGTCTCGCATATGCGCGAATACCATTGGTCTAATCGTCGGGCAGGTGATCGATGGCATCGACGAAGCGGCGTGTAAGTTGAGAGTGATCCGCGATATCATGGTTGTCGTGATACTGTTGCCGCGTACCCCACACGTCCTCGCATGAGTGGTATGATATACTCAGATGATAACTTGCACGTAAACACTCACCAGATCGAAAAGGATCCAAGCGAGCCGCGCAACGCATCCTAAAGATGAAAAACAAAATCAACATAGCAGCCTATCCTCTCCGATGAACGCACTCTTGTCAACTGGATACAATGCGGGTCAGTTGAACCTGGTTATGACCCTTGATCGATTCACGCACATAAAAAGTCATGACATTGACTACATTCAAAAGCACCACTGTCCTGATCATCGATAAATTTCAGAAATTCAGCCAGCATCCGGGTGTGCATGTAGCGAAGCGCACACAAAATAAATTATACCTGGAATCGCAGTGAGACGATATGTAAGACATAGATCGTAGATCGGACAGTACCATATACCATCACGCATAAATATCTCTATCAATCCCATCCTACTCGACTATTTGCCTTGTAATACGGGAAGTGGCCTGAGGTCTTTGTGATATTGATACGATTTGCGTAGAGTAAGAACTAGTATCGTCACATCAAATGCAATCAGCGCCTCCCACGAAGCGGCGGCATCTGGAGGAAGCTTGGGGAATTAGTACGACTTCACATAAGTCAATTCGAACACTTGCACTTTGCACTAAAACTCGGATAGAGATAACATGTCAGTAGCACTGTAGGCATTTAAAGCAAAGCAAAGCGCTCTACCGCACCATTCGAGTGAAAAGACATAGTTAATAGATTGGCTGCTGAAAATGGTGGCACTAAAACGCTGTACAGCAATGATATCCCACTGTTGGAGACCAAGTTAATATATGTCACGAATAAATCGATCTCCCTACGATTTCACGGGGCGAGACGCACGACAGAGACGCAGAACACCATAGCACCGAGTAGGGACAGTACTCCGAATATCCGCCGCAAACACCCATAAAGTACATATGTACACAGAGTCATCAAAGCTGTAGATCAGACTAGATCACTAACAGTTGCCCATTTATAAGGAGCTGATGTTCACGACTTACTGATAGCCAGAGCTTGGCCGCTCAAAGCCAAAAGCGACTGGAATACCACAAATTTTTGATAGCTATACAGCCCTGAGTCAGGTCAAGAATGTTATCTCCGAGCAGTAAAAGAATTACCCCTGCGAGAATGTCAGCGAGGAACTTGGTACACTGTGATATGAATTTACCATATCACTCGTGTTTTCATGATAGAAGAGAACCACAACGATAGAGATCCCTCCAACGAGCAACCCGTAACGGTTCAAGAAAAACAAGATCGATGATATAGCACGGGGACGAGGCCATATGTGCGAGATCTCTTGCGGAAGGGTCAGTGCGTGATCATATAACAAGACCACTGGCAAAAGAGGTGAATCAGCGATGACTCTTTGAGTGTCGGACAAGAAAACTTCACCTATCCCGGCGAGATTGAAGCACTTTCGCAGCGTCCTAGAAATTTGAGTTAACAGTATCGGAGAAGAAAAGAGAATGGAAGTACAACTGGACTCACCACGGACCCAGACCTACTTCCAAATGGACGACCATTGAGTATATAAGGGAATGATTTCAGGATTGCAGAACCGTGAGTCGTGACAGTGCTGAGTGGGACAGAGGCTGGCGTTTCATATAAATGCACACAGTTTTCCTGATGCGAAGATTCGAGCAACACTGTGATTGCAGCCGTCCAACAACGTCTGGCGATTCAGGCGTGTGCCGACAACCAGAGGTGGATGTTGAAGGAGTTTTCCCATTATGATACAGGATCCTCTCCCGTTCTTTGATTCGTTTTGGCCCGAAGTTGTCTTACCCACGTGCGTTTCCCCCGCCTGTCAAGCCCTATTACTACCTACAATGGGCACAATCAACATTGGAAGAGATAGTATGCACGCTCTATAACGGTGCACCATGCATTATTCAGACTTAATTGTCAATGCTGGGAAGCACACTTACTGAGGTAGGTTCGTGACACTTCCGGTTGATGGTCGTGTCTCCGAGCGATGATGTTCACGTGCCCACCGTGGCGGATCTTGGCAGATCTTCCATAGAAGATAGTCATTCGATGTACACACCGGATCAAATATCACCCGCACTGCGCACATCTTGAATCTTCCATGAATATCCTGTGGAGAGACTGTAGAGAGTGACAGGAGATACTGATAGCTACAATATCTAAATAGTTGTTTAGCGTACCGCGAAGTCACAGTGACCGTTTGATTTTTAAAATGGGTCTATACGCGGAGCGAGGCCCGCATTGTTGATATGCCGGCATTCGAGGGCATGGTGGACTGGATGGTGGTGAGTCAAGATCAAAGAAGGGTTGCCCCATACGATCTGAAGAGCGCATAAGACTCGATCAAAACGGTATCGCAACAAATTGCTGGCATCAATCTGCTCATGCTATAAGAAAGCTCTACGAAATCGATGACTCAATGAATCAACTGGAGAAGACTCAACATGTTCTCCGGTTGGTCCCTGTAGGACCGTTCCGCTTTGGCAAAGTCCCAAGTCCCGAAAATGCAGGGTGCCGTATTGCATGCATGCGCGCTGAAGGCGCCAACGTGTGATCCCAACCTCATATTTAGATCAAGACGACGCACTGATTATCCACAATAGACAGACAACGCTTGTCTTCCTGGCAGAGATATACACAGGTGAGTGAGTGCATCGGGACTGACGAATGTATAGGATTGCGAGTCCATGAGTAAATGAGGATTTTCTGCGCAAAAGATCCCCACATCACAATCGCTTGAACGAAGAAAAGGGTTATGAGCCACATCATCGTAGCATTGTTGTGGGCCGGATCCTAAGAGGTTAGCATACGAAATTCCGGAAATCGAGGCTAATTGTGCTTTCCCAGAACCACCTGTATAGCCCCCTTGTCTCAGCGAAGCCGTCAATGATAGGATGGATCTACTAGGAATTGAAGGCAATTGCCTTTTACTTCTAGAACGACTAGGTGCGTACTAGTATTCCTATCTTTCTGCGATACGCGGACCGCTTCCAGAACGGGGGGATGTGCAAAACATCGAATAGGAAAATGCAGCCGTGCCTGTTTCGCCTTGCGAACGAGCGAACGAGCGAAGACTTGGATCGACCCTTTCATACCTGTCGTCGAGATGAACTTTCAAGCATCGAACTGATCGTTTTCATCGTCAGATAGGCACCGAAGGAGGTAAGGTACGTGCGGTCATAGCTACGGAAAAATCGGCATCATCAGTCATGGTCGTGAAACCGAAGGAGTACATCGCTCCGCTTTCGTCCACGCCTGCTCTGGTGGCCATGGCCAAATTTGGGTCACGAAGATGGAGCATGAGATGCGACATCATAACGACAGAAATCCTGCATACTTGACTTGTCGGCATTGAGAGTAGATTGATGGTAAATGGAACCTACACAATTGTGAGAATCGAGCCACCATATTTGTGTATTGGCTGATAACAATTCATGAGCGGGAGGGAAGAGAGACAAATGATACTAGAGGCTGCACTCACTGCGACCTGACAACCAAGGTAGATTTAAGTGAGTATCAGTCAATAAGCAGAAAAACGGCAAGGCACTTTACCAATAGAATTAAAGCGTTCGATACGTTCATGCTGAAAATCACACTGAAGTGATCATGAGGAATCAAGCAGAAAAATATCTATGATATACAACTGACCCATAATACATCAAACCTGTTCGAATTTGTTTATCCTTTCATCAGGAAGATGTTTCATGTGCGCGTACCATCTGTGACGAGTGCGTGCGCAAAAGGCTGACGTCGAGCTCTGCCCATCTTCATTGCTTTCAAGACCGTCAGGCCAAACACAATCGTGTCGAGCACGAGGAACACGATCCATGATCCAGCTAAATCTGAGCATCCAAACACGCATCTATTAGATGACAATTGTCAAGTTACGATGCACCCACGATAGCTCCTGATCATAGGGCGGTAGTCAGCTAGACAAATTAAGTTCAAGGCTGGGACATACATGTTGTTGTCAAGCCCATCCAAGATATCACTTGATCGTTCGAGGCTTATACTCCACTGTCGAACGAATTGGTTGATGAGTATGCGTTATTTGAATAAATCAAAAACGCGTACACAGCTCACTACAGTGCCTGTTGCGACGAGAACGATGAGGGGTGCGAGAACATAGCGATTGCGTTCATACAATGCATATGTTCTCATGATTAAGAGGACTGACAATGAAGCACACTGAGTCAAAAAACGAAGCGAATGGTGGCAACGTACTTGACGTGAGAAACTGGGTGAACATCGCTAGAGCGGAGTAGTACCATAAGATGCCAATCACACTAGAGTCTGAGCATCAGTATACCTCTGCCTGAAAGTTGATGATAAGACGTACGTGTCCTATGTTACAACGTCAGTAAAATGTCCAATGAGGCACATGCTACTACGAACACGAACGGAGTGTTGGGCATTAATGCTGAAGACGACTGCCTCGTAGAGAAGGGGGAGATGGCCCAGAATCGCGACATATCTGTATATCAAGAAGACCAGCGATGGCCAAGTGAAGGTTTTGCGACCCCAGTAGCGCTCAACTTCCGTCGCGAAAGTTAGAGCATAGTCATAATACAGGAGAACTACGAGAAAAAGCGATATGGAATCCTGAGTGAAAGCGACTAAAAAGGGTCAGGAACGACTGACCGTATCCAGCGAGTGGAACGATGGTGTGGAAGTCGAAGTCTCTGGGAGCAAGAGTGGTCATTGAGATTGAAGATGGTGTACCTAACGCTGGGCAATCGCATCGCTTGCACAGTTATGTCGTGCGTGGGCACCCTGACGTTGCGCAAAACCGGAGACATATAGAGGTATATATAGCTAGAGAGTGAATTGGTCGTTGGGAAGCACACATTCGATTTGTACACGAAAGGAGATGGTTGGAGACTTCAGGATGCGAGGCTCTGAAGACGGAAGGTACAAAACACGATCGTGGAACGGGCAGTCGGGGTTTCGGAGTGGATACCCCGTTTGCTGTTCATGCGTCATGTCGAAGTCGAGCCTTGAGATTTCCTTCGGAGCCAGATGACCAGTGTATCCATGTGTGTATAGAAGCATAGAGGAGAAGAAGAGCGTTGAGACCACAGATGAAGTCTTCTTCGCACAGTGCTTACGCCTTGTCAACATTGCGTATCTGTACATATGGTGATATGTCAATAGCTCTCCAAACCCGTGCACTCGTGTTGACAGCTGAGGAGGGATATATTCAAACACTGAACTGAGAACTCACAGTCTAAGCACCTAAATATGCTTCTCTCATCTACATAAACCTTGCAAGACACCGCGGCTGCTCAGAGCTAAAAAAAGGTCGCCTTCTGCGCCGGAGAAGTGTCACATGTGTTCTACGAATGTCGAGTTGGCAACAATGGCCTCGAGATGGTTGTGTCACGAAGCAACCAGAAGTTCAGAACGCTCCAGAGCGGCACTTGGTGTGCTTACTCATGCCGACAAGCTGCCGGCCCTTGCCGAATCGTTCCGCAAGATTAGTCATCCTCAATGTCCTTGGTCCTCTTCAGTTCCTCTTCCTCTTTTGTGGGCCCGCATACCACGACAGCTTGGGATAAGATGACAGGTGACATCTTTTTTTTTCGGATTCGGGGTTCTCGGAAAGCATCATGACAATTCTGTGTTTCCGCTTCTTCCAAGTATCCTTGTGAATCACACCACATGAACATCTTCTACAACGGCATGAGTGGAAGAATCAAATTGGCAAGTAACAATGCATCACTTCCTTGAACATGACGTTCTTCATTGCAACCGGACAAACGATTTGAACATGCTCCTCCACGCTTGCCTGGTCTGGACCGTAGCGAATGGGAAGGTTCAATTCCATGTAGGTGTTTATTTATTCTTAAAACCAGTTGTTTGACTTTGGGCGTAGCCGACAATCATCGTGCTTCATAATCCATGCAAATGGCTGCTGAAATTTAGCACAACCTACCTCTAAAGATGCTTGGTGCCCCGATGAGATGACCAGATGTTCAGATCTCTTCCATGGTGGGAGATACTCGGAGTAAAAGGAATCCTTTGGGAGCAGTCTAGCAGGTAGCTCGAGAGGTGTGTTTCTGGTTTACATGGCTAGCTTAATAGCATTCCACATTGCGGCTATTCGTGAAGTCGGATCGTACAAAGACTGAGAGAAATGCTGGTTTGTCACTCTACCATCGATGAACTGGGTTGACTTTCTGAACAGTGGCCCATGTTCAATTTGGTTCGTCAATCTTAGGTCGGGGACACTGGCCTAATGTTTTGCACATTTTCCTTGCCCTGTCTTTCACAAACATAGGTCCCTCATGTCATAACCTTTCAGTAAATAGATCGGGATGCTTTCATCTTCACTTCCTGAATAGACAGTTCCTCGCACTAGTTTCAAATCTGGCCAGCTGACAAGCTATGAGCGCGGAGAAGACTCGCGAGTCTTTCCAGCGCCTGGTCATCGATCGAGCACATTCTGTGTCTTCCCTTCAAAAACCCAGCTGAGCAGGAGTCCTCAATCATGCCACTGGTCACACCTTACTGTTCCTTTTGATGCTACATTGGAAATATTGACGTTAATCAACAGGAGCAGCAAGTAGGGACACATGCGACACATTGGCCGAGCCACCCATAGACTATCTCTCCCGTCTCCCTCGCCCCTTTTCGAATCGTTAACGACAACTAGGACGGATCCGCTCCTTGTTTTTGTGGAGGTTTAAGTGTGCATGCTTTGTCTCATCATCCTCACCCTGCAATCGCTCCCACCGTTCTGGCTGACGAGTATTCGATTCTAATCACGAGCTTTTATAATTGATTGTCCATGTTGCATCAGGAAAAACCTGGTTTGTTAATAGTATCTAAATTAGAGATAAATGAGAGCTTGTGGTCTAGTCAGTGCTAATGTCAGATAATCACAATTCTATTTGTGCTCAAGTAATTAGTTGGCTGATTAGTTACTAATATAGAGCTAATTGCCTGTGAAAACTGAACATGCCCTTGCTTGAATCATTAGGTAGCTCCTTGGTGGAAAATTTGTGAGCAGAACAATTATATTGCATCTAGACACTATACTACAGGACTCTATGCATACTAAACTACAGTGTCCCCCTGCTGCCAATCTACTCTGCATCTCTGCCTCGAACCCAATCCCTCTCATCAAACACAGGTTTGTGGGTGGTCTTCTGCAAGTGCAGGCAGAAGGAGGAGGTAGTGGTAAGAGAATACGAGCCCGCACTTGTCTTATACAAGCACGGGTGGAGGTGGGCAGCAGCAGCAAGAGAAGACGGGCCCAGGCAGAGGTGGGAGGCAGCAGTGAGAGAGTACAAGCCCACGCTCATCTTGTACAAGCGCGGATGGAGGTGGATGGCAGCAGCGAGACAAGGCGAGCGCGGGAGGATACAGAAGGCGGTAGCGAGAGAAAACGAGCCCAGGTGGAGGTGAGAGGTGGCGGCGAGAGAGTACGAGCCCAGGCAGAGGTGCGAGGCAGTGGCGAGAGAGTATGAGCCCGGGCAGAGGTGCGAGGTGGCGGCAAGAGAGTACGAGCCCATGTCCATTGTGTACAAGGCGTGAGGCGGTGGCGAGAGAATATGAGCCCGTGTTCGTTGTGTACGAGCGCAGGCAGAGGCGCGAGGCGGCGGCGAGAGAATACAAGCCTGTGCTCGTCTTGTACGAGCCCGCACTCGTTGTGTACGAGGTGTGAGGCGGTGGTGAGAGAATACGAGCTTGTGCTCGTTGTGTACGAGCGTGGGCAGAGGCGCGAGGCGGCGGCGAGAGAATATGAGCCCGGGCAGAGGTGGGAGTCGGCGGCGAGAGTGTACGAGCCCGCGCTCGTTGTGTACAAGCCCAGGTAGAGGTGTGAGGCGGTGGCGAGAGAATATGAGCCCGTGCTCGTTGTGTACGAGCGCGGGCAGAGGCGCGAGGCGGCGGCGAGAGAATACGAGCCTGTGCTCGTCTTGTACGAGCCCGCGCTCGTTGTGTATAAGGCGTGAGGCGGTGGTGAGAGAATACGAGCCCGTGCTCGTTATGTACGAGCGCGGGTAGAGGCGCGAGGCGGCGGCGAGAGAATACGAGCCCGGAAAGAGGTGGGAGTCGGCGGCGAGAGAGTACAAGCCCGTGCTCGTTGTGTACAAGCCCGGGTAGAGGCGCGAGGCGGCAGCAAGAGAATATGAGCGCGGACAGAGGTGGGCAGTGGCAGCGAGACAAGGCGAGCACGAGCGGAGGTGGGAGGCGGTAGGGAGAGAAGACAGGCCTGCGCTCGTCTTGTACGAGCGCGGGCGGAGGCAGACAGCGGTGAGAGTGAGAGGAGAGCAACACAAGGCAACGACACATTGAATGGGCAATGGCACGTGCCACTGCCACGTCAACACACTGTTGCCTGTCGGTGTTGCCTGTTCCCTCTTTCTCTCCTCACCTCATCCGCTCATCTTGCCTCCGCCGCTGCCCCGAGCTCGTCTTGTACGAGCATGGGCCTATCTCATCCTCTCTTGCTGCCACTGCCAACCTCCGCCCGCGCTTGTGCAAGATGAGCGCAGGCCCGTCTTCTCTCGCTACCGCCTCTCCTCTGCCCGCGCTCGCACAAGACAAGTGTGGGCTTGCCTTGTCTTGCTGCCGCCGCCCACCTCTGCCCGTGCTCGCACAAGACAAGCGCGGGCTTGTATTCTCTCGCTGCTGCCTCTCTCCCCCACCCGCGCTCGCACAAGACAAGCGTGGGCTCGTATTCTCTTGCCGCTGCCTCTCACCTCTGACTGTGCTCGTTTTGTCTCGCTGCCGCCGCCCACCTCTGCCCGTGCTCGCACAAGACAAGCGCGGGCTTGTATTCTCTTGCTGCCGCCTCTCTCCTCCACCCATGCTCACACAAGACGAGCGTGGGCTCGTATTCTCTCGCTGCCGCCTCTCTTCCACCTGCGCTTGCACAAGACAAGCATGGGCTTGTATTCTCTCGCCGCTGCCTCTCACCTCTGCTCACGCTTGCATTATTTTGCTGATGCTGCCCTCCATCTGTGCTCGTACAAGATGAGCACAGGCTCATTTTCTCTTGCTGCCGCCTCCCATATCTGCCCGTGCTCTCAGAAGACGAGTGTGGGCTTGTACTCTCTTGCTGCCACTGCCCATCTCTGCCTGTGCTCATACAAGACGAGTGGGGACTTGTCTTTTCTCGCTGCCACCTGCCACCTCCGCCCAGGCCTGTCTTCTACTCACTGCCACTGCCCACTTCTGTCCATGCTTATATTTTCTTGCCCTCACTACCCATCTCCTCCCATGCTCATACAAGACAAGCACGGGCCTGTCTTCTCTCACCGCTGGCGCCATCCATGATGACATCTGCCTGTGCTTGTACAAGATGAGTGCAAGCTCTGCCACCTCTTCTCCGACCGCACTCATACAAGACAAGTGCAGTCAGTTCTATAGCGTACTTTGTTTAACTCTAGTATAGTCAACTTTACCTTTGTAATGTCCGATATTATGATAATTTCAGGCTTTTCTTTCAAAGACATTAAATGAAGTAAAGTTAGTGATAAACAAACTATTCCAGCTTTTTTGACTGAAGAATACTCTGGTTAGCTAGAAATTAGAAAGCTTTGCTCTGCTCTCTGACAGTGCACTAATTACAGATTATGAGTATGCTTGGTTAGATCTAAATTAGTTCTAGCCATCTAATGGGGGTAAACTAATTAAGTAGAGATTAGTGAAATATCAAAATTAGATCTAATTAGATCTAATAATCAGTATTTTAGTGCCAATTAACTATCTAGGTTTTTCCTGATGTGGTTTCTTGCTTTCCTCATAAGACATGCAAGCAACCAGTGCACTAGCTACTTCGTCATTTGGCCTCCCTGGTTATGGGCTCGTGCGGGCCCATATGTCCCCCCTCAAAGTTTGAACATTCATATGCTGCCCGAGCATCGCTAACTGGCACACGTCAAATTCAGCTCGTGCATCATTAAACAGGAGATAAAGTACACAACGAGGCTTCAAGGAGACCGCAATAAGGCGATACACTCCCCTCTCCATTGCTATCATGATGTCCTCAACTCCAATCCAACGGCCCTTCAGAACGACTTCGTTCGACCTCCTGGATCTCGTCACTGGTCTCACAAGTCGATACTTCTACGTCTGTCCAGTCATGCATCGTAGAGAGTTCAAATTCCGAGCGTACGGGGCTCGCAAGGACTCGCGTAGGCGCAAATGTTATCGGTGTAGTAGTGGGGAGAGTAAACAATGGCATTGACGAAGCACCGTGTAAGTTGAGGGTGAGCCGTGATATCATGGTTGCCGTGATACTGTCGTCACGGGCCCGGGGTGGCCCCGAATGAGGGTTCAACTATACTTGAATATACTTGAATAAAAATCTACACAAAAATACTCACCAGGTGAAAAATGATCCAAGCGAGCTGCGTAGCGCATTCTTAACAGGAAAGATGTTGGTACAGCAGCAGCCTATCCTATCGGATGAACGCACCGAGATCAACTGGGTGGGTTTCTGGTTAGTGTGACTTGTTAAGGACTCTTCATAGGTTCATGCACGTAAAGGGTCATGACATTGGATGCATTGGCTAGCACCACTGTCCTGATTAATGTTAAATTTCAGAACTTTAGCAAGTGTCCGAATGTGCACATTGTGAGGCGTACACGAAATAAATCACATTTGAAAATGCAGTAAGCCCGCATGTATGACAGATAGTAGATTGGACAGTATTACATACCGTCTCGCGCAAAAATCTCCATCAATCCCATCCTACTTGACCATCTGCCTTGTAATAAGGGAAGTGTCCTGAGTTCTTTGTGATATTGGTGCGATTTGCGTAGAGTAAGAACAAGTACTGTCACATCAAATACTATCAGCGCCTCCCACGAAGCGGTGGCATCTGGAGAAAGCTTGGGTTATGATATGGAATACTCCAGGAGTATCGAACACTTGCACTTTGCGCTGAACTCGGATGGTCAGGAGCACTGTCAGCATGTGACGCAAAGGGTTCTGCTGCACCATTCAAAAGAGAGGACATGACTGGGAGATTTGCCACTGAACATGCCAATATCTAAACGCTGTGTATCAATAATGGCCCACTGAGGGAGCCAAGGTCAAGATATGTCCCGATCAGATCAATTCCCTGTGATTTACGTGGCGAGACGTACAACAGATACGCATAAGACCACAGTACCGAGTAGGCACAGCACTCCGAGAATGTGTCACAAGCACCTATAAAGTGCATACGTACGCAGAGCCATCAAAGCTGTAAAGCAGACAAGATCACCACCAATCACCTACTTGCTGTGGATCGAAATTTCACGACTTACCGATCACTAGGATTTGAGTGCACAAAATCAAAAGCGACTGGATCAGCACAATGGCTCGGTAGCTGTACAGCTCTGAGTCAGACCAAGAGAATGTTCCTGGGAAATAGAGGGCGTACTCCTACGAAAAAAGTCAGCGAGGAGGAAATTAGTTTACCGTGATATAGATTCACCATATCATTCACATCTTCATGGTAGAAGAGATACACATTGATCGAAACTTGCCCAAGGAGCAATATGTAACGGTTCAAGAGAAACAAGATCGAGAATCTAGCACAGGGACGTGGCCATATGTACGAGATCTCTTGCGAAAGAGTTAGTGCATGATCATAGAGTAGGACAACTGTCGAAAGAGGTGAGTGAGTGATTGCTCTTTGAGTGTTGGACAAGAAAACTATACCATGCCCGGCGAGATCAAGGCATTCTCGTAACTTCCTGTGAATCTGGATCAACAGAACGAACGAAGATGAAGAAAATTTTGAAGAACTCACTGCGGATCTAAATGTGTTTCCACAGAGATGAACATTGGCTGGAGTAAGGCAATGGCTAAAGGATTACAGAACTGCGGTACTGGAACAGAGGCCAGCGTGATATATGAACGCACACAGTTTCCCTGATGCAAGTATTATAACAATATCTCTCGGGTGGATCGAATAACGGAAGAGGCTGCAATGGTTTTGTTTTGCCTGCTCAGGGATTGTGTGTCATGCGGGGATCCTCCATTAGCTGCATCTTGATTTCGCTACATGCCAGAATCGCCAGACATTGTTGCACCGCTTTCAATCACCGTTGTCAAACCCATTCCCTGCCCAAGTGTATTTTCCTAGCCTCTCTAGGCTCATTGCTGCCTAAAATGGGAACGATCAACCTAGGAAGGACTAGAATAGTATGCGAACTCAGCAACGGTGCACCCTGCAGTGTTTGAACTGTCAGGAAGAGCACTTGCAGAGGCGGCCTCTCAGCACTTCTGCTTGATGGTCGCATCTTCGAGCAATGATATTCAGGCGCTTCCTAACAACACCCGGTCTCCTTGCCAGATCCTTTGCGGAAGATGATCATTTCGTATGAGCCTAACCTCACAATTTGGCCCCTGCCATTATGACGCTTACGAGGCAAATAAGTTTGACAGGAAGCATGATGATGGGACATGATCCGAGATATGCGCAGAAGAGTAGAGGCCAACCCCATTGGTTCGTCATTGGGTGTTGAACAGTCTGGTGAGGACCAAAAGCAGAGCTGCCCGCCATCTCCTTTGATGTAGACTAGGCATCATCTATGCGACACCGGCCGAGTTTTTTTGAAAAGACCGCGCACGTACATTGCGTGTGTGTGAAGATTTTCTCGGAGCATACCCGAACCTCTCTCCCCAAAGGTTTGCAGGCGAGAAGAGAGAAGCAAGAAACGCGTGAGTTACTGCAATGACAAGATGGACGTGTGCGAAAGCCGCAAAAGGATCTGAAAGGACGAGGTGGGGGATAATTGCCATGTGCACGTGAACCGTGAGAATGAAAGAAATTCCTTGCCGAGAAGAGTGATCCTCGACAAGTATCGCCAGCTCAGAGACTGCTCAGAGCTGTCTCATCGGATAAAAGGAAACAAACATGGAATCTCTTGGTACCACAGTATCATCGCCCTGTGAGCACATTCTGCTTTCCTAGAACCATGCGCGAGCACCAATGCTTCATGTCGTGACATACATTGTTCACAGTTTCATTCACTGCTTTTGTCTTACAACATACTTGACATCTGCTCGAGCGAGGCAAGACGCAGCTCCGAGGAGACAGCAAGACGCTAACATATCTCCCCTCTATTTCCATCACCACCTAACCTCTAGTGCTGGACTTTGTTTCATCAGTGCATAGCCACGTCCGCTTGCAACGGTCTCTCAAAAGGACCTTGTTCAACGTCCTGAATCTCGTTACTTCTTTCATCTGTTTCAGCTCCTTCGACTGCCAAGTCGTGCATCGCAGACGATTCAAAAGCTGACCACGCAGGAGATGCAGGGCATCGCGTAGGTGCGAACGCAATCGGTCTAATCGTTGGGGGAGTAAAATATGGCATCGACGAGGCGTCATGTAAATTGAGGGTGAGTCGCGATATCATGGTTGCCGTGATACTGTTGTCGCGGGTCCCGCATGGCATGAGCACTCAGCTATACTTGAACAACAACTTACACGAGAACACTCACCAGGGGGAAAACGTTGAGAGCGAGCCGCGTAGCGAATTCTAAATTTCAAAACAGTCAGTATACCAGCAGTCCATCTTCTTTAACAAACGCACCAATGTCAACTGTGGATGATTTCAGGTCAGAGTAGGCTATTGAAACCTTCCATCGGTGCACGTACATAACATGTCATGACGTTGGCTGCGTTCGCCAACACCACTATCCTGAATTGCAGAACCTCAGAAAGTATCCGGGTGTGCATGTCATGAGGCGTACACAAAATACATAGCATCTGCATGCGCAGTGAGCTGTCATATATGATATAAATCATGGACTGGGCAACGCCACATACCGTCCCACATAAATATCTCCATCAGTCCCATCCTTCTCGACCATCTGCATTGTAAGATGGGAAGTGGCCTGAGGTCTCTGTGATATTGGTACGATTTGCGAAGAGTAAGAATGAGTACTGTCACATCGAACACAATCACCGCCTCCCATGAAGTGGCAGAATCTAGACAAAGCGTGCGTTATTAGTGTGGAACACTAGAGAAGATAACCGATTACTTACATAAAACGCTAATGCCTAGATAGAGGTAAGAGGCAAGCAGCATTATATGTATAAAAGAATCCCATATCGCACCATTCGGATGAAGGGACAAAGTCCAGAAATTGGCTGCTGAGCATGGCGTCACCGAGACGCTGCATAGCGATGACAGCCCACTGTTTGAGCCCGAGTTAATTCCAAATATCTCGTTGCCGTTCACTTTGACTGAGGGAGACGTACAACCGAGACAAACAATACAGCAGCACCGAGTAGACACAGCACTCCAAGTATGCGGCGCGAGCATCCATAAAGAGCATATGTACGCAGAGTCGTCAGGGCTGTGAAACGGACGAAATTGATATCAGTTACCACTTTATAGCGAACTAAAGTTCACGACTTACTGATGGCCGATACTTGGTTGCTCAACCTCCAAAATGAATGGATCAAAACGACTTTTTGGTAGCTGTATAGCGCCCAGTCAGGCAAAGGATATTTTCTTGATTGTCTAAAGACGTACCTCTACGAAGGTTGTCAGCATTGAAAAACTTGGTACATCTCAAAAGACATCCACCTTCTTACTCATATAGGAGTGACAGGAGTAAAAAACGTAGATAGAAATCGGCCCAACGAACGTTGTGTAGCGGCTCAGAAGAAACAAGATCGACGATGGAGCGCGTGGGCGAGACCATATGTGCGATACTTCTTGCAAAAGGGTCAGTGCATGATCATAGAACGAGATGGCTGGAAAAGAGGATGAGTCAGCAATGGCTAGCCCAGCATCTGGCAAGGAAACTTCACCAATTGCTGCGGGGTCGAAGCACGATCGTAGCGTCCTGATAATTTCAATAAACCAATCGCACTCTGAGACCAAATACAAGTCGAATGCACTCACGCCGGTTCCAAGTCTGCTATCGAAGACATGATGAGGGGTCTTGGGACGGAATGGTTAGAGGGTTGCAGGACTGTGACGTTGGGACCGATGCCAGCGTTATATAGAAAGGCGCATCGCCTTTCCGACAAGATCAAAAACGGGAGGAAATTTGTGACTTGGAGCTATCCAACAGAGCAGAAGCTCAACGCTGAGATTGTCCATTGCTGGGGATTTGACCAATGACGACATCCAGAGGCGGAACATGAGGGAGCTTGCTTGGCATGTTACACGATGCCAAAAATCCAAAAACAGGCCGTCTCATTCTCCGTCCCGCTCTTTGACCCGCCTGAGTTATTGTCTCACCCATTCCTGAACCTATCGGGCCTCTCACTATTCTTGAAATAGGCATGACGACAATGGACAACATCGCATGCACGCAGTCGCGGAAAGAGCGCTTACACAGGCGGCCCAGAAACAAGAGTTAGGGCCGTTTCAGCTACATCGATATCGATAGCTTAAGGCCGAACAGCGAGCCGCGCTATCACGTTTCGGGCAGCACGTTATGGAGGCTGATGAAGGAAATTTTTGGTGAGTATTCATCCATGTCTGACCGCAGAGGATCTATCATTTGAACGTTCAGCGGCATAGTAGTCAAAGAGAGCTACCTACCAAAAGGTCCAAAATGTTGTCTCTCGAGTGGACAGTTTGGCTGTATTTTAGGAATTAGCTCAGCCCAGGTGTTTCCCAAAATTCGCGAACACAGCGGGGTATTTCAACGCCCTCCCCTCCCGAACAAGAGAGGGAGCATCTGTAGGCACAATGAGAAAAGAAAACTCACGCACGGATGGACCGTCGGATGGCCACGTGAACCGTGAGAATGAACACATTTTACACTGCCGCGCCGAGCAACTGCCGGGCACTAAGAATCTCCAAGAATACCACCGCCCTTCAGAGACCTAGACCTCCTGATCCCACTCAAAAAAAGAATGACAGACGAATGAAGAGCATAAGTATGTATATAAGGCCGACAACATCGCCGCGCTGACGTTAGTACCGCCCGCCATGCCGCCATCCACCACCCTATCGAGGATTCGAGGCAGAGAGCAACAGAATCACCGATCGACGCACCGCCATGAATATGACCCCCACTGAAGACGATTGAACACCCTGCCACTCGAGTCCTCGACCAAAGAAGAAAAGGCCAAGAAGCGTCTTCCCCCTCCACAACGGCGGCCACCCTACCTACAGCGCTGCCGTCACTCGCATCCAAGTGTGTTTCCCTCACTCCATTTAATCCCTTCCGCCCTCGCTCCCTTGACAACATCGCACCAGCCCTGCCAACCTTCCCTTGCGCCTTCCCTTGCACCTTTCACCCTCTGCCTCTCAGTCGTCTTGAACTCCACGAGGATTCACACAAGGGAGTGAGTGACGAGGACACGTGCGGAGGAGCTCTTGTCTCAGACACTGGTGCTTACGCTGAGAGACGACCTTGGCATGGGTGAGGAATGTTCAGACATGTGGCGGTCCTCAGAATACACAACTTCTGTCTGGCGTCGCGCGCCCGCCTGGACGGCTCAACGGTCTGTTACTATACTCGTACATATATGTATAATGATAGACTGACCCTGCGCACGGCCAACGGGCCTGCGCAGTGTGCTATAGAGCTAAGCTAGTAAAAACGGGATATTACAACTGCGAGACAGTCGACGAGAAGAAGAGACGAGACCGACTACGTACTGCTACTACAATGACAATGTGATAAACGACGGCGATGCGATGTGGTGCGGAATACTAGTGGTGCGTAGTCCAAGCGTAAAGAAACAAGGCAGAACACGAGAGATAAATAATAAAAGCTAAAGGGATGGAGACGCACTCGAGGTGCAAATTACAACACAACATAGCCGACTAGGCCAAGTCGGGACGAAACGGTGCGGACAAGATTACGGAGCGGGTCCAAGAGAGCGTGATCGACGCCGCCCAAGAGAGCAACGCGGAGCAAGGGACGCTCGGCATGGGGAAGAGAAGCGCGAGATCGATGATGCAACGAAGAAACGAGAACTTGCGAAGAGACGAAGGGGCGAAACAATACCTAGGTAATTACCGTACGATGCCGTTGTGGCCGCAAAAACGAAGCCTCCCCTGTTCACTGACTCCCCACCCTCATCTTGCCGACGAAAGCTTCGGTGGGAGTCACATCCTGGTGCGTGTGATCCTGTCCAGCTTCCCCGACAGAACCCTTGCCGTACGTATCGTTGCCGGCGTTTCCAAACCCGTCCCCGGCATGCGCGAACGAGCCGAAGAAAGGTGTGGTTGGACTCAACGTCGACGGCGTGCGAGACGAAGACGACGATGCAGAAGAATTGTACGTGAGAGCGGGGGACGGCACGAGGAGCGGCGAGTCGGCGGTGGAGTGTGCCGAGATGGAGGTCGATGTGGTGCAGGTAGAATTAGAAGAGCTGTTCGACGAAGAAGAGATGCTGCTCATATTGCTGTTGCTCGAAGAAACGGTGTCGCTGGAGATAGAATGAATGGTGCTGCCAGAGCCAGATTTCGGGATGGTGCAGATGGTGGGAAGCGCGGCGTTGAGTCTGGAGGCGAGAGCCTCGGCAGTCGTGTTGTTACTGTTCCTGGTGTTCGACATAGAATTAAGATTGGGAGACAAGATACTGCTAAGCGTGTTTGTGCTGTTGACGCTGCTGCCCCCCAACATAAAGTGAGGGGGGAGGGTGGTCGAGCGTGTGTGCAAGGCCTGATTGCTCTGCATTCGAGCGCCCTCGGTCTGGATATTGGAGAAGGTGTAGTCGAGCGAACTCGAGAGATGGTTGCTGGTGTCGTGAGTCTTGCCATTGTCGTAAATAGATGTGTTGGTGCGAGTGTCCGTGTTGAACCCAAGGGACATCGTCGCGGGTGTGTGACGCTGCTGTTCAAAGGGCTGCTGCTGCAGCTGAGCGGTCGCATGGAACTCCTCCTCCGATCTCGGCGATAGAACGTCGACTGGAGACAACGAAGGCAAGGAGTACCCATCCGTCGACTGGGCTTCCTGGATCCGAGACAGCAGACCGCGGGGGACGAACTCCTTGGATGCCATGGCCATAGAGAGGTTCATGCGGCCCATCGAGCGAGGTCCTTTGCCGGCCCTAGAAAGAGCGCCGTTCATCTGAGACTCGTAGAGCGCTTCCTGCCTCGCCTCAACCTCGGCGCGCAGCTGCGCTTGAACCTGAGCTTGCGCCTGCGCCTGCAGGATGAGCTGCTGCTCGAGGTGAGTGAATCCGTTCGCGCCGGCGGTCCTGGACAGAAGCGAGAGATCAATGTCATTTCCAAAGACAGGGTCTGCCACGGGGAGCGCGGAAGGACCACGCGCAGGCAAGCGAGCGGGGGCAGAGCGAGAAGCGGGGAAACCAACACCGGCGTCCGTCTGCTGATGGTATTGTGCCGTGAGAGGGTGAACCGGCAGCCCTGTATGCGTGGATCGTCCCCTGACAGGTGACGGATACCGATCTCCGATGGGTGGGATCTGCCGCTGCATTTCAGTAATGCTGGGAGCGCTCGCGCTTTGCTGACCGTTGCGGAAGCGATTCTGGATTTGTTGTCCGCGAAGGTTGAGCAACGCCGCTTGCGCCATGGTCAGCCTCGCGGGGGACTGCTCGCCTTCTTGGGTGTTCCGTTCGTTGCGCTGTCAACGTTGCAGCCTTCGCTCAACAAACCCCGAACTCTCTCTGGTCGACAAACATAGACTCACTCTCAATTCCCTTTGCTCTGCAGAGTCCGCAAAGCGCACCGAGATGCGGCTTCCAGCGTCGTTCCAGCCACGAACCATGCGCCCATGCAAGCGTTCAATCACGTCTTCGCAGGCAGAGCGACTCTCCAACCTTAGTCATCGAGAATCAGTGCGCATCCATTAAAGAAGCAGGAAAATTCTCTACCGAACGAAAGCGATGATCCTCGGAGGATGGCTGAGGCGCGTCTGGAAGAACCGGCTGCTCTTAATTATGAAAGGGTTGACAAGGGCCGCCAGCGTCTGCAAGGTGTACAGTCAGCAGAGTTGCCGAGGCGTACCAATGGAAGAGGGTGCCATATGTTCGGCCATCATGCACGCACGCGCGCATACAGGCACACAGAAGAGTAATGGACTGCTCACCGTCTCGTCGATGCTCAGAGGAAGTCCCTCAATGTACAAATTCGTGCTCGACTGATCCTTGAGGCGCTCCATGCGAGCCTTGAACGTCTCCGCCGACTCGTTAGAAGAGGAAGTTGAGACGGACGAGGACGATGAGGATGCGGTGAGGCTTGCATAAGGCGTGCCAGGAATCTTGTGAATTTGCTGTGTTGAAACCAAAGTCAGTAAGACACCGAATCCAAGGCGGGAGCCAAGGTCTGATTCACCTTTGAGAAAGAGGGGTGCAAGTTGCGGTAGCGACGGAGAGATTCGATGCACTTTTCGGCGCTGTCGACGTTGTCAAACCTTGTGAAAATAAAACATCAACGTCTGTCGAGGCACGATGCCAGTCAATGTGACTTACAGGACAAAGCCATATCCACTGTAGCGCCGAGCGATCAGTGTTGACAGAGGGGCGGGATGGAGATGGGAGGGCGGGGACTTACGACGGGCGATCGCTGACATGGCGGGTGAAGGTCCTGACACTGATAACGCCGCCAAAGTCCTTGGTCATGGCATAGAGCTGCTCCTCTGGAAAGTTGGGGGGGAGGCCGTTGATGTAGACGTTCGGGGTGCGCAGGGAGTCCTCTTGCATCATGGACGCGGGCGCAGTGGCGCCGCTTGGAATGGCATGCTGCTGGTACTGGTACGTGGGCTGCTGCTGCTGCTGCGACTCCATCTGGCGAGCGGAGGGGGCGGGCGGGGTGAGCGGGGGCTTGGGTGGTGCGAATGCGACGGGAGCGGGGACGGTGTGGGCGGGGGTGGGGGTTGCGGTGTTGGAGCTAGATTTGTTCGTGGAGGGTCTGGGGGAGAGATGGGTGGCTGCGGAGACGAGTGAGTCTGTGACGGAGAGCGTGACGAGGTGCGCGGGTGAGAGACAGGAATAGGCGGGTGCGAGTCCGTGTCGGCCGAGGACGCGGCCGGGGGCGACGACATTGTGGCTGCGAATAAATAGTCCTAGAGAAGCGGAGACGGGGAGAGAAGGGCGGGGAGACCGAATCGGGACGGGGGAGCGAGGGCGGGGAGGGCTAGCGGTGGGGGTGTTTGGGGGCGGAGGGTGTAACGCGGGGAGGATCCAGGGGATAGTGGATAGCAGTGCGGGTGCAGGGAGCAGGGCTAGTGGGGGTGCAGGATGGGGACAGCCGGGCGAGGCGACACGAGGCTCGCACCCCGCTGCCTTTAAGGCGATGGCCAGCGACCGTGCACCGAGTCTACATGTGTTTGCGCCCCGCCCGTCCACATCTGGAAGACCGCCTTGACAGCCCGCTTCCTTCCTCAGAAGCCACCCGTCACCACCCTCGACATCCCCGCCCCAGTTTGGCTAATTGCATCCCGCATTCATCTCTCCCTCGCCCGTCATCCGCCCGCCCCCCGCCCGCACCGCCGTTCGTGGCGCTCGATCGGCCCCACCCCCCGCCGCACACACACGCCCTCGGTAGCCGCATGCGGGTGGAAGCGAGCACTGGCGGGGGCTGCTCGGCGCTGGCGTGGCATATGTCGCCGGGGAGATGACACTGGACTGGAAATAGCACGCACCGCAGCTCACTCGTCCTTTTTGGTTCCGTCATGCAAGGAAACGCGGATCTCCCCGGCCCTTCCCGTCTGGGGATCAACGCTCCCTCTCGACTCTCACAACTCTCTCGCACTCACCTCCGGGCCCCATCATTCCTCCCTCGCCCCAGCCTCCTCGTCTCTCGCCTCTCGCCTCTCATCGCATTGCATCGCACTCATCCATCCATCCGCCCCGAACAGCGAGCGCCCCTCGCTCGAGAACGAGAGGAAGGAAAGAAACGCCAGCGAACGCCCGGTTCACATTCCCCGAGGAATTGAACGGCCTTCGGCGTTTGAAAAGGGCCCAGCCAAGAAGCCTATCAATCGCGATGCCGGCGATGCGACGATGAGATCACGCCCTCGACACGCGACAAAGCAGTCCAGCCGTCCGCCCGGATACTCCCGGCCCGCTCCACAGCGCCGCGGAGGCACCCCGACCACGACACCTGCCTAATCCGGCAACATACATTGTGGGTCCATATTGGCGTCTACGTCCCCTGCCCCTCCAGCGCGCGCTCCCCCTCCACGCCTCACCGCGCAGGGATGTAGCATATAAGACTCCTTTGTCCCGCTCTCCGCTCCTTTCTCCTTGCTTTCTTTTGCCCCCTCGCGCGGCCGTGGCCCGCTTCGTCACCCAACACGCCTTCAGAACCCATAAATACGCCCTCGACAGCGGCAAAGATGTTCTCTCAGCACGACATCGTCGCATTGCCACTCCCACCCAATCCCCCATCCAAATCCCACCGCCCCCCCCGTCCCCGATGATCCTCACCGCCCTCAGAACCCTCCTGCGCCTCTGGCGCAACGCATACGACGCCGACGCCGACGGTGACGCGGAGAGCGTCGACGTCGACTGGGCGTCCCGCACGGGCACCACCCCAGTCATTGTGACTGTGACTCCGCCCACGCCCACCCACACGCGCCCCCGCCCCCCCCCCGTGGACGCGGCCTTCCAAGACGCGTACGGGCGCGAACCTCTGTGGCTCCCGCGCACTCCGCGCCCGCCGCCGTACGTCGGGCGCGCGCGCTATCCGTGGCCGCCTCCCTACCCCGGCCCATCACGCGACGCCGATCTCCCGCCGTCATACACGGCGGATCCCGAGCGCGCGTTCCCAAAGCCCCCATCCCCTGCAGCGTCTCCCTCCGGCGCCGGGCCATCATCCTCAACATTCCCTCCCTTTCACACCGTTCCTGTAGAAGCAGACGCGACACAGGCGCCACAGACCCTCTGTCGAGTCATATTCAACCTCGGCTGGAGTACGTCCCTCCCCTCCCTTTTCCTCTCATCCCACTCTGACCCCCCCTTGTTTTGTATTTATCACCCCTAGTATGTCCCCTAGTCTGGATCCTCGTCATCCCCTTCCTCCTCGTCCCCCACCTCCCCTTCCCGCTCCCCCCAGCACTCACCCCCTACGGCCCCCTCACCCCCCCGCGCCTCGCCGCTGAGCGACACTGGGCCAAGCGCAGCCTCAGCGCCTTCTCGTCGCTCTCCTCCCTGGCTGGGATCACAGTCGCCGTCGTCTACATGGCGCACCACCACCACCCCCATCCGCACGACCCAGCGGGCGCCTCCCTCGCTCTCTGACCTCGCATATATACGCCATTATTTATACGCCCCCGCGAGCCCGCGAGCTCGCAGGCGGCGCGCGCAGACCCGTGGCGAGCGCGACTGCAGACGGACTGGATCGATTTAGGCGCCGAGCGGCGCGGTATGGACTGGGGCGCTCGATGCTCGGCTCGGGGCTCGATCGCGTAGCGCGGATCGCAGCGGATCGCCCTCTCGACCTACGACCCTCGAGGCCCGGCGCCGCACCGAGGCCTGACGCCTAAAGCCTGAACGAGCGCCGGCGGAGTCGCGTGGCGTGGCGCGGGGCTGGCTGCTGCTGATCGTGGCGCGCCGGACGCTCTGTTCGGCTCCGCTCGGCGTCCCCCCTTCCCCTCCGCCGCTTCTGTCTTTATACCGTACATATGTTCTGCACCACCCCCCGCATCGCGTCCTCCTCGTCCTATTCGTCGTCATCGTCGTCATCGCTTATGTTGTTCTTCGTTCTCTCGTGTTTTCGTGTATGTTTGTATGTTTTGTTTTGTTATCGCATCGTCCGTCGTGTATATCTATTATTTGTCGCAGTGCCTATTCTGTCGTTACCGATTGTACCACGTATCCCCTCTCGTCGCTTATTGTACTACACCCAACCCAACCCATCGCATTCACATATCTATCCACCACGCTGCTCCCTCCCTCCCTCATTTATTGCCCGCATGCTTATTCACGCCCTGCAGCTCCATAATGGTTATTCCCGCTACCGCACCAACTATACAGCACAGTATCATAGTACAGTGCATCTGCTAGCGCGATCGCATGAAAATCCCAACAATTGACCGATCCATCGATCCATCGACATCGATGCAATCTGTGCACGCCGAGTGAACGCAATGTGTTGTTAGGAGTTGGCGAGAGGGCCCCACGCGCGCATGCAGCGAGCATCATATGCTGGATATTGACCCTGAGCCCTCCCCTCTCCCTTCCTCACAGCCTCCCCACCGGGGCCGACACACAAAGAAAAAAACGCACGCGATTCGGGCGCTCCACCAGAACACGCCAGCAAGAAACGGAACCGGAACCAAAACTCGAGAGCGCACGAGATCGCACGAAATCGCACAAGAAAAGAAAAGAAACTGAGCGCGCCGTCGTACCCTATCATGCATCATGCATCACGCCGCACGCGCCACGATGACGCCCCCGGCTCTGATGGGCCGATCCGCTCCCCTCTCCCCGCGGCCTGCCCTCACCCCCGCGCCCCGCGCCCCGGGATCCGCGATCCGCCACGAGGCATCGTAGCACGCATCGAGCGCTCCTGCATCACAAGAGCACGCGGTGAGGTGGCGCGGCATTTCCTCGAGCCTGTCCGTGCGCAGGAGGGCCAGAGCGCTGCGTGCGCGCAGCGCGCGGGTGGCAGAGGGAGAGATGTGATGGATGGACGCGTGAATGGACTGGAGGGCGGACGCACATACCTAAATCACATTGACGCGGGCCTGGCTGGACTCGTAGAACGCAGGTATACGGGCGTGATCGAGCATTGGAGGTGCCACTCGCAGGCGATGCGAGGCACCTCGGCCTCGAAAGAGTCTGTTTCGAAAGTCGAAGGTCAATCAGTCCAGTTGATACCCCTCTCTCTGTCCCCTTCCTCTCCCTCCTAGAGCGCAGTCGCCCGTCCCTCCGTCGTGACTGCGCCTGCTCGTAAACACTCATCTGTTCACTATCACACTTGAGCTTGAGCGCTTGAGTGATGAATCGAAAGCAAGTACAAAAGAAAGATCGCGGCGCAGCGGTTGGCGCCGGCATAAGCGACGTTCGAGTATACCCGATCCTGCGCAGGGTCCGTCCGGAGGGGCATATATCACGCACACGAGGCAGGTCGCAGGGCGTACTGAAGCGCTCCACAGCCCATCAAACGGCGCACGCGACTAAAGTCCTCATAAGCCAGCGCAAGGACAGGACCCAGAGAAACAGCAATTTCGAATGGCCAGAACGGTCGAGTCGCAAGGACGCCGCAGAATCACTGCGCAGCATCGGGCCTCTGCGCATCGCACGACTTCGCGCGTGGGCCGGCGGCTACATATGAAGATGTGAACGAAGCTCGATCGCGCAGCCCAACTTCCAAGGCCCACGCCAGCCTGGATGTGCGAAGCACCGATCGAGCCCTGGCTCGTGATAGGATCAAGCTACTTCGTCAGCGACTGGCTGCGGAGTGAGAGAATGAAATGAAATGAGGCGACAATGAGAGAAGGCAGCTCACGATCGACGGGTCAGTGATGGTGCGCAGGCGTTCAATACTATGGAAAGTAAATAAGCGAAGAGCAGGCATGCGTTGGACGAGGGTGTTCCGGACCACAGGTGGACCAAGATGACGATGTCCGGAATGAGGCGGCAAGCATTGTGACCACGAGCCTTCGATAGTGCAGGCGCTGAAGATTTAGATAACGGCCTAAGAGCGCGCAGAGGGGAACGTGCGCGATCGAAACTCCCAGAGAAGAGGCCCGTAATCCAGATCGCGACAGCGCTCAAACTGTCGGCTTGGAGCTATGAGGTTCTTTGAGCTGAGGTCGTTGATGCACTTGTCGCTGCCCATCGGGGCCGTGCACGTGAGCGTTGCTGGCAAGCTGTCGGGTGGCGGGCCCACAAAATTTGGACTCTCGGCCAATGCCGACAGATTTGCTTGCCAGCTCAGACACCTATTTTTGTTCGTCGGACTCCTTCACGCTCACACCCTTCCCTCTATTGCGCAGTCTTGGAAGCCACACAGAATCTGGATGGGCTTCTAACAAGTTGAACGCGGCTCTCACTCTAGGTTTTGCGGCCTCAGAAGGATTTTACACTCGAAGAAGACTCCCATCTGCACTGCGCTTCGCCGCCCACAGGTGTGCAAATCTGCTCTATCTCCTGCCCGCGCAGTGTCTTCGCACCAGTCCACAGCTCTCACCCTGATGATTGATCTTCGGTTTGACTGGACTTCATGATGGTTTGATACGCAAGCAATGCGTGCAGGCTCTAGCGCACCATGTGACTTACCACTCCTCCCTTTCCTCACCTTGTCAACATCCAGGTCTCCGTCACTAGTTCTATTTTAGGTCCCGCCTCTTGGTGCCCTCGAATTCCATTTATGTTTGACTTCAATGTTCTCGGTTCAGCATCCTCCAGGTATACTGTCATTTCCGAGGCCGGATCGGTTCCTGTCCTAGCCAACTTCGATTGTTTCAGATTACCCTACAGAACTATGAACCTCCACATGGGACCTCGGGACGAGCTCCAAATAAATGCGTGGCATCCATTCAATTGTTCCATTTGACATACAAGTGTAAGAGAAACTCTAAATCTGGTATCGGTCACTGATGCCAGGATTTAGTAGATCTTCCGCGCGCTCATAATAGCCATAATGTACTCGAATCTGGAACACCTGCACTCAAAATATCCTCACGTCCCTGCCTCGCTGCCAAATATGCCGTATCTCAGTTGCTCGCATGATGTCAGCCGCCAAGCAGCACCTGAAAGACACCAGCCTTCGAAGTTGAGTACCAGACCAGTGTTTTCTTATCAGCCTGCGCTACGGTGCCTTTAACTGCCAGCGGACTTCAGCTAGATGCCCGACATGGTTCTCTCTTAATGAACAGCGATCGTAATCTTATAATGCGCAGTCGCTGCCTGGGGATATCACAGCGGGCGCTCAGCGAGTCGAGCCGTGCATCTTTCTAAGTATTGGTATGCAGGCTGAGATGTATATGCGAGAGGCCTTATGATTCAGGAGGTTGATGTCTTGGGTCTTCTCCATCAGGGGGCGAAGTGTTTCAGCAAGTCGTAGCTTCCATTTTACCGCTGCATCTGTGTGGATCACATTCGCGCGAGACAAAACGTGGCTGTAATCGTTTCCCTCTTTTAGAACAGATGCGACGGTAAGTGGCTTGTATTCTCGTAAAATGTTCCTTTGACATGACGCTCCCGTTGAAGGGCACGTTGCTGACCCTGTGGCAACTCACACTACTGATAATGGCACTTGTCTCTCCTCTGCGAGCTAAAACAATAGTCAACGAATACTATATATACCAAAAGCAGAGAGCCGCGTGGCTGATAGAAGGACCTCGGGCCACTGCGGCGCAGCTGAGCACATCGCCTCGAGTCTGCCTCATGACTGGAATCAGTTCGAATCAATACAATCGCAGCGACTTCGGATTGGCATCTTGAAAGATAGTTGAATCGTATGGAATGATAATCTCGTTAGGCGATGCAACCATTGCAAGCTTTGACGTGAGCAGACGTGGGCCTGCACAAAAACATACGACAACGGCGACCTTGCACGATCCAAATCAGGAGCTCGGGAACCGCCGCGGAGAAAGAGGGCGACCTCATTGCAAACATATGTGGGTCCATCATCATGTCCCGTGCAGGTATCGTTTCTTCTGTCGTCTGCGCGCTACGTCCCCTGGCACCAGCTTCTTCCCCAATGTCCGTTCAGGCTTATAAAGATATGGAATGTAGAAGCCGTACACTATCTCTCCATGGCACACTCGACCACCCCAAGCACGATGCGCCTTCACGATTACTACTTGCAGGGCGGAGATATTGTTTTTCGAGTGCGTCCCATCTGCTGTTCATCATATCGCGGCTCTCTAACACGTGTGTAGGTCGAAAATTTTCTATTCCGCGTCCACAGCTACTTCTTCGTCCGGGAATCGCCATATTTCCGAGAAAAATTACCTCACCCATCACCTCCGGGAAGCATATCGCATCTCACCTCTGATGATAACCCGTTTATCCTCGACGGTGTGTCGAGCAAGGATTTCCAGCGATTTCTATGGGCCTTTTACAACCCGTGAGCTTGTTTCTCAGTGGTACACATCTGCACTCGCTGAAGACACACTAGCGAGCTCTCGATATACGATGCGAGCATCGAGGAGTGGGAGTCCATCTTGAGGCTCGCCCATCGATGGCAGTTCCATAAGGTCAAGGCGTTCGCCGTCCGCCATCTCGAGAACCTCCCCATGGACGCCGTCCAGCGAGTTGTCCTCTACGTCAACAATGGCGTCGATAGATCACTCCTTATCCCGCCGTACGCGGAGCTGACCATCCGGGAGTCCCCCATCTCTCTCCAGGAGGGAGAACAGCTCGGTATTGTGACGGCTCTGCGCCTTGCGCAGGCGCGCGAGATCGCTCGCTCCCCACAATCTCCTAAAGGCCACCGGATCGCATCGCCCGTCAGCGCCGTCGGGCCTGATCTTGATTCGTTGATCAAAAACGTGTTCGAAGTCGCCACTTCGAACGCCACTCATGCACAGGGTGCTGATGAAGGGTCTTCTTCCAATGGGTCATCTACTGCGACTGAGTCATCACAAGGTCGATCGATGATTACTCTCTGCACATGAACCTGCTGACAGATGTCCTTTTCGCGGTCCATCTAGGCGAATCACAATCCGATAGAAAATCCAACTCAAATAAACAGCTCAAACAAAACGGTAATGGGCACAGGAAATGATTCATTGGTTATTTGTTGAGTGAGGCCTTTGTGGTGTGGCGATCGAGAAATGAGAGTGGCTTGACGATGAAAACGGAATCACGTATCAGCACGGCGGCTAGTTGACCTTGGACGTTATGAGATTGGCATGTATGTATAGCACGGCATCATTACTGATTGTGTACGAAGAATGAACGCCTTACTGGCATAGAAATAACTCTGTGTCTCGATTGACCGAGCGACGGGGGCAGCATATGCGCTTATACAACTTGAGTCAGGCATCTTAGAGTGATGCATATGCATTGCACTATCTGCAGGAAGCGGTCCAAGGATGGACTGACAGCTCAGAGAGTGATGCGGGACGAGCGAACATCAACGATGAAAGAGCTACCCAACCCTCTATATCAACGCATTTGCCCCTACGAATTCCTCACCGAATTGAGGCTGTTGCTTTCTTGGGCAAAGTCAGTATCAAATGGCCTTGTTAACTCTTTCCCATTGGCAGATGAAGCATGAGATTCGAGAACAACTTTGCGCACTGTGTGCGAAGGAAAGCAAGAAACCAATATGGGCAATCAATGAGAAAATCTCGTGCTGAGAACCGAATGCTCGTCGGCCAGACTAGCGGGAGTGACCATGGGGTGAAGATAATGAGATAGGACAGGCACACAGAAGACACAGAAGGGGGTTTGTCGTAGGTGTCGTGAACGGCCCGGACAAAGACGAGAGCGACAGTCCATAAGCAATTCGACCACTCGCTATTCTCGATGATGAACCTCGATCTTTTCATTATAGCATCAAAGGAAAAAGTAAAGCATGGCCGGTGGGATGAATGAGATGATGAGACCCCTACCGAGCACGGTATGCGAATGGAAGATACGGAATGTACTCCGTCGATGGCCAGGCGTTCGAAGCACTCGTGAGTCCTCTCCGCGTTCATAGCTTGTCGGCCATGGGACTCGAAGTCAAACGAGCAATTACTATAGACACGGACGACACAGACAGACACTTACACAGAACTTGACCTTCCCATTCACACAGGTCCGCAGGTGGACCCGGCAAGCGCAGAGGACCGTGTTCAGATCGTTCGTCCGGCTGCAATGGAGAACGTTATGGTTGAAACACTGCTACTTACCGATGGGAATCTCCTATGCCGTTATACGACATATTCATATCGTGTGATTCTTCAGGATACTTCACAGATCTCGAGGGTGCCGGATGAGTTAGCAAGTGGTACATGAGTAGGAGACGCAGTAATGAAGAGGAAGAGAACCAAAGACTTCGAGGGTGACTAATCTTGCCGAACAATGCGGTCAGGGTCGGCATCTCTCGGCATGAGTAAGCACACTTCCGCTCTGGAGCGTTCTGGTTGCTCCGTCATACATCCTTCGCGAGGCTATTGTTGTCTGATATTCCAACACATCTGACATTCTAGCGTCAAAGGCGGCCTGACTTGGCTCTGAGCAGCTGCGGTATCTGGCAGGAATTGCGTCGCTGAGGAACGCATATATGGGCGCACCATCTCGTGCATACTCCGTGAGTGCATCATCAAAAAATGCATCCTCAGCTGTCGGCACCAGTGCATGTTGGAGAGCTTATGCATCATCATTCATACAGATACACTACAGATATGCGATGTCGACGAGACCCACGCTCTTCTTTCCTATCTGCTTCTATACGCAAAAAATCATCTGGGATGTTCCGTCTGGTTCCGTAGGAATGGCAAAGCTCGACTTCGACATGATGCAAGAAAGCTCACTGCAACCGGGGAACCCACTCCGAAACTCCGACTACCCGTTTCACAATCTGTGCCACGACTGACTGTGTTCTGTACCTTCCGTCTCCACAATCTTTCCTCTTGAAGTCTTCATCCGTCTCCTTCTTTCGTGTATAAATACAAGGCGAGCTTCCGAACGACCAATTCACCTTCTTGTTATATATGCATCCGGTTTTGCGCAACGTTAGGGTGACCACGCACGACGTACCGTGCGAGCGATGCGATTGCCCATTGTTAGGTTCATCGATCATCATCAATCTCGATGACCACTCTTGCCCCCCGAGACTTCGACCTCCATATCATTGTTCCACTCGCTGGATATGGTGAGTCCTTTCTGATACTTCCCAGTCGCTTTCAATCATCATCAGGGCCATGTATTCCATATCGTAGCTCTCCTCTATTACGACTATACTCTCACTTTTTCGACGGAAGTGGAGCGCTACTGGGCTCGCAAAAACTTCACTTGGCCATCTTCGGTTTTCTTGTTCTATAGATACGTAGCGATCCTAGGCCATATTCCCCTTGTCTACCAGTCAGGTGTCTTCAGCATGCATGCACAACGCGCGGTTCGTCCTGGAGTTGCCATGTGCCTTATTAGACATTTGACTGATATTGTAATACTTGCATAGGACACGTATGTTTAATCATCAACCGTCAGGCAAAGGTACGCTGATGCACAGTCTCTAGTATACTTGGTATCATATGGTACCACTCCGCTCTGGGGTTGTCCATCCAGGTTCTCACGTCAAGTACGTTGTCACCATTCGCTAAATTTTTTGACTCAGAGCGCTTCATCGTCAGCCCTCTTGATCATGAGGACATATGCATTGTATGAACGCAATCGATATGTCCTTGCACCCCTCATATTTCTAGTCGCAATGGGCACTGTAATGAGCTGTGTACGTGTTTTTGATGCAATGATATAACGAATATCGTCGACCGATTCGTTCGACAGTGGAGCATAAGCCTAGAACGGTCAAGTAATATGTTGGATGGGCTTGACCACAACCTGTATGTCGCAGCCTCGAAAGTTCTTCTCTCTAGCTGACTATCGTACCGTAATCAGAAGCTATCGTGGGTGCCCTAGAACTTGACCAATTTCACCTAATGGATGCGTGTTTGGATGCTCAGATTTAGCAGGATCATGGACTGTGTTCCTCGCGCTCGACACGATTGTGTTTGGCCTTACGGTCTTGAAAGCAATGAAGATGGGTAGAGCTCGACGTCAGCCTTTTATGCACGCACTCGTCACAGATGGTACGTGCGCTTCAAACATATCTCTGATGACAGAATAATCAAGTTCGAACAGGCGTGATGTATTATGGGTCAGTCGTATATCATATCTATTTTTGCGGATTGATTCCTCATGATCACTGCAGTGTGATCTTCAGCATGAATTTGACGAACATTCTCATTCTATTGGTAAAGTGACCTTGCTTTTTCTACCATTCTGCTGACACTCACTTTGATCCATCCTCTTTATCAGTTTGCCCCAGTGAGTCAATCTCTTTGATATGTTTCTCTGACCTCCCGCTCACTTCTTGTTGTCAGCCAATCAAAAAATATGCTGGCTCGATCCTCGCAATTGTGTACGTCATTTAAAGCCCATCTGCTCTGAATGTCGTTAATGCAAGCATGCAGGATATCTGTCGTTTTCATGTCTCATCTCATGCTCCATCTTCGTGACCCAAGTTTAATCATTGCTACCAGATCCGGCACGGACGAAAGTGGAGCGATGTACCCGTCCAGTTTCACGACCGTGACTGTCGACTTTCCTGTAGCTATGACCGCACGTACCTGATCTCCTGCAGTATCTATCTGACGATAAAACCATCACTTCGATGCATGCAACTCACCGCAAGTCCGTCTCGACTATATGTTTGAAATGCAGACCGATTCAAGTGTTCGCTCGTGAGTTCGTTCGCAGGGCTAAACAAGCATAACTGGTTCGCCTTCTGAGGTTCCATGTTACTCGATTGGCGTGCCGATGATACATCACAGCGGATCGTACTATTCTCGGGGTGCTCCCGGGTCTGTGTATAGCACAAAGGAAGCACAGTAAGTATTCAGTCATTCTGAAAGCACCGGGTCATCTTGATGGCATTCAAACCTATCATTCAGGATTTGCTTCGCTGAGACGAGGCGGCTATGAAAATACGTGCGGTTCTGAGAAACTGACTGAAGACAGGTTCCGGAGAGGTTCCGGATTTTCTCACAGTGACCCGTGACCTGTGTTGATGTGGCTCTGAAGATCTGGACCCTACAGCCTTTCAGTCTTCATCCAAGCCGTTGCGATTTGGGGATCTATTGCTCACCAACACTGCAATTCGTGGAATCGCAACTACGCTTTTTCCACTCCGGGTGCACTCACTCATATTTCTGCCGAGGAGAGAAGCGTTGACTGTCGCTTTTGGGTAATCGTGCGTTATTTTCCATTCAAATCTGTTAGTGCGCTGTTACCTGTCCATCGATTCTTCAGTCATCAAGATAACCACACGGGGTGAATCAAAACCGAGACTAGATGTTGGTGCCGTCAACGCACATGTATGCGATAGGGCACTTTTCATTTGCGAGACTATTGTGAGGACTTAGCCAAAAGGAGCACAGGACGGACTACAAGGAAGAAAATAGTCTCCTACTGATTTGTCGATTCATACATAAAGTCTCTTTGGCAGATTGATGCCCGCAACCCGTTGCAACTCCACTTCGGGCGAGTCTTGTGCACTATTAAAGTCTCACGGCCTAGCCCTATCTTCTATCTTCACTTACAGCCATCCAGTTCACCATGCCCTCGAATGCCGACATATACACAATGTAAGCCTCATTCCGCTTGCAGAAACATTCTAAATCGAACACATGTGACTTGCAGCACGCTCAACAACTACTTGGATCTCATAGCAATCAGTATGTTCAGTCGCGTTCTATGAGACGCAACATCGTACATGACTTTGAGATCTAGCCATCCTATACTATGACCACTTGATCACTGTCTCCCAGGAGATTTCACGTATATGGACCGCCCCTCGAGCTAAAGCGACTCTGTGGTTTGTTCTGAATCGCTATATTCCGCCTATTGGGCATGCCACTTTTTTGATTTCTGTACTTGGAGACATCACTTTAAGTGAGAAGGTGCGTTCATACCGCGCCCTGTGACCGTTATACCAGGATACTGAGCTTCTAATGCTTATCTTCCCGTTGAAGAGGTACTGTTTCGCCTCTCCTACTTGAACGCTCAAGTACTGACCTCAATGATCGACGCAGCTGTCGAGCATATACACTATTCCACCAGTTGCTGCTCGTGTTCAACCAAACAGTGGTGGGCGGTGCGTTATGAACCCCAGCATGGTAGCGACACTCTGACGCCCAGACAGTCCTGATGATGTTGCGCACGTGTGCATTGTTTGGGAACTCGCGCCGTGTTCTTGCCGTTCTGGGTCTGCTCGCTATCACAGCACTGGCCCTTGCCTTTGTACGTCCTAATGCATATAAACTTGCAATTCATGCTGACCGAGATGTACATTGAATACACGGGGGCATGCAGTGGAGCGCGCTCACGTCGCAAAGTGTCATCATCTCTGGCGAGCTTGTACGCGGCTGCCACAGCACTCTGCTGTCAGAAGGGTAATTGTTGAGATCAATCACGCGCACGCGTTGCTGATAGTTTTTTCCCTGTCCTGTTTATAGGGCAGTGCGTCAGTAATCGTTTAGTTGCTGAAGTGTGCTAGATCGATTGATACCATTCGCTTTGCCAGACATCGCAATTCCATGGGAGACACAAGTTGGGTTCGACTTGGCAATCTTTATTCTTACTATCGTCAGGTCATACAAGTGCAGAAACTATTCGCTCAGGAGGTTTCGTACAACAAAGACGGAGCGGGTGAGCGCATTGGGTCTGGCAGACCTCATTGCTCGAGACGGTATGCGATGGCTTTATCATGTATTATTTCCGTCGGCTGATTGGGGATATATAGGTGCAATATATTGTGGGTACGTTATATGCATTCGTCATTGAGCAGGCGATGGTTAATCATCTTCAAATTCATCAGAGTGATGGTGCTGGCAAATATAGCAAATATCTTAACGTTCTATGTGCGCTCATTACCACTTTTCATAACAATACATTGATCAATGCCACTCGCAGATCGCATCGGTGCGTTGACCAACCACACTTGAAAGCCCTACCCACCCTCCCTGTAAACAGGATCTGTTCCGTGGGAGCCTCTCTACGTTTTCCAGCTGGTGAGCATATCCCGCGAGCTCGATGATCATTTTTTGACAAGTTTGCCTGCCAATTTGTGACAATAGCATCTCCGTTACAATGATGTCCCGCCTCACTCTGAACTTGCACGATGCGTCATCACTACTTCCATCGACCCACACAACGACAAAGCCAATTGCCTTTGCGCCCATGCGCGGCACTGGAATATATCCGAGCCCTGGTATGGTGGAAGTGGATAATGCTGAAGCTGACGAAGAAGCTCCTGTAAATGATCGAAGTCTTTTCGAGGACTTGTCGTAAGCTGATAGGCATCACGCGTCATGAGTGGATATCCTACGTGCAGCTGGTGATGTGACCTGGGATCGAGTCATTCTTGGTGGAGGATGTAGAGGTGTGCTTCTTGTAGAACGAGATATTGATTGTTGTGAGTAGGCAATAAAGTCTCGAATTTGTGGTCATACTTCAAGCTTCAACACTTGCCATATGTCGCACTACGCTACACTCTCCTCTCGACAATTAGACATGAATTGTACGCTTTCAATTCGGCACACATGGCTGGCTTTGGTTCCTCATACAAGAGCGATTCTCGTCAACATACTGGTATCATTCTAACATACCCTCTACATTCGTAAGAATCAGGAGCCTCGAATGACGCACTTACTTTGGAGACTCTATCATACAAGGAAGCAGGCTGGATAAAATCACATTGAACACGAAGACTCATTCAGACGCAAAACAATCTTACAACTGCCAGTTCATCAGTACACAGTCAAATCTGGCCTCACCCAACCGCTAACCAATCAAAGCTTGATAAAACCAACGTCGGCCCAGTACTGTAGCCATTTCATCGCATCGTCGTTCCCGAGTTCACTCGCCTGCGCCAGAGTGGGTGACGATTTCACCGCTTTATCTATACTGAGAGTCGTTTCCGCTCCAAACCTCCCAGTCACGAAGAAGTCGATAAGGCTTAGAGCAGGAATGTCGCTCTTGGAATCTCGATTACCGACAGACGCTTCCGCTGAGCTGCGCAGAAGGGCAAGCCATTCCGAGTAGGGAACAAGAGGTACTTGAAGGCGGCTAGCAATCGGGGTGAAGAGCGCGACCCATTCCACAGGCCGAGGAGAGATGAGGTGTAGGACTTGCTCATCAGAGCAGCGCAAAAATTCTACAAGGCTGATGGCTGCGATATCGACCGGCACCCAGGAGATCGTCTATACGCAGACCATTCAGTATGGTTAGTCTGGGTGAGCGTCGGGCATATTGTTCGTCTTACCTCGTGCCTCAAAGGCATACAGCCGAGGGACTTTCCTGCTTCTACAAGTGCAGCAACCCACTCTTTGGGATTCCACCTGCCAAGAAGGGTGTCACCGCTGAGTTGTCCGACGCGGACTACCGTAGTATCAAGTCCGGCGTCTTTCCTGGCCCGCGCCAGGAGGTGTTCTGCAACCCATTTGCTCTCACTGTACCCACTTCCGACTGAAATCAGAGCATCTTCAACCGGAGCTTCAGGAGCTGGTGCAGAGGAAGAATGGTCTGATAGGGGGTGACTTTGAGCTTCTGAACCGCAGCGACCAAACATCAACAAGGACTTACTACGTAGGACAGAGATGGAGCTGATCATCATAAATTTGGGACTTCGAGGTAGAGACGAGCTCAAGGCCAGGTCAATGAGGTGCCGAACGCCGACGATCAACGGTTCGAATGAGGCGAGGGTGATGTTGAAGTCGACGCGCCATGCTGGCAAGAATCATTTACTTTCCAATAAGTATTTGAAAAGACATTCGTGCTCACCGTTATGGATAATCGTCGTAAGAGACCCTCGTAGCTTGAATTGGAATCAGCTTTGATGATTATGAAACTGACGGGAAAAATAAACCTGATTATAGGTTTTATCGTCCAATCCCAATTTAGCATCAGTCGAGTCGCCCGCCAGGAAAGTAACCTTGGCTGAAGAGAGCAAGGCCACGTCGATTCCCCACTGTCTGAATGCCGCGAGCTGTCTCGTTGCCACCTCGGCTGCTGACCTCGATGGCTCCCGATTGAGTGCGAAGACCCGGTCAACGCTGTGATCCTGGAGGAGCTGTGCGAGTAAATGCGAGCCCAAGCGTCCCGTAGTCCCAGTCACCAAAATGACTTGAAGGGCTTCGGTCTGAGACTGTGATGCTGGCGACGGGCAAGATGGAAGATTGGAGCTATGCTTATCAAGAAGGTCATGCATCTCTTGGATCTTTTTCGCGACTTGCGACTCAGATTCGACATTTTGTGTCGATTGTTCTGATATGAGACTGTAAACAAACTTGGCAAGGGCAGTGATCGAAGGGTGCGAATATACGAAGCTATAGGGAATCTTGTGCACGGAGACGTGTATAGATGCTTTCAGGGCGTGGATGATGGTATTTCTAATCCAGGTCGCTTGCAAGCTGGAAGCGAACGGTGAGGTACAGCTGAGCTCTCTATTATGCGTAGACAGACCTGTCGCAACCTTGCTGGAAAATGTCGTCGTCATCATCCAGTCGAGCGACGACGACGTTGCTGACTGCGGTCCTGATGAAGCCCGACGTCGTCTCGTATGTCCATCGAGGTGGAGATACCAGCTCTGTTTGGGAAGAATCTTTGACTGCTAGATATACAGCATCGACTTCTTGAGCATATGCCTCAAGACAGACTTGGCGGCGAGGTGTTCCCTTCGGTGTGAACTCGAGAGGTTTGTTGGGATTCGTAACAATAATCATCTGGAACAAATGAGAAATGGTTCAGAGGATGGTTTATGATGGGTCTCACCTCTTTGAAGATTCGAGAATGGGAAGGGGCAAATTCATTGATTTTTTCGACGGTAGGCCTGATCAAGAGCAGATAGTGAATATAGTTCAAATGTGAATTGTCGCAAATTGACGGCGCTAGTAGAGAATATGATAGCTCACCAAATAGCGTTTCTAAATTCAGCCAACTTCGCTTCATCGGTCGGGTTGAAAGGTTCTTTTGGTTGTATGAGAACACCATTCTGAAACCTTCCACGTCCGAACATGATGACGGCTGTGATGTGCTGGTCCTGCAGGAACATTGTTTCTGATAATCAAGGTAACGTCTTCAACTAGGAACAATGGTCAGTTCTCCGAAAGCACTCACCCAAAGGCACAGGATTAGTCTGGAGAAGCGTTCAAGAGGAAATCAATCAACCGCTATTCACTACATGTGATTCGGAAACCTAACCTTTTCTCCTGTCGAAAGCATTAGTTGATCGTCGGCTCTGCCATGGACTTTGTAAAAGTCTGGCTTAGTTGGATGGATCTGGAGGAGATCGTTGGTCGCAAAAGCCGGTTTCCCATCGATCGTCGTATTGGAGACATTCGCACTGAAAGTAGAAGTCGCCTGACCAACCGATCAGTCAAAGCTAACATGCGACGGCTGGGATCGAGCTCACCATCACGACTGCTTCAAAAACGCCTTCCATTCCTTCCTGAGGGATCATCTTCGCCTCGAGATGCGACGACACCTTGAAGTATTCCCACTCATCCTTGGCCGAAGACTTGGGGATGAACATGCTGAAGCTTCCCACTTCCGTTCTGCGATGTACGCCGGGCTGTGTGAGTAAAATAGAAGTGCTCGATCTAGGAAGGGAAAGGACATACGATCCGTAGAATGGAGTCAACGTCACCCCCTCGCTAACGAGGAGATCTCCTACAGTCTTGTTCATGGGTGCGCCGGCAAAGATCTGAATACGGCGTTAAGAAAGTGACGATCAGCCAAGATAAGATAGAGCGTACAATGCATTTGAGAGTTCGGAGAATGGGAAGGTTTTCTGGTAAGCGAGCCCATGCCTGTGTATTTTAAGGTAGTGAGATTTAAGTCCAAGATTTCAACAATGAATCCTACCTCGACAAATACAGGGACACAGTAAACCAACTGGCAGCGTGTTGCAACAAGACCTTGAAGGAAAACATCGGGAGTGGGGATAATGGGAGGGGAAGCCGGCTTGAAACAACCCATGATCAATCCGGAGCATGTCTACGTGTTCAACGAGCCGATTAGCATTCTTCTTTCGATGTCACAGCAGCGAAGGCAGGGCTTACGGTCCATGCAAGATGGATTGCGCCCATCGCATCTGTGAGCGTGAGGTGTCACATTGATTTAGAGAAACGATCGGTTAAGGGAACGATGGAAGGAAGGGGCTGCAGGTATCGAACAATGGAACTCACGGAACATAGGCAGAGAATGAGCTGCCATAGTCGTACCGCAGATGTCGACCTCACCGTGAGCTAAAGGATCGTCGGCGTCATCAGGTTTTGACGTACGGATGTACTATATGTTGTCTTACAAGGAAGTATACCCCACTGCAAAAAGTTGCGGTTGATGATCTTAATAGGCTTGGGAAATGCAGTCGAGCCTTATTTTATGGTGAGCACAGGGAAGCGACCGAGGATGGAATGACGAACCAGAGGAGTGTAGTATGAGCACAGTTGTGTCGGGCCCGATAGGCCCAGGCTCGACATCTTGGAAATCGTTGTTGTCATTGTACATGTCTTCGAACTGTGGAAGGTTTAAAATTTCTACATCAGTTCCTTCCTTGGCCAATATTTCGATGGCCTGCTGCGCGAGTCGTTGCATCGCGGGATCTGGGCTGACAAACAGCTGCAAAATCCCCGTCTTGCCCATGAGGTGCGCGACTCCGACGGCTGAGTTGCGCGTCGAAATAGGGAACGGAGTGAAACCGAGGTGCATGATGCCTGTCATCAATGTGAAGTATGAAACAGTATCTAGCGGAACGATCGTCAGCAGAGTGCTACATTGCTCGACTCAAAGGCATTTACCAGCTACTGCGAGTATTCCAAACGTAGGAGCGTCTTTTTGCACCGCATATCTGTCCTTGTCGCGTTTGTAGTGACCTGAGACAAGCTTCCCAGCCCTGCGTATAGCGCGATACGCCTCTGGGTAATAAATCGTCTTGATATCCTTATTATCGTCGGCATAGACAAAGAGTGGGTGGTTGGGGCTGTTCGTGGCATGATAGGCAAACAGCTCTGGAACAGTCAAGGTACCATCGAGAGGAGGAGGTTGAAAGGTTGAGCTGTTCGCTCCTTGCGCAGTGAGAGTGCTCGAGATGGCTGGCATTGCAGTGGATGGAGTACTGGGACTTGGGATTCAGTGAGATATAGAGATCTAGCCCTTCGGCGTCCACAGGTGGGGATGTTCATCACGAAGTATTGACGCCAGTCGCAAATAGCCCGTGTCTTCCAGATCATTCTGATCGTGAGGAGGCGAATGAGTCTTCTGTCAACGTACCGGGGTGGCCCGGGGTCCTTCCACAAACAGGTCTGCTTTTGCGGCGGAGCTTACCGGATCTTTGCGGTCTGGCAAGCCAATGGTAAGGCTTGTTTCAGCTTCAGCGCTCATCAAGTCACGTCGCTGGCTGTACGAGGGCTTGACTGGTGAGTACCCTTCAGTACCGTCCTGTTCTCTTCCATGTCACAGATGAATGGAAAAAGCAATTGAAACGATATAACGGCTAAGCCCGAGCCAACAGGATGACCGGGTTCATGGAGATTTTTCGAGCACCTGGAACAGGCATCAGTGCCAAGGGCGAGGCTCTTCGGATAGCGATGCGAATAGATGTAGAAGACAAGGTGCACGTGCGGAACATCAACGCTAAGAAATTAGGCACTACTGAGTCACTGAAAACAGAGAAGGGCTCTGATCATGAGCCCATCTTGGAGCATTTTTCGCAACTAACCGGTCACTACCCCGCTATCCTCTAATGGGCAGGTATCGGAAGCACACGGAAGCTATTATAAGTTCTCGCTGGCAACGGGAGTCCTATTTTCTTGGCTCTATACGTCCATTTGTTACTCCCAAAGCTGCACAAACTTTTCATCAACCCATGATCCATCTTAAACGTGCGAGACGACCGAGAGGCTGTGGTCTTGCGAAGAAGAGAGAATACCAAAGTCATCCACATCACTGCTACGCGTGTTTCAATTGGCGTAACGAGTTACAGATTCTGCTGGACGCCCATATCCTGACGGCATACTTCCCTTCCATTTTCGACTCTCAGCCCCATGAACCCTGGATCATGATGGAGTGGAAGTCTTCTCGATACATATAGTCTCATGTTTTGATGGCCACGCATGAGTTTTCCTTTCGGCCATCGGAGTTTTTATCAATGGGCCGTTCATAGCCCAGAGGCTTATTGATATATTATAAGACAAGAGAGGTCCGCTTAGGAAACATTAGTTCTCTGGTTAGCATGGGAATCCCTCTCGACAAAGCCGAGATTCTCGCTCTCTTCTTGGAAGCCATTCTGTACGGTACGAACAAGTTCCACATCAGACTCTTCCCGCCACTGAGACCATCCGGATCACAAATCGCAGGCATGTTCTTCTCGCTTTTCTGGATCACTGTCCTTGTCTTGTTCCAACCGAATAAAGCTGCGCATGTTCAGCGAAGAACATTAATCCTTATTGCAAGTGGGATGTTGCTGTTGGCGACTGTCGTGAGTCTTTTGCTTTTTGTTCGAAAATCCATCTCGGTACACCTTTTAATGCATATTTCTTTCTCAACGAAGCATATCATCATTGACTTCGTCAGGGTCATACAAGCATTTATCAATTCCATTCACGTAAAGACGGACGGTGCTACCGCTTACTACGAAGGGCTTTCAAATCCACTCATGGTCTCGAAGACTGCTTTGTACGTGACTCAAACCCTTTTGGGTGACGGCATGATTGTAGGCATTTCTTGGCGATACGATACTGTTCTATCCAAGTCTTTCTAACGAATTTGGCTTTCTCACTGTAGATTTGGAGGTGTTACATCGTGTACAGTAAGAAACGGTCTATAATTATCGCACCTGTTATCGTCCTCGTAACAAATGCATGTTAGTGATATTCGTTCCATTTCCGACTCACTGATATTGAGATATCAACAGGCGCTGGGTATATCGTAGTGTGGACTCTATCGCAGGCGTCTCCAGGGTCCAACATCTTCCACACCGCCTCATCTTGGATTACAACTTTCTTTGTCTTGACAATGTGTATCAATATTTCGTGCACAGGTGCATTTGGTATGGTATAGGAACTCTATCTGTATTTCTCATCCTCGATTTTAAAGCTGCAATTGCATGGCGCATTCTGATGACGCGAAGCTCGGCTCACACCTCTCGTAACCTCCTGCCCGTCGCGATCGTCATCATCGAGAATGGTTTGATATACTCTCTCGGAGTCCTTGCTCTGCTCATTGCATACTTGACCGGGTCCAATGGACAGTATCCTGCGTTGGACGTCGTTGTCCCTCTTGTGGTGAGCTTTGATCCGACTTCCCGAATGCTTGGAATCTCTGACTTTTTGCTTTCCAGGGAATAACATTTTCGCTCATCATTCTTCAGATCCGGTTCCACCTCGGGTCATCCAGTACTCCAGGTGGCACTACCATTGGTTCAGAGAGATCTGCCGTACACTTTTGGACGCCTCGCGCTCAGCACAACGAGAGGTTGGACATAACATACCCCATGAATTCGATGGCAATCCAGATCACGGAGGAACGGGAGAGCGACTTTGCAGATAGTGAGGTGCAAGGGAAGAAGGATATAAGTGGTTTAACTTCATTGCTCTCACCCTCCCAAGAATGAGACTGTCAGGAGTATCTTGACGACTGACTTGGTTTGCTCAGGGAGATATTTAAAAAAATTCTATCTATTCCATTGGGTCCCGTTTGTAGGGCTAAAATTCTCAGATGATGAAATGATTGAATGGGGAATAGATTTAGCTATTGTGTACAAAGGCGAGCGCGCCGATGGTATGGAAAACGCTCGAAGTGGAAGGAAAAAACTAATGTCCACTGACCAATTCCGTGAATAAGAACACTATGTATTACCTCCTCACCATTGGATTCTGTTGGGAATCCTTCATAAATTAACTCCAAAAAAAATACTGTGCTTGCAGCTTGACGGGAACTGCCAAGTGCCGACGACGACAAGGAAACTGATCAGTGGAGCAGAAGTGATTGATATCGCTGTCACTTTCAGGTTCCATATTTTTGGAGGCCCACTGAGCAGACAGCTGTCGAGGCATAAGCGGATACTGTCTTGCACCATCACGCATCGAGAGAACAGGTAGGACCCCGGGTGGCATTCTTGTTGCTGACGTTGATACGCTAGAGGTGGCTCTAAGTGCCGAGCACAACACCAAAAACACAACCTCTAGAGCAGGGGTGCTGGAGCTAGTATGTTCGGTCGGTAGAGTCGGGTCGGGGATTCGTTCGGTAACGAGAAGGTAGTGCCGCGACCGACAACTACGTGCTTCAAGAGCCACACGGGACTCTGACAATATACGAGGGCGGGCGAGAGGGACGAGCAAGGAGACAAGTACGAACGCGAACGAGGCCGAACGACAAGGAGGACGAGTTTACGAAAGTCGGCAAAGACGATTTCAATGGTTGAGACGAGTGCGAGTGAGCTCTGAACTGTGGGGTGCGAAAGCTGGTTTATTCCAGAGTTGTGTGTAGGTTTTTATAGTAAACTGAGCCCCTAAGTAAAATATCGAACGAGAAATGAGAGTAAATGTCGAATGGGCGCCAAGCCCTAGCGAACAGAGAAGATAAGAAGGTAGGTGAGATGTCCATATGGGTTCCGAAGGTGATAAGGTAAAAGTTAATCAGCGATGGCGAAATCCCGAACGTTCGGGATCCGTCGCCCGAGTGTAGGTAGCAGGAACAGGCATTGGAGAACCAATGAAAATAAGGAAGAAGTAACGTACGACCAGGGTGGCCAAGTCATGGTGCAAGATCGCGTTTGACCGACCACGCGGAAGTTGGGAAGATAAGCGATAAGGACCGACCGACTCACGGAGCACATCGGCCGACACGGACTACTGGCTCCGATCTCGTAAACACCTATCGTAACACTCCTGTGTGGTCATGGTAAGTACGTGAAGTGTGGGCGAACTGACCCAAGTGCTGCCGAACGTCCTTCGGTGGGTTGTGGTCGGTCGGGTAGGGACCGACCGTGTTCGGTAATAGTCGGCGTCTTTGGTACTCGTCTAGTGCTGTTCAGTATCTCCCCAAAGCCTCCTGAATACCTCCCTCGGACCCTAGCGCGGGTGCCTGCTCATCATCTCCTCCCTACTGAAATCCTGACTGTCCTCAGTCAGTGGTCGGTGGTCGGTGGCTATGAGTCGGAGCGGAAAAAAATGGCGTGGAAACGCTGCACGTGAGTCAGGGTGCGTGGCGTGTGGATGTGGGAAAGAGTCGGCAACAAGCGATGGCGTGGAAAGAAAGACCGGAGCTGTGTCGGCAAAGTCCCGTGGCGTGGAAAATGGAGCGGAGGTGTGGAAAATGTGGCGGTGTGGCGAGTTATGTGGGAAAAGGATCGGTAATGAGCGGTCGTAGAAAGGACCGGGTCGGCGCGCAAGAGAGACCGGGGCTGAGTCGGCAAAGTCCTGTGGCGTGGCAACTGATTAAGTGAGGAAGTGGCTGAGGCCTAGAGTGCCCCAACTAGACGCTGGCGTGAGAGCGGGTCGGCAAAGAGCGGTGGCGCGTATCGCGGCCTCTGCCGAGCGCAGTGGCACGGGGCTTTGTCAGGTGACCACAATCACCTGCCGATCGTTGATTCTCCAGCGACTAAGTCCTTCATCGCCATCCTCCTGCTGCTTCGTCTCCTCGTCCGAACCTTTTCGGCCTTCCCAGCATGTCCTCCATCCTCTCTGTCCTCAAAGCCAAGCTCGGGGAGTACATGCTTGCCCTTCCAGACGGTGCTGCCGAATACGAAGATTACGAGGCCTGGGGGCAGGGGTTCGCCAAACGAGTGGTAAGTCGGTCCTTCCCCTTGCCTTCTGCTGGCTGCCGACATCCTTGCAGGCTGTTTTCGACCGTTCGGCGCGTGGGCAAGACGTGCCCGAACTCGCGGCCTGGGGGTCGCGCATCTTGCCGCAGCGTGCGGCGCGCGTCGCAGCGCAGCAACAACAACAGGCGGCCGAAGAACAGGCCCTAGCGGAGGAGAGGGAGCGTGTAGCTGTCGCCGAACAGGAGGCTGCCGAGGCTGAGGCGACGCGGGCTGCTGCTGTTCGGAGGTCGGCTGAAGCTGATCGGGAACGGCGCCGGGAGGTACTGGTGGACGCAATGTTTGATGGCTCGCTCGATCCTGAAGAGGGTGAGCGTCAATTGGCTGAGCTCGAGGCTGAGTCCGTCGTCCCTCTCCCTCTCTTCCTTCCCTCTCCTCCCCCCGATACTGCCGCCTCATCCTATCGTCCCGACCCTTCTGCCGCTGATTCGGAGCTTGCGTCCGCAACCGATGCCCTGGACCGAATGAGCGTGGGTCTGGTCGCCTCCGCCGCCCCGACCGACGTTAAGGGCCAGAAGTCGGCCGCTGCTGTTGTCGTCGAGTTCGCTCGCCAACGGACGCCACCTCGTGGACGCGTCGTCCTTCCGCTCGGCCCTGGTGATGTACTGGTGCGTTCCCTCCCTCTTGCCGCCGCTTCCCATTGCTGACCATCCTTCTTCTAGGCCGACTACGCTTGCCATCGCTGTGCGACCGCCTTCCAGACCAAGGCGTTCCGGTGTTACCAGCGACCTGGGCTGGTGTCGTGCACTAAGTGCACCAGGGAGTCGAAGGGGTGTAGCTTTCAGCCTGGGTGGATGCCGACGGAGAAGGGAAAGTCGAAGGGGAAGGGGAAGTCGAAGGAGCAGTCGGCGCCGAAGTCGGAGGAGAAGGAGCGCCCCTTGAAGCGTCGTAAGGTGGAGGTGCTTGTCCCCGAACGGTCGGTCGGGGAGAGTATCGCACAGAATAAACGTGAGTGATTGTTCAGTCAAGATTCGGTGGTAGCTCATCGTTTTGCAGCCGTTCGGAACAGGAAACCGGTCAAGCGCCTGCCGACCACTACCAAGGTTGTCCCTATCCCTTCCCGTCCTTCCTGTCCTCGTTCGGCCGCCTTTCCTGCCCTGTCCGACCTGTCTCGTCTGTCGCCGACCATTGCCCAAGGCATCGCCTCCGAGATCCGGTACCGGATCGCTGTCGCCGAGGGTTCGCGCGCCTCGTTGGCGCGTTCGATTGCGATGTGGCAGGCCGAGCTGGAGTCCCTCGAAGCGCGTTCGGGTCCTGCGACTTCGGACGTGGTGATGGTCGAGGACTCGTCGCAGTCGGAAGATTCGGACATGTCCGAGTCGGGGGATTTTGTACCCGACGAATAAATTCGGGGTTTTGTTACAATAGTTAGAATGTAAATAGAAGGAGATGAAACTGTCCTGAATGAAATGTGACGTTCGGTGAAGCCTAGAAGCACCATTCGGGAGATCGGTCGGTGAAATGTCTGTGTAAAGATGTGCTTGTAAGCGAAGCGTTCGGTCGACGTGAAGAACATAAATTGAAATATTAGGGGAAGCCTCAGTATGTCATCACAGGCATAAAACCCTATGGTTTTGCGCAAATCGGAAGAAGTCCTTAATGCGACTTGGTACTTGAAGGAATGATGGGAAAATGATAGGCCGAATATTCGGTCGGCGTTCGGTCGGTGGCAAAAGTACTAAAATGTGGAAATGATTGGGTGTCAGTCCATGTCTGTGACGAATAAGCAAAATAACGAATGGGTATATCTGTGCATCCTCCTCCCTACTGAAATCGTGACTGTCCTCAGTCACCGACCAAAGAGAGCGATGGGTGGGAGGGTGGGATCTAGTCGGAGGTCGCCGACGCTGCGTCGTCGTCTTCCGCCGATTGGACTGAGTTGGTGTCGGTATCCTCTTTATCGCATCATCATCTCGGCATCGTCTTCGCTCGATCGGGATTCTTCCATGGCCCGAAGGCGTTCTTGCGAGATGTCGAGGAGGGCTTCAAGGTCGGTGAGCTTCAGAGATCTGCGAGCAAAGTAAGGAATAACACGGAATGCTGCCACTGGCCGATCAAAGACCGATCCGTCCAGTTCGGCCAAAATATACGCTCCCCCTCGGTTCCTAGAAATCACCAGCAATGGTCCTAAGTACCGTGGTCGCATCTTCCGATTGAGCGCCTTTTCTATGGCTGTGTTGCGCATCAGGACGAGCGAGCCTCGGTGGAAATTGAAGTCGCGAAGGGTGGCTGAATGCTGCTGTTCGAATCGGATGGCGGCCTGAACACGGGCACCGACTACTGAGCTGCGAAGGTGGGCGAGGTCCGATCGGCGTTTCTGCAAGGCAATGGCACGTTGGGCGATGAGGTCGGTGGTGCTGAGGGGTGTGGTCGGCGATGGCAGGAGGTAGGTGGCTTCGGCGATGTCGAGGGGAAGGAGGGGATGGGTGCCGGTAGCTGCAAAATACGGGGAACAACCCATTCGGCGCCGAACGGTAATGCGATCAGCCCAGAATACGAAATGAGCTGCACGATTCCACTTGGCCTGGTCTCCATCAACTGCCTTGAACAGGGCCTGCCGAACGTCGAAGTGAGGCCGTTCGGCGATGCCGTTTGCGCGTGAATTGTAGCCCGAAATGCGGATGTGCCGAACGTGGTACTTCTTCGCCAACTGGTCTAGCGCTTTGACGAATGCCGGGCCGTTGTCGGAGACAATTTCTACTAGCGTTCCCCATCGACACAGGATATCCTCGAAGATCCAGTCGGCAAGGGATGAGCTTGTTTCGCGTCGGAGCATTCTGAATTCGGGGTAGTGCGATACCGAACAGCGACCTTGAACAAGATACTTGAAACCGCCAGCAGTCGGCATGTGCATGGTGTCCATATACATTTTTGCGAAGAGTGGTGCTGGTGTGGCGACGGTCGGGGGAATAAGGACGTTGCGGGTCTGGCGGATCTGGCAAAGGTGACACGTCCGAACGAACCAGGAAATGTCTTGCCTCATGTGCGGCCACCAGAAGCGTTCGGCGACCAAGGCGGTCGTGGCGTAGAATCCCTTGTGAGCAACATCGTCGTGGGCAGCAGTGAGAATCGCGATCCGACTGGAGGGTGCTGCAACAATCTTGTGTCGGCCGTGCGAGTCCTTTCTCCACAGCTTGTCGGCTGCGATGAAGAATTCAGTGCAATATCGCAGGAAGGTGGCATATTCGGAATCAGAGAGAGAAGGGGGCCGAACCAATGTTCGGTGCCAGTCGCGGACCGACCAAAGGCGTTCTTCGGCTTCCAAGGCTTTCTGCGATCTTGGGATATTTGAATAGTCGATGCTTGAATCTTCGTCGGCTGAGTCGGCGTCGGTCGGGTGGTCGTCTATGAGGGAGGAGGTGAAGATGGCGGTCGTCGATACTGATGCGGAGGATGGGAACGTGTTGTTGATCTGATGGAGGAAGCCGTAGAGATTGTCGATCCAGTCGTCAAAGTCGTCTTCGGGTTCGGGTCGATCAGAGGGTTGTGGTGGTCTTCGGGAGAGTCCATCGGGGCCATGAGAGGTGCCGGGGACGTGGACGAGTGTGAAATGGAAGGTGAGAATGGATACGATCCACCGATTGATGCTGGCGCTAGGTTCGAGATCCGGGTTAGTGAGCATGCCCTTGATGTAGCGTGCGTCTACTTCAACTATCAGATTCCGAACGCCGATGAGGTACATTTTGAGTGATCGGAGGGCGCGAAAGAGGCCGTAGAGTTCGAGCTTGGGCTGGGAGAATCGCGATTCTCGGTCGTTAAGGGTGATGGAGCCGAATCGGGCATAGTACCGAACTCGGGGATTGTCGAGCGCACATTGACAAAGATGGAAGCCGACTGCGATTTGGGAGGTGTCGACTGCAAGGATGACGTTGGCCGCCGAACTATAGTCGATCGGTCGAAGGGCTGGCGATTCGAGAAGTGCCGATCGGAGGTCGTCCTGGGCCGCTATCTGGTCTGGGCCGAACACGAATGGGAAATCCTTTGCGCGTCAACATCGTCAGTGCGTGCGCTCTGTGTGCAAAATTCCGAATGAAGATCCGAACGACACCGATCGTCCCTAAAAATGCCCGAACATCCGAGAGATCCCTGCAAGGTCCCCACTTCATAATCGACTCTACCCTAGACTCATCGGGCAACCTTCCTTCGTACGTGCAGCGATGGCCGACAACCGTGATTTCGGCCGCGCAGAGTGTCGCCTTGTGTCCCGAAAATGTTCCTCCGCTGTACTTCATCCGCTGAACCACCCGATTGAGGCCTTGAAAGTGCTCCCACACAAACCGTCGTATGCCGGGGTTGTCGGGGTGCGTCTCGAAGCTGCCGTTCGGAAGTTCGTATCGGGTCGGTGGGCCCCGAATCGGGACATCGTCGATGAAAGGAATGGTGGTGTCTGGGATTTCTGGCTGGAGGATGTGGGTGACGTCGTCGTGGAAGATCGGGACCGAATTTGTCCATCCCATGGGCAGGGTGACGAGTCGGTGGGCGCCGAACGGGGTCTGGAATGTGGTGAAGTCGCGTGAAGATTCGGCGAGTCCTCGTTCGTCATAGCCGACATAGAGGTCCAGAATGCCGCCGCAAGCGCGAGCTGCAAACTGTTCAGCGATCTGATCAGTATATGGGGGCACACCTGAATGCTGGATGGTGACGGCGTTCAGGGGTTCGAGGCTGTGAACGATTCGGAGTTTGGTGCCAGTGGAGGTGCTATTCGTCTTCTTGACGACTGTAAACCAACGCGATCGGTAGGAGGAATTCGACGGCTCATAGACTCCAGCAGCGATCTTGGTTTTGATGAGTCGGCATACTTCATCGTAGATGCCGGGTGGAATCGGAATATTGCGTTGAACCCAGGGCTTGTGTTCGACAACCGGCATATTGACTGGAGGAAAGAAGTCCTCGCGGAAACGTCCGCGTTCCGAATCATCCCAGGCAAATCCCATCTCTTGTAGGCACATGAAATGGTGCATGAGCTGTCGTTCGGCCGGCCAAAGGAAGTCGTCCGAGTGGACTTTGTCGATAAGGTCGCGTCGTTCGGTGTGTATCTGCCGGTCGGTGGAATGGTGGAGGATTCGGCGTCAGCATTGGAAGGGTAGCGAGAGGGTCACCGATGATGTTCCGAACGATTCGGAACTTTTCGGGGAGGTCGGCCAATACTGGTCGTGTTTTCTGAGCGACTGGTTTGTACTTGCGCTTGGCGGCGAAGATAGCGACCGGGTCGGCGATATTAGTGGGATGGAAAGAACCGGGTGCGACTGAGGAAAAGAAGGACGACATATCGGAATCGAGATTGTTTTTGAGATGATTTTCGGGCCCTAAATCGGAGGCCATAATGTATTTGAGACAAAGATCGCGACGAGAGGGAAATGGAGAATGGAAATCTGAGGATGCTTCGATAAGTGGGAAATTGGGGGTATCATGATCGGTGGAAATGATCAGTGCAACTTCTCCTTGATCTTGGATCAATTCATCGAGTCGCGAAAACCCGCTTGTCTTCGGTGCAGAACTCGAGGAGGTCCTCGCCTGATCGTTGGAATGGTGGCTCGTCGTCCCGTGTTTGGATCGCTGATGGTGATCGTCTGGTCTTCGTTCGAATAATTTTTGACGACACTTTCGGTGAGGATGTCGAAGGGCCGACCGAGGAGAACGTCGTAGGCGGGGTTCCGAATGATGTGGACTTGGAGGTACAGGGTGATGTCGCCGATGAGGAATGGAACGTTGCGCGCGAGGCCCAAGGATCTGTCGATTTCGCCGTTCGCCGACTGCATGTTCAGGACGATTTCGGGATCGTAGATGAGTGCCAGTTCGTTGCAGATGCCTTCGGACATGGCGATGACTTGTGAACCAGGATCTATGATGCATTCGACTTCCTGCTGGTGATCGACGAGGGGAACGATGGATCTTAGAGCAGATGATTCTTTAGCGACTATCAACGGCTGAGGAACCTGACCGGGCTGAAGACTTTTCAGATATGTCTCATATGTGTCGGGGATGATGATCGCGCCAGGCGGGGGTGTTTCCGGTTGGTGCAGGACATTGACGAAGGAGGAGACAGTCGGTCGAGTCGGTGGTTCGAGGTCGTCGATGGCATAGGGTAGATCGGTCTTGGTAGAAGGTCCGAACATTGCTGGCGTCCTTGGCAGGTGATCGGCGGGCCGACGTGGCTTCCCTGACTTGCGAACGGACTTCGGCGGAGAGAGAGAGTAGTTCGCGCTGGGTAAGCGTCACCTGGGTGGCCATCGCCCGATTGTAAACCTCTGCGGCTACCTTCTCGTCGTAGATCGGCGCCGTAGTCTTGTAGGCCGGAGCGTCCTTCTTCGCCGATGGTATCTTCGCCGGGGCTCCCATGTTGCGTTCGTGTGGCGGTGCATAGGTGGCGTCCGGCGCTCTAGCGTATGGATGAATCGGAGCATCGTCCTTGGCTGGTACTGGTGGCGGTTGTTGAGTCGGGGTGGTCGGTTGGGGTTCGGGTTCGGGGGTGTCGGTCCTGGCTCGTCGTTCGGGGGCTGGTGATGGAGTCGGTGCCGAACGCCCGGTCTGTGCCATCTCGCGTGCCCTGGCGCCCCGCGTTCGGAGCGCGAATAGTTCGCGTTCGAGGCTGGCGATCCGCTGGACATCGGTGAGCTGATAAGTCGGGGTGACGTCTAGTAGTGAGGGCGAATCGTGTCGAGAAGCTATCGTCATCGGGTGAGTCGGCGCCGCATTCACCGTAAACATCATCTGCCCGGTCGCAAGCTGGCCTGGATTCCTGCGGTGCCATTCGTCAACTCTGTCCTTCAGGTTACCACCCGTGATTTCTCTGGGTACGAATGCCCCGCTCGACAATACAACCTTCCCATCGATATTCCTCTTGCATTTGCCAATCCGGATGTATTCTGTGACCTCAGGACAGGCTCGCATGAAGTGTTCGGGACTGCCACAGAACATGCAGTTGTCGCCGCCTTGTCCTGGCTGACGGGATGGTCGGTTGGCTGGCCTGGACGTGCCTTGAGCTGCGATGGCCTTGACGAAGGTGTCGGTGAGGCGTTCGAACATGGTCGCCAGGTCTTCGGCCTTGATTGCGTTGGAGGGCGGTGCGGCGGGAGCTGTTCGGGAAATGTCGGTCGAGGTAGTGCTGTAGGCGGCCGTTGTGCCGTGCAAAACGAATCGGGCCGCGTCGTGGATGTCCTGGAGGTTGTACGGGTCGTCTGGAAATGGTCGGGGAACTTTAGTTGTAGACGCTGAGAGATTCTGCCCATAACTCCGGTTGGAATCCTCTGGCAAGGCGCGTCCTGTTCGGCACCGAGATTCGTGTCTTGCTGAGGAGGAATACCGTGATCGCCAGGAATCGCCGATGATAGTCGCCGAGTTCGCTGAGAGACAAGATGCCGATCCTACTTGTTTCGCCGACTAACTTGTCCATATCCGATACCGACCATTTGCGTTCTTCCTCCGATCCGGGGTACAGCCCGTAGACTTCGTCACAAAACTCCTTGAATGTCTTCGCGTTGTCGGTGAAAGTGGTGAGGGATTCCCAAAGCTCGCAGGTGTCAACGTCCAGAATCGGCAAGCGTGCTTCTTTTGTTCCTGTTCGTCTACCACTGCCGACGAACGAAGTGGAAGTCCAGATCGGCAAAGTATCGTCTTAGTTCGCGGGGTTGATGGGGGTCGAAGGTCGAGGCTGTCCGATCTCCTCGAGCGGGCATAGATGGGGTTGCCATAGTGATAAAGTGAAAGGTGGGGGAGAAGGTGTTGTTTGCGAAGGTGATCGGAGATGGAGTCGCTGGTTCGAAGGAGAGTTCTAGAGTAGTCGGTCGGACGGTCGGCGTCCAAAAGATGGGGCTGCGTGGGATTAACGGGGAGATCGAGTCGTGGAGCGATGGTATAGGAGACGGGGGTGACTGTTCTAATAGTGCAAGGTCGAGGATGGGGGAAATCGGCGGGAGTAGCGATCGGTTCGGCGACGAAGGTGGGGTCAAGAAGAAAGTCGAGTCGGGTGGGGGCGAGAGCGATGGCGAAGATTCGAGGTCAAGATATTGATGATGGGATAGATGGTCAGGGACTATATCAGCGTCTCCGAACAGACTTCGGTCGGCAGCGGTCTCCTGAGTGTTGAAGCTGTCGATAACTGCTTGCCGTTCTTCGCGCTCCGCTGTTGGTCGGGAAGAGCGACGTAGATTCCTTGAGGTAATTTTGAATACTAACCCCTCGCGGTGGGCTCCAAAATGATACGCTAGAGGTGGCTCTAAGTGCCGAGCACAACACCAAAACACAACCTCTAGAGCAGGGGTGCTGGAGCTAGTATGTTCGGTCGGTAGAGTCGGGTCGGGGATTCGTTCGGTAACGAGAAGGTAGTGCCGCGACCGACAACTACGTGCTTCAAGAGCCACACGGGACTCTGACAATATACGAGGGCGGGCGAGAGGGACGAGCAAGGAGACAAGTACGAACGCGAACGAGGCCGAACGACAAGGAGGACGAGTTTACGAAAGTCGGCAAAGACGATTTCAATGGTTGAGACGAGTGCGAGTGAGCTCTGAACTGTGGGGTGCGAAAGCTGGTTTATTCCAGAGTTGTGTGTAGGTTTTTATAGTAAACTGAGCCCTAAGTAAAATATCGAACGAGAAATGAGAGTAAATGTCGAATGGGCGCCAAGCCCTAGCGAACAGAGAAGATAAGAAGGTAGGTGAGATGTCCATATGGGTTCCGAAGGTGATAAGGTAAAAGTTAATCAGCGATGGCGAAATCCCGAACGTTCGGGATCCGTCGCCCGAGTGTAGGTAGCAGGAACAGGCATTGGAGAACCAATGAAAATAAGGAAGAAGTAACGTACGACCAGGGTGGCCAAGTCATGGTGCAAGATCGCGTTTGACCGACCACGCGGAAGTTGGGAAGATAAGCGATAAGGACCGACCGACTCACGGAGCACATCGGCCGACACGGACTACTGGCTCCGATCTCGTAAACACCTATCGTAACACTCCTGTGTGGTCATGGTAAGTACGTGAAGTGTGGGCGAACTGACCCAAGTGCTGCCGAACGTCCTTCGGTGGGTTGTGGTCGGTCGGGTAGGGACCGACCGTGTTCGGTAATAGTCGGCGTCTTTGGTACTCGTCTAGTGCTGTTCAGTATCTCCCCAAAGCCTCCTGAATACCTCCCTCGGACCCTAGCGCGGGTGCCTGCTCATCAACGTGCCAACGGCAAGCGCCGTGTTACAGCTGGTGTCAAAACTGTAGACACGGTTTTGAGTTTCTTCCGCTCAGGAACTTTGTTTACATTTGGAGCGGGACAAACAAGTGCAAATGACTACATGGGCCTATTAGCACTTGAGCACAATGTGGGCGCTGAACACCTGGTATTGTCGGTGCCACCAGTTGCCCTTTTCGATGACTGGATTCCGTGCATTGGAGCAGATATTTCAAACATGACTGTCAGTGACGACGACCATCTATATTTCTATTGCGCACAGGCCCATCAGGTTGTTTTCACTTGTTTGTCCTGCTCCAAAGGTAAACAAAGTTCCTGAGCAGAAAAACCTGGAAAAGTGTCTACAGTTTTGACACCAGCTGTAGTCACCTTTGTTGTTTGTGCTTGTATGCGTGGCAGCGTATGCGTGCCGTGGGAGCAGGCACGTCCAAACTGGTTGGCACTTCAATGTCGCTGACGCTCACGAAGACGAAGAATCACGTCCTGGAGCTTCATTAGCCAAGCTATCAGCGCGCTAGGCATTATTCATGATGCGTTGACGGGCACAAATCATGGGCCATCTTCAGTGCTCTGCAAAAATGTTATGTGAGATTGCTCATCTGATTTGGAACTTGATGTCGGTTTGAGACCGCTTCGAAAGATTATTCTGGGAACTCTCCAAGACACAGATTATTATGGGGCGCCGGTGTTGAAGGATAAAGAGATGAGGTGGGTCCATGGAATATGCTGACTACCATGGCTGCAAACCAAACCCCGGAGCATTCTCCTCGTACTATCGCCATCGTAGGTTCATAGATATTTGTCCATTCAGAATGCAATATTGACTGGGATACAGGTTGGTATCACAGCTCAGCTGCCCTCTGGAGAGTGGTCTACAGAGGATCTCACTTATGTGACATTTTGGGACTTCCTACTCGACAAAGGTCAGGCATGCGAGAATATATCGTCCGCAAAGCTTGAACCAAATCCGTGGGTTTTTACCCCTGAGATCGTATTTTTCTACTACATCCTCACTGTTATCGCATTTCATGTTATCCGCCTTTTGATGCAGCTTCCGCGACTCTGGCATGAAATCGTCATCGCCCGAGCGAGGGGCTTTTCTCAAACAGCTGGAAAGCTTCGACAACATCTCATTCGGTGTCAGCTCCAAGGATGCTCATGTCATGTCATTCAACGCCAGGCGGTTGATGGAGCTATCGTTTCTTGCCATGCAGGACTCCAGAATCGACTTCAAGGGAAGAGACATTGGCTGTTTCATGTGCGGTGACGATGGACTCGAAAATCAGGTGATTCTGGCACGGCTCGTCGTTTTCACCGCTCTGACACTAGTATGCTTCGGGTTTGACAGGATGCACTGAATGCTGAAGGAAGCTTTGCATACCTTCCAAGCGCTGTGGCCAACCAAATTTCGCACACACTCAATATCACGGGACCCTCGGTCATTCTCGATACAGCTTGCAGTTCTTCTCTTACCGCTCTCCATCTTGCTATCAATTCAATACATCAGGGTGATTGTATGGCTGCAATTGTTGGTGCTTGTCAAAGTAATCGTCGGTATGTCATGTGGCTTCCCATGCCGAAATACGTGCACTATCCAAGACTGCTTTTTTAAAGACTTTCCGATTGGATCAACTATCATTGTTTGTTTGTTGTTTGTTAGTTATCATTAACGTCTAACGCGGCATGCCGCATACCTAGACGTGTACGTACTTGTATGTATCTATAGTAGTGGAGTGTGAACTGGGTCTGTGTCTGTGCGCTGCATTGTCCCTTTTGGGGAACGTGTGGACCTCATGGAGGTTGGGTCGTAAAACGAGGGATTAGGGAAGTGGTAAGGTAAGTATAGTACTTATCGTGTGTGCGCGATGCAGTCTCATGCCGTGTTTAGCCAGCGCCTCATGGCGTCAGCCATCTGTCTTGTCTCGTTTCCCATGCGTGCCGTGCGTCTCGATTGGTGTGTGATTCGTCTTGCGCTTGGTCCGTTTTGAATCCCCGGATCATCCAGTCCCTGTCGGCTTGTCCTTGGCAGTTCCAAATCTCCGAAGACCTTTCGGAAGCGCTGTGTCTCGTTGATGTATGCGAAAAGGTGTTTGAAAAGTTTTCTGTTCGAAAGAAGCATGGAAAGATCTCTGCTCATTCTGCCAACCGCTTGCTCAAGGCGGTGACGACTCTCTGCGTAGTTTTGGCACTGGAGGAGGTAGTGTGCGACCGTCTCTTCGCGTTGCCCACACGCGGGACAGGTCGGGGTCTTGAACTCATTAGGACGGATGCGGTGAAGATGTCGTTGTAGAGGTGCGTGTCCTGTGCGTAACTGAGTGAGGATGGCTACGTGTCGTCGGGGTAGATTCGCAGTGATCTTTCTGAATTGGCTCGATGGTGCCGTGGCATCGATCTTTCGCAGTTTCGGCCACCTTATTGATTCGGTGAGACTTTTCTTCCAGCGCTTCTTGAGGTCCTCATTGAATTGTTGCTTAGCCGCGGACTTGCTGATGGGGAACTGTCCCCTCATCGCCCTCGGTAGGAGTCTTTCTTCATTCGATCTTCCATGCGCTGCCTCTTTCGCTTCCTCGTCACTTCGCTCGTTTCCCTCAATCTCCACGTGCCCTGGTACCCATCGCAGTGTGGGGATTGCTCGTCCCTCTCGTTCGAATTCATCGGTGATGGTCTTGTGTATTGTGTCGACTAGGTATGATCCTGGGGTGCTGCGTGTGAGTGTTGTGGATCGGATTGCTGCAATATTATCGAGTGCGATGGATGTAGATTGGGATGGGGTTTCGTGTTTGATGAGCTGTAATGCAAGGTGTATGCCAGTAAGTTCTGCTTCATACACTGTATGTTGGTTTGCTCGTCCGAGATGCTTGTGCATTACCGATACTTCTCGGCCGTTCCTGTGCAGTACGGCTGCTGCTCCAACTCCTCCATCTATTAGTGAGCCATCAGAATATACTTGGATCTCGTCATTGTTAGCTTGTTCGTCTTCGATGGCAGCATCCTTATTTGGTGCTATCCTTGTAGGGATTTTGGATTCCCACTTGGGGTTGAATCGGATCGTTTGGATCTCCTCGTACATCTCTGGGTGAATGGAGAAGGCATCGTGTAGTAGTTTATGAAGGGGGGAGCGGTCCGGGGTGCGTGTTTCGGCCATGGCTGCTGAAAGTGCGTGCCAATATAGTGGGTGTTCACCTGGCAGTGTAGCAATGCGTACTGCTTCATTGTGACATTTTTTGTCGACAAGGAGGCTGAATGGAAGGAGATCTGCATGTGCATCAAGGGTGTCAGTAGCGGTGGTGCGCATGGCTCCAGTGATGTGTATGGCGGCTTGGCGCTGGACTCTTGCTAGCTTCGCGATCGTCCCTTTGGATCCTTTCGTCTCACATGATGGTGGGGTCAGAAAGATGTCTACTCCGTAGAGCATTCGTGGCAATGCGACGCTGATGTAGAACTGCCGCATATATTTTGCCGACACACCCTTGGAGGGACGTGCCAGTCGCCGGTACTGTGTGACCCATTTTGTGCCTTTGGCTAGGGCAGACGCAGCATGCTCTTTGAAATTTAGTTCTTGGTCGATAATAATGCCCAAGAACTTGTGTGATTTCGATGGGTAGATGTGCGTACCTCTGAGCATTATGCTCGGTCGTTCCAGCGCTTGGTATTTGAACTTCTTTTCTTTCCCTTTCGCTTTCCGCGCTTCCTCTCTGGTGTGTGCTCGTCGTCTTGCCTTGACCTTCCTGCGTTTCCTCGTGAATCCCATGAGTGCGAACTTATCGACTGCAAAACTGCAGTTGTGCGTGGTGGCCCATGCGAAAGCGCCATCCTCGCGCTCCATCATATCTTGTAGTATTCCAGCTGCCTCCTCCATTGTGTCTGCTGTCGCAATGTATGCGGTGTCATCTACGAATGCAACGCCATCTTCGTTGTTGTAGTGCTTCGGTATTTCTAGAAGATCTGCATTGTAGAACTGAAAAAGAATGCCTGAGAGTGGGCAGCCTTGGTCTGCGCCACACGGGAACGTCAGCCATTCTGACGTGAATCCATCGAAGATGAGTTGTGTGCATCGGTGGTCAGTTTTGAGACAAATCCAGTTGGTGTATTCTATGGGTACTCCCCTCTTGCGCATGTCATGTACGAGGCGGTTGAGGTTAATACTGGGGAAGGCACCTTTGATGTCCAGGAATAGAGCGCAGGCGGCTTGCTTGTCATCCATCGCGCCGTGGATTTTGCGAGTGACGTAGTGGAGGGAATCAGTTGTCTTTCGTCCTGCTCTGCAGCCAAAGTGCATTGTCGGCAGTAGTGAGTGGAGTTCGGCAAGTTGCATTAGCTCGGTGGCTACGCAGGCGGAGAGGATTTTTGCTATAGTGCGGAGCAGAGCAATAGGTCGGTAAGCATTAGGGGATGTGTAGTCTGGTTTGCCGTGTTTGCGGAGGACGAGCGTGCGTGAGTCCTTCCATTCTTGAGGGTAAATGCCTAGAGAGAATGTCGCTCTGAAAATGGGGCCTAGAAACGGGATTAGTATACGCGCGCAATTCTTGTATACCACGTTGGGTATTCCATCGTCTCCTGGCACTTTGAAGCCCTGTAAGTGTTCAATGGCTCGTTCAATCTGTGCGTTAGTTACTGGTTGGAATGTGAAGGCGGGCTCTGGGTATACGTAGTCTGAGAATTCCTGTGCACTTGTCTCGTCCTGTGAGAAGAAGCTCTCGAAAAGATATCAACTTTTGGCCTCGTTGGTTTCCATCTCTTCTATGGTGCCATCCGCTCCTCGTCTTTTGAGTGCTGGGATTCGGGCCCGTCCTCCATCTGACGGTTCACCATCAACATACTTGTTTGCCGTCCAGATTTCCTCTCCCTTTAATTCTTCGAGCCAGTCCTCCCAGTGTTTCTTCTTCGCCTTCTCAATTTCCTCTGCGTATGCCTGTCTCGCGTCTTCGTGCGCCTGGTGGGATGTGTGGTCTGGATCCGTGCGGTGGCGGTATGCTCGTCGTGCGGCTGTCTTGTTGGTTTTCTTCAGTTCAGTGAGTTTCTCGTTCCACCACTGTTTGGAGTACGGCATTGGTTTCGTTTTTGGTACGTTCTGCTCGATTGCCTCATTGATGGCCATGGTGACATGTTGCAGCGCGCTGTGAAATGCTTGTGCGCTATGTAATTCTGGGGGCCATTCCTTGTTCGTGTCCGGGAGGTGTTTTCGTAGTGTCGCTTTGAAAGCCTTCCAGTCGACTTTGCGGAAGTTGCGGCGCGGTTCTTCGTTTTCAGCGTGGCGCTCGATGCTGAGGCATGTGAGGATTGGGAAGTGGTCGGTTTTTGGGGGTCTGTGTTCTGGGTATGTTTTGCACATAACTACTCTGTCGAGGAAGGAATCAGAGATGAATACATTGTCCGGTCGGGTGTAATTTCCTGAGTTCAGGGCTCAAAGTGTGGGGCTATACTTCTCTAAGGCCATTGCCAGACCGTGCGTGGATACCAACTCTATCAGTTTCTCTGCGTCTTCAAGGTTTGCTGTTGTGAAGAGGTGGTGATTGCGTGGTTCGTCCCACATCGGATGGTGTCGATTGAAATCGCCGAGCCAGACGCGGGCTGTTGGGGTGTCGGGGGATGAGTGTTCATTGCGTTGCATGTGGGCTTCGATTGCGCGTAGGGAGTCTGAGTGTGTGCAGTCGTTATAGATATTTAGTAGTTCCAGGACGCCGAAAGCTCCTATCAGGCGTACGGCTGTGACATCGGGTGAATCGATTGGGATGATAGTCCATTTCTCAGTTTTAATGTAGGTCCTGATCATGATGATCGACCGCGTTTTTGTTAGGTCTTGACGGTGTTTGGGGGGGTATATCGTTCTCCAATGCGCATTAGCCCTCGTGTTGCCCCATTGGTCTAGGTAGGGCTCTTGTATGCAGGCAATGTCGATGTTTTCGTCTCGTAGGGTTTCTAGCATGTCTTGTTGGGCGTACATGGACTTGTTTAGGTTCTGCTGCCAGATTTTCAGTAATGGGTATTCGGGTGATGGTTCTCTGTTCATTGGGAAGGGTTAAGGAAATTGTTACCGTCTTGAGGGTGAGCGCTCTGGCCCCTCTGCGTCCCCGTGTACTGTGAACCTGGCATCGGTGTGTTCTGCCTCGTTGGGAACTCTGACCATCCTCGGCCTTGAGAGCCTATGGGCGGGTTTGCGTTGTGCATGGCACTGGTATTTCTTCTTCGCAGTACAGTGTGCCATCGATCTCCTGCGTTTTCGTTTTGACTCTGTTGTGTTTTTGCGGTCGATGGGTGCTGTTCCCAGGTCCATTGGACATCGTCTACAGGGTAGAAGCAGTAAGTAGCCTTGGGGTCTCGTTGTTTCAAGCACTCTGCTTCTTCACGGAAGTTTGGGCACGTTCTGTCCCATGACGCGTGGCCTCCCACTTTGCAATTTACGCACCAATAATGGTTCGGATTCTGCTCTGTGCACTCTTTTGTCACGTGTGTCTTTCCACACGTTCCGCATGTTTCTCCGTCTTGTTGGCAGTGCGCTGCAAAATGCGGGCCTATCTGTTGGCATTTCATGCACCTTCGGGGCTCTTGCTGGGGTTTGCGTCCATAGACGAGCTTGCCCACTACGATGATTCCATCACGGATTGCGGCGTTGGCTGCGCGCGCCGACCTAAACTTCGCAAGGATGTGTGCTGTTCGTTGGCTCTCTGATCTTCTTTCGATGGGTTTCATCCACTTGGTAGAGACCAGTTGGCCTGGGTCGAGTTGCGAGACTCCTTCGATGTGGCGATATTCGGTGGTATTTCCTGTTTTATGCGCGATTGGAACGAATTCGATAATTACCGCGTACAATTTCTCTTTGATCTGTGCTTGGCCTCCGTCGAATGCATCTTGGAATTCTTCTCGTTGCTCGCTGTCCTGCACCCATATTGCGAGCCCTTCCTCGTTGGCTTCGATGACTACTCCTCCGTTCCTGAGTATCCTAGCTCCAGTGAATTTTCCGGCTGGCTGAGTGCTCTTGTTCATCTGTTCGAGGGCTAAGTTCGCTTTCGCGACGATCTGCGCTTCAGAGAGGTCTTTGAGGTTGTGCGTAGCGTCAGAGTTACTGTCTAAGAGGATGCGTCTGCGTTGGGCTTGTTGCCTTGCTAAGTTCGATAGGTGTGTTGTGGGGAGGTGGCTGTGTACTACTGCTGCGTACGTCTGGGCGGTGTTCTGGGCATCGGGTGAGGAAGAAGATGTGTGACGTGGTATGTCTGCGGTGTCCAGTCTGTTTGTCGTGTTCTCCAGCGTCGACGTGGCTTGTCTGATCTTGTCGTGGGCTTGGTCCACCATGCTTAGTACGATAGACGTCTTCTCCTCCAATTGTTTTTCCAAGTTCGTCATCTGTGCCTCAATTTCCTCCTTCAGCCTCTCTGCCGCCGTCTCTGCCAGTTTTGCTGCCAGGGCCTGCGCCGTCTGCTCGACATGTATCCCCGTCAGGATCGCTGCGAGTGCTTGGATTCCCTCCAGTAGATCCTTCCCTTGTGCGAAGCTCGCTACACCGTAGAGAGTGTTGCTTACCGCTATCACGTCCAGCTCCTTCACTTCTTTGCTGGGGATGTATCCCCTTGCATGCATGTATTCTGCTGCTACTCCTGCGTCTAGGAAACTCGCTTTTCGTCTAATATTGTCTATGTTGTCCAGAGGTGATACTTCGGAGCGCCTTTGGGAGCTCCTCGTCCCCCCGGCCCTTGTGGGCTGGGTTGACGACTTCGACATCTTCCAGTTGTGTTCTTATGTCTTAGTAATAGTGTAATGAAGCTCAGGTAGTAGTATTTATGAGAGTAAAGCGTAGAGGTTGCCACGGCCAGATGTTGCTTGGTGTGCTGGTGGTGGTTGCCTCCAACTATCATCAAGGCGGTGTTCTTTCTCCAGACGGGCTGTCGAAACCGTTTGATGCAACAGCAAATGGGTGCGCAATTGGAACAAAGATCAGACAAAGAGTGTATACTAACATATACTATTCATCATTAGTTTTGCATGAGGAGAAGGGGCCGTGGTGATCGTGATTAAGAAGACAGAAGATGCTATACAAGATCACGATCATATCTACGCAGAGGTTTGAGGCATGGATCCAGAGCCACTAAGATGACTAACAAAACAACACAGATTCTCGCATCGGCGATAAACACTACTGGCTCTCGAGTTCCGCCTTCGTCTCCAAGTGGCGTCACTCACCAACAATGCATACTAACAGCATATAGGAAGGCAGGACTGAGCCCCGCGGAAGTCGACTATGTAGAGCTACATGCAACAGGTGAGGGCAGTCGCTACTATGCTATTTTACACTTCTTACTTGTGAGATAGGGACGTCTGTCGGAGATCCTGTCGAAGCCAACGCTGCCCGAGAGGTTTTCGCAAGCAGCCATGATGTTATGGTCGGCAGTGTGAAGGGAAATATTGGGTACGTGTATTCTCAGCGGACTCTCAGGCACTTAGCTCACACATGTTTAGGCACCTTGAAGCCGCTGCTTTTCTCGCCTCTCTTGTCAAGGCGTGTCTCATCATAGAACATGGCGTAATTCTGCCTGCGGTCAACTTGACCGATCTAAACCCAAACATCCTGTGGGATAACGACTTACATGTTCCGACCGAGGCAACCCCACTTGGCTGCAGGTCCCCGTCCGGAAGGTACATCATTTCGTTGTCCAGTTCCGGAATAGGCGGCTCTACAGGCCACGTCATATTGCGGGCTCCATCTCCTTCTCACGACAGGCGTCACCCTAGAATCTTCTCAACAACAGATACTCCTGTTTTGTGCATCGTCGGTGGGCTTTTTCCGAATACCACACAGCAGATAAGCCAGGCCATCATCTCCCATCACGAGCACTCTGATGCTACCAGTATCTTCGATACCACGGTCACACTTTGTCGTCTGACACGCCAATTTCCCTGGCGGACATATTTCACACTGCCGTTGGGTTCACCGGCGATTCCTTCCCCAAGGATCGTTCCTAGCGTCCCGCCTCCTCTCGCCTTCGTCTTCAGCGGACAAGGCCCACAGCACATCCATATGGGTCGTCAACTGTTTGCTCAATTCCCCGCTTTCAGAGATGGCATTCTCGAAATGGATCGAGTGTATCAAAATGCTACTGGTATATCACTTCTACAGCATACTGGTCTTTTCCTAGCAGATGCTTCTAAAACTAGTCTTGACTCTCATTGGCCTGTCACAGTTACCTCCACAGCTCTGGCTATGGTCCAAATCGCACTCTTCGATCTTTTTGCCTCGGTCGGAATCAGGCCAGATTATATTGTCGGACATTCCGCTGGTGAAACAGCAGCCGTCTATGCAAGTGGTGCCGGCTCTAAGGCCATGGCTATGGAAATTGCTATTGCTCGGGGCCAGGCCATGGTTTGCACAGAAAATCTTGGAGGCATGGCGGCCTTGGCATGTAGTTCTGAACAAGCCTTGGCGATCATCTCTAAGGTCAAGGCGAATGAAGATGGAGTACTGGATATCGCTTGTTTAAATGCGCCGGAATCAGTGACGGTATCTGGTTCATCTCATTTGCTTGACATGGCAGTTAGGTTGGCTAGATCCAAGGGCTTCTTTGCGAAAGCCATTCGCACCTTGATTCCAGGGCATTCGGCTCTCATGGACGTCTGTAAAGACAAGTACTACGCTAGAATCAAAGATGTTTTCACGCAGTATGCAGGTCCACACACTCCCCTTATTCCTGTTTTTTCAACCTGTAGCGACCACATCCTCGTCGAGGAATTTACCCCCGACTACTTTTGGAAGAACGTGCACCATCCAGTTCAATTCAGCAGGGCTATTTCAAGTCTTCTGGGCACTAGCAGGTCGTCGACTCCTGTCTTTGTTGAATTGTCTCCTCATCCTGTTTTGTCATCGTCAATATTGTCTCATCTCCAAGACGCTTCATCTTCGTCTGTGGTCTGTCCAATGGGTAGACTATCAATGCAAGACATGGAAAGTCATCCATATCACGAAATGACCTGCCTCCTAACAGCTCTCGGCGAGCTATCGATGCTTGGAATCAATCAACTCGACCTGAGCGCCATTTATGGTGCTTCGACAAGTCGTGATCCAACACTCGACCATCCCTTGGTAAACCGATCAATGCCGCCGAGACGATCTTATCCTCCATCCAGTCAGTTCAATGGCACCAATGGTCCTCTCTCTACCTCACTCCCCACAATGGATATATCAGTTCGGCATACCTTGTCTCATCATGTCATCAACGATGAACCGATATTACCGATGTCGGGATTCATTGAAATTGTCAGTATATCTTAGTTGCTCGAAGCCGGAGCGGAGACATTGTGGGACATGAATGTGAACTCAGTGCTATCTCTCAGTGGTGATGCTCCAATCAACCTCCAGCTAGAGAGAGAAGGTGTTTCCTGGTCTTTATTTTCGCGGCGGAGTGTCTCAGGCCTCCCAGATTCTGTGCTATCCGACCCGAAGGTCAGTAAATTGACCTTGTTTGACCTGATAGTGACGGACACGATACGCGACAGATTCAGCGACGAGAACATGCTCGTGGATGCATGGATACTTCGGCGATGGATTTGCCAAAAACTCCATTGCGGCTCCAGCAGATCCGACAGTGCCTGGAGCTCATCAACGCGAACAGTGTGTACCGTCATCTACCGACAGTCTAAGGATTTCCACTGATGTATCTTGAAAGCATTCTATGAGGAATTGAAACCAGCTGCCAATTTTGGCCCACACTTTCGAAGAGTTGTACAATGCCATGCATCGCCCCTGGAAGCTCTTGCCGAGATCAGAGGACTCACCCCCACAGAAGAGTAAGCTAGCTCAAGATTACCGATATACTGGTCTGACAGTTGGTTTTCAGGATGGATGGATACATTATTCATCCTGCAATGCTGGACGCTTGTCTTCACAGTATACTGCATCCCACGATGTCGCAAGAGCATAACAAGGCAGCTGTTAGGACCGCGTCCTAACACGTGCTTCGCACGTGGACAGGAGGGCTGGTCAAGTGGTTCGCTTATGACATGGACTCTGGCTCGGATTGCTGACTCATCACCATTAACATGCTGACGCATGAACTCTTACTTATGGTTCCTGATTCTTGATGCGGACAGACATTGGTTCCTGACCTGGTTCCTGGTTCCTTGATCAATCATGATGTGGACAGACATTTGATATACGATGTGGACAGACATTAGTGATCCAGTACTATAGTTAGATCGATGACGCATCTTCGCTTACAGATCTCGATCGTTGACTTCGGTACCTTAGAAGTGCACAGACCAGATCAAGATCCGGCCCTAGATACTTCTTTGTATAAATAGGCGAGATGAGCTTCTAAGAAGCTCAGCTCGTTCACCTGTAATACACTCGATCTCTACACTGCGCCCGGCGTCTGGCTACCTTCCTAGCTCACGCTTCGCGATCTTTGTCAGATCTGAGCATTGACTTTACACGGTCTGACGACGCAACGGATTCCTCTGCCTTCCAATCAGTCTCGTCTCCCTTCGGATCACTCTCTCTATTCACCCACTACTACACAGGCCTCGCCGCATATCGAGTCCTCAGTTGGGCTCCTCCCAGTGTCATCTGTTGGATGGGCGAGGATTCTCCGATTCCTCCACATCACAAAGAAGACCTCGAAGATCACCTTCTGCTCCTCTTTCAAGAGAAGGCGGACAGTGATCCCGAATTCTTACAGAGGATCCAAAGACGAACAATCGTCTTTATCCCTTGGAGTTTGCGGTTGTACGACTCAGTCGAAGTTTAGCCTAGGGATCCCCTTCGTGCTTATTGCACGTGATAGGTCTCCGACCTAACAGCAGCCTATTGGATTCCTACTTCTATTGGATGTTTTCAGCTCTATCAACGTGAACGACCTTCTGGTAGCTGGTTCTCACACGTATGCCTTCGTGACTGGACGCCAGGTTGGGCTTTTCTGACCTGCTTAGACGTTCTTGACTGATGTTTGCTGTCCCACAGATCGGCGCTCGTATGACATCACTGTTGCAGACTTGTCCGGGATCCCGATCTGCGCTATCCATCATCTTCAAGTGCGAAAGCAAACGTCCGTTGTGCCACCTCGTCAAATCGCAGGCTATGATTTCATTTTTCAACCTGTTGCTCTCCGTGGCTTGGCAACTAGTCTCCCCATGCAATTCGTCAGACCTGACAGGCACGATGCACGAGGATTGTACACCACTTTGGATTCATTAGCCTATCAGATGATCTCCGAGTCACTTGCGGGGGATCTTGTCGTGGGCAGCGAAGTACGTTTCATGTTCATGAAACTCATCGTAGTTGATCAAATGTTACCTAGGTTCACCGACGCCGATACTTTAAGCTTTTGCATAATGCTCTGGTGACCCGGAATCAGAAGTCATTGCACAATATAAATGTATTGGACATGCAGATCCGGTGGTCTGCTTATTTCGAGATAACTGACCGCGTAAGGCAGGTCCACAAATCAATATTTGCATCGTCTCGAGTGCGTAGCGACGGGTCATGATACCATCATTGGAGATCATACCCTGATGATATGATGACTCTAGGTCACTGTTGATGTCCTCTACGCCGACGGCCTCATGTCTCGTTTCTACAGCGGCAGCAATTTACACAAAACGATATGTGAAGAAGCAGCTAAATCATTTTCGGGTATGATATCGTCGGCCTGAGAGGATGGCAAACATTCGTTGAGGTTACTGGAAGTTGGTGCAGGTCAGTTCTTTCTTGGCCATGTGCATCCTTTCTCATGTGTATATCAATACCAAAGGAACGGGCCTCTTAACCAAGTACCTATTGGATCAATTGCACCAACAAAGAGATGTGGTCGCGGAATACACGGTGACCGACATGTCATCCGCTTTTGTTACCGATCTTGCCCGTAGCAGCCAGTATGATTTCGTGATCCCAAGGACATACGATCTTTCCAAGTCAGCAGCAGACCAGGGATTCACAGCCTGTTCCTACGACTTCATAGTGGCGCTTCATGCGCTGCATGTCGTTCCGGACCTCCCGTTCTCTCTATCGCATCTGTATTCTTTGCTTGAGCCCGGCAGTCGCCTTCTCGTTGTGGACCTCGATGGGACTTCCTGGAATGAGAAACCTGGTAGTTTGTGGCATGATTGCATTTTTGGATCATTCGCAGAGTGGTCTATCTATATGGATGGGAGAACTCATTGCTCTATGGAGCCTGCTGAATGGAGAATCTTACTCGAAAGGACAGGGTTCACTGATATTCACACCAGCATTGAAGAAGGAGGCGGCGGTATTGACTTCCTCTTATCCACTCAGAAACCATCAGCACCAGCCGCTCCCGTTGCGAACGGGTTATCTTCAATTGACCAGGAGGAGTTGTTCGTTCCTTATCGCTTTGGCCAGGAGGTCGAATTACGAGCGGTCCTGGAATCACTGGATCCACACAGGAAGATCACACTCCATGTGATCACAATGCACGGCCCCGATGCAGACGCCGCTTTGGGTCTGGTTTCTACGCTAGCTCGAGAGTTCGAATCGTGGTCGGTTCGGCTCTCTATCTTCGAATCTAGCACAGGTTTTGAGAATCACGCGAAATGGATTTCAAGCCATGCTGACATTTTCGGCAGAGGCGATAACATAGTCCTCTTTCCTGCGAACGGAAGTCCACGTGTACCCAGAGTCGTACCTCTTCCATCTCTTTCTACTAAGGCTGACACTAGCCGCGGAGTACAAGGGTCTTTCATGGTTGCATCGACGTCCCCGGCTGCATGCGATCAGTATCTTACCATCAAAGTCATAGCCTGGTCCACTCCACTTGCCTCGTTCGAGGGCTTTGTCGGGGAAATTGTTGAGAGCAAGCACCCTAGTGCTTGTGTAGGCCAATTCGTGGCTGGTCTTGCCATCGTTTCTCGTGATTCAGTGATCGTGGTTCACGCTGGCTGTGTTACGATTGTCAATGATCCGTCTGCGTCTCCATTTCTTGCAGGGCATGTAATCGGTGTCATAATTGGCTCATTATCCCTTGGTCCATCTCGCCTGGCCTTTCCTAAATATTCCAACTCTCCTCTACGAGTCCTGATTGCTGTCGAAGATCAAGCGCTCACCGAAACACTCCAATACTACTTTGAAGGACTCCCTTCCAATCTTGTCCAGGCATCCTTCGATTCGTATCCCAATGACAGCACGCGGCGCTTCGACGTCATAATCACGGATTCTTCAACCTTGGAACAATCTCCCTTCTTACGACGTCGACTCCCAGCCAACGGGAAGTTGATACACTGGGATTTTGTGCTGGGAAAGTACGTCGAGGAAGACGTTTGGCTGATCCGGTATGCCTTGGAAGCGGGATTGAAGTTATGCCCACAAATTTCCATGATTGAGCACGACATTATCATTCCGATGGATACTACTCAAAACATCATAACACCAAACATTCCGGGTCCATCATTGTTCAATTTCAGTAAGGCTTATATCCTACTAGGTGGCATTGGAGGACTTGGAATAGATCTTGCGGTATGGATGTATCAGGTGAGTTGGTTTCAATTAAAATGAGCACCCAGACTCAACGCGGGCATATAGAACGGTGCTAGAAACCTGATACTTACATCCAGGAGCGGGCTATTATCCAGGGTATTGGGACCGGACAGCATTACACTTACTATACGCAATGCTCGAACTTTCGTTTACCTCTGTTTGGTGAACTGTCCACGAGCGCGCTAATCCTCCTCTGGACAAAATGTCCGCCTTGCGAGCCGCGACATGCTGTCAACCTCCCTCAGCAATACTTGCCTGATTTTGTTAGGTTCTTGCTTTTCGCCCGACAATGTCTTACCTGCTCCACCGATTCTGCTTACCATCCGCACACCCTCCGACACATGATCACCCGCCAATTGCTCGTATCCCACCTCACCGTGTTATAAGACATGTATCATGTCGCCCTCTCCGCCTGCCCCCGCCCCTGTGAGGATGACCCCACTCCCGCGCCGCCACACTCCCAGAAACAGGAGCCGGGCCACGCACGCGCGACGCTGCTCGTGACGGACCGCTCGATGAACGTCACGGCGCCCACGGTTGCTAGCGTCGAGGCCAGCCAGCCAGCGAGCAGGCAACACGCATTGACACGGCACACGCGACCTATCTCGGAGCGAAGAGGTGGCTTGGGCACGAGCACGTAGCGCAGAAGATTTGCTGGCCTCTCTCCTGCCATTTGCTTGAGCTCAGGTGCGAGCTTGCGCTTGGCTCCGCTGCGTCGGCAATTCACATGCTCGAGCGTCTCTATGGTGCTGGTATTCTGCATCCAGGACAGTCCTCCTCCATGCACCGATCCCTCTATAGGGCTTGCTGGGGGCTGGGGGCTTAATTGTTGTATCGGCTTGGATGCGTGCCCGGATGTGATTTTTGTGGCCACACTGAGTCCCGGGATTGACTGGTATCATCGCAGTGTGCGTGACTCGGAGCGCACACCTTTTGGGCACACTAGCACGCCGCGCGGCGGACCCCACGTGGGAGACAGATGCGCAGATGCGCGCCTCTATCCGTCGTGGCGGGGACAAAATGTGCAGGTGCCGGGCACTCGCCACGAGCACGGGATGTCTGTCGCGGGTCTCCTGAGCTCGCCGCATCGTTCCTCTCATTCTATGCGCATATATGTTTCACCGACGTGCTGACATGCTGACCAACGCTCTCATCGCGTCCCGCGCCCCTCCCTACCAGAACTTCTTAATGGGCATCGCTACAGACAGCAAGTTACCGAACCACCTCATTGAAGAGATGGTGCCGCTGCTGGACAGGTGCGAGGATACGTTCGTCGCTCTTCCCACTCCCACTCCTGTTCCTTCATCCCCCTGCACAACATACGCCAGACTCGACGCACATGTTTACCCGTGCTAGTTCACCGATGATCTCAAGGTCCTCAAACTCCGTAGCGTCGGCTTGCGCACGCTCCCGAACGGCCTGCGTAATCCTCAGGGCGGCAAGCGCGCTAACTGGGATAACGACTAACTACGAACTGTACTTCACTTGCGACCACTGCCTTCATATCTCCGAGAGCAACGAAGAAGAGCCATGGCAAGTGGAAGGGGAAACCTGCCGCCTCGTCATTCACAGTACTCCCGCTAACGAGCCCCAGATCGCCCGCGAGCAGCTGAAGGAAGATCACGCGGACGGTCTCAGCTGCGCCAATCCCAAGGTCATATCTCTACGTGTATCTGTGTTGCGGGTCGTTAGGCTCGTCACGCATGTCTTTGCAGCTGATTTCACAGATAATACATATGTAATAATGATGAATGTAACCTAGTACAAAGGGATAGTGCAATCAATAAGCATCCGGATGCTTCCCAATGTCGAGTGTTGTTCACTGTTCAGAACGCCGGAGCAAAGCTCCGGTGTGTCTTGTTGCCTCAAAGAAATTGGAATACTTGAACAATAGATCTGATCTAAGCCTGCGGATGGAACCCTGCGATGCCACTAATGTTGAAGCGACAGCATCTCTTATCGATACTATGGAAATTCCGTTGGGAGGCTGTTTCTTGATGACGTTGGCTCTCTCTGATGGCTTGTTCGTCAATCAGAGCCTTGAAGGTTTCCAAGTCGTCCGCAAATCAAAGATTCGTGCACTAGAGGCCTTTGCAACAGTGGTTGACATCGAATCACTTGATTTCTTCATTGCATTTTCTTCTGTTGCTGGCTTGCTCGGCACGATAGGTCAAGCAAATTACGCAAGGTGTGTTTCACAGCATATTATAACCCTCGGAGGCGCTAAAAAGCATTCAGTGTCTGTACAGCCCTGAATGGCGCTCTCACCAAATACAGCAATGCGTTCTCGTTGATTGTTCCCGGAATCTTGGACTCTGGGTATCTCGCACGGGAGATGTCAGACCGTGTTGATATCAACGGTCTGAAGCAGTGGAGTATATCGCCTGAAGGTGAGCATTCACTTTATAATGGAGTATGAAAGATTTCTAATGAAGTCATCAAGCTCTGTGGGAATGCGTAGAAACTGGTCTTCGCATGCTACGAGATGACGGCAAGACGTTTTCTCAACTCATCCCGTTTCTGCCATGGGATATCATTGATTCGTATACAAGACTGCCAAATTCTTGCCGTCACCTCATTCCTCGTAACAATCGTCTTCCCTCTCGTCCTGATGCCCCGCCTGATGAAGGCGGACATGTCGAGGCGCTCGAATTTGTTCTAGGTGTCCTAGGCGTATCCATGGACGACTTTTCCTCTGAGGTTCCCCTCACAACCTACGGCCTGGATTCTATTGGGGCCGCCAAACTGGCAGCAGGTCTTCGCCCGTATACTTCTGTCTCGCAGATGCAGCTCCTTGGCGGTATTACATGGGCGCAACTAGTAGATCGAGGAACGGCGGCAACACTCCATGTCACCGACGACTCCTCGCGACGAGGTGAAGATACAAGGGTTCTTGACATCGCGGCCGTGTACCCTCACGTCGGGGACACACGCCCGCGGACGGAGACCGATGAGACAGCGGCCGAGAGCGGTTACAGCGACGACGTTAAAGGCGTCAGCTGTTTATGAGTTGTCGGAAAATGGACGTACTGCAGTGGGTCTATAGCAATGGGAGGAGCAAACGATGCAATATTCTTACGGCCGCCATCCGGTATCATATGTACCAGTATATCTAGCTGTCAGATGTGATATTCTCATTGTGGTACTCAGACTACCTTCAATGTTGAAAATGAGTTGCACAATATCACAGGCCCCGTCCACTCGTCTCCGTAAAGTTTGCTAATTGAATTCGTTGGCCTTGCCTTTTTGGCATCACATTTCATAAGATTTCTTCACTACTGCAAGTCGTGAGCTAGCAAGATAGAGTCCAGAAAAGCAACAAGATACATATACGCGCGGTGAGTCGATGAGAGACAGTCGATCAAGATAGAGAAACAGGTTAGTGGGGGACGGTAGAGTAGAGAAAAAAAAAGAGAGCAAGCGTTGTGATGCTCCTGGATTTGGAGATGAGTGGGCGTAGAGTTGTATATGATGTCGTAGAAGCCGCTGAGGAGGTGTCCTTGAGCGGGAGATCAATACTGTGACGACGACGATGGCGGTGATCAGCGCGCTCAAGACAGTAGCTGCAGCGATGCTTCCCCGCGCCGACTTGAACTTGGCTTTGCGCATCGCGTCAGGGAGCGCGTCACGTTCAGCACCTGTCTTAGTCGACTCAAGGTCTGTGGGGGAGCTCAGGGGCAAGAGGAAGATAAAGACGGAGAGGAAGATAAAGACGGGGAGGAATCGCAATGACAGAAATACGGCACAAAACAAACGGAGCGAGAATCGAGAAAAGACGCATAGAAACTGAGTATTGCGCCAGAATGATTGGCTCTGGATGTCCAGAGACGGACTAGTGCGCATGAGCAGCCTCGAGCTGGGTGTGGTTAGGAAGCTCGCTCTCGTCCAACGCGGAGTCCGCATGCGGTGGCGTAGAGGGTAGGTACGCGTATGAGGGCACTCGTCGTGGTGGCTGTCGCATGTGTGGGTGAAGAAGTCGTCGAACGCGTCAGAGAAAAAAGGAGGAGGACAGGGCGAGGAAAGTGGTGGTATAATGGTGGTATGCATGGGCTGAGACTCAGACTCGGGTCTAGAGGCAATGTCGGATGCCTGTATGCAATTCAAGGCTCCAAAACGGCGCGGGTCGATGGGAATGCCATTGTCGATTGATTAATGGGTTGATCGATGCTCATCTGGAGTAGAGGAAGGTGCTCAGGAGAGTATGTGGAAAGCTGATGATCAGACTAGCTGGCGGAGCATTCGAGACGAGCGAGCTGCGATGGTGGAACCGAATATCTCCTATTTTTGAGAATTACTATACCGAACACATCGTGCGGGGAAGAGGTGAGTGAGGAGTCCGTGATGTGAAGTCAGAAGGAGAGCCGAGTTGCGCAACATATGAGTACGACCCGATGCGGAAGGTGTGAAGCTCTGCGCTTGCTAGGGTCCTTCAGCAGCTCGCCGCTTCCAACTTCCCTCTTGCTATGATTTGCTTTCTGTACTCAGAATTCCTCGAGAACAGGCCCCCTCGTGTCATCGACGTCGAAGCGGATGTGAACAAAACGATAGGCTGTCTGTGCCGCAAAGTCTATGCCGCGTACAAGATGGAGTTCGAAAGAGCAAGGATCGGCCTGCAGAAGCTTTCTCTCTATCCTTTGGTCAGCTACATAGTCGTCACTTTCATTTGTCTACCTCACGCTATATTAGCCGTCCGATCCGCCTATACAGCTCTCTCAGTTGGAGACGATTCCCCAGCGTGTAAAGGAGTGTCTGAGTTTCGACGACCTCACTGAAGCTCATGTCTTCGAACTCTTGTCGGACTATATTCACGAAGGGGAACCCCCGCGGCGCGTGCATTTCGCTCTTGATGTCGGCGACGGTCCGCATTTCCTCGACGCCTTCCCCGCGCCACGCTCACATATCTTCCCCAGAGCCCATGTTCGCTCTCAACAAGGCTGAGCAAGGTCATTCTCCCTCGCCTGTCTACTAGATACAGTCTGAGCTAACAGCATCTCTTCACAGCACAAGTGAGAGCCGTCAAGGCAGCCGCCGACGCCCCCGCGCCGTCGCTCATATCTGGTGACCCTGAGGTATTCGAGAGCGAGCAGCAACACCGGCCGATCTACAACGGGCGCGACGGTCGCGTCGGCCCGCCGATCACCCTGTACAGCTCGGTCTTTGCAGAGCTCAAGACGACCTGGCCGACCTCTCCTCCGTCACGCCCGACCCGGAGGAACTGCGTCGAACAGACAAGCTCTTCGAGGTCTCTTCTAGAGTGTACGAGATTCATGTTTCGCGGAGCTAGCACGTGCTGCCGCTACTGAAATCTGTGCTGCGCGTCTCTTCGCCGCTACATGATGATTGGACTGGGACCGGCAACCTTGTGCTTGTGCCCACTGACGGCGGCGCCGACGCGTTATCCGTCTACGTCGCGTGGAAGAGCGAGCTGGGAATCGGCGGGGACCCTGGGCTCGAGGTTGCGTTCGCATATCGGAAACACGTCGCGAAAGAATCCGTACGCCCCGTCCTCGTCCTCGCAGTATTAGACCGACCGCTTCTGACCTCGTACAATACGCAGGCATCCGCAACGCGTCGCCATGCCCGTGTATCCTGGTCGCCATCGGCGGACCGTGGATCTGCATCTTCGGCGCCGTCTTCGTCGACGTCGTCATCGTCCAGCCCCTGACGGGCTACTTCCATCTCGGCGTCACCCCCTTCAAGAAGGACGCCGTGGAGCACGCCGCACGCATCTTCCACGTGGTCTCCGAGGCCGTGCAGAAGCTGACGGTCATGTACAGCAGCCTCCAACCGTCGAGCGTACCCGTCCTCGACCGCTTGCTCCCGGCGCCCACGTACCGAGACGACCTGGCCATCGAACTCGAAGACAGGGACGCGCTGTCCCCTCGGAATCTGCGGTTCGAGAGCAGGTTCGACTTCGAGGGGCGGCTTTCGGGCGAGTACCGGTGCGCGATCTTCTTGGGCACGCTGCGCGGCCAGGGCGTCGTGATCAAGTTCTGCGAGGCGTACGGCGTGCGGGCGCATAAGCTGCTCGCGGGCCAGGATCCCCCGCTCGCGCCGAAGCTGCATCTCGCCGTCGGGGTGCGCGGAGGGCTGACCATGGTCGTCATGGACCGCGTCGACGGTCGGAATGCGCACTCTCGTTTCTTAAAATTTGATTCTCAAGACCCATACTCGTCGTCGCTTGGAGTTGAGAAGTCGTCCTGGGACGCGGTGAAGGCCGATGTGAAGAAAGCCGTCGACCTTCTCCACGCGGCCGACTTGGTCTTCGGGGATTTGCGCCTCCCTAACATCCTCGTCATCCAGCGGCCAAGGACGGGCGACGCGTCCTATTGCGAAGGCGGTATGCTCGTCGACTTTGACTGGGCCGGGCCTGCTGGGCAGGCCAGGTATCCCTCAAGCCTCAACGACTCCGGGGACATCGATTGGGCGGAAGGGGTGACAGCTGGGGCCCTCATCGAAAAGCATCACGATCAGGTGATGTACCAGAGGCTCTGAAACACAACAAGTCTCTGTTCCCAGCTGTCGCTGATTAGAATCGCGCTGGTGGAGCGACTACGCGGCCGCTCGAAAGTCGCGCTTGAGGTATGCGCAGTGGATGGAAGGTCATAGCTCGATGTCCACTCCGTCCCGCGCACTGCCGCCGCACCACGAAACAAAAAGCAAAAGTAGAAGAAGGGCACGCGAAAGGACCGGAAGAAGTGAGTGCGCAATGTGGGGAGGTGGGGAGGGGACACACGCGGGCAGTATTCAAAAGTACAAAGATGAGGCAAGCAACGCGGGTGGGCAACGGGATGGACGTGTAAGGCGGAGAGCATTTGCTTGGCGGATATGGAAGCTCGCACAGTCGGGAGAATTTCATTAATATGTACTTACCATGAATGAACAGCCAAGTCATTCGTGTTGATAAGTAAGATCACGCCGAAGTTGAGCAAAAGGGCGCAACATGGCAATGAACAGACGAAGGTCGCTGACTCGCCCAGCAGACCCGATGTTCAAAAACCGGTCTATCGCCGCGCATCAGCACCGGAGACCAGTGCAGTCCTCCCCCGACAGCCGCGATGCGTGTGATAATGAGATGCTGTCAGCACCCACTTGTCGTTCGAGCATATGCGGTATACTCCAGTATTTATCCATTTAGCTAGCATCAAAGGGGGACATGAACAGGATGATGAGCTGGACGCGATGACTTGCTCTGCGTCTGCGTGCCCTTTGCGTCGATTGAATCAATAATGTGGGTGAGGCGCAGCGTGAGCCAGTGGCGTTGAGGACGCCGTGCCGTGTCTGATTCCGGGTCGCGGAGAGTATTAGCCACGCCTAGACAAGCGCGATCTGTGCCGGTGCCGCTTCCTACTGTAAAGCTTTGACGCTGGTTGCGCACGTCGGTGTTTAGGGTGATGGGATTGTGGCTCGGGTTTATAATTGTGCAGTAGCTTGCGCGAGCTATAATTAAAGAGCGCTCAGATCTTGAGGAGAATGCATGACCGAGTGGGCGGCGGCGCGTGGGCAGACTTGGCGATTCAGCGCAGCCATCGTGGGCGTCGATACCGTCACCCTCATCTTACAATCTTTCACTTGTCAACGGCCGTCCGTGGAAAGAACGGTTTCGAGAGTCAAGACATTGCTGGAACGGACTCACCAGGGTACGTAACGCGCTTGGCGTCGCGACAAGAATAGCTCGATATCACCTCCCGGATGAGGAGGGCGTAAGCACGGCTCTTTCCATTAGACTCATCGGGCGCGGCCATGAGCCCGAGCCACCACCACGCGGCGGATGGAAGTGAGTGTGATTGGGATGGAGGGCCTGGGGCCTGTGATTGCTATCCGATATGGCAAGCCAGCAAGCTGAGAGAAAAGGAAAGAAAGGGAGACGGAGATAGAGCGTCTCAATGGCCAAGGGATGGATGTGATATGCGCGGGATGCGGTGGGGTACATAAAGAGGAGGACGGCACGTTCGTTGCCAACACTGCTCGGAGCCTGAGATGATGTCGATGATTCAGATGGCAGAGGCCCTCCCCGCAAACACGGCCAAATATCTGGGTGGCTTCATATTTCCTTCCAGTCCCAGTGCCCGGAAAGCGATAAACTCTCCCTCGGCCCTTTATAAGCCTCTCCTCACCCTTGACCACGCCAGCCCGTCCCCCTCCCTCTCGCTCGCCATTCGCGCCCGCGCACAGGACACACCCATCGCTAACACCCCCGCCGTCCCCGCCCAGCAGCCCTATCTGCATCAGGGGCCGCCCGACATGCTTCATGACGGCCATTTCTCATCCCATCGTGTCGCACATAAGGCGCCCGACCCGTCATCGCTATCTTATCACGCACCCGCAGCGCACGCCGCACCAGCGCCCGATATGACCCCAGCCCGCGCATCCGCGGCGCCCGTCCTGGAGTGGGACTGGGACGTCGAACACGACGACCGGAAACGCGAGGCCAAGGCCGATGCGGCCCAGCACAACGCCCAGCCGTTCCTCGTCGACCGAAAGATCCTCAAAGACGTCGTCCGAGAGAAAATGCAGTGCGAGGTCGCACGGATCACGTTCCTCAGCTCAGGTATGTCCCCTCGCGTCAGATGCCGTCATGGACTCACCGCCCCACCATCTACGCGACGACAACGCAATCAGGGACCTTTCACAAGGTAGGTGTCGCTGCAACCCCCTCGCCTATCGATTGCGCCTCGCACATATCTAAACGCGCGATGCTTCCAGGCCTATCTCGTCACGCTAACCGACAGACGAGAAGTCATCGCGCGCGTCGCGCGTCGATTCATGCCGCGCCTCAAGACCGAGTCCGAGGTCGCGACTATGGCCTACGTCCGCACCCATACCAACATCCCCGTCCCCACCGTCTACTTTTACGACTCGAACCCGTACAACCGCCTCGGCGGCGAGTATATCCTGATGTCCAGGGTGCGTCATCCTCCCTGACACCGCTCTCTGCTCATTCCACGCGCATCACGTGATACTGACATGATCTCCCCGGCTCCCTCCATTCCGCCCGCGCTTGTGATGATCCGTGCCAAAAGGCGAAAGGCGTTCCGCTATCTACCGTGTATCACAGTCTTCCACACCCGACGCTCACCGCGCTGCTCGACAACATCGCTGCCCTCGTGATACCTCTCTTCGCCCACAGATTCTCCGCCGTCGGCTCCCTGTACTTTGGCCCGTCCCCAGGCGCGTCTAGTCCCCAACCGCTGCCGGCTGGGTCCTCGATGCCCACGCCCACATTGACCTCTGCTTATTCCAGCTTCGGCGTGACGTCGCCCCTGAGCCCCGCCGCCCTGGCCGCGCAGACGCCGAGACCCGCGGCCCCCCACCCCGAGCCCTACCCCTACCCCGCGTTCCCTAGATCCCCCGAGTTCCACGTCGGCCAGATCATCTCCTGGCCGTTCTTCGGCTCGAACCGCGGCGACCTCGCGCACCCCGCGGAGATCGACCGCGGGCCGTGGCGCGGCGCGCGCGCGTACCTCGACGCGTGCGGCGCGCGCGAGGTGCGCGGCGTGATCCGCGAGAACGAGGGCAAGGCGGCGCCGCACCGGCTGCACCTCGACCCGGACGAGATCCGCGCGTCGCGGCACCACCACCTGCAGGCGGTGCCGGAGGACGAGAGCGACGAGAGCGACGAGTGGGAGCTTGAGGAGAGCGAGGAGGAGTGGGACGGCCCCGGGGACGCGATGTATAGGGACTATAGGCGCATGCAGCGCAGCACGTTTCTGGTTGCGCATCTGCACCAGCGGGAGGCGATCGTCAGGGATGAGATGGCGCGGTGGGTGCGGATGATGGAGAGGCTCGCGGTCGGTGTCGGCGCGGGGGTCGACCCCGGTGGTGGTGGTGGTGGTGGTGGGGAAGAGGCGTTCGGGCTCGACTGCCACGATCTGAGCTTGGAGAACGTGTTCGTGGACGAACACGACCACTCCAAAATCGTGCGTCCCCTCTTCTGCTTTGCTTCTCGCTCGACCGACTGAAACGACCGCGCTCGACAGACGTGCGTGATCGACTGGGAGTCGACGACGACGCGCCCGCTCTGGGCATGCGCGCACCTCCCCGTGTTCCTCCAATCGAGCCCCTTCACCGCGCGCCTCTTCCGCGAGGCCGTCGCGAAGCTCGCCGAGGGCGCGCCCGCGCCCCCATCCTCGTCCTCGTCCTCGTTCTCGGTGGCATCTGCACCGCCGCTCGGCGCGCTCGCGGCGGAGTGGCTGCGGTGGGAAGCGCTCGGCGCGCCGCTGCGGCTCGCGCACCGGTGCGTCGAGTGGGACGGGTGGGAGGAGGGCCTGGTGGCGAGCATCCTCGGCGCGGAGGAGCACGAGGACGCGTGGGCGCGCGACGCGCTCGCGGACGCAGCGCGCGCCGCGGCTGCGGCTGCGGTGGCGGTGGCGGTGGCAGACGGGAGCGCGGGCGCGACGGTGATGGTGACTGCGGCGGCGACGGTGACGGCGTCGCGCGGGGGCGGGTTCGAGTCTGAGGGGGAGGGGTCGGACGGCGAAGGCCCGGGCGGGGCGGGGCACCACGGCGCGCACGGGCACGGGCACGGGCAGCATAACGGGCATGGGAAGGCGCGCGCGCACGGGAAGGGCGCGCGCGGGGGCGGAGACGACGTGCTGCGGCCGCACGGGGTGGAGCGGCGGCGGCGGCTGCCGCTGCGGGGGCTCGCGCCTGCGACGGCGGAGGAGAAGGAGCGGGAGAAGGCGCTCGCTGCGACGGGGGACTTTTGTGGGGGCGCGGGGCGAGCTGGGGCGGAGGCTGGAGGCGCTGTTGACGGTGAATGGGAACGGGGACGGGAGCGTGAGGCGGGGGACGTGAAGTGGGAGGGGGGAGGAGGGGAGGAGAGGGAGTACGAGGCTGGGCGCGAGTGAGCGCGAGGGAATGGTGGATGGTGGACTCGTGCGCTGTGTCTGCGTGCTGGGTTCGTTGGACGATGTGCTTTGCTTTTTTTACTTTTACTTTTTTTTACTTTTTTTTTGCTTCTTGTGCGTTTTGGACGGCGGCCTCTGACGCGCGCGCAGTATTGTATAGCGGCTCTCTTGTGTAGTGGTCTGCTGGCTCGATTCGATCCGATACCTAGCGTCTCGGGATACAGAGTACGGTATGGAGAAATGCGATCCCATGTGTACAGTCGCGACTCGCGATCGACGGGCTCGGGGGCCAGGGCTCGGGATAGCAGCGCTCGCGACTGGCGGCGACGTGGGATTCGAGTGTGGACTTTTGCAGTACTTTTGCGCGCGCACAGTGCACAGTGCATACAGGCACAGGCCAGCCCAGGTCCATCTCCCGAGCTGCCGCCTGGTGGTATTAGCCCTTGCATTCAGCTGCAGCTCGAGCCGACAGACGGGGACGCGCCCGCGGCCCCGACGCGCGACGCGTGCAGGAGCATTAAACACTGCGCGCACTACACAAAGACGCCAGCTGTGAACGCGCGAAGCTCAAGGCGCGAAGAAAGTACATCCCATTGCGTCCCGCACGCCCGTCGCCCGTCGCCCATACCCGACACGACCCGACCCGCCACCACAAAAACGAAAGCCGTAAAAAAGGCTCGCAGGAGAAGAACAAAGCCGAGTGCAGCGGGTGCGGGTGCGTATGTATATATACGCGAGCGCGCAGGCACGGGCGAGCCACGTATCAAGTAAAAAGAACGTCGAGGTCGTGATGCTCGCCGCCTGCTGGCAAGAGAGAGGGAGGGAGGGAGCGCATGTCCAGTTCCAGTCCGCCAACACGTACGTAGCCCACGTACGTAGCCTACGTAGCCTATGAAGGTATGTATGTATGTATGTATGCGCATGCATGAAGTCCAATTAAGCCGAGCACCGACACCGAAAACAACGAAAATCCAAGCCGGGAGCGAGGAACGGCGGCTCTCTGCCGAGTACCTCGCGCGATCCACCCTCACACGATCCACCCTCACACGATCCCCCCCTCCCTCCCTCCCTGGTCCACTCCGTTAACCTCACGCCACCCCTCCCCCGCAGCCGGTCGCCGGTCGCCAGCCCCGCGCGCGCTCAATGCATCCCGTGCCGCAGGACCGCGAGCCCGGACAGAAACATGGCGAGCATGGTGGCGAAGATGCCGACAAAGGCGGGGTGCGCGGTGTACGCGGCGAGCGCGTCGCTCTTGCAGCCGCTGCAGGTCCACCCTGCGCGCGCGGGCGGCCGGGTGGGAGGCGGAGGTGGGAAACGACGAAGGTAAAGGGAAAGGGAGAGGGGAGGAGAGAGGGAGAGGGAGAGAGCGGGTGTCAGCATGGTCGTCACGACGATGAGGTCAGCAGTAATGCAGCGTGCACGGCGCGGCCCCACGAGCCCACAGGCGCACGAAAGCGGCGACCGACGAAAAATGAAAAACGAAATGCCAGCGAGAGCAGAAGGAAACGCAGGCTCGACTCACCCGACGCGATGGGAGTATATGCCTGCGGCGTGTACAGCGCAAACTTGAGCGCATTGTTCGGGGAGAACAGCCCCGCCTCCCGCGCGGCGCCCATCCCGCGCTCGTCGAAGATATTGAGCGTGTACGTCGCCTGCGGGAGCGGGCTCGCGGGGTTCGACTGCTGGAACGCCCACGCGTCCCAGACGACGGAGGTCTGCGTGCCGGGGATGACGCCGTCGGTGGGGCCGACGGGGTACGTGATGCCGTTGTCGCAGACGGCGGAGAGCGTGAGGTGGGCGGGGGTGCTGTAGAGCGAGGTGAGGTTCCAGGCGAAGGTGATGGGCTGGGCGGAGGCGAGCTTGAAGAAGGCGATGGTGGTCTGGGGCGGGGAGGTGATGGTGAGGCCGCCGGCGGCTGCGGTCTGGGGGATGCTGATGGAGGAAGAGGTGGCGGCGGAGCCGGAGCCAGAGGCGGAGCCTGATGCTGAGCCTGATCCCGAGAGAGAGCCGGACGCTGAGCCTGAGGTCGCTGCTGAGCCCGAGGCAGAGCCTGACTGGGAGCCCGACTGTGTGCCCGTTGCGGCTGCTGCACTGGTTCGTGGGGCCGAGGACATGATGGCGACGACAACGACGGCGACGAGGAAGAGCCTCTGGTGGACGGTGGATGGGCTGTGCGACGGCGAAGGAGGGAGAGGGAGAGGAGAGAGAGAGAGAGAAGAGGCAGACGTCGATGGCGATGGCGACCGGCGTGAGTTGAGCGTGCGTGGGGAGCCGGCGTGACCGTCGTGACGTGCTGTGACGTCGCACGCCACGTGTTCTGGGCTCGCGTCGAGCGTCATCGACTCACGCAAGGCGAGGCGAGGCGAGGCGAAAGAGTCATGAGAATCCGTACTACCCTACACGCACTCCTCTCCCCATCATGCTCAACGACGACGACGACAACAACGCCCCCACTCCTCCCGACGCCCCCAGCGCCGCGCTCGTCCCCCTCTCGCCCTTCGACCCCGCCTGGCGCCCGATCCTCCACGTCTCGAACCAGGTCGTGCTCTACAACCCCACCTCCCACGCGCTCACCATCCACAGCTCGCACCCGCACGCCCGCGCCCGCACCCGCGTTCCCGCGCGCCCCCGGCGCCGCCCGCGCGTGTGCCCATACTGCGCGCGGCCGCTGCCGCCGGGCTTTGCGCGCGCGCGCGAGGACGGGCGCGAGTATGGAATTAACATGGACATGGACATGGATTTAGACTTGGACATGGACTTGGACGGTTCGGATATGGATATGGACATGGACATGGATATAGGGTACGACGTGGACGCGTTCGAGGACGAGGTCTCGCGCGCGCCGAACTACTTCCAGCTGCTGGAGGTCGCGAACGAGACCGCGAGCCGACCGGGTACGCCGCCGCCCTACCGCGTCGGGGCGGCGCGCGCGTCCTCCTCCACCTCCGGCTCGCTGTCTGGCTCTTCGTCGTCTGCGCCCCGTTCGCTGCTCGACGAGGACGCGGACATGGACGGGGAGAGGGAGAGGAGGAGGAGCGGGGGTGGGGCGCGGGCGGGGGGTTGAGGCCCGGGTCGATGGCGGAGGGGTACTTCAACGCGTTCTTCAAGGAAGAGGCCCGCTTGGGCATGGGCGCCAACGGGAGCGTATACCTCTGCCAGGTCTGTCCATTTAATATCCATTGCTTTCATCTTCGCCTCTCATCCACCCGTTTGCAGCACGTGCTCGACGGAAACCCCCTCGGTCAGTCCCCTCCTCTCCCGCTCTCCGTGTCGCTCTAGCGCTCACTCACCCCCGTCGGTCGTCGCCGTCGTCGCTGCAGGCCACTTTGCGGTCAAGAAAATCGCGGTCGGCGAGTCGAGCGCGTACCTCCTCCAGATCCTGCGCGAGGTCCGCCTCCTCGAGACCCTCCGCCACCCGAACGTCGTCTCGTACCACCACGCCTGGCTCGAGTCCACCCGCTTCTCGCAGTTCGGGCCCACGGTGCCCACTTTGCAGTTGCGTCTCCGCTCTTTCTTCCCCCCTCTTTCGGCCTGCCTCTCCAGACTCGCCAAGCTGCCTGCTGACCCGCGAACTGACTCGGACTCGGTTCCCCCACCCCCACCCCCACCCCACACACAGCGTCCTCATGCAATGGGCCGAAGGCGGCTCCCTCGACGACCTCATCGACACCCGCCTCGGGCGCCCCACCCACCTCCCCGCCTTTCCCCCCTCCTCTCCCTCTTCCCCCTCCCGCACCTCACCCTCCTCCCCTCTTCCCCCTCCCCGACCTCCCCTGATCACCAAAGCCCTGCAGACAAGCATCAGGGACACCAGGGGCACCAGCACTCCCGCTCCGCCCGCATCCGCGCGTTCCGCGCGCTCCAGCGCGCGCCGCCGGAGGACAAGGCGCGGCTGCGCGAGAAGCTCGGGCTCGGCGCTGGCTCTCCCGGCGTGGGTGCTGGTGCTGGTGCTGGTGCTGGTGCTGGTGCTGGTGCTGGTGCAGGAGGGGGAGGGGGAGGAGGAGGGGGCACGTGGAAGGCGGTGCATCTGTTCAGCGCGGAGGAGGTGCGCGGGCTGTTTGCGGACGTGGTGGAGGGGCTTGCGTTTTTGGTGCGTGTTTGCTTTGTCTTGCTTGATCTTTTTTTTTCTTTTCTTTTTTTTGGCGCTGCGTCCTCCGCCTCTCGGTTCGGGTTTGAGCGCGAGCCGTTTGCAAGAGCTGATACTTTTTTATGGTTGTTGTTATTGTGGTTGGTACTATGTGCGAACGTATATGCGGTACGGTACGCGCGGCGGGATGGGGGAGCAGCATGACAAGTCGATCCTCCATCTCGATCTCAAGCCGGGGAACGTCCTCTTGACGTGGGACGAGGGCAAGCTCATGTGCGTCTCTCTCTTTTTTTATATCCTTTTTTTTGCCCTACCCCCGCTGGCCCCTTCATCCGCTCTGCGGATGAACGCGCCCCCCTGCCCTTGTACCTGTACCTGTCCTGGTGCCGAATGAACGCGCGCTGATTGCCTCTGTCATTGTGCCTATACAGCCCCCGCGCGATGCTCTCCGACTTCGGGACCTCGCGCGACATGATCCACAGCACGCGCGCGCGCTCTGGGAACACCGGCACGTAAGCCCTCTCTCCCTTCCTCCCTCCCTCCTCGCCTGCACGGCTCACCCCCGCCGCCAGCCTCGAATACACGGCCCCCGAGTCCCTCCCGTCGCCCCTCACCGGCCGCCTCCAGCAGGTCGACTCCAAGGCCGACATGTGGTCCCTCGGCATGCTCCTCCACAAGCTGCTCTTCTTCCGCCTGCCGTACCGCTGGGCCGCGCAGGGCGACCGCGACGAGACGGCCGCGCCCGAGCCTGTGTCGCCGGAGGCGAATAGGCGGAACGGCGCGGGTACGGGCGGGGGTGCGGGTGCGGGTGCGGGTGGTGGGGCGGGTGGGGAGAGCGATATGGATAGGCTTGAGCGGGAGGTGTTGGGGTACAAAGGGTGCGTCTTTTTATTATCATTCTACTCTTCGATCTCGGTCTCGATCTGTTCTCTCTTCTTTCCTTTCGTTTCCGTTCACTGAACTATATGCCGTCGCGCCAGGTTCAAGAGCACCCCGGAGCTCGAGACGACCTTCGCCGCGCGCCGCCTGCCAGGCTCGTACCCGATCCTCCTCGAGAGCCTCCTCAACGTCGCCCCCGGCGCGCGCCCGTCCTGCGAGCGCGTCCTCGCCGCCCTCCACGACGGCAAGGTGCGTCGTCCCTCCCCCCTCCCCTCCCTCATCTCCACCGTGTCTCCGCTATCACTCGTTGATACTGACGTACTGATCCCGCCGCGCCAGCTCGACCCCATCCCCGCGACCCGCGGCCGCCCCAAGACGACGGCGGTGACGGCGGGCGCCGCGGCTGCGGCGCTCACATCGCTCATCCCCGCCCCGCGGCGCCTCCCGAGCTCGGGCGTGAGCTCGCCCGCGACGACGCCGACCGCGTCTGATTACGCGGGCGGTAGCGTGCGCGGGCCGAAATGGGAACGCGAATGGGAACACGAGCGCGAGCAGGAAGCGGCGATGGGGGCGGGGAGGCGGGCGTTGCCTGCGCCGGACGTGCCGGATGCGCGGGTGTGGTGGGCGTGGGTGGGGGAGCTGCTTGGGTATGGGCGCGGGCGTGGGCAAGGACAGGGGCAGCGGCAGCGGGGGAGAGGAAGGGGGAGAATGGCGACGGTGGCTGTGAGGGCGATGAAGTCGTGTGCGTTGGTCGTGAAGGTCCGTCCGTCCCCAGCCTTATTTGCTTCCGTTCAACCTCGTCGCGGGGGAATTTTTTTCTTTTTGAATATCTCCTTTGGGTGATGCGGATGCTGACTCTCGCGTGGTTTATGTGCTCGACAGGTCGCATCGCTGGCGTACGTCCGCCCGGATGCCGCCACGGGCGGGGGCACCGCCGTCGCCACCGTCATCGTCGTCGGCTTTTTGCTCGTGCTTGGAGTCGCGGACACGCTGTTTGAGGGCGTGGACGTGTCGGTCGCGCTCGGGCTCGTGCATCTGCTGGTGCTGTGGGCGTGCGGTGCGACGGGGCCGGAGCTGGGCGTGGGGCTGCTAAAGTCGGTGGTGTGGGGACGTGCAGAGGAGGCGGTGGTGCTGACGTGACTTGGAGTGACACTGCGGGGTGGGACGTTTTCGTCTATTGTTGTCGTTATTGTGGATGGATGGCCGGGTCTGTTTGCTTTTGGATTTTTCTGCCAAGGCGGCGTGCACGCGGAAGCAGCGGCGTCCGACTGCGGCAGAGGCGCTCTTCATCCCTGGTGAGGGCGCGTCGTACTGATGCCACGACTGAGTCGAGTGCAAGCTCAAGCCGCGCTGCTGGAGGACGCCCGAAATTGGTATATGCCACTGCGAGAGCCTGGCTGATGGTGGGGCGTGGCGACTTCCAACGTAGCATCAAAGATACCTGCGAGTTCGTTGCATGGTTGGACGTGATGCTGCGTTCTGCGGCGGGCGGGCGCGTCGTGATGGATGCATACTGATGCATAGGCACGCTTCGGTAGAGCCTGCAGTGGGGTTCCAGCTATGATGGAGTGTCAAAAGCCGACACTCGTGACACGGCAAGGGGCTCGATTTTTCGGAATGCGACTCTCGCCGTGAGTCCCTTGTGGGAACTCGGTGGGTGCATCGGTCGACCACCAGACTCGGAGTTGAGCCAAGCACCCTCTGCAGGCGCTTACAACTGCCTCGCCCGAGTTGCGCGGAATTCGTGAGACGCTTGACACGATCAAATTGGAGGCGACCGTCGACGAACAGACGATCGAATCGTTGAAGCCTTCGCCGATTCTGCATTTCAGCGAAGGAGCACCTAGGAGCACTCACCTCGATAAACGAGCACAGCGTCGTCTCTTTTCGTTCTATGTACAGAGGGCTGCCTGTGGGCTAGTAGCGCTCGCCACTCACCTGTGGGGTAGTAGTTCTCGCCACTTAGCGCCTAGCACCTACCGTGGATATTTAAATGTCCAGTTTCGTGAGAAACGCTCGGCGCTGCTCGCTCGATTCGCATCCCCACTCCGAACAAGATTGACCTCGAAGTCGGTGCCGCCAAGTGCCGCTTGCATAAATGGAGAAATGTTCTCACGGTTGATCAACTTCTTTCATCGCGATCCCAACGAAAGTGACTCAGAACTGCGAGCTTCGCTGCAGCTGGCTTCTGACGTGAAATGTCGTCCGGGCGAAGTTGATGAGGCCAAGAGGGCGCTGCAGGGTCTGCGAGGGTCTGCGCAGGCCTGCACGGGCGATGACCGGGGTGCGTCGTGAATGAGCGTTCAATATTATTGCAATCGGCCCATCGGGTGCCTGCCAACCATCATGCATCACGCTTCAAGGCATCAGAAGCAGGGTATGTAAGATGTGCAGGGCTGGGTGGCTGTTGCGGCAGATTTGAAGTCTAGCAGGTCTGCTGTGTGATGCGGAGTTGTGATGACGGTCCCGACTGGGACCACCACGGTTGCTGTTTCCCTATAATTGCAGATCAGCATCACCTGTTCGCTCCTCCTGGATTCTTGCGCTACACGTCGTAACATTCTCCCCGGGTCAGGCATCCTTTATCTATCCTTGGAGTCAGGAGGATCTGCCAGAACCTGAATTGGGAACAAGGTGTGTTCAGTTTATATCTTTGCCCGCTCCGGCTTGGTCCTATGACCGTCACCCGAATGGCAAAACCCTGTTTACGCATAGACGCAATGTTCAAAGGTCCCATCCCAGGTTTCAAAGGTGTTGAACAAGCGGTCGACCGCGTCGCGCTGATATCTGCGGTTCCATCCGACTTTGTTAAGTATAAGAGTGCCAGGTCATCGCCTTGCGCGTGCCTATCGAACCGCCCCAGAGCGAGGCCTCCTGGTGCGTCAAAACTCCTATGAAGAACATGATGATCACAAGATTGATTCTGCATTGCTGTCTCACATATGTCAATCATACAGCCTTAGCACCCAGCCTCCCTCATCATCAATCACTGACGTTCAGCGTCTACCCATTTATCCTTTCTCGCCAAATCTATCCTCGCACCGCGGTGTCCACCGAACGATTCGGCCGCGACAATCAATCTAAAGACAGGGCGGTGCAAGCCATAATCCGCTCTATTCCGCCACGGTTCCAAAAGCCGTGTCGCCGTCGACCAACTATCAATCACAGCTAGTAACTGAGGTCGTTGGGCTCTTCGAGCCTCCTTATTATTGGGCTCAACGTTAGTTGGATCACAGTGTGAGCTGGCTGGTCTGTATTCCCCAAACCCTTCCGCTCCTTGTTTTTCGACTCCACATTCCTTTGATTCTGTTACGAACACATCGCGAACTCTGCACCTCATGTCGCTTTCGGTCTCTTCTTTCCCGGAGACGACGCATACTCCACCACAAGGTCCCGCGCTCTCCGAAACACTCGATGATCCTGCCCCGATCAAGCGTCGTCGAATATTCGGGAATCTGTTTGGAAAGGACGGCCCCGCCATGTTCAAAGCGCACCGCCGCCAACACGCAGCGAAGGACAGTTTGAACTCGCAGATAGAGGACATCAATACGCCTGTCGTTTCGATTACCGCGCAGGACGTCCCTACTAATGTCGCGGATCTCTCGTCATCACGCAAGCCCAAACTCTCTCTCCCAATTCTCGACGTCGGCCATCAGCCTGCTTCGCGCTCGCCTACAACTCATCACGAACAACTCGTCTTTCCTCCGACGCCCACGGCGACCCAGCACGACCACTCAAACCCCATGAAGGAGAGCATCAAAAGCCTCCGCCTGTCTCGCATCTATCGTCCCATAGACGTCGGCCGGAAAGATGAGGAGTCGTTACCACCATGGGCATCCAGAGGGGTGATCGCATCTTTCGGTGATCCGGACGATTATGTCAATGGCGATCGAGAAAAGGAGGCGGATCGCGACAGGACGAGTTCACTTTTGACGCCGTTGAGCTCATGGTCAACTTCGAGTACACGGCTGAGCCGCCGTCCGTCTGGAAGCTCTGCACCATCCTCGAGGACATCGTCCATGTACTTTTCATCCATCACCTCCGCCATGTCTTCGCCATCCTCAGGCTCCACGAGGCCAAGGACAGGCACAGTTCCAATGGTTCGTAAACACACAAATAGCGACGCTGCAGCATCCAAGGACTTCAGACCGGTGTCCATATCCTCTGAAAAGTCGACGAAGACGACGGCATCATCCCCTCCACAGCTGACAGGTGTTAGCACCATGCGCTTGCGGTCGCTGTCCACGTCCTCGGCCAAGGGTGATAGCAAGACGAGAATGAAGCCCGCCTTGACCATCATCCCTCCCACTCAGCCTTCCGGTCACAAGCGCTCGCGAACGCTGTCGGATGCATCTGACAAGGGCAAAGCACGGGCAAGGACTACGTCCAACCCTTCTGCCCCTTCCACATCCGGCGGCGATCGCTCTGCACAGCGGCCACGCACCCGAACTCTATCGAACACGTCCGATAAAGGCAAGGCCAAAGCGAGAATATCGCGCGCAGATAGCGTTTCGGAGAGCATCAACAGCAAGAAGCATCCTCCTGTCCCACCTCTACCTATTCTTGGGGTGCCGTCCACTTCGGCGAATGACCTTCGCGATGGCACGAGCACCGCGACAACGCCAATATCCACGCGCACTCCTGCGAAATCTCCATCGCGCTCACCCCACCATCGGGCCCCGCAGCCGCCTAAATCTGCCCCGTCGTCGCCGTCTAGAAAAACCGTTGGCCTTCCCTTGGCGAGCTCGTTGCCGTCTAGCTCACGCCCCCTTCTGCACACTCCTGCGACGATGAAGCTGTACTCTCCGGCACCCGTCTCTGCCTCCACCCCTGCCTCGGCACAGTCCCTCGGCCATCAGCACACGCTGTCCTCCCAGCTCCGCGACTTTCCACGTCAAGGAGTAATGAGGTCGCGGTCGAAATCTACTGTCGAATCACATCTCGATAGGACGCTGCCTCTTAGTTCGTCGAAACTGCTCTTGCGAACTCCCAACTCAACGAGCCTTGTGGGTTATCCAAATACCAGGAACCAAGGTGTCCGGAAATCATCTCAGTCATCGGCGGACAAACGTTTAGGCGAACGTGAATCTCCCTCTTTGACAGTGGCGACACAGGATGCGGGACAATACGGTCTGCAGGAGAGAAATATCGGCGACATTATTCCCAAATTGCGAGGGATGAGGATGAAGTGACGGCCATGCACACGGACAAAAGATTGTTTCTTTGGGGTTAATCCAGTATCACGTACCTAATTCGTGTGCGTATCACACTCATCCCTACGAGCTGCAATTGATGCTCATCCGCATACAGCGCTGCGCAGTCTCGTTCATACACTCTTTTATATCTCATAGTTCATGCATTCCCGTATATTCTTTTGGTAAACTATGTTGTACTCTAGATCGGTGATGTGTACTGTTATCAGGACTTGACATCGACCGTTCAGTTCTTTGATTCGTTCACAAAGGATGCTTTTCGTATATACCATACTTCATGTAAACCATACATTTCTGATCAAGTGATTACTGGCCGGTTGCTGCGAACCGCGATTGACAAAAGCAATGTTTTTGAAGTGGAAAAAATTGAACACAAATAGGAATGCTCATCCGGTGGGTGAAACATATCACTCCTCTGCTGCTAGGTCAAAAATAGATTTCCGAAATCACGTGAAGACGGGATACAGATATTGATCTCGAAACCATAACGCCGCAAGCCGTCGTGCAACTGTTTTAGCTCGTCTCGACCCAGTTCACATCAGCAGGCGCTCGCACATCCCACTCCGTCTCCATCGTGATCTCCTTCCCAGCGCCCACAGCACCCACCCACTCAAACATGCCCTCCTTCTTCCCACCTTTATCTCCCTGTGCCATCCTCCACCGCACCTTGAGCCCGTCTACGTCCACGCCCCCGTCGGACTGGGCGACCACGCAATCCTCGCCTTCCATCGCCTCCGCGAGGATCCCGGGACGGCGCAGGATCACCCGCACGCGATCTTCCTCAACCGAGACGGGGATCCCATCGCGCAAAATGAGGCGCTCCAGCGCAAACGCGTGCCTGTTGTGCACGATCGTGTGAGCGGTGTACGTTGTGGTTTTGAATGGCTCCGAGAATGCGCTCGCGTTCGCAATGACGAGCTTCGACTGGCGCGCGTACGTGATCTTCGTCGACGAGTCGGGCCCCAGCGTACAGTCGAACGTGTCACCTGGCGCGATATCCTGTGGAGTCGGAAAGCGTCTCAGTGATTTATGGTATGAAGATACATGATTAAAACTGGGCGCACCTGAATTGAAGTTTGAGAGACGAAACAATCGTCGAGGAACACGTTCACTGGGCCAGGCAGCAGCCAGTAATCGCTCGTATTCTTCACCGCGGCCTATCCAAAATGCGGCCAACGCTAGTGAGATCTCTAATCACAACTGCACATGCAAAATCAAAGCAATGCGCACCTGTAGATACACGACCGCTTTCACGCGTGGAACGGCGATGTGGGCAACCTCAGCCTCGAACTGGAGTTGTGCGATGGAAACCTTGTGCGCGACGCCGTCACTCGGGATGCTCGACTGGCCCTCAACATGATAGGACATCGACAAAGGGCTGGCATTCACGATTGTCCCGGGCTCTGTAAACGCGGGCGGTAGCGTTGGCGGCGCGGTGAGAGCCATCGTGGTCATTTCTTCATCGTTCACCATACCTAGATCTTCATAATCATCGTTCAAGGCACCCGAGGAGCGCTCGAAGAGACCACCAAAAGCTGATCCACGGCGGCGGTGTACAGAGCGTGAATGCCGCCTTCGCCTTTCTTGCACTGGAAGCGGAGAGCGAGAGCGAGATCGAGATCGAGAGTGAGATGGAGGTGTTTCGCATGCCCTCCTCAGCATGGGAACACCATGAACGGCGGGTGGGCGGATACGGATGGGTTTGAGGTCAGGAATGCGCTCATCCGACCCGTCCATGGCCGCCGTGCTCAGAGTCAGCCCAACATTCGTCCAGTCTTCGCCCGTGCTCTGCGTGATCCGTGCACGATAGTGAAGCGAGACCGCGGAAGCAGGCTTACCACCCTCTGATTCGGCCTGCAGTTCATACGTAGGCGACCACGTCGCGTTGCGCACAACTATACCATCGCATACACCGTTCATATTATGATTTGTGCAAACATTGAACCAGGAAGACAAAGAAGACACACCGTACGTCAGCTTGAGCTCAACGTCAGCCGCTGCTTGAGCCATCACTATCACAGTCACCAGGCCCTCTGCCCTACCCTGCTTGGCCAACTGCTCCAGCGTCAAGGCCCTGATCTCCCTCTTCAGAAGTAAAATCCGCTCGTCGAGATCAGCACCGGTTTTGATCAGTGCTCGTGCACGAGTCATATAAGTGTCCAAGAAACTGTCTGCTTCTTTCGGTCCAATATTGTCCCCTTTCATGGTGCTCGCATAGTTGTCGAGGGCGACCCTCGACGCATCAATGATTTTCTTTTCCTCGTTGAGCAATGCACGCTTGGACTGGAGGCCGCGGATGGCCTCTGCAGCGCCGGTAGGCAAAGGCTGGACCTTGCCGACGGTACATGCAATGTCAAATAGTTGGACGTTTCCTAGGCCTGTGATTCGCACAGAGTCGGGGTCTATGGAGCTCGGCAGACCGTGTATCTCCAGTTTGATTTGTCCTTGCTGTGAGATGCAAGGGAGTAATGGTCAAAGTTGAGAGATCGCGAGGGCTGACAGCAATGAAAGGCTCACCCCAAGAGAGAGCTTGAAAGTACGGACAACCTCTGCTTTGGCGGACTTGAAGATAGTGACCGAGGCCAAGGGATGCTCTGACGCTTCAACCTTGAGAGAGGCCATAGTGGACGAGGTGGGAACCTAGGAACTACCTAGGAAGATAGAGCCCTAGTTGCTCATATGGCCCTCCCCTTTATGGCGTCTGAAAACTGACTCACATCATTCATAACGTACAGCGCTGAACGTTGAACGCCCAGCGTTTACAGTAACGTTGAGGGTCCGATATCAACAAGAACGTGAGATTACCTTACGGGAATTGCGAGTTATATAATCCGGACGACCGTCGTATCTTGTCTCTTCTCTGTACCCCACGATGTCGGTCGCGCTGACAATGCGATCCCATACGGGCAGCGGTATTGCAAGGTTTGGCATACTCCCTGATCACCTGGACGGTCTGACAGCCTTCGGGGCATCAGGTTAGGGTCAAGATAGCCTCAGGGTCTCCACTGTTTAGAGTGTCAGAGCTGCCACGAACGTCAGGGTTGCCAGGTTCTCATCAGTGCTTCCGACAGTGGAGCACTTCTAACAACACAGTGCCTCATGTCGGGTCTGGATCTGCGGCGGACAAGGGCATGTGTGCGAAGCCATACTATCATTGCACCGGAGTTGCAAATGGTATGAGAGGTTCAAAATCGAGCTCCTCGCAGCAACTTTTGACGGCACCTCTTGAAAAAATTCATAGTTGTTTATTTAAGCACTCTTCAAGTATCAGAGTTTTTGCGAGGACAGAAATTGGGTGCAGCAGTGAGGAGGCAATGAATAATGGTTTTTAAGGCAGAGATATCTGAGAGATGCTCAAGATCTCTCAGATCCTTGAGCTCAACTACAAAACTAAAAAAATCACAATATGGAGAGGTGTTACTGAAAGCATTCAGGTTATTTTTTATGACTTTTAGGGCTCCACTGCTCTTCACCAAATTTCTTTCGACGGGCAGTGCCCGATGGCAGGCAGAGTGACAGGGAGTCTCGGGCCGTGTGATGCTTGGTCATTCTTTGAATCTCCGCATGGTAGGTCGTTCCGCAGTGCGCCCCGTCGGAGTTGGAGTTTCAACGTGACGACGTGTGACCCGATCGTCGGCAAGATTTGCAACTCCCAAGCTTTGCTCGTTTTCGGACACCCCTTCTCAATCATTTCACAATAATTCTTTGAGTCTACTCAAAAATATGAAAAAATAACAGGACATATTTTAAGAAGCTTCCGCAGGTAAAATAAAAATATGGAGCGAGAGAGAGACCAATTCAAGATGGTACAAAGGAATCTTTTTTTTTTTTGCAACTCCGGTGCAACAATAGTAAGGTCTGACACACAGCAAAGGCATTGCCGCAATCTGACACTGAGATTTCTGTAGCTGACCTTACACAGGATACAGCCAGTGCGCTGCCGTGTGGATTTGGAAGATAAACTCTTGTTGTTCAGTGAGCTGATGATCTATTCGAATCGCGTTGGAGTAGGGAGTCACATACAGAGTAGAGAGGAGAGGAGCGGATGAGGAGGCCGATAGGCCTGAGGAGCGGGCGATGCCGAGAGGATTAGTCAGCGATACCATATGCAGTAGCTCGTAGAGAGGCAGAGAGAAAAGGACAAGACAATAGAACATAGACAGAGTTTCCCCCACTCCATCTTGGTGACGAGAGTGCGATTCAAACCACCGCTACCGCAGACACCGACAACCGTACATCGTTCTCATACTGGCGCCACCGACATCCGACAATACTGATCCGGGAACACCACCCCACAACTCGCTCCTCCTTCCCCGCGACGCCAAAGGACGTTTCCTCAGACAAACGCACGCATCACCGTCCATCTCGCGCAGCTCGACACCACTGTCAACACTACCGTCCACACCGTCCATAACCACATCCGTTGATCTCTCACTATTCACCCCCTCGAACTGCTCGCAAACTAGTTCACCCGAACCCCTTGGGCCCAGTTTACCACTGCCACACACCCTGCTCGATAGCCTTTCAACCACCCACACCGCACAAAAGCCTACCCCGGTAGCTACAGCACGCAGCTCCGTCCCAGCACAGCCGAAAAAGCCCATGACGGAGAAATTAGAAAGCTTCTCCGGCAGTACAGGAGTCGTCGAAAGCCCTCACGACTTCTTCCGTATATTTCAACGTATCCACCTCGACACCGACGAGAAGGTAGCGATCAGTCGCTTCAAATTCTATGTCAAAGTCGGGCAGGACGCAGATGAATGGTTCGAAAAATTAGCGACGGAGAAACGAGACAACTGGACCGCATTTGAGGCCGCCTTTGTAGCGCGCTGGCCAAAGAAGACACGGGCTGTCAAAAAACCAGGGCAGTACGAAGATGAGCTGATGAAGCTCACACTCACGGTCAAGAACCTGGGAGAGAAAGTCGACGCCGGCGGAATTGCAGTGTGGGCACACGTCCAATGGGCAGACGACGCTCTGGATCTAGCCACCAAAGCCGGTTTAGCGTCATCGGCGTCATATCTACGCCCGGTTCGTAGAGGCCTACCGGACGTCATACAGGACAACATTGCCAGCGAACACACAGACTGGCTATCGTTCACGACCGACATACGCTCAATCGACATCGACACCATCCAGTTGTACATCGACAGGAAGGCTCGCGACAAAGCGGAGCGTGCAGAAGAACTCCGCGCCCTCCTGAATTCTGGCCGCGAGGTTGAACGGGTCGGTAGAATGCGCACCAACCCAAACCCTACATACCTAAGCCAACCCACCATCACCCCGCGCACCATAACGGCCAACCTGAACTCCACCAGCCGCCTAACGGGTAATTACCTCGGCGCCGCATCTGCCCCAGTACGTGACAATGCCCTCACACCGCAAAGTGCTGGTCGGAAACCACCAGATCGACTGCCTCCGTCCGAGGACGAGCGACAGAACCTCAACGGCCTTCTCGACCTCCTCCCACACCATCCCCCCACACCAAGCGGCAACGAGCTCTATCGCCGCCAAGTTGCAGACTGGTCCACTCTTCACGGGCAAGACGCCCGACCATCCACCACGAACCCGTACCCCCTGAGACCGGGTACGGCAGGTATCTGCTCGGGTGAATGCTTCAGGTGCGGCACCCATGGCCACCGCAGTTTCGAATGCACACTGCCCCGCGACCTGCATGTACCCCGAAACGAGACCGCCTGGCGTGCGCTCTGCACACGCACACTGGGCACCATCCGGACTCCCAGCGCAGTACCTGCTGCACCCATGGCCGTCAACCTCGTATATGTCACTGATGGCATGGGCCGTGTCCACCTCGAAGAAGATGACACGGAGTTGGACGAAGAGGAATTCAATCAGGGAAAAGGGGAAGGGTCGCCTGCATGAAAGATCCGCAGACGACCCTAAGATACCAAAAAACCGATCAAAGAGCCCCAACCCCTGCACACGACGCCGCCGCGTCCAGGGGTAGTACGATACAGCGCGCTGGGTTCCCGTCCAACATCATGTCAAATGTACCAGTTACACACGCAATGGATATTATTGACCTCTATTCCGTCCACCCCAGCTCAACCCAGCCATGTCAACCCTTCATCCAGTCAATATCCTTGGTCGACTCCATCCAGCCCGACTGCACGTTCTCCGCTCTGATCGACGACGGCGCCCTAGCCAACGCCATGAGCGAAACATTGTACTTGCGAATCCGCAACCACACCTCAGGGTGGAGACCATCCAGCCGCCAATTGCGCATGGCGGACGGAACAATAGTCCCATCCCTAGCCACATGGCGCGGCACAATTTGATTCGGCACAATCCAACGATTCGCCACATTCGAAGTCTTTCGAAGTGACAGTGCGTGGGAATTTCTTTTTGGGAAACCGCTCCTACGTACGTTCGGCGTCGTCCACGACTACAACGACGACACCATCCATCTCCAAAGCCCGAAAGGACCCATAGTACTACCTAACCTGGCCTTTTGCGATCAACAGCCACTGAGGACGGCTGATGATCACAAAGAAACAATGAGCACAAACACAACGGGGGATGAGAAATCCCCCTCGAGGGGAGTACCACTTCCTATCAATTCCATTCTTAACGGCACCACTCACACTGCATCACCACATGCATTGCCAACCGACCACACACCGAACCTGCAGCACAAAGTAATCGAAACTTGCCAAACCCAACGGTGCATAATAACACCCAAACACCGTCACCTACAAAACTACATACACAAGCACCAAAAGGAGCAGGCACAAACAGCACACAGTCGCGCGTTCACTTGCGAAACCGAACAAACCACCGAGACCACCAATAGGCCACCGCGCGCACCCTCAATGGGGGACAGTAGCGCGTCCCCCACAAGGGAAGTCTCAGCATCTCCAAAAGCAACCACGTTGAATCCCGCTGACCCGGTATACAACCTAGAACCCCAACCCACATTCGCCCCACAAGGGAAAGATCCACAGGATATTCTCATAACAGACGGCACTCCCGCAACGGACCCATTCACCCGCACATCTGACCCCCAGAACCCGGCTCGTCTCAAAATCCTCCTGAACCAAATCAAAATCGGAAGCGACCTCATGCCGAGTGAAAGAACTGCTGTGGAACAACTCATAACGGAATTCGCCGACTGTTTTGCGCTCTCCATGGGAGAAGTCATCCCAGTAGCAGATGCCGTACATCGTCTCAACATCCAAGACGACGCTGTATTCAGTCGTAAAGTCCGTCAACGACCACTTACCCCAGCCCAGCGACCCTGGTTCCATAAAAAACTGGACGAGATGCTCGCAGCAGGCATTATTGCCCAATGCCACCCGAGCGAGGTTAAAGCTGTATCACCCACCACCTTGGCTCAGAAAGCTCATGAAATGGACGGATTAACCCTGGACGAAATCAGGCAGTTGGTAAATGACCAATTAGCGGCAGCAGGCAACCTGGAGGCATTCATCATACCACCACGCACCACACGAACCTCCACTGCCACTAAAGCCGAGCAGAAATGGCGCATCTGCCAAGATTTCGCTGAGGTTAACAAGGTTACACAGGTAGCACCAATGCCACAGGGTGACATCCGCACAAAACAGCAGCGCCTCAGCGGACATCGTTGGGTCTCCGTCTTCGATTTTACCTCGGGTTTCTACGCTTGCACTGTTGCTGAGGAATCTCGGCCATACACCGCATTTTATGTCGAAGGACAGGGATACTTCTGGTACTGCAAAATGCCATTTGGCCTCACCGGAGCACCATCCACCTTTGCGTACATGACGGCGCTCCACCTGCATAACCTCCTCACGGCCGACATCATGGAGCTGTTTGTCGACGACGGGGGAACGGCTGCCGACGAGTTTGATTCCATGATGTCTCAGTTACGCACCATATTTATACGTATCCGTGACAGGCAACTATCCCTATCGGCAAGCAAAACTGCCTTATTTCAAACGGAAGCCATCTTTGCGGGGGCTACTGTAGGTCCTCAAGGAGTAACTCCCGACCTTTCCAAGCTCACAGCCATAGCCCAATGGCTACCCCCGCCCGACGCGCTAGCCCTTAGCCAATTCCTAGGGCTAACAAGCCACTTCCGAGACCTGGTGCGCAACTATGCACGCCTAGAGGGCCCGCTGCGGGATCTACTCAAAGCTGTACCACTGCCCACACACTACACAAAGCCCACATATCGACACGCCATGCAGCACTATAAACTCAGCAGCGTATGGAGTAAACAGCATACCCAATCATTCCTGAATCTGAAAACCGCACTAACCTCCGAACCTGTCCTTCGCCGACCCGTCTTCGACGGCACACCGTTCATCATCACCACGGACGGCTGTCAACAAGGTTTCGGCGCAGTACTCACCCAAGAATTCACAACAATACTTCCAAGTGGACGCATCACAACCAAACGTCACCCGATTGCTTTCGCATCCAAACGCACATCACATTCGGAAGAAAATTACAAACCTTTCCTACTTGAATTTGCAGCACTCAAATTTGGGTTAGACAAATTCTCCAACCTCGTATGGGGCTTCCCCATTGAACTCGAAACCAACTGTCAGGCACTCCGGGACGTCCTATCCAACGACAAACTTAATTCCGCTCATGCTCGCTGGCGGGATGGAATCCTCGCACACAACATCATTGATGTACGCCACATCGCAGGCAAAATCAACGTTGTTGCAGACGGGATTAGCCGCATGCACGAGGGATTGCCACATGCACGAGGTGATGGCAGCGACTGGACAGTTTGTGAGGACTGGGAAGCCCAAGGAGGCCTCATTAACGACATCTTCCAAGTTTCCGATGACGTGGCTCAACTCCGGGAACGCTTCATGGGAGAGCCTATCTTCCTGGAGGTCGTCGATGCCCTACTAAACATCGACATCCTCACGGACGAGCGCACATGTAGACATGCCCAGCACCGCTCAATGGACTACTTCGTGGAAGCTGGCCGCTTGTGGCGGCTGCGGAGGAACGGCGGCACTCGGGCTAAGTCACGCGTTGAATGCTTATCTAGGAAAGAAGCACGCGCCCTAGCAGAGAAAGAGCATCGTACAGGAGGACATTGGGGATGGGACTCCATAAAAATCGCACTCACAGACCGTATCTACAGCCCCAAACTCGACGAAACGATAGTCAACGCCATACGTGACTGCCCCCAATGCAAAAATTTCGGCGCTACCCACCTGCACGCACTACTTCAACCCATCACAAGGCGCCATCCGTTTGAACTCCTAGTAGGCGACTACCTCTCCCTACCTGATGGCAAAGGGGGATACCACACGGTGGGAGTTTATCTCGACACATATTCACAACATGTTTGGGCGTTCAAATACAAAACTGCAGGGAGCGCAAAAACAACCACCAGCGCCTTAGCGGACATCTTTCGTGCCTTCGTTGCACCTGAAACGTTCATGACAGATGGAGGCCGACACTTCGACAACAACGACGTGAGGGATCTCTGCACATCCTGGAATGTCACCACCCACATCGTATCCGCATATTCCCCATGGGTCAACGGACTTGTCGAAGGCACCAACAAACTCCTCTTACACGTACTGAAACAATTATGTGCCCCAGGTCTCGGAGAGGACGCGTACAAGGCAGTCAACTCATCCAAGCTCCTCCGCACATGGCCTGACCACTTAGATGAAGCTGTCCGTTGCCTCAATTACCGACTGCTCCCCGCATTCCAATTTTCCCCGAAGGAACTTTTACTAGGCCTCGTTGTTAACACCACGCGCACATCTCCATCGGATGGCGCTACCACACTACTGCCATCGGACGTGGCCATACAAGTCTCGTACGTGGTCCAACAGAACCTAGACGGGTACAGCGCCGCAGTTGCCCATGCCCTGCGCCGCAAACAGGTGTTCGATCGTCGCGTACTGGCCAGCCAAGCTGGCGAAGTTACTTTCACCACCGGTGCTCTAGTACAGGTGCGAAACAACGCCTTAGACCTCACGCTACGAACTTCGCGGAAGATTCTACCGCAATGGTCTGAACCAAGGCGCATCATTGCCTGTCTTGTCAACTCCTACCAAATTGCACAGCTCAACGAGACACCCATAACTGGTCTGTTCAGCGCACGTAGACTCCGACCATTCATTCCCAAATTGGGATCACAGCTAGAAAAAGACCAAGCCCTATTCCTAGGCCGGTTGGCAGCAGCAGCAACAACAACAGCAGCAGCACCCGTGATCACAACACATGACATGACCACACCCGGAACGACAGCTCATTCATCTCCCACGTCCAATCCACAAGTCAACAACGTGACCACATTGCGCCACAGTCCCCCATGATGACTGGGCGACGACACGCGGTCCACCTCCCAACCCGATTCCAACTCCGAAGACCCCGGAATTGCCCACACAATGGGCACGTACAACTCCCACTTTTTCCCCCCTTGCGCTGTCACTTCAAACCCTACCTCCGTCTCCGTCATCACCAGAACTTTCCCCACCTCACCCTGCATGATATCCTTCCGATGATAAACACTAACCACCATTCCCCGCTCTACCCTCACATCTTCCTCTGGTGCATGAATCACCAACCAACGCTCACGACCGTCGAGGGAGTCATCCATAGGACGTGCTTGAAGTATGTAGAGTCGCCGCTCTACCACAGACAGCAGCTAGCAGGATGAGATTACTCCCTAATCATGGGCTATGAAGCTGGGCTCACTCACTGAAAGGGGCGATTGCGAAAGGGGAGCAACATGCATGTTGTGGGTGTTTGTGGGACGCATACTTTGCATGCGGGCATGTTCCTCATTCCTTATATCCGTTCTGAAGGGCATAACATTTTCCCCTGTCATCCATCCCCACGATGCTCGGTCATTTCAGATATCGCTTAACAGATTTAACAGCCTCACCTTTACGTATTAAACAGCCTAGCCTGAGGCTAGACCCATACTGCACATATTCATACCATGGATGAGCATCATAGACATAGACTGTAGATTACTAACGCATGTCGAGGACGACACGCATTTTTTGGTAGGGGCACATGGAGTAGGGAGTCACATACAGAGTAGAGAGGAGAGGAGCGGATGAGGAGGCCGATAGGCCTGAGGAGCGGGCGATGCCGAGAGGATTAGTCAGCGATACCATACGCAGTAGCTCGTAGAGAGGCAGAGAGAAAAGGACAAGACAATAGAACATAGACAGAGTTTCCCCCACTCCAGCGTAAACATCACTGAAGTTCATTGTATTTGGGAACTGACCAGACGACCAGTTGGTCCATCCCAACTCTTCGCTATCACCTTCAATCTTCCGCGAAAGTGACAGTGCGAGCTGCGAGGAGACCGCCAGAACGAGAGCATGCCGCATTGAAACGGAGATTCAAAGTCTGAACGATCAGGTGATGTCTCTTCATCGTTCGGAATTCTTGTTCTCAGGTTCCCTCGAGTCTTCCGACCCCTTCCTCACACGCCCGAGCCCGTCCAGCCAGCCCACCGCCGTCTTCCTTGTCCACTCGACGACAAAATTTCTGCAAAACTATGTTTTTCAGTCGCGTTGCATCTTTCGCCGCCCTGAGCGCGCTCGCCGGCTCTGTCGCCGCCGAGTTCTCCGTTCTCAGTCCTGGTGGGCCTAATTTGTGGTGGGGTGAGTCGTCTGATGTAGCATCGAAAACGGTCTTTGACATCACACGTCTTCTGCTTTGTCTGCTTGGGCGCTACCGTCTTCTTCATGGCCTCACTTCCTGCAACCCTCGATCCAACCCGCATTCGGTGACCCGACAGTTGCCCAGTCACAAAACACCCTCGTGTGGTCTTGCACCGACAACCCTCCCGCCACGTCCTTCCAAGTCCTGCACGTGTCATCTTTCTTTTTCTTCGCTGCCGTCAAAATCTCATATATAAATGCAGCCTCGCCAACACTAACGTCGACATCTTAGTCGCTCCAAGTGCGATCATCTCGACGGTGAACAATGCCGACTGCTCGCACACCATCACTCAGCAGCAGACCAACCTCATTCCTGCCACGAACTACACCATCATCCTCGCTGACATAGTCAACCAGACCCACGTGCGTCGCCTCGCTCTTCTCTTCCCGACGTCTATTCTTATCTTCTCGCTGCGTGCTCCTCCGGCTTCCATTCCGCTGTCCCAGATCTACGCCACCTCGCAGCCTTTCGAAGTGAAGGCGCTCGGTGCATCCTACCCGCCTGCCTCCGCGACTCCGTCGAACAGCGGAGCCTCCGCGTCCGCTTCGGCGACTGCCTCAGGGTCCGCTTCAGGCTCAACCGCGTCTGGTACCTCCTCAGCATCCTCTTCGCAGTCCTCAAGCGGGGCCGAAGGCCTGCGCGCGTCTGTCGGCGCGGGTGTCCTCGCTCTTGTCGGCGCGGCGTTCGGGCTTTTCTGACCGTATTTGGGCATCGGCGGTGTAGCCCGGTCTGACCTGGGCGTGGGTCTCGTTTCCGACCGGACTGGTTGCGTCTTGGTTAAAGTGATAATCTTTTTCTACTCTTTTTGGACAAGTGACACTTTGGTGGTTGCCCTCATCCCTAAGATGACCACTTTTGGCCTGTCTCTTGTTTAGTCTTGTTCCGCTCATCCAGATTTTCCTTCTTCTGTGGCGAATTGCAGATACCATGTGGTGATATCTATACCTGTCGTTCGGAATGACACACTCGTTTGCTAATAATACTCTAGACGGCAAGCTAGTTTTAGATGAGCACACTACATCGGAAGTTATATCTCCAGTTGAAGCAAGATGTTGCCATCATATACAGCTTATCCACAGCCATTGCGGTTGCCCCAACGCACTGTCTCCGGACATGAACTTGTATGCGTTCAGAACGGCAACACGACATCTCGAAAATCATCTCGCGTTCCATACCCATTGACCTCCTCTTTGTACTCCTCACAATATCTGCGAAACCCGGCAGGCGTGATAAACTTCCTTGGTTTGAAACCAGGAGTCTCGCCGAAGTTATCAAGCACATGAGAGTGATACATCCAGATGGTCTATGGCTTGGGCCGTCAGGGGCTTGAAGTCCTTGCGCATCACCGTTACCTGTTCGAAATGTCACTGTTGCTGATTCTTGGGCGAACCATCTATGCTAAAACCTACCGTCCCCACGCACTGCTGCCAACTGGAAAGTGATACATGTCATGTACCTGCTAATTATGGTATGATGCTAAGGATGTCACTCACAACGCCGGGGCAAAGCCCGAATCGACGTCAATCATGAGGTACGTCGCGATCTGGTTGTCGAGCGCCGCGGTGCGCTCAATCTCGAACGGGTCCACCTTCAGGTGCCGGTACATGACGATAGGGAACTTGACGACTTTGGAGACGGGGCAGACGTCGCCGTAGTCGTAGATCTCGTGCTTTGGGGTGATCACCACGGGCTCGAACGGCGAGCCGTGGCGCTCGCCGTCGCAGGTGATCCGGATGCCGTGTACGACGGGCGGTCGGCAATTCCATCTATGTACGTCCCAGTGGCTTTTCTGGCATTCTGTAGACTGTTGGGGAAGAAGAATCAGAGGTGCGAGGTCGGCGAGCGCGTTGCTCCTACACAGTAACAGGTGCTCTGGTCCTGACACCTGGAGCATATGAAAAGCCTCCCCGTGGACTCGCATCGTGTGCATTTTCTGGTGGGGGTTTCGCTCGAAGCCATGGTTGGTTGCTCTTGTGGTTTTGCTCTTGGCGTTTGCTGAAGGGAAGGAGATGCCATGACATCTGCCATCATTCAGATGACGTCATGCACCGCGTTTTAGACAATAAGAGAATCAAGCTTGGGTAGACCGCCTTTCCAAAGGCAGCAACGTCGCTCGTTGGCGAATCTGCATCCATTTGCGAAATAGTGTCTGGATATCCAAATCTAGCGTAGAGACCAAAAGGCAGGAATGATGAATGACGAGTGATGATACTGTCAGGACGAGACAAGTCGATAGATACAATATCTGCTTCCTCTGACCCAGTGTCTTGCACAATCCTTCACCAAGCCCAGTGCGGTCAAATGATATGAACAAGATTGCTCGCCATACCATGATATCAATCTTCTTCTTCCGAGTCTGTGCCAGCCATTCTCTGTCTGTAGTCTTCACAGAACTCGCGAAAACCAGCTGGCGTGATATCCCTTCGAGGATTGAAGTCATGGTCGCTGAAATTGTCGAGCAGGTGGTCATGATACATCCAGATCTTCTCAATCATTTCGGGGGTGAGCGGCTGGCAGTCCTTACGCATGACTGTCACCTGCCGTGAAACATGTCAGTTAGACAGGAGACATGCGACAAGTGCTGGAACTTACAGTGCCCACACACTGCTGCCAGCTGAAGGACCAATATCGAGTGAGCTCTCAGACATAGAATAACACAAATGGTGATTATAACATACATCATCGGCGCAAAGCCAGAGTCGACTTCGATCATCAAGTAGGTTGCGATCTGGTTGTCGAGCCGCGGCGTGGGCTGCATGTTGAGCGGATGCTCCGTTGAGTGCCGAAACATGACGATGGGCAGACCGACGACTTCCGAGACAGGGCAGACGTCTCCGTATTCATAGATCTGGTGTGTAGGGGTGATCTCGACGAGCTTGAACGGCGAGCCACGGCGCTCGCCATCACAGAGGATCTGAATGCCTTGCACAACGGGAAGGCGGCAGTCCCAACTGTGCTGAGAGTCGGCTTCTCGACACTCTTGAGACTGAAGTGAAAGGGAAGGAAGTCAGGGTGGCGAGTTTTTGTGATAGGAGATGGAAAGCGAATAGGGGCGCACGCAGTATGAGATGCTCTCGTCCTGGCATCTGGGACACGTGAGGAGTTGGCCACTTGCGTCTTTCGAACACGCGGCGCATTCCTTGGGAGGGGTGGACTGACTGGAAGCCATTGGTATAGAGGTGCGGATGCGCGCGAGAGGAGCTGAATATCGTGATGGTTGGGTTTGAGTTTCGACCGAGGGGTTCGTTCAAATACCCGCCTTTTATAAGCTAGAAGGGATGCCGCGGGGTGCCCATATGTGGTCGATCTCTGAGAATGTCCATCAACATCCACTAGTACGCTCAAGTTGGACCATAGACTTCTACACCAGAAGACCAAGGCATCGAATGGGGCTTTATTTGCGAAAGGAGCAAGCATTTTAAAGCTTCGTTCGACATATGGAAGATCAAGATGAGATGTAGGCCACTGCTTGCCTTTAGCGCAAGCAGGACGAGTCGTTGTTTTCCTGCTAATATATGGGCATCCGGGCGTGAATTTGCTAGCTGTTGGGACCATTCGGCCATATTGGAGGTCTGCAAAGGTTGTCTTTTGAGTAGAAAAGCCTGTAGTTGTCGTCGAGCCATTCAAGATTCATAAGGGAGAGTCTACGACTGTCCACGACTGAAGATAGTTGTCCTACTGTCGTTCTGTGCAAATGTGGGAAGAGTCATGGAGTCAAAAGAGTAAAGTGGACACCGAAGAGGACTCGAAGAGGACACTAGAAGACCACGTGTGAAATGTGGCTGTCCTCTTCGCACAGGCGTGAGTCCTCTCGGACCCTCAACGTTATTGTACTCGTACGTTGAACGCACGCTGAACGTTATACAAGACACACCGGAGCTTCGCTCCGGTGTTTCGAGCATACAATGTTACTGATTACACAATTTTGTGATAAGCTACATCTGTAGTTTTATTTCCGGACTGGCTAGTGCTAATAGAAATTGGCGGTGAATTATGGTATAGCTAGAGTGTGAAATAAGGGACCAGTGAACCGGAATTCTTGGTAGGAGAATGGATTCAGGATCCATGCTTGAAGGGAAAGGGCCAGGTTAAGAGGCAGCATGTTGACAACATTTACCACCAGCCCGCAGTTGATAGCATACCTCTTTTTCTGATCAATGTGGATGATGGTAACCATAAGATGCCATACCAAGCGGAATCAGCCGTCAGGCTTTCAATGCCACGGATCGTTTTCGTCGGAGTCGTTACGGCTGGGCGGGCCGCGTGGGCTGTCCCCAATAGAGCCCTGACGGAGCACAGCGGAGCAGCGGAATATAAAAGACCGGCTGTGTCCGAGCCTATGCTGTCCGCTCTCACTCCGCTCTCCTCTCCCCAGTCGTATGCTGTCTGGGTCTCAAATTTGATGCTCCCAAACCTTGAGCCTATTGTTATGAATCTGGCTGTAAGTATTTTACCGATAAATGTCAATTGGAGGACATACTCCAACGAGGAACAGCTTTCGAGCTGTTCACAGTGTGTTCATCTCGTGCACTGTTGAGCACGTGATTTGAGTCACGGGTGCTTATGCATGAAAAGAACGAAGGGCGAGAGCATCGACGGCGGAAGAGCCAAACACGGTTGGAAAATGACATCAAGGCGCAAGCAAAGACACTCGTTAAGGCAAAAACATGCGGTGCTCCTACCTCATCAGGCAATAAAGATATGGATGTGACTCCTAGGCTTCGAAACAACTGCTATAAATGGGAGGGCCATATAAACAACTGGGGAGCTCTATCTTCCTAGGAACCCACCTCGTCCTCCATGGCCTCTCTCAAAATTGAAGCGTCAGAGCATCCCTTGGCTTCGGTCACTATCTTCAAATCCACCAAAGCAGAGGTCGTTCGTACTTTCAAGCTCTCTCTTGGAGTAAGCCTTTCATTGCTGTCAGCCCTCGCGATCTCTCAATTCTGACCATCGCTCCCCTGCATGTCACAGCAAGGACAAATTAAACTGGAGATACACGGTCTTCCGAGCTCCATAGACCCCAACTCTGTGCGAATTACAGGCCTAGGAAATGTGCAATTATTCGACATCGCATGCACTGTCGGTCAGGTTCAGCCTTTGCCTACTGGTGCTGCAGAGGCCATCCGCGGCCTTCAGTCCAAGCGTGCCTTGCTCGACAAGGAAAAGAATATCATTGATGCGGCGATGGTCGCCCTCAACAACTATGCAACCACTATGAAAGGCGACAGTATCGGACCGAAAGAAGCAGATAGCTTCCTGGACACCTATATGACTCGTGCGCGAGCACTGGTCAAAGACGGTGCCGATTTTGACGAGCAGATCTTACTTCTGGATAGGGAGATCAGGAATTTGACGCTGGAGCAGTCGGCCAAGCAGGGTAGGGCCGAGGGCCTGGTGACTGTGATAGTGATTGCTCAAGCAGCGACGGATATTGAGCTCAAGCTGACTTATGGTATGTCTCTTCGTCCTTCTGATACAATATTTGCACGAAATATCATATGAACCGTGGATGTGATGGTATAGTTGTACGAAACGCGACGTGGTCGCCTACGTATGAACTGCAGGCCAAGTCCGAGGATGGTAAGCCTGCTTCTGCGGTGTCGCTTCACTATCGTGCACGGATCACGCAGAGCACGGGCGAAGACTGGACGAACGTTGCGCTTACTCTGAGCACGGCGGCCATGGACGGGTCGGACCAGCGCATTCCTGACCTCAAACCCATCCGTATCCGCCCACCTTCTGTTGCACCTATCATTATCCAAGTTCCCCAGATCCGTCCATCGCCGCCGCCGCAAGAGCCGCAAGAGCCGCAGACGAGGTCCACGCGGAGTGTCCACCGTGGCCGTGGATCAGGTCGTGGCAGTCTCTTTGGGCGCTCTGCAGGCGCTTTGATCGACGATTATGGGGACCTGGGCGCATCGCACGAGAGGGATAGAGAGGTCATCACTGCGCCGCCAGCGCCAGCGCCCGCGTTTACGGAACCCGGTACGATCGTGAATGCGAGCCCTTTATCCATGTCCTATCGTGTTGGGGGCAAATCAAGCATCCCGAGCGACGGCGTCGCGCACAATGTTTCCGTCGCACAACTCCAATTCGAGGCCGAGGTCGCCCACATCGCCGTTCCACGCGTGAAAGCGGTCGTGTATCTGCAGGTGCGCGAAATTTTGTTTATTATTTCACATATCCTGTGGTCTTGAGAGATCTCAAGGGCATTGGTCGCACTTTTGATAGGCTGCGGTGAAGAATACGAGCGATTACTGGCTACTGCCTGGCCCAGTGAACGTGTTCCTCGATGATGGTTTCGTCTCTCAAACTTCAATCCAGGTGCGCCCGACTTTCACTCATGTATCTTCGTAACGAAAATCACCGAGACGCTTTCCGACTCCACAGGATATCGCGCCGGGTGACACGTTCGACTGCACGCTTGGGCCCGACTCGTCGACGAAGATCACGTACGCGCGCCAGTCGAAGCTCGTCGTCGCGAGCGCGAGCGCATTCTCGGAGCCGTTCAAGACGACGACGTTCACCGCGCGCACGATCGTGCACAACAGGCACGCGTTTGCGCTGGAGCGCCTCATTTTGCGCGATGCGATCCCCGTCTCGGTTGAGGAAGATCGCGTGCGGGTGATCCTGCGCCGTCCCGGGATCCTCGCGGAGGCTAAGGAGGGCGAGGATTGCGTGGTCGCCCAGTCCGATGGGGGTGTGGACGTGGACGGTCTCAGGGTGCGCTGGAGGAAGGCACAGGGAGATAAAGGTGGGAAGAAGGAGGGCATGTTTGAGTGGGTTGGGGCTGTGGGCACTGGGAAGGAGATCACGATCGAGACGGAGTGGGATGTGAGAGCGCCTGCTGATGTCAACTGGATCGAGACGAGCTGAAGTAGTCGCACGACGGCCTGCGGTATTATGATTCTGAGATCAATATCTGTGTGTGTTTTTCGACTTGATTTAGGAAACCTATATCTGATCAGCAGAGGGGAATCATGTGTACAAACATGCATCCTTGTGTGTTTGATTTACATTCTTAGACAATGTCTTTCTTGTTCGTGTGCGTTCATGTCCTGTATGATCGAAACGAGAGTTGAGGAAAACGGCGAATCTGTCAAGAGAGTCAGAGCGATTTGAATGACCAGGGATTCGGGGAGCAAGCGCTTCGTGTGCCAATTCAATGGCTTCCTCAAGGTCCTGTATCTGTCTGGTCCGCACGAATTGAGTGTGCACTGTGAAGGGATTCTGAGCAATCTGGGTGACCAAAAGGTCGGTGAGCGAGATTCTCGCGATCCAGCTGTATTGACTCCTCAGCATCTGTCCGGTCCGCTCAAAACGAATACACAATCCAATTGTGAGCGTGTTGATGGAATTGGGGCAATCTGGATGGACAAGTAGTCGGAGAGCGAGTGTTTCGCGAGCCAGTCCTATGGATTCCTCAAGACCCTGCATCTCTTCTGTCTGCTCATAGCAAGAGTGCAAGTGAATCCCAAGATTGTGGAGGATGTCGGAGCGATTAACATGACCAGTAGGTCGGAGGGCGAGTGTTTTACGGTCAATGTCGATGGCTTCATCGAGTTCGTGTGTCGGCTCAATCTACTCGATGGAGGATTACAAGTCGTCCGCGACGTCCAGAATAGTCAGATGCTCTGAGAGGTATTTGAACGCGGACGATCAAGACTTACCATGCTGCATCGATTCTCCGTAGTCCAAGTATGCTGCCTCCTCAACGATTATGATATGCGATTAGGCTATTGAACGGATGAAACAGTCCTCGAGGTTCACATACCAGGCGTAGGATGATGTGAGCCTTGAAGTTATCGCGACCAGCAGCGTTCGGTGAGTGCCAGTAGCCTCCGATGCTATAAGCACTCAAGATTGGATTTTATAAAACACCCTCCTTGAGCAACGCTTTCCACAGGTGGATATATCGCGTAGCTGAATTCCTCAATTTGAACCGATATGCTGACAGTACACGAGCCGAAGTCGATCGACCGGACACCATGGAGCTATGTCAAAAGTATGAACATGATAAGTCGTATGGGTAATGATGGATGACTGGATGACTTTCCATAGGCCTTTAGAGCGAGTTCTAAAGGCCAGATTCTTCCTCCATACGCGGGCCCGCGAAGGTAACAAACCTGCTGCATCGTCTCATACGGCGCGGCAGAGGCGAGACGAATCATCATCCATTTCGTAGTCACGGTATCTGATGACGCCGTCGGAGGGTCCCAAGAGGACTTCAGACGATCTTATGATTAGCTGCGGTGAATCAAACTTTAGATATCAAAACAGGGACTTGTAAAGCTAAGATTATTCTAGTCGAAAAGGGAATAATAATCACCCTTCAGAGCACACAGAGAATCAGGAAGAGCTGTCTATTACATGAGAGTATGAACAGGGACGTAGTAGACGAGTAACTCACCTTTGCTGCTGTCGCTGCTAGTCATATTAAACTCTCCAGATGCAAGTCTCATAGGCCACAGTTGCCTTGCTTCGGTGTCCTCTAGAGGCTCCTCCAGCATCATTGCCAGTTCTTCGCCCTGAGCAAGAGAGAGATGGCGAAAGGCGAGGGGAAGGAAGTGGGTCCTCGCATGATCGATGGAATAGATCAGACCGCTCGAGTCGATGCGAAAGTTTCCCCAATGAAGGTCATCGATGCAGAGCGAAAGCGGTATGCCGGTATTCTCCGCAAAATCCACCCTCCATGGCCATCTTTTGTAGGCGAGAAGCTAGGGTAATATATGTGAACATTTGATGTGACGAGTGGACAGCATGACTCACAGCATTGATATGCTCCTCAAGGAGGTCGACCGAGCTATATGACACAGAGGACAGGCAACTTGAGAACATACGGTGCATGATAGGTCCTCCATTGACCGGCCCCGGTGCCGATGTGGGACTGGGGATTTGTTGGAGATGTTTGATGGCTAGGGCGATTTGGGGGAATTCGTCCCTGGTGCAATCTCGATCGCCGACGTGCTGCATCGCAATGTAGCCGACATTGTTGTGCCAAAATGCAAGATAAACGACCGGAACTCGCACAACGCTGTTGTTGTCCTTGTTTACCTGTTTCGCGAGGAAGTCCTGAGTGCGAGCCTCACTCATTCCCACTGCGGGCCCCCACTTGACGACAGTAGCATCAGAACCATCAGGCTGGTGTATTGTGATGTTCGAGGGGCCCCAACCGTGTTTCAAGCATTCAAGTACTATGTTCTCAGGAGATGGCAGCCATGTAGGAATACTATCATTCTTGAGAGCCAGCACTATCGACTCTGCCATCTGATGAAGAGAAGGCAGAACATTAGCTATACGAACAATGAAATGATGAATGCATACTGGGATAGAGATGTCTCTTTCAAAAATGAATGTTAGCAGCATCAAGATGAGTATGGAGAAACGGGAGATTGACAAGTGGAAGCGGATGAGGTTCTCAGGCCCTGTAGAAAACAGCTGCAGACACATCGACAACTCTTCGTCTGCAGCGGCAGACTTATCGGTCTCATCCGTCTCCTAACCGTTCCTTCCGACCGCGCAACGGAACGGAGCATTTATTTCGGGTGGACTCACTAGAGCATGTTCAGCAGGAGCGCGACACCGGTCACTATTGTATGTTGCATGATGTGCTACGCAATAATAGAACATTTTGCGGTCTACAAAGGTCTGCATCAGAAGAAAGCTGAGCAAGAATGGAGGAGGATGTCTAGTATTTGTGCGTGTTGTGTGACGCGTTGTCCAGCTTGACGCTCGCCGTCACAATCACCGGTTCAGACAGTGAGGATGCATCGACTGGGCGGTGTCGGCCTCGCTGCCTTCGACCGACAGCAGCAGTCCCAGCGGTCCTTCGCCGCGCTCTCCACCACCCTCTCCCAATCCCAGCTCGACAACCTCCACACCCAGCTCGCCCAGTTCCGCGCCGCGCTCACCCACTTCGCCACGCACCGCCGCGCGGACATTCGGCGCGACCCCCGCTTCCGCCATGCGTTCCAGCAGATGTGCGCGACGATCGGCGTCGACCCCCTCGCGGGCCCGCGGCGCGGCGGCTGGTGGGAGGAGGCGCTCGGGCTCGGCGACTGGCAGAGCGAGCTTGGCGTGCAGATCGTAGATGTGTGCGTCAGCACGCGCGAGCGCAACGGCGGGATCATCGAGATGGGCGAGCTCGTCCGCCTCGTGAGCAGGCTGCGCGGCGTCGACGGCGGCGCGGTCTCAGAGGAGGACGTCGTGCGCAGCATCAAGTCATTGCAGCCGCTCGGCGCGGGATACGAGGTGATCGACTTTGGGGACAGGAGGAAGATGGTGCGGAGTGTGGTCAAGGAGCTCGATGAGGCTCAGATGGTCGTCCTTGCCCTCGCACAGGAGCACGGTGGGCGGGTAGATGAGGATCTCCTGGTCTTGACGCAGGGATGGACACCGGAGCGTGCCAAGGCGACGTTGAGAAACATGCTTCTTCGAGATGGGACCTGTTGGGTGGATGATCAGGATGGTCCAGATGGAATGGGGCGTTCATACTGGGTTCCCTCCGCGATGCATTGGGACGAATGACACGATACGGCAATTTGTAGTGAGTCGCAGGTCAGTTTGATTCCTGGCTCATGAAGAGGCTGATCGGTATGTTCTGTTCTGTTCAGATGTTGTAGGCCAGACATGTATTATTGTATCATTAGCCCCCACACATGCTGTACTTCAATCATGGGCGATTTCACACTGTGTTATCCATCAATTCTCATCATTGAAGCGGGTGAATGGCTACACGCAAAATGCTTGACGTCTCCGATGGCTGCGAGGGTCGGTCCTTCGGCTTTTTTTCATTCATATGATCTTATGAACTATATAATAGTATTCGTGACCGACATTATCCCTCTACAAAGGCTACATACTCTCAAGTGAAGTGGGAGGGAGGAGGCGTGGGCGCCCCAGCTATCAAGAGACATGGTATCTATGACGCAGTCGGAGGGTCTCAAGAGGATTTCGTACGATCTCATGATTAGCCGCGGTGAATCAAGCTTCAGATATCAAAACAGAGACTTCAAACGCTAGAGTTAATCTGTTCTAGTCGAAAAGGGAATAAAAATCACCCTCCAATTCACGCAGAGAATCAGGAAGAGCTGTTCATTTCATAAGCGTGAGGAAGGGAACAAAAGAGACGAGCAACGTACCGGTGCTGCTGTCGTTACTCATATTAAACTCTCCATATGCGAGTCTCATAGCCCACAGTTGCGTTGCTTCGGTGCCCTGTAGAGGCTCCTTCAGTAACTTTGCTAGTTCTTTGCCGTTCGAGAGAGAGAGATGGCGAAAAGCGAGGGGAAGGAAGTTAGTCCTCGCATGGTCGATGGAATAGATCCGACCGCTCGAGTCGATGCGAAAGTTTCCCCAATGAAGGTCGTCGATGCAGAGCGAAAGCGGTGTGCCGGCCTTCTCCGCGAAATCTACCCTCCATGGATATCTTCTGGAGGCGAGAAGCTAGGGTAATTCATATGAACACTTGACCTGAAGAGTGAAGAGCACCACTCACAGCGTTGATGTGCTCCTCAAGGAGGTCGACCGAGCTGTATGGCACGGAGGACCGGCAACTTGGGAACATACGGTGCATGATAGGTCCTCTATTGACTGGCCCCGGTGCCGATGTGGGACTGGGGATTTATTGAAGATGTTTGACAGCTAGGGCGATTTTGGGAAAGTCGTCTCTGTTGCAATCTCGATCCCCGACGTGCTGCATCGCAATGTAGCCGACATTGTTGTGCCGGAATGCAAGATAAACAACCGGAACTCGCACGACGCTGTTATTGTCCTCGTTTACCTGCTTCGCGAGGAAGTCCTGAGTGCGAGCCTCACTCATTCCCACTACGTGTCCCCACTTGACGACAGCAGCATCAGAGCCATCAGGCTGGTGTATTAGGATGTTCGAGGGGCCCCAACCGTGTTTTAAACATTCGAGGACTATGTTCTCAGGAGATGGCAGCCATGCAGGAATACTGTTGTTCTTCAGAGCTAGTACGATAGACTCCGCCATCTGATCAAGAAAAGAGAGAAGTTCAGCCATTTCGAACATTCAAATAATGAATTCCTGCGACGAACGGTTCCAGGTTTGTATGCTGAGTCCCGTAATGTTGCTGGCGGTGTGCGACGAGATCGGCGTGACCACAATCCGCGTCGCAGCGCCTCAGTCAGGTCGGGGACAAGCGACGCATCTGATTGCAATGCAGGATGCTCATCGACTTCGCACGAGGATGTCAAAGCCTTCATCGATATGATCATGTGCCAGAACATTCGAAACCTCGCCATGTCATCGTTGCCGCCATTATCGAGTGAACTCACAACTGAGGAGGGTCGCTCGGAAAGTCTCGAAGGAAACCTGGATTGTGATCACTGTTAGGACGATGAGCACCGAGACTCGACTATGTGACAGATGATTCCGTACAGGAGCAGGCGCCCAAAGGCAGCAGCGTCGGCCATTCTCCAGACTCTCTGGATATTCGTATCTGGCCTCAATGGAGCTGTCTTTTTGTTGGATGCGGATGCTGTGTGGAAATCTACTTATGTCGTGGAGTCAGTCGAGCCACCCTCATCGCGATTACGTCTCGACAGATTCCCGGTCAACTGGTGTACTCGGAAACACTTGCGGAATCAACGCCCCTGGCATCCGATGCTCCGGATTCGCTGGCCTGATCACCAAAGGAGGTGTCCCTGATTCGTGGAACCATCACTGTATCAAGGGCCAGGGTGTGTCACAGATCAGGTTCACTTCTCCAGTGCCCTGATCGCGTTGTGTATAAATCCAGAGCACACTGATCCCGAAGGCCTGCCTCGGTTCATTGCCTGACCTGCGAGTTGAAGACGTTCGCCAAGGCAGGCTTTGACCCGAATGCCGTATAACGACGCTGCTCGTGGTCCCCACAGCGCTCCCTCCCTCTGTTCGTCTTCTATCCCCGATGAGGATATCTGCATCTCAGCGCAGGAGTAAGTATGGGCGTTGACAGAGGTTGACAGGTAGCCCACATTCGAGGTACACAGCCACCGATCAAGCCACACCCGCTGACTTGGGCTGATGGATCCTGGGGAGCCAATTTCGAAACCGGAGGCAGCTGGGTTTTGTTAGCCATTTCTGGGCAGAGGAAGGGGTCCTCTCTGCTCTGCCTGACGGGCGCAGACCTGACTCGGGGACGACATAGGGATCCTATATAACAGATTGCAGCGAGTCACAGCCTCGCGTTCGTCGCGTCTCGGGCGTCTATGGATCCTTGGGGCGTCCAGATGCGGATCTCGTGGACCCCGCCCGCGGCTCAGGTCCATCTATGCCTATATGCTTAGTCCTAATACACCTGTCCCTATATGTGCTTTCGTAGTCTGTACGGCTTTGCATCGACCCATGCGGCTGCACATATTCCCTCTGGCACACCTGCATTGCGTAGGACACGCGCGTGTGGGTTAACCAGGCGAGGGTCCTTCGCTTTCGTAGGACAGAGAGTACCTGTAGCCGTATTTTTGGGGGTTAAAGGCGATGGTGTGCGGGTGGGGAGAGGACACTCTTCCGATCATGTCCAGTACGGGAGAATCTCAACAGCTCACTAACACTAACGACGTATCCCTCGAAACGATCAACCTCCTCGGCACCCTCTTCGCCGGCGTGGCATACGGTGCGTCGTCGGTTGTTGTTTGCTTCCCCCACGCCCGCGTCCGTCGTGAGTCGTGAGTCGTGCTGACACAGTGCGTGGACAGGGGTCGTGTTCGCGCTGTTCTGGCTGTCGATGCCGAGCCTGTCGAGCGCGCGCATCGAGCGGTGGCTCGCGATGACGCTGTGGCCGTTCACGCTCGCAACGGCATGCCTCGGCTTCCAGATCTGGTGGACGGTCACCGCGCTCGTCGACCACCGCGCGTACCCGGGCGGGCCGGACGCGTGGATCGTGCAGCACGGCGCGGACGCGAAGAACGTGGTGCTCAACGTATTGTGAGTGCCGCACAGTGTCTGTTTCGGCGCGGCGGTGCGAAATGGGAGGGTTGAGGACTCAGGAGCATCGTTTATTGTAGGTATGTCGTGCTGACGTGGACCGCGGACCTCGTCATCGTGAGTCTTTGAGTTTGGGTCGCGAGGCGCGCTGGGGGCTCATTTTTCTGGTCTTGTCGGGACAGATGTATCGCTCGTATGTGATATTCAGCCACAAGCTCGCGGTCGTCATACTGCCCTCTATAATGTTCGTGGCCACAGTCGGTCAGTCCCCCTCGATGGTGCGAAAACGAGAGGTCGCTCACACGCGCTCGCGCCCTGCAGTCACAGGCTCGCTGTCCCTCTACAACCTGACGCGCTCGCAGAACGCCGAGCACGAGATCGCGGACTTCGCGATCGCGTACCGGACGATCTCGCTCTCGCTGAACGTGATCCTGACGTTCCTGATCATCGCGCGGCTGCTCTACATCCGGCGCGAGGTCGGCAAGCTGCTCTCGGAGACGGCGGGCGGGCGCGGGCTGCGCTCGTACACGTCGGTGGTCGCGATGCTGGTCGAGTCGGCGTCGCTCGAGACGGCGACGGCGCTGGTGTACATATGCTTCGTGGGCGTGGGGAGCCCGCTGCAGGACGTGTTTCTGCCGGTGCTGGGGCAGGTGCAGGTGCGTCTTTCGGCCGCCCGACGAGGGCATCTCATCGAGATGGGACGAAATTGCTGAACAGCGTGTCTGCAGGTGATCTCGCCGCTGCTGATCGTGTATCGGGTGTTCCGCGGCCAGGCGTGGGAGCGGGAGACGACGCGGACGCTGACGCAGCAGAACCACGAGCTGCCGGTGGCGTTCAGCCCGAAGTGCAAGTCGGACAACCTGAGCTTCATCTCGCGGCCGGCATCGCACTCCGCCCGCTCGTCGCGTTCGCACGGGAAGGCCGAGTTTCCCACGGTTTCGTTGGACCTGAAGCGCAATTCCGGCAGCGACAGCGTCTCCGAGCGGTCTGTGATAGAGAGCGAGCTCGCGACCGCCGTCGGGTCCGCGCCAAAGTCGTACCGGACGTTCCACACGCCCTACTCGTCGTGTTCTTTCACCGACGCCGATCTGTACACGCTCGCGCCTTTGTCGACGAGCCCGCGTCCGCAGTCGATTATCTCCTCGGGACTTCGCCTGTCGAGGCCCCCCAGCGCGCTGCAGCGCAACTCTGTGCGTCAAGAATGGCGATTTAGTACGACTTTCCTTGTTTTCCATCGTCTAGCGAGTGCTGATTTTTTTATACGGTCATAGGCCGATGATGATAGGTGCACCTGCGGATATCGTGCACACACCTGCGGCTCTGGGTCGATGCATACGCGGCCCCTAGGCGCTCGCCGCTGGACAGCAGGTCCCAGGCAACGAGGGACGGAGCCGGCACATACAAGGACACGATGATATGCGTGTAGTAGGCGATACTGTACATAGCGCGCGCTGTGCCTCCCAATGTGTATGCCGGTTGACGTTGTGGCGAGACGTGGCAGCTTGGAGTCTGGCAGGCGGGTGTCCTTAAGCGGAGAGTGAACGACTCAACGCCAGAAATTGGAAGTCCGCGGTGTGTCCAAACTCCTCCGTTCCCTCCGACGGGCTACAGCCGAGCGATGAGCTACTATCCAGAGCACGTCTACTTCCAGTCCACCCAGCACGACCCGCTCGCCCCCCTCCCCGCCGTCCCCAACGTCGTCCGCCGCTGCTCCGTCAAGGGCTGCAGCAAGGTCCTCCCAGATGCCTACACCCTCAAGATGTGCGACGCCTGTCGCGGCAGACATCGCATCTACGCGAACACGAAGCGCGCGAAGCGGAAGCAGGAGAAGGCCGCAGTCGGCGCCGCCCAGCCTATCCGTGCGTGCGATCCCCTTATTCGCTCCTTTTTTTGTCTGCCGCACCGTCCAACGCCCTCTCTCTCCCACCCACAGCCCATGCCTCCGTTTCGACCCTCGCACCCCCGCCGTTGACCCCACTCTCTTCCACGCCAGAGGTGAGCATACATCCTGGTCTCTTCGTTCGCCCCCGTAAGAACATATCGGGACTCGTGTGTGAGACGCCCATATCGAGACCCCTCGCACAGCCGCCACACTCACTCCCAGTGAAGGCTAGTGAAAGGCAATATAAAAAAAGAGAGTTGCAGGCAGCCACAGCGCATATAGTCTGGAATTTGGGCCGGCTGGGTCTGGTCAAACCAGTCGCGGCCCTCGATGGGGTTGCCATTACCAATTGGCCCACCAGGCATCATAGGCACCGATTCCCAAATCTCCTCTTACTCCGCCTCCAAATCTGTCCAAGCTCGCTTTGTGCTGATCACCGCGCTCGAAATAGCCCGCCACCTCTTCGCGATCGCAGCTGCCCCACGAGCCGTTCGAGACCCACGTGTGGTCCCCGGAGATCGACCCCCGTCTCTTCAGCTCCGCCTCCGAGCTCGCAGGCGCGCTCACCCTTCCGCCCCTCCACCCGTCCGCGACCGCGCTCACGGGCACCCTCACCGACATTCGCGGCCCCACGAAAGAGAGCGACGGGTCCACCTCCGCGCAGTCCCCGCTCGCGCTCGAGGCCATCCCGCCGCGCTACTGCTCCATCAAGGGCTGCAAGGCCATCATCGGTGGCGACTACTTTTACAAGATGTGCGTCCCGTGCCGCAACCGCTACCGGGGGTACGGCACCACCAAGCGATCCAAGTGGAAGAAGGAGCGCGAGGCCGCGCTGGCGGAGCTCGCCCACGCCAGGGAGATCGAGGATCAGAGGCGCGCAGACGCCGGGCTCGACGTGCGTGCTGTCTCCTCCCCTTTTCTTTTCTTTTCCCCTTTTTTCCTATCCATTCCTTCCTTATTTCTTTCGGGCACTCACCCTCGCACGCTCACTGTAGCCGCTCGACGAGCTCCCCGCGTGCGAGCAGCGGGCCTGGGAGGGCAACGTCCTGCACGGCCTGCCCCCGCCGGACCCTGCCGAGTACCCGTCCGCCCCGCAGCTGCCCGTGCGCATGTGCACCGTGTCGCACTGCCACGCGATCCTGCCCGGCCACTACGAGTTCCGGCGGTGCGTGCAGCACCGCCTGCAGAACCGGCACCACAGCAAGCTGAAGCGCGTGCGCGACAAGGAGGTCAAGGCGGTCCCGCTCGTGAGCGAGGGCGCGCAGCTGGCAGAGGGAGACGCTGGCGGAGAACGTGCGGGAGAGGGCGAAGAGGACGAAGAGGACGAAGAAGAGGGGGAAGGCGAGGGTGTGGGCAAGAAGAGGAGGGCGGTGGAGCCGCTGTACACGAACGAGCCGCTGGAATTCGATCGCGAGCGAAAACACACCCCGGACGAGGTAACGAGCGCCCGTTCGCGTCGCGGTAGACTGCTTTCTGACCCTCTATGCTCCTTTGACAGGCCGAAGGGTCCTCCGCGCACGCGTCGCCGTCAGGCATCCCGCCCCCCGCACGGGGCATGCGGCGCACGAACCACGTGTGTTCTATCAAGTGGTGCCACAACCTCCTCGACCCGACCGTGCCCTGGAAGATGTGCGAGACGCACAGGGAGAAGGATCGCGTCGCGCGCAAGCGCAAGGCGGAGCGCGACAGGGAGAAGAAGCTGTACGACGCGGAGGGCGGCGCGCGTGCGCAGCAGCAGCAGCAGCAGGGGATGATGACGTTTGTGATGGAGAACGTGAGTGGGCGCGGGCAGGCGGGCGAGGAGCAGCGGCGGCCTGGGGCGGACACCCAGGAGGGGTCTGCGGGCGCGGGTGTCGTGCCTCCGGCGATACCTGGCGAGCTGACGTCTGCCTTGTCGTCGTCGTCGTCGTCGTCGTCATTATCGTCGTCGTTATCGTCGTCGTCGTCGTCGTCGTCGTCGATGCTCTCGATCCAGTCCGCGGTGGGCGCCATCTTTATGGACCCGCTGTTGCCGCCTACCATCGTACAGCAGCTGAGCGCCCAGTCTGCCCTCGCCTCGCCTCGCGAAGGTCCAGTCATCTCTGTCGTCGGTACACCACCCACGAACGCAGGTGCAGCACCTCCAGAGGCTGTCATTACCACTGGCTCTAACGACGCGCAGACCGACGCGCGCCCAGCGGAGAGGGAGGAGCCGCCGAAGAAGCTGCAGTGCGGGCCGTTTGGGCGCCCGCCGAAGGCCCTCAAGTACACGAAGCCGTACGTGGATACGGCGGTGGCGCCGTTGGTGAGTGCGACGACACGCGGTGTCGCGCCATCGAAAGATTCCTCCACACCCGTGTCTGCTCCGGCGTCTTATGCGGCCACTCCCACTCCCGTCCCCGCAGCAAACCGCACCGCCACGACGGCCACGCCACCGACACCGACACCGACACCGACACCTGCATCAGCACCTGCACCGGCCCCTGCACCGGCGTACCCCCAGCCCCAGCGCCCGCTCGCGTACATGGACGCCGCGCCCGTCGGCGCGCCGCACATGCAGCCGCAGTTCCAGGTGCCGTACTACATGCCGCCGCCGTACAGCGTGCCGTACGGCGTCGGGCAGCCGTCGTATTTCGCGCCCGCGTACGCGGCGTACAGCCCGTTCGCGCCCCCGCCCCCGCCGTACCCAGCGTACCAGCCGTCGGCGTTCACGAGCTCGCCGTTCACGCGGTCGTACATGTACCCGGCCGCGCCTCAAGCACCGCCCCTCGTGTCCGTCTCGGCATCTGGGGCGGGGGCCGGGCCGGGGGCAGGGACCGGGGCGGCGCAGCACGCGCCGCAGTGGCAGCCGTACGCAGCGGGCGCGCCGTTCGTGAACATGAACACGGACGTGAACATGTACGACCCGACCGGACAGGTGCGTGCTTTTTCCCCCTGCTTGTTCGTCGCGCGCGTTGGTTTGATGTCGACGGCGGCGGTGCAGCTGCCGAAGCCCGCGAAGAGAAAGCGGGGGCAGGCGTCTGGGAGCTCGACTCCCGCGCCTCGTGGGCTGGACCAGGACGCCGCGGCGGCTCCAGCTGCGGTCGAAGGACACGTCCGGGACACGGCGGCCGGTGTGCATGAGGTGTCTGTCAAGAACGACCCTCTGCCGACCTCCGACGCCGTCGGCGGAGTGGCGCCCAGAGACCCGGTTCGAACGACGGTGAGCGATCTTCCGCGGAGGGCAACACACGCGGAATGCTGACGATGGGCTTGGGCGCAGCTGCGCGCGTGCGCGAGCGAGAGCTGCCGCAGGAAGATGCCCGCGAGCGCGAGCGGGGCGCTGTGCGAGCGCTGCAAGGCGCGGATCAGGAAGAAGCAGGAGCGGACGCGGCACCGGCTGCGGCTCGAGCCGCGGAAGATCGTCGCCGGGAAGGTGACGTCCTGACGGCGAGGCGGGGTCGAAGGAAGGAGGAAGAGAGGAAACGCAAAAGGAAGAGAGGTCCGCGTCGGCGGGTTGCTGGGATCTGAGAGAAGAATTTATAGGGTCAGGTTATTGGGTTATCCGTATGTTGTCTCTGTCCCCACCGGTCTCTGTTGTTGCCACGATTATCTCCATGCCCGAGTTTATGCTGTAGCTTTAGTACTAGATGTGGCTTGTTTCACCCACCGTCGTGAATGTATGAATGTTCTGGCTCTTGCATGTCGACTGGCGCCAGGATTAAATTCATGAAAGGGGTGTTCAGATCAAGCAGGTCTCGGCGTTCAGTACGACCGTGCCTCCAACATTGATAGCTCTCCCCGGCACGCATATGCGCTGCGGAGCATCTGTACTTCTACATTCAAAAAACACAACCGCAAGGTCCTTCTATCGTGATATATATCGAGCTGCTACATCTGGCAAAGGGTCCCTTACACGACGCTCAATCGTCGTCATCCTCCCAACTTTCCGGCACGTTCGCATCTGCCTCTTTCCCCGCCTCGCCCTCGCCGTCGACCATGCCAGGCGCCCCGCGCACAGCGAGCGGAGGAGGGGCGGGGGAAACCCCGGTCTTGTCAACCTTGTCTTGCGATGGTGGCGCGGGCGACGCGCGACTGCTGCGCGCGGCCGCGCCCTCGGCAGCAGGAGCGGCAGTGGTGGAGGCAGCGGCGGCGGCTGCCAGGGCCCACGGCGTCGTCGAGCGGCTCGGGGTCGCAGACGCTGAATGGGCGGCCGGGCGTGCGACGACGGCCGTCCACCCGCGGCCAGCCGCGGCGCCTGCGGACGCGCGAGGCTGCGGGGCCGGGCGCTGGGTGGCGGGCGCGCGGAGGTCGGCGAGCTTGCCGAGGGCCGAGGTGGGCGTGCCGGCGCCGAGGGTGGCGGAGAGGAGGGGGCTGGGGAGGCGAGTGTCGAGGCGGCGGATGAGCTGCACGCTGCGGTTGGGTTCTTGGTCGACCATTTGGGTGTCCATGCGATAGACGGCTGCGAGCTGTATGCGCCGACCGCGGAGGGGAAAGAGAGAGTGTGTGTGTCAGAAGGGGCGGAAGGTGGGAGTGGGAGAAGAGGGGGGGGAGACGCACGTCGCGGACGAATTTCCTGCGGTCGGGAGGCATGCGCGGGAGCACCTGGACTTTTCTATCGGCTGCGACGAACCTGAACCATGATCGGTCAGCCTCGCTGAACCAGGACACCGACAAAAAGACGAGCGACTCACTCCGCGAGCGTCTTCTCGACCAGCGCCACAAACTTCCCGTTCGCGCCGACGCGCGCAAACGCGACCAACTCCTCGCCATACACGACCTGCCTTTCCCCGCCCCCCCCACCGCCCACACCGCCCATCCCACCACCGGCCCCCGCGCGGTCCTTACCCTCGGGCACGATCCCAAGCGCCTCCGCAAGCCGCGCATTGCGCTTCGCGATCGCGCACTCGTTCGTGCACCGGAGCTGCAGCTGCGGGCTCGCCTCGCGCCTCGCGGCGCTGCGCCCGCACGCGACCGGCTGCCGGATGCGCCCGCAGGGGCACGCGACGGTCACGATCGCGCGGCACGGCTCGGTCTCCTGGCACGTCGACGGCGCGTGGCACGGCTGCGTGCAGGGGTGGTGCGCGGGCGCGCTGCACACAGACCGACCGACCAACAAACGAAAAAAAAAAGTCAGTGTCCATGCGCTGGGACGCAGGGCGCGGAGGGGACCCACCACAGCTTGCGCGGCTTCCCGCACACCTGCGCACACGGCCCGCACTCGCCCCCGTGGCACAGCCGCTCGCACACGTGGAACCCGCACCCCAGCAGCCGCCCGCACGCGCCGCCGCACGCGACGCGCTCGCGCGCCTGCGCGCACCGCACGTTGTCCACGCGGCGCTTCCCGCACGCGCACAGCTTCGTCGTCAGGAACGGGCACGGCGGGCACGCGCCCGCGTCGTCGTGGCACGCGTGCGGCGAGCGCGGGTGTCCGCACGCCGGCGGCGGCCGCGCGCAGGGGTGCGGGCAGCGCAGGCGCGTGCCGCACGGGATCGGCGGGTCGAGGATCGTGAGGCCGCAGTGGCAGACCATCTGTGCATGCGCGCGGGGCCCGCTGTCCAGCCCGGTCCGGTCCAATTAAGTTACGAGAGCGCGACGCACCTCTTCGAACGAGCTCCGCAGACACGACGGGCACGGGCCCTTGTGGTCCCGCTCCTCGCAGCGGTGGTTCCCGCACGCGAGCGGCTTCCCGCACACGAGGTCGCACTCGTGCCAGCCCGCCTCGTCCACGACGTCCTGCTGCCCGGCGCGCTTGCGGCCCTTGCCCTTCGCGGCGCCCGCGCCCGCGAGCGCCGCGAGGGGGCAGCACACGCGCGTGCACTGGTGGCGCCCGCACGCGCGCAGCGCGCCGCACGGCCTGTCGCACAGGATCTCGGGTGCCGCGGCGCCGCCGACACTGACGGCGCTGCACGGGACGTCGCGAGTCGTCGCGCCGCACCTGCACGGGCGCACGAGCGGGATGGCGCACGGGGGGCACGGGCCGGCATGGCAGCGCGCGGCGCACGCGTGCGCGCAGCCAGCGAGGGGCCTGAGGCAGAGGGAGGTGCAGGTCGGGACAGGGTCGGTGCAGGCGGTGCGGAGGAGGCGGGGGGCGGGGAGGGAGGCGGGGAAGAAGGGCGCGGAGGAGGGGTGGAGGGGGTGTTTGCCGCAGGGACAGTGGGTCGTGAGGGCTGGGGAGAGGGGGCACAGGGGAGGGGTGCGGGAGGGGGGATGGCAGGGCTGGGCGCACCGGTGCACGCCGCAGGCAAAGGGTCTGGAGAACGCAGCGTCGTCAGTGGAAGCCGCCCCGGCGCGGATGCGATGAGGGTTCGGGGTGGAGGAAGAACGTACCGATCGCATGAATTTCCACAATCGAAAGACCCGACCCACTGCTCCTCCTCCTCTCCCCCGTCCTCGCCGTCTCCGCGCACCACCGCGCACGGCTTCTTCTCGCCCTCCCCGCACGCGAGCCGCTTCTCCACCTTCCCGCACCAGCACCGCGCCGCCTCGGTCACCGCGCACGGCGGACACGCGCCGGGATGGCACGGCTCCGCGCAGACGTGGTTCCCGCACGCGAGCCGCCTCTCGCACGCGCGGCCGCACGAGAGGTCCGCGCGCGCGGCGTCGGCGGCCGAGGACGGGGACGGGGACGTGCGGGAGCACCGGAAGGACACCGTCTGCTTCCCGCAGTGGCACGGGCGCTGCGTCGTCACCTGGCAGGGCGGGCACGGGCCCGGGTGGCACGCGAGCGCGCAGGGGTGCCCACACGCGCGTGCGCGCGAGCAGGGGTTCGCGCACGAGTGGGGCGTCGAGAGGCGCGGGGGCTTCGGGTCCTGGGTGGAGCCGCAGAAGCACCTACCGTGCGCGGGTCAGGGCTGTCGTGAGGATGTGGAGAGAGGGGACGGGGCGCACCAGTAGCAATACGGGACGGTCTCGCGCTTGAACTGGCACCCGGGACAGCGCCAGTCGCCCTTCTTGCCGCTCTCGCCGCGCGCGCGCCAGGCGTCCTCGACGTCCTTGACACTCTTCGCGGCCCAGGAGCGGACGCACTTGAGGTGGAACGTCGTCCAGCAGCACTGCACGCGCTCCTGCGCCTGCTCGCGGCCGTCGGGGGGCGCGGAGGCGGCGTCGGGGTCGGCTGGGACGAAGGCGGGGGAACAGGACCAGGTCGGCTGGGCGGGAACGATCGTGTTGAAGCAGATGGGGCAGTCGGGGTAGGGCGGGGTGGAGAGCGCGCGGGTGAGGGTGGACGTGAGGTCGTCCGGCTCGGGTCTGGCGGGCCTCTTGCCGGTGTTGTTCGGCCTGCGCGCGCGGCTGGCGTGGGCGTTGGGGTTGGGGGTGTGGTTGTGCGCGTGGGCGTGATCGGGGTCGTGGGCGTGGGCGTGGGGCACGCGGTCGCGCCGGGGGGCGGCGGCGGAGGGGTCGGAGTCTGGGGCTCGGGGGACAGCGGAGGACGCGGGCTGGGTGAGCCCGGCGTTGAATTTTGCGCGGCGTTTGTTCGTACGGGGCGCGGGGGGCTGGGGGCCATCGGCGCTGGACGAGAGCGCGGGGGCGACCGAGTCCGTCCCGGGGGACGCGGACGCGGGTAGGGGCCGCTGCGACCGGGCGGCGCGCGGGCGTTTCTGTCTGTTGAGTGGGCCGGCAGAGGGTGCATGCGCGGACGGGGCACCGTCGCCGCCGACAGCAGAGGGGGCGGGGGTGCTCGGAGGCTGCCTGGTGGAGCCGTCTCTGTCTCCCGGCCTGCTGTTATTATTTCTGCGCGCATGCTGCCGCTGTCGTGGTGTGTCTGTGCCTCCACCTGCGTCGCCGGCACTGTAAGGGGCGTGATTATCCCGCCATGAATCGCCGGTAGCGGCGGCGGCAGCAGGCCGGCTGCGTCTATTGGGATCCGGCAGACGGCTTCCGGACGAGTTTTGTGCGGGTTGTTGGAGCGAAGGCACTGATATTTCTGGCTGGGGTGCGGATTGGGGCTGGAGAGCAGAGGCCATGCAAAGCGGAGGAGGAGGAGAGTGTGCGGGTGTCGCAGTTGAGCGCAGGGCTGAAATAAGTCGGTCGATGAGTCAGCCGCGTGGGTGTGAGTCACGGCGGGTCACGGCGGGGGAGCCGTTAGTGACGCTCCCGACGGCTTCAGCCTGCCCTCCCACTCTCCAGCCACGAACAGCTGCATCCAACTCGCACACAACTGTGCAACCGTGCAGCAGCAGAAACAGCAGCAGCAAGTCCTTGAGGCATCATGGCGACTGCCTACTACGAGTTCTATCGTGGCTCCTCGTGCGTCTTTCTCTTTCTCTCCTTCTCTTTCCTCCAGGCACACACACCCCGCCTTGCCCTCCCGATGTGCCCTGCGATCCATGCTTCTGGAATCAGTTCTCACTTGCGTCGTCGTCACGTCGTGCTGCAGGATCGGAATGGCCCTCACGGATTCTCTCGACGAGCTCATCACGAGCGGCGCGATCACGCCTCAGCTGGCCATGAAGGTGTTGCAGCAGGTGAGTAACACCGAAGCGTGCTCGATCGGCACCGCTCCCTCGCCAGTGCCGTGGTGCCCTCTGCGCTCTGCCGCGGGAGCCGTACGGACGGGCGGGCGGACGGATGGACGAACGACGCTGATTGAATCCCACGCTCCCTCCGTCCGCTCCATCGCCCGTTCGCCCCGCAGTTCGATAAATCGCTCGCGGACACGATGGTGAAGCAGGTCAAGACGAAGACGACGCTCAAGGTACCGTCCGCCCCGCCTCTCCCGCGCGCCGCTCACCCGTTTCCTTTTCCGCCCCCCTGCCGTCCCCTGCCGTCCCCTGCCCGTCCACCGTGCTACCCGTCTGCCTCCCGCGACTCGGTCTGCCGCACGCACGCAGGGCCACCTGCACACGTACCGGCTGTGCGACGACGTGTGGACGTTCATCGTCAAGGACGCGTCCTTCAAGATGGAGTCCAACGAGATGGTCAGCGCGCCCAAGATCAAGATCATCGCGTGCAAGAACGGCGACGCGATCGAGGCAGGGAAGAAGTAGCGCCGCCGCATATGTGGTCGACTCGTTTCTGCACCGCGGGAGGGCGCGCGCTGTGGAGCGTCGATATACGATAGCTAGTAGAGCGTCCAAGCTGTGGGACTCGCGCGTAGCGGCGGCGGCTGTGTCTCTGGGTCGAGCGCCGGGCTGTAGTTGGGCTGTGTGTATTGCGGAGCCTCTCGCCGATTGTATTGTATTTCCACGACTGCGTCTAATATATATTCTGCGAGTCGAGTTGGCTTCGAACCGCAGACGAACGTCTGCGAGTCGCTTACGTACTCAAGTGGCCTCTGCCTTCGCACGACGACCACGACATCGACCTCGACGACGACCACGACCACGACGACAGCCATGCCCGGCCCGCCACCCCTCCCGCTCCCCGAGCCCCCCACCGCATCCACCCTCGCCTCCGCACGTGCCGACCTCGCAGCCACACACGCCGCCCTCGCCACGCTCACCGCCAAGGTCTCCGCCGCCGAGTCCGACCTCGCCCGCCTCGTCGCCGCCGCGCGCGCCTCCATCGCCGACCTCGACGCCCAGCGCGCGGCCCTCGAGCTCCGCGCGGCCCACGCGCGCGCGTACGTCGCCCCCGTGCGCCGCCTCCCCCAGGAGCTCCTGCGCCAGGTCTTCCTCATGAGCTGGGAGGAGTATCCTTGCTGCGCCTGGGTCCTCGCGGCCGTCTGCACCACCTGGAGACGCCTCGCGCTCGCGATGCCCGTTATATGGTCGAAGGTGCGTAGACGCTCCCGCGCAGGCTCTTTCCCTCTCGCCGCTCTCGGCTGCGAGCATTCCTTGTCTTTTGCAATTTGCGGTGATGATAGAAAGTTGTATTGCGACACTGGCGTCTCTCAGGCGTCCAGTGATTCTCTTTTCGTGGGCATACTTCAGGTGGTTTTTGAGCATTTCCAAAGACACTCGCGCTCTCGTCTAGTGGCACAGCGCCTGCAGCGTGTTCGGAACATCGGACGGCGCCAGACTCTATATCACCCCGTCTGGGCATCCTCTCTCCCACGTCTCTTCATACTCGGGTGCACAGCCAGCCCTCCAATAGCCCCGAGCCACGCCCCTTCCATCTTTAAATACCCGCCCTTCTCGAACAGGGGCACCCCAAACGTGGCCCCGCGCAGACACCCACGCAGACGCTGACCCCGCCGCCCTAGATCCGCCTCGTCACCTCCCCGACCGCCTCCGCCGACACCATCCGCCTCTGGCTCGAGCGCGCCGGGCCCCGCGTCCCGCTCGACATCGAGATCTTCCTCCAAGTCTCCCCCGCCACCAGCGCCCTCGCCAGCGGCGCCCTCGCGCGCCCGCGCATCCGCGCCGGCTCCCCGTGGACCTTCCCCGGCACCGCGACCTCCCTCTTCGGCGGCCCTGGCGGCGGCGGCGGCGGCATCGCGGCCGCCACCGCCGCAGCCGCCGCGCAGCTCGTCGCGTCGCTCGCGCCCCCGAACACGGCCGCGTCCATCCAGATCATACAGGGCGGCGGCCCGGGCACGCCGATTTTCCTCCCTGCGCCGCCGCCGCCGCCTGCCAACGGCACCGCGGCCGCGTTTGACCTGTGGGGCCCGCTGCCGGCCGGCGTGTCGGTCGCCGCCGCCCCGCACCCCGCGCACGACGCCTCGCTCGCCGGGGTCGGGCTCCTTTCCCCGCCGTCTGCGACTGCATCATCTGCATCCGCGTCCGCTTCGACGATGACGTCCACGTCGGCTGCGAGCGCCGCGCAGCTGGCGGCGGCCGCTCAGGCGCAGCTGGCGCGCGCGAGCACGCACTGGGGCCACATCGCGATGTTCTATCTCGTCGAGCAGATGGCGCGGTGGGAGCGCTTCGTGTTCCGCTTCGATCGGCAGTTCCAGTCTGCGGCCGCGCTCAAGAGCATCATGGGTGCGTCCCCGTCCCCGTCCCGCGGTTCGGGGTATTCGCGCTCGTGTTGGCTGATACCGTGTCGCAGGGAACGCGCCCCTGTTGAAAGAGTTCGAGGTCTCGTGCGCGGAGCCGATCTTCTACGGCGACTGGCAGTGGCTCCCGAGCGCGAGCCCGCAGGTGCAGCCCGCGCTCCCCGCGCTGCAGGCCCTCACGCTCCAATACACGCCCTTCAAGTGGACCTCGCCCATGCTCCTCCGCTCCAACCTCCGGCGGCTGCACCTCCGCGCGCTCCCGACGCAGACGACGCCGCTCGACCGCGTGCTGCACATCGTCGCGCACAACCCGCTCCTCGAGGACCTCGCGCTCCACTTCCCGGGCCTCGCCGCGCCCGTGCTCCCGCTCGCGCCGACGCCGCTGCGCGCGCTCGCCGCGCTCAGCGCTGGCGGGCACCACCTCATGGCCGCGCTCGTCGACGCGCTCGCGGCCCCCGCGCTGGAGCGCCTCGCGCTCGACATCGACGCGCGCGACCCGCTCGAGGACTGCATCTCGGGCCTGCTCGCGCGCTCGCAGCACCCGCCGCTCCGCGCGCTCTCGATCGCGTACGGCGGCGCCGGCGCCGCGGGCGGCGGCGGCGGCGGGATCAGCACGTTTGGCGGCGCGGGGGCGTATTTCTACGGCGGCGGGAGCATCGTGAGCTCGTGGGCGTTCCTCGGCGAGCTGAGCCACCTGCGCGCGCTGCACGTCGGCAGCGCGCCGCTGGACCCGCTTTTGAGCGCGCTCGGTGCGCCGGACGACGAGGGCCCGCCGGGCCCGGGCGGAGGTGGAGGTGGGGCTGGGGGTGGGGGAGCGGACGGAGGTGCGGCGGGGGGTGGGTGTGTCCGTTTTTGGAGCACCTGGCGCTCAAGGCGTGCCCCGCGCACTCGGACGCGGTGGCGAAGCTCGTGCAGATGGTGGAGGGGCGGAACCCCGACGAGGGCGTGCCCGGGTCGGCCGCAGACGGTGGTGGGAGTAACGGGGGTGGTGGCGGGGGCGCGGTGGCGCGGCTGCGGCGGCTGGAGATGTACGAGTGCGCGGCGGTGGGGCCGGACGTGGTGGAGTGGATGCGGAGGCGGGTGGAGGACGTGGTGTGCGTCGAGCCGGCGGCGGAGCGGTGTAGCTATCCGGTCGTGTGCGCGTGGCCGTGAGCGTGTGTACTCGTACGCCCTCCCGCGCGTCGGTCTCTTTTTTCTCTTTTTTTTTTACTGTCGGTTGGCTCGCCGCTGTCTGTTTTTACTCTGCGTTCGCGTCCTGTTGTTATCATCGATTTCTTTTTGTTCTCTCGTTTGTATTGGCCGCACGCGCGTCGCGTACCACGTTCCCCCATCTGTGATGTCTCTGTTGTTCTCGTCGGTCCTCTCGCCTCGCCTCGCGCGTTTTCTTGTGTATTACGTAGATGATCACTTATTTAGCGTGGATAGGATAGGGTAATTTTTTTTTCGCTTGAACGACTGGGGCGGAGATCGCGTGTTGCTTTTTCTTGTTTTTTTGATGCAATGCAGGTTGCGAACGTGTGATATACATAAGTAAAGTGGAGGTTGTGGGTCCGTGTGGGCGTGGGCGTGAGACTTGGCCACAGGCGGTTCCTGCGGCCCGGTTTGACCGGCGCTCCTCCAATCTCGGCTGGGTGGCGAACAACGGCCAATTTGAAAGTTGGCCCGTTTCTTCAAGTGCGGATCGCAGTGTTCACGCCCTCTTCTAGCTAAGCTGTGGACGTCGCTGTCGGCGACGATGCGGCGCACTACTTCGTCTAATGACATGAATCAGTCCTTACCCTTGAAAGTCAATCAGCGGAAGCAGAGAACAGGGTTGATGTTGATTCTCCAGCCAATGTAGATGTTAGCTCCACTCTCGGTGAATATCCTTCTACTCTGCGCGGATATCCTGTAAGAAATACAGCATACGCCTCGAACGAGCATTCAGTGGTCGGTGGGCATGCTGCGTAAATTGGCAGAATAATCGCTGTAGACACAACAAATACAGCCACATCGACTCAACAACTTTGTGCATAGCGGAAACATAAAACCAGACTGGTTTAAATCAGTGCGACTTCGAAGGTTGATAACACTCATGCCAAGAGGTTCCATGAACAAATCGACTAAGATCGAGCTGCACATATTCCTTCCCTATGACTTGCCTCAGCCTTGCATCGGACCACAGCTTGTCGCGGTATGCAACAGGCACCCAAAATAACAATTCTGTGGCTGGACCCACTATCCAGCCATCGTTGTTCAGGTATTTAGAGAGACGGCGGTAGCTTTGAGGTGGTGTCAAAGGATCATCATAGAGGCCATCTGTACGCATGGCATGTTCCGGACGTGATGAGATGAGAATGGAAGCTATAAAGCATTCAAGTCAGACAGTGGGTAGTCTCAGCTCAGACAACCATGAAGGAACTTACCAGGGCGCATACCATAAAGCTCAGATCGCCTTGCGGAAGGATTACTGGTGTCCGAGTGCAACATCACCTGTGGGTCACCGACATAGCTCAGGCTATGTTGAACTATAGCCGCATCCCATATCCTGATAGTCGAGTCCTGCGAGCCTGACACGATATACAACCCGTCTGGCGAAAAAGCAACCGAATTGACCGAGCTTGTATGTCCCTCGAGAGGTTCTCCCACAGCGGCACCTGTTGCCACCTCCCACACGCGGACTGTCTTATCTTCCGAGCCTGACACGATCCTCAACCCATCTGGTGAGAAGGCAACAGAATTTACCCAACTTGTGTGTCCCTCGAAAGGCTCTCCCACAGCATCACCCGTTACCATATCCCACACCCTGATTGTCTTGTCATCCGAGCCTGACACGATTCGTGACCCGTCTGGTGAGAAAGCAACAGCATTGACCCAGCTGGTGTGTCCCACAAGTGGATCCCCTACAGCAGCACCCGTTGCCGAGTCCCACGCTCGGATCGTGCTGTCGTACAAGCCTGACACGATCCGTGAGCCGTCTGGAGAGAAAGTAACAGAGTTGATCCAATTTATGTGTCCATTGAATGGGCCGTCCACAGCAGCACCAGTTGCCGTATCCCACACCTGGATTGTCTTGTCGTCCAACCCTGACACGATCTGTGACCCATCTGGTGAGAAAGCAACGAAATTGACGGAAATCATGCGCTCCTCGAGAGGCTCGCCAACGGCAGCACCCGTTGCTGCATCCCACATCCGGATTGTCATGTCCCATGAGCCTGACACGATACGAGACCCATCTGGTGAAAAAGCAACAGACCGGACCGAATCTGTGTGTCCCTTGAGAGGCTCGCCAAGAGCAGCACACGATGCCGCATCCCATACCCGGATCGTCTTGTCATCCGAGCCTGACACGATTCTTAAACCGTCTGGTGAGAAAGCGACAAAATTGATCCAACCTGTGTGTCCCTCGAGAGGTTCTCCCACAGCATCACCTGTTGCCACATCCCACACCCGGATCGTCTTGTCGTACGAGCCTGACACAATCTGCAACCCATCTGGTGAGAAAGCGACAGAAGAGATCGAACGTCTGTGACCCTCGAAAGGCTTTCCCACCATATCACCCGTTGCCATATCCCACACCCGGATTGTCTTATCGTCCGAGCCTGACACAATCCGCGACCCATCTGGCGAGAAGGCAACAGAATTGACCCAACTTGTGTGTCCCTCAAGAGATTGGCCCACGACATCGCCCGTTGCCGCGTCCCACACCCGAATCGTGCTGTCGTCCGAGCCTGACACAATTCGAGACCCATCTGGCGAGAAGGCAACACAAGTGACCGAATGTGAGTGTCCCTCGAAAGGGTCGCCCACTGCAGCACCCATTGCCGCGTCCCACACTCGGACGGTGTTGTCATACGAGCCTGACACGATCTGTGACCTGTCTGGCGAGAAAGCAACAGAAGAGACCGAGCTTGTGTGTCCTTTAAGGGGCTCGCCCAGAGCAGCAAATGTTGCCGCATCCCATACCCGGATTGTCGAATCCTCCGAGCCTGACACGATCCACGACCCGTCGGACGAGAATGCAAGGCATAGCACTCTAGATCGTGTTTGTATGATATGCTGGGTTGCCGGCCAATGGCTGTTGGCTCCAGCGGAGATCTTTAACCCCTGAGGAAAGTGTTTACCAAAGGTGTCGAATATAGTCGAACCTTGCGGAGCGAATGGCAGGGCAGACAAATAGATGTGCGGAGTAGACTGTGATATGAGTAACCCGAATGCGTTCACAAATGCATGCATGCCACTCGCCAATTCGGATATGTGTCCAGTAGGTAAACTCTAAGCAATGACAGAACATTGAAAAACTTCAGCTTGATGTTTCTACCCTGAGGAAGCTACTTACCGAACTCCACTTCACAAGAGAAGACGTTGCTTGCGCGGCCACAGGTATGGCACCGAGAAGACTCATCACCTCAAGCCAGAATAGAAACTTGTCTTGGAGCAACGCTTCCACGCCTTTGAGCACTCTAGGATCAGAGTCCAAGCTTGCGGCTGTGGTTTGCAAGTGCTTCGCCCAGAAGCGACAGGAGTACGACAGATGAGCTGGTATATACCTCTTTATGCGATTAGCGAGGTCAGGTATGTCCTTGTTTGCCGCATACGAGGATTCCAGGTGGCATATATTGAATGTCAGCTGCTTCTTCAGGATGTACAACAAAGCGACTGTGAGCTCCGCGTGAGTGTTTGATGTGTCTACGTAGAATTCGGAGCTGCGGGCATCATCCAACAAAAAGTCGCGGAATGAATTGTGCAATGGACGGACAGCCTCGTTCCCAGTCACTCCGCTCAGCAGAGAGCCCATGTATTCCAAGATGACGTTCGCCTTGAAGCCGGGGTTTCCTTCCTTCACAGCGCAGAGAACTTCGTTTAGTGACTCCATGGAAAGAGGTTCGAACGCCGCTAATACGAGGGCCATAACGAGCCTGAATCTCTCCATTACCAATGGGACTGCTGGGTGGAAAAAATGAGACAAAACCGTCCTATACAGATGATCCAGACGCCAGGCTTCGCTTGTTGTACCCTTGATCAAAATGTCGTATCGTTCCCTAGGAGCTGATCCTGGAATCCCCACACCTTTGATAAATTCACAGGCGACAGATGCCCACTGGAATAACCCCTCGCATTTCGAGACAAGCGTACGCATACATTCGTCATCGATGTCATCTAGATCAGGGTGGCTCAGATGACTGTGAATATACAATCTAATGTCGTCATCGGTCGAAGACAACGAAAGGTCCTGCATCCTCTTGATGACGATATGGCTGCACGTTCGAAACGAACGTTCGATATCAAGTTCTGGGCGAGATGTGAGGAGGATACGGAAATTGGCGGGAAGAGCTTCGGTTTTACTGGCCAACTCCCGAAGGAGGTCTTGGCGCGTTAAAGCATCCCCGCTTTCATCCAGAGCATCGACGACTATCACGACGGGACCAGTGATCGTGAGCTTCTCGACTGGTTTGAGAATGAGGTTATTGAACTGTTGGGTAACCTTTAACGCGACCCGCAGTGCTTTATTGTCCTTGACAACCTTGTATAGCGTGCGCCGTATGCCCTCGTCGAAATCGGCCAGATCACGAGCCACGGTTGAGAAAAGTTTGTCTGGGCCACGGTCTGTTCGGCCACGCACAAAGCAAAAAGAAGATCCGAGACGATTCATGTTCTTGAAGCGGTGAGCGACAGTGTGTGCAATAGCCGATTTGCCGGTCCCCGCGGCACCAGAGAGCAAGAAAATGCGAGGAGCGTCCTCAGCGTTGATCCATTCCGTGATCTCGTCCAGAATACCCACGCGCGTTCCCGCTTGGCACCCCTTTGCCTCGTCAAAGGTAGCGTCATCCGCGTACGGAATGTCGTTCAAGTTGATGTCAGTGGCTAATATGAGCTATCAGAGATTCTTTAAAACATGACCGATAGATGTGTGTCGCATACCCAGATCTTGCACTTCGTCAAGGATACGAGTCACCACAATCTGAGTCTTTACTGTCACTCGTCCGTAGAATTCATCTTTGAATTCATCAAACACAGCACAGTACTCGTTGATCTTGTTGTCTGCCTCTGAGAATAGGTGCCGTCCCGTTCGACTCACTGTTAAGAAAAAAAAAAGTTATAAGAGAAGCGCACAGTATCAGGTTAGGCTCACGGAAACCCTCGGTCTTTGCATAGTCACGGATGAAATAAAAACATTCTGTAGTCTGTTGAGCTATCCGTCGCAGCAGGTCTTGCAGAGAATCGACGCTCTTGAGCTCTTTCTCCAAATCGTTCACTATGTCGTAAAAGGAGTTCATGGTCGTGAAGAGCTTTTGTATCCGGTCGTCGCGGTCCATCTGAATTTTCATGATCTTCATGATATCGCGTCAGCATCGCGAGCCAAGCTGTCGAGGTCGATGGAAAAAAAAGACCTTCTGTGGTATAGATACTATGTTCCAGGCCATTTTGGCGTAAGGGCTCACCTGACAAAAAGTTTCAGATAAGTATCCCGCCATCCGGGTGCGTTCGGCCAAGACGTACTTCAGCGAGGACATCCACCAAGTCACAAAATAATTTGACCTTTCGCAAGAGGGGCGTCCAATTATCAACAAAGTCCTTCACAGGGCCGAGAGCGGATGTTGAAGTTCCCACTGCGAGGGGATGCATGTTGACTAAGGCAACCTCAGCGTCTCTCCGAATATCGGCCGACTCTGCTCGTTGATTGTCGACTACGATTGCAAGACGGAATTCAACACGGGCGGGTGTTCCCTCTGAGATCGCCATGGTAACGTCTAGTAAGGACTGGACCTGAGTGTATTTCCCACTGGTGAGTATCGGCGGACATAAGCTGGCGATTAATTCAGAGATGCCGCCGATGTGTGCATCCTTTCCCAGTATGCGACGGGCGTAGATGTCGAGCTTCAGAACGGAAAATTGGTACGCATCACTGTAGTCAGCGACATGACCATTCATTATCAACAAAAAATATGAAAGACAACAGAGAGCATGATACTCACAAGGAGAAAGTTTCATTCCACTCCGGAGCGCTGCCTGGGTCAGCGATCTTGGTTTTCTCTCGTTTTCCATCGACAGATAATGTGGCATAGAATCTACCATCTTGAGTTCGAGACTTGAGTTTGACAAGTTTGGAAGTCTTGGGAAGATCGAAGGCACGAACAACTGGTAGGATGGAAAGCGTGAGGAGACTGAGACCCAGCATCATTAAGTAGCAAACACACACCTGTGATGTTTAAGTGAAGACTCGACCGAAAGCCAGAGATGCTATGAGTCGAAAGGCGCGGGATTAGTAACCTGCCGGTCAACAAACATGCTTGAGTACTATGAGACTCACAGTTCTGTGGCAGGGGACATCATAGCTTGAGGTGAGTCTGTTGAACAATGAGCACACGGGTTCGTAGTGGGTTGATGATGGGTGTTCGATCGCCGAATTTACGCTACAATGTGGAGGAAGAGCGTTAGAAACTACGTTAGGCGCTCTATCTTCAGATAAGGGTGAGGCGCTGCGTGAAAAAGTAAGTCTTCCTATGGCTTCCCACCCGTCTCGGCGGCCTCGGTGAAGAGTTGAGATGTTCGGGCCTAGGAATATAAAAATTCACACCTAGATGAACGCTCACTATGATTCGTTCAGCCCGCTTCAATAGGTAGCGCAATGCATCATGATTCGTGAGCGATGAGGACATCAACATGGCGGTCGTCGGCAGTCGTGGCTGGTCGTGGTAAGGACTCAGCAAGACATGCGCGTCGCGCGGGCGACTCGCGGGCGGTGCCCTGCTCCTTTCATAATTTCAGCCACTATCTTCTTCGCACAACTTCAACCTCACATTAGCCTTGCAACTGTTATCAATATGCATTACATTGCTGCAAATTATTACAAGCCTCATCGTTCTCTGGACGTGCACATCATGCTGAGCTTTCGCAACGGCATGGTTAGTCGCCTCCTGGCCAACCGTTCAGCCCGGGCATGCAGTCTATCTGTCTTTGACGAGCTCATCAAGAACTGGATACCCTGGATATCTCTTTTGCACCGCCATGTGGATGGTCTGTTTTGTGGGGAGTCAGGTTGGCACAATGCGATCGCCTGGTCGGACCTAACGGTTGAAGACTCTCAAATACCATGAGGTCGGAGTGAGTTCGAGTTCGAGCTCAAGGATCCTCTTCAAAATCAGTGCGTAATTTCACTGGATACCTTAACTACTCAACTCTCCTTTTCCACCATGCGGCGAGTCTACCTAATCTCAGTGCTCTACAGCCATCGATTATCTTTGTAGTCAGTGTAAGAAAGCCCGCAGTCGGCTTTTCCGCACCGCTCCTTGAGGCCGAGGTGTCTACCATTCATATCCTGTCTGCACAACCGCTGAATCGACAATCGGCTCACGCCCCTTGCCGAAATTGATGATTCAGTAGATCGTTGCATGACCTCATCTAAAGGGGTTATGCAGATTTGCGAAATTTCGTTTCACATCCATCATCTTGCCCAGGACTGCCCCTTCCCAATCGAGATTTCCTTTGTAGAACACATCGGATCGCACCACCCAACAAGCTTTCTGTCATTCGGGGTTGGAGTCATTTGATTAACGTCGACACCGTCCGCATCGCGCAACTTGCAACAGGTCACGAATCACGATCGTTCAGGTGCGCAGCAAACACGGAAAACCATCCTATGATCGATAGGCAAAAACGGATACCGATAAGTATACATCCTAAATGGTAAACCTCGCGGGCGGCCGCAGGACGGGGCCATGCGTGCCGCCAAACAGAATCTATAACACAAAGCAAGGACAAGCTCGACGTCAGGAACGCCGAAAAAAAAAAACAGCCGCGGGGGGAGCGCGCACCTCTATGAATGTGGGCCGCGCGGTGAGTCGCGGCGCGCGTCGTTAGATAATAGACAGACAGACGGTGGTATGGATGATATGAACACGGATGTGGAGGCGGGGGAACGGAAGCGTCAGTGTGCGCGTGTATGTGTGACTGTATGTGTAAGTGTGCAAGTGTGTAAGTGTGTGTATTTGTGTGGAAGGGTCAGCACGGGCAATGCGGGATGCGTGCAGGGTTCGTCGTGTATGGAGGACATGTATGCATGTAGGAGTCGTGCGTGAGCTGTTCGGCGTGCAATGTGCGTAGTGATCAGGGAAAGTAGAAGGAAGACGAGAACGAGACGGAGGCGGTTCGTTAGCGGGCGTCAAATTAATATCAAGTGCGACGAGGACCAAGCAAATCAAGAGCTATGCGGGCGTCGAGGTCGAGGTAGATGGTGTGTGTGCACCGCCATCGCTATAGACTCGATGGGGGACGTTTTAGTGTCGAGAGAACAGGTATGAGCCGCCGGATCGAGGCAGCGGGTGTAAGTGAGGAGGACCCGGGTATATGCAAAAAACGAGGGGAAAAGCTAAATGAACACAATTTCAGAACCATCTAAGCGCGCAGCAGAGGCAGCGTTGAGAAAATCCCAGACAAAAGGGCGGAGGACGGCGGGTGTACAAGTATACCGGGGTAATATAGACCAGCGGGATGCCATAGAAGTTGAAGGGTTAAGGCGGCGGCGCGGGGTCGCGTTCGAGAATGGTCTCGCGATCCGTAGAATGCCCGTCCCGATCAATCACAGACGCCGAATCAAGCGTCGCAGACGTATACATCCTCTGCACCGCACAAAAAAATCGCACATATCAGTCCACCTTGCCCACACCCGCCAAAAAAGACAAAAAAAAAAAAAAGAACTGACCGCAAAGACAGGCCGCGAATAATCCACGTCGTCCCTCAAGCTAAACTCGCTCAGCTGCCCCACGCTCGCCGCCCCAGCCTCGAACCGCATCCCAAGCTGCGGATGCAGCAGCCCCTCCGTGACCCCGCCACCCACTCCCACGCCCGTCCCCGTCGACGCCGTCCCGGAGGGCGACGGCGGCGCCTGGAACGAGAACGCAGGATGCGGCGGGCTGAACGGCGGCGGCGAAGGCGGCGGCGGGAACGCGATGCTCGGCAGCGGGCCCAGGGCGGATGCCGACGCCGTCGTCGGCAGCGACATGGACGCCCGCGTAACGCGCCGCAGGGCCGCGTCCGGCCCTTCGAAGAACGTAGGCACGGGCGGAGGCATCGGCGGCGCAGCAGGCGCGAGGAGCTCGTCGCTGGGCGACGCCGCGCGCGTCCCGTTCGCGCTCGTGCTCGCGCTGCCGGCAGCGGCAGTGTTCCCGCCGCGCAGCCGCCAGCGCAAGCCGCGCGCGAGGAACGCGGTGCCCGTCGCGCTGGCGGGGCTGCCCGCGCGGCTACGCTCGCTCTCCGCGCTGGTGCGCGCGGCCTCTCCCTCCCTGTCCTTGCTCTTGCCGCGCCTGTCCTTGTCCTTGCCCTTGCCTTTCGAGACGGAGGACGAGGAGGACGAGGGGCGCGCCGCGGACGGGTAGCTGGCGGGCGGCGGGCCGCGCTCGGACGGCCTGCGCTTGCGGATCCGCCTCGACGGCGAGCCGGTGCGGGGCTGGTCGCGCTCGCGCTCGCGGTCACGGAGGAGCGCCGCCTCGCTCCCGCTCGCACTCGGGCTCGCGCTCTGCCTCAACCTGCGCTCGTCCGAATGTGCCTGCGAATGCGAATGCGAGTGCGAGTGCGAGTTCGCGCTAGACGACTTGGGGCGGCCCTCCTCTCGCGCCAGCCCCCCAAGCTCATGCTCGTACGCGTGGCTGTGGCTGTGGCTGTGGCCGGACGACGACGCGCGCGCAGACGCGTACGACAGCGACGGCCGCGGATCCAGCCCGCCGCCGCCCTCGCGCCCGTTCCCGTTCCCGTAGCCGCTCCCGGACGCACGGTTCGCGATCCACATCCCCGGCTCCAGTCCAAGAGGAGGCGACGCCGCGCGCGTCTGCATGTCCGAGTATATCTGCTCGCTCCCACCGCCCCTGGGCTCCTCGAGCTCGTGCACGCTCAACAGCCCCTCGCCGCTCCTCGCCAGCCCGCCGCCTTCGCCGTCGCCATCTCCTTCGCCGTCGCCGTCGCCTTCGATCCCTCCGTCGCCTGCCGCACCCGCCACCCCGCCTTCCGCCTCGACATCATATCCCACCGGATACCAAAACCCCCCTAAGGGCTGCTGCATCTCCCTCCCGCCCACATCCGCACCCGCCCCGCCCTCCCCCGCCACGTCGTCCGCGTCGACGAGCGGCGCGCGCGCGGGCACCATCCCCCGCGCGACGGCGCGCTCGAGCCTGCGCACGCGCCGCCGGCGGCACGCGAGGAGCGCCCAGAGGAGCGCGGCGAGCACGGCGACGAAGGCGCCCACGGCGATGCCGGCGATGGCGCCGGGGTTGCTCGAGAGCCTGCGGAGAGAGCGGCGCGGAATTGTCGCAGGTCAGTATATGCAAAACGAGCGTTCGGAAGCTCGTGAGATGGAGGGAGGGTGTAAAAAATAGAAATCTATGTTTAGCGACGGCTCGTCGTCGAGGACCGCACGACGTACACGAGCAAAAAAAAAAAAAAAACAGAACGAAAAACATCGCGGAAAAAAGGGAGGGAACGAGGAAATGAGGAGCAAACACGGTGAAAAAAAGCAGAGAGCGATGATAGAGAAAGCTCTGATACATGGAAAAAATCAAAAGCGCCAAAAAAACTCACGCAGAGCGGTTCTCGCCAGGCGCAGGCACGATCGTGCCCGTCGCGAACGCCGTCGTGACCTGCGTGACGCGTCCGCCGGGGCCGGTGGTCGTGACGATGATGGTGGTGAGGAAGGTGGAGGTGACGACGCGTGCGGACGTCGTGCGCGCGGCGGTCGACTCGGGGAGCAGCGCGGACGAGCGGACATCGCTTGGCGAGAACGAGGGAGATGCAGGCGGGGGCGCGGGAGAGGGGACCGAGGATGAAGACGGGAGGAGTGGGGAGGAGCTGGGGGAGATGAAGGAGGTTAGGGAGGTCAGCGAGGAGGGACGGTCGGTGGATGGGGTAGGAGATGACGACGAAGATAGGCTATGTGAAGATATCATAGAGGAAATAGAGAGGGTAGTAGATGTTAGTGAAGACGAGGAGGAGGGTAAATTCGTAGACGACGTAAACGAGGCGTTTCCAATGGAGGCGGACGAGGAAATAAATTCAATGGAGGAAGATGAAAGCGTAGAGGACGTGGACAACGTTAACACAGCGGGAGTCGACGAAGAGGAAGGCGATTCGGACGCGGCCACAGACGAGGAAACAGTCGTGGGCAAGGGAAATCGCGAGAGGGAGGACGTCGGGACATTAGAAGTGATAGGCGAAGAAAACGACAAGGGGGGCGAGGAGAACGACGGTGAGAGGGACGTGAGGTCAGAAATCGTGCGCGTAGGAGACGAAGAGGGCGAGGACGAAAAGGATGTCAGAACGGAGGTAGGAGACGCGCGAGAGGACACAACCGACGTGGAATTAGGCGCAGCAGTCGCAGAGACGGACGCAGACGCGGATCCCGTCGACGCAGATGTCGATTGCGCAGAGGTTGATTGAACAGAGGTGGGAGACAGCGACGACAAGGAGGAAGAGCGAGAAGAGGAAACACTAGGTGTCATTAATAGGGCGGCGCGGGACGGTCTGGGTGGAGCGACTCACGGAGTGGAAAGGCTGCCCGACGCGCTGGGCGAGGACGGGGACGCAGAGGGCGAGGTGGTCGCTGTCGGCGTGTTCGAGGGCGCCAAGGAGGACGAGCGCGCGGAAGTGCTGGATGCCACGGGAGAGGTAGGCGAGGGCGAGGGCGAGGTCGAGGTCGAGGTCGAGGTCGGGGTCGAGATCGAGGGCTGCGACGACGGCGTGCCCGTGTTGGATGCACCGGCAGACGAAGAAGAGTTCGAGTCCGACTGCGAGCGCGACGAGGACGCCGGGGTCTGGGAGGGCGCGGCGGTGGTGGTTGTGCGGGGCGGAGTCGCGGGGAGCGAGCCGTCGGACGAGGAGGACATTGTTGATGGTGTTGGGGGTGCGGGTGGGAGAGGGTGGAGGACGGGTGAGGCAGGGATGCGGCGAGTCGGCGACTGGCTCTGACTGTGACAGCTGGGAAGTGGTGTGGTCGTCTAGCCTGTCAGCGCTGTCAGCGATGGCCCGATGCCGCTCCACTAGCAGACTGGCAGACCTCTCGCCACGCAGATTTCAGACACAGATCGTCCCGGTCGCACTCCAATGAATTCGTCCGCCGTCCAGCGCGCACCGCGAAAATGGCAGACGCTTGGGCAGGCCGGTGTTCAGGTCCAGGTCCAGGGCATGGCAGGGGGGCGATGACGGAGGACGAGACGTATGCGAGGCTGCTGCTGCGCCGCCGCGTGGCCTGGCTGGAAAACGGGTTCGTGTTCGGGGCAAGAACATTGACGCGCGCACACGGCCTCTTATGGCGCTCTATGGCGAGCCTCGCGCGAGGGCCATCCCAGTATCCCAGCCTCGACTCTCCTCCTAGCCTCGAGCGTACGTTGCGGTATCTCGAAACTCGGCCACGCGTCCGCCTGCGTCATCCCATCCCACTCCTCTCTATACAAATCAGCAAAGCCCGCTGCGCGGTGCGCCCATCCTATCCCGTGCGTCCGTCCCTATCCATTCGCGTCCAATTATAGGAATTCATCGCATCGCATCGAGCGTTCGAGGCCAGCCACTCCGGCATGCCATCGGCGCTGCCGTGCTTGAGTTCGATGTGCAGCCAGAGAGGCCAGCCAGCCTGGTAATAATCGGGCAATGGGCAGCACACGAAAGCAAGTCTGCGCACCGCTTGCCGAAACCAACCTGAACGGCGTGCACGTCCGACAGAACGTGACCCCCGGTGTGCGCCTATGGGTCCCACTTTGGGCCCACCCATGATATCATCCCTAATCTCCCGTAACCACCCCGTCCCTATCCAGCAAAACCGTTATCGCCAGCGTCAGCGTCCGAATACGGGCCTTCAAACGCCCCTCCGTGACGACAGCGAAACCCTGACGCCGCCGCGCGCAACCACCTGACCCCCCCGTGCGCTCGTCGGCCCACACGTTCTGAACCTTGCATCCAAACGCGCAACCCCATGCGCATACACGTACGTAGCACCAGGCCAAACAATCGCGCTCGAGGACTCACCACATGTGGCCACGAACCTACCAAAAAAGGTTCGAACCCGAAAGAAAGAAAGAAAGAAAGTCCTATGATATATCAGAGTAGATAGATAGAGAGTACAAGGGCGCCAGTACTACGATAGCTACACCAGCGGCGCCCCGCAAATACTAGTAATGCAATGCTGTACGGTACCGTGCTGACCGACCGACCCACGCGGCCTGCTGAGTTAAGGCCCTGGAGAATTAATGAATACAACCGCTAGACCCATCGAGAAACCCACCCCCACCACCGCCGCCGCCACCACCATCATCGCCATCGCCATCGCCATCATCGGCACTGCCTGCAGCCGCCACCATCACCCTCCCACCCGCGCTCCCCCCACCGGAAGCACGCGCAGGACGTATCTCACCGGCCACCGGCCACCGGCGAGCAACGATCAGTCCCTCGCTCCACCGCGCGCACTCGCACGTCTAACACAGCGCGCCCTCGAACGCCCCCACCGCGCCCCGCACGACGCGCATCCCCGCGAGCACCTTCTCCTCCTCGAACCGCCGCCCGACGACCTGCACGCCGACCGGCAGCCCGTGCATCGCCGCCGCGTCGTAGCACGCGTACGCGCCGCGCGCGGACGGCCCCAGCGCCGACGCGCGGAAGTCCGCGGGGAGCGCGTCGCGCTCCGCGCACACGGTCGTCACGGGGAGCACGCCCGCGGGGAGATCGAGCTGCGCGAGACACCGTCAGCACATAGCACATAGCACGGCGAAATGAAGACGCGGCGGGGGAGAGGCAGACTCGGGGGAAGGGAGGAAACTCACGATGCTGAACAGGAACGCGTAGCTCGCCGCGACGAGCCCCGCCACGCCCGTCCCGCCCTCCGGCAGGCCCGGCACCGCGCACGGCGCGCACAGCACCAAATCCACGCCCTGCTCCCGCCACCGCTCGTGCCACGCGCGCTTCCACGCCTCGCGCTCCACGACGAGCGCGCGCGTCTCGCGCACGGACTTGGGGTGGAACGCGCGCAGCAGCCCCGCGTCGAGCGCGGGCAGGAACGACGCGAGCACGCGCTTCACGAGCTTCGGCAGCGCGAACGTCGCCTTGAGCGCGCGGATGCCGGGGTTGATCGCGTCGCTGCGCTGGAGCGGCGCGAACACTTGTGCAGCTGGGGGTCCGACGGAACCAAGCAAAAAAAAAGAGGAGATCGAGCGAGTAAGCGATCGAGAAGGAGAGGAAATGAAAAGGAAAGAAGACGCGACGCACCGCCGTCGGCGAACGCGAGCTGGAAGCCGGTCTTGAGCACTTCCGCGGCAGGAGGGGCGCTGGGGAGGCGATAGTCAGTGTAAATGGGTAAATGGGCCGCGACCGCAGCGACCGCGCTCACAAATCGACGATCTCGTGCCCCTGCGCCTTGAGTGCGTCGATGACGATCCGGAGCGCTCGCTCTGCCGCCGGCGTCATCGGTATCATCCCTGAACCGCGGTGCACGCGATCATTCGGCGCGCGGCAACGACGATCGGACATTATCGTCAGTTCGTGCAACATAAGGAGCTAAGCGATGAAGAGGATCGGCGCACCGTCGCTCCAGAGGACGCCCCATCGAAGCTTGCGTGCGCCAAAGTCGACCGGACGCCAGGGCATCGGCACGCACTGTCAAAGCAATGCCCAAGACGGGGGATATGAGCATGGAAGTCGATCATAGGTTTCTTTTCCGCACCCCTTCCATGCCGTCGTTCGTCGCCAACACGTTGGGACTGGGTACAGACAGGAGGAAAGGGCGGGAGGCGCAAGTCGCGCGTAACGCGAGAGAAAGAGGGAGGCAAAAAAAGTAAGAGGAGACACGCACAGTGTGATCGATCTCCCATGGCCGCAGCCCCATCACGCGCTTCCAAAATTCCTCCAGGTCCTCCAGCCGCCGCGCGAGCGGCGACACCACGGTCGGCACGCTCTCCAGCCCGGGCGTGCTCGTGCGTGCGCCGGTCGAGGGAAACCTCCCATGGGTAGCCTTCATGCTATACACCCCACAGAACGCCGCGGGAATTCTTACGCTCCCCCCAATATCCGTCCCGATCTCTATCGCGCTCCCACCGAGCGCAAGCAGTGCGCCGCCGCCGCCCGTCGACGCACCAGGGGAGTACGCAGGGTTGTATGGGTTGGTGGTGCGCCCGAAGAGAGTCGTCGTCGTCTCCATTGAGAACAGGCCCGTCGGGACGGTCGTCTTGACATGCACAAGCGCGCCCGCACGCTGCAGCAGCTGGACGATGGGTGCCGACGTGCGCACAGACGTGTCCGCGAAGGCCGTGTAGCCGAGGGTGCTCGCGCAGCCCGCGACATCGATGCAGTCCTTGACGCTGATCGGCACGCCCGACAGTGGGCGGTCGTCGGCGTCCGAGTCTGCGCTTGTGTCTGTATCGGTGTGCGCGTCTGTGTGAGAATCCGCATCGTCTTCGGGCTCGGGCTCGGTCTTGGTCACGACATCCTCGTGCCAGCCGTTGCCGACTGCGTGCCCATTCCTGTGCGGACGATGAACCCCAGCTCGACCCCGATCTTCGTCCAGCTTCGGGTCCGAATGTCGATGCGAGTCCGATTTGAGCTTCGCGAAGGGGTCGCAGAAGTCGTCGTCGTCGATGTGAGCGGGAGCGGCGTCCGGCTTCGGGTGAAGAATGAGGAGATCTGATAACATGACGTCGGCGAGGCAATTGGTGGCCTTCTGGGCCGCGAACGCCTTCTTGCCATACGCGGATAGCACGTCGGCAGTCGAGACGGAGCCAGCACGATGAGCGTCCACAAGCTGTGCGAGCGTCAGCGAGTGCACTTTGGCGTCTGCGTCCGTGAGCGCGGCGTCGAACGTGGGTGCGAGGGCGTCCATCTTGGCCTGGCGCCGTCGCTGCGCCGATGCACTGTGAACAGATGTCGACGAGTTCATTACGAGGCCCAATGTATGAAATGAAGGACGTTTATGAAGAGCGTACCAGGTTCGCGCGGGCGTCTGGGAGGCGAGGGGAAACAGCATAGTGGGAGCCAAAGTGGGATAGGCTGTCCACACAGTCTGGAACAGCGAGGCATCTGGCTGGTGCGCTGCGCATTGTACTTATAGGCCATGGGACAGTCGCTGGTCATAGTGCTCGCCAGATCGGCGGTCGACAGGAGGGCGCGAAGGCACGGAGGCACGGATCACGCCCATGGGGATGTGGGTGACGAGCGGCAAAGGAAGCAAGCGTGACAGAGGGCAAAGCGTGCTGTGTGCATGGCAGATGCTCCCAGCCGTCCATACAGATATAAAGCGCGAGAAGGCGACCAGTGCCTGAGCCTGCTTCTGTATGGTTACATGAACCGCTCCGTTATTGGCTTAGAATCAAGGACAGAGTTCTCTCTGCCATCCTGCATACCTGCGATCTGTCCCCACAGCCGACCATCGACGCCACCGTAGCCGATCACCAGGCAGTCTGGTGATGATTCCGCCGCATTCATCGGAGTCTAAGATGATGCAAAGTGAACAATGGGCTTGATGGACCTCTGCGGCTCGAGATGAGGTGGATCAATCAGAGACCCGATGAGGGGATCTGCATCGTGACTTGCAAGTTGCTTGTTTCGAACCGTGACAATCATGAGCTGAGGAAATGTAGATCCGGAACAGGCGATGCAACAAAGAAGAAAATTTGGTTGGAGAGTTGTGACGGAAATCAAGCGGTTCGTTGGAGATATTTCAGGTTACGTTTCGAGGCCATCGACGTTCGCAGATGTCCGCGGCTCCGGCAACGACAGCTCTCGCCGGCCGGCTCCGGATTTGTGGCTGCCCGCCACTAGCCGCCGCCGCCGCCGCCACTCGCGCGAATCATGTCACACCGTGACGGTACGCGCCATCACCAGGTTCCTCCTGGCTTGCTCCTGCCAGCGCCACTGCGACCACAGTAATGGAGGTTACACCGCGACCAAGCCTAACATTTCCTCGCACACCTTCCTCCAAGGATGTTCCGTACACCCCACACAAATCTTCGCCTCTGGCCGGGTCATTCTCGCCCACCTCGTCTCCTGTCTCCGCCGCCCAGGCTCGACGGCGATCTCAGTACAAGTCGACAGCCCCGTCGTCGTCACACAGTCGGGCGGCAAAGAGCTCTTCACACGCTTACAAAACGCGCGCCTCTAGTGTCCGGACACGTCTTTTTGTTTCCGGAACAGAGGGCGAGGAGGAATCCCAGCGGAACACGCTCCTGCGCGAGCGTGTCAAAGCGCGCTATATTGAGCGGGTCGTCCGCGCGCGCGAGCAGAAAATCAAGCAGGGTCGGCACTGGGGTACCGGGCCGAGCAGTGACGGCGACGCGGACGGAGATACCGAGATGGAGGAGGGGGAGGAGGAAGACGAGGACTTCATGCTAAACGATGAGGTACGTTTCCTTTCTGGCGCTTCTGAAGATCTTTGCACGGATATTCCGTGCTGATTTTTTGATTCCGTCCATTGCTCCCGCACGCGAAGCTTTTCCGGCGGATTATGGCGAGCGCGAAGCGGAAGGAGCGACACCGGTATCGAGTTTCGTACCAGCTCGACGTGGGCTCATCACTCGATCCGGACATGGAGGACGTCGAAGAATGGGAACGCGAGCTCATCGGAGCGGGTGGTACGCGTCCTTCTATCTTACTATCGATCATTCAGTTTACCGTCCTATCATCCCGTTGTGGCTCCCTCCGCCGCGCTGTGCACTGCAGAAGCCAGCTCGACTTCTGTCCCATCAGCTGACATCGACGTCGAACCCCCAGACTTCGACGACGACGACGAGGCAACCGCGCTGGCTGCTTACGCCGAGGAATGTGACCTGCTGGAAGGGTTGGACGCCCACGCGGACGAGATTTTTAGCCTGAGCGATCTAGACGATATTGATCTTGGCCCACAGGCACAAGGAGTCGTCCGCGGGGAAAGCGTTGATGTGGAAATGAGCTAGGTGCCGTCAAGTCGCAGGAAAGACGGGCAGATGCTTTTGTACGATTGTCATGTTCCATGACACCGACTCATTCGATATCGAGTGAGTGATGTTTATCCTGTATTTCATATATTTTGCTTTGCTTCGCAGAGATGCTTTGGTTGTGGTGTGATTGTCGTCGCGCATCGGCGAAGCGTCTGATGCTGGGCCGATGTCCTTCTTGACTTCAGAGACGGGCCAACAGCACCCGGACTCCCGCGCGCGCCAACTGAGAACACGGCGAACGTCCTATGTAGCATCCTTTAGCTCAAGCTCTGCTTCCGAGGTTCTGCCCCAGGCCATGCATACAGAGCAGCAGCCTTCTCAGCGTGCATCGATCCGTCTTGTGACCCTGACATCACGATGCAGACGACTTCCGAGTAAAAGAAGCCCGGAGAAGCCTTGCTGTTGTCACACCCGATTTCTTATCATACAGCCTGTATTCTTCGGACTCTGAGTGTAATCGAGCAACTCCATCCTATCCGTGATCCAGGACGCCTCGCTCGTCTCAGTCTTCGTGGTTGGCTCCTCGGATCACCGTCGACGTCGATAAATCAAAAAAGACCGTCTTCGCAAATCCTTTGGCGGCACAAGCCGCTTGACACGATCTAGACACTATAGACATCAACGTGGAGACGACACATCATGCCCCTGGAGAATCATGACAAGCAGAACATTGTCATACGTCTGAAGCTCTGAAGCATAGAGAACTCTGCATCGGACTCCTTTGCTTCATTTCCGACCCCCACTCTCTTTCTTTGCTCCGTTTCCGAGACTGATTTAGATGAAACGAGGCGGCACAAAACGAGACGAGACGAGACGGGCCGCCGTCACCTCATCGTCCAGAAATAAGACGACCCTGCTGACTTTCGCACCGCTCCCGTACCGCCTTGGCGAGGCCAAGATAACGCAATGGGAGAGCGCAATCCTGGACTCCACCACCGAGAAAGGACGCTCACGCTGCAACGGGCATGTGATCGCGTTGATATGATCGGAGTGCGTGACGATCCTCCACCGTGTGGTATGACGGCGTTCGAGGCGCACTCGGGCCTCTGTGCGCACCGCAACGATCCGTCGATCGAGGAGCGCACACACAGGCGGAACCTTCTCCGCGTGTGAGGGCCGTCCGAGCGCCCGGTCAAACTCTGTCAACGATGAAACTTGATGAGTGAAACCCAGCATTGGGGGTCTTGCTGAATATCTCGATGTTTGTGAACATCATGCCGAGCCGCTTTAGTGCTGTCGGACATGCCGAAGGATAGTCCTACTGGCTCACCCCTTTGCATAATACACGGAGTACAGCAGAAGCAGAATCATGATCGCTCCACCTGTCGATCGAGCTGGATGCGAAAGCTCAAGGAGATGGCGGGAACGGGCGGGAACGGGCAGCGCACGGCCAAGTCACTCACAGGGTTTGTCTATGGATGTCACAGGACTGCCACGAGCTCGCACGCCCTCTACTTCTTTTGGTAGCTTGCTGTTACGAACACGGACGCGGCAGCTTCTCGCCACAATTGAGCCATTATTGCTGGAAGTTGAGAACCGTTGCGGCGTCGGGCGTCAGGTATGCTACCTTTGAAGGGCGTGCCGGTATGCTGACGGGGCATAGCGCGCGCGCCGGTGGAACTACCGAAGCGCTCGGGGTCGCTCCCAGCGTCTCCACGCTACATCTATGTGTCCCTGCAACGAAGACGACCATATTGGTTATGTTCACTTCTCTTCGCGCACTCTCGACGACTTTGCTCCTTCTTTCGACAGTGATCCTTCGGTCAGGCTAGAAGCTGCAGGGAGGCATCAGGGAGACGCACGCATGATATTCAGGAGGCTTCGAGGAAGGAGTGGACTTAAGGTCCTCGTGAGGTCGTCAAACGATACGGAGGTCTCCAAGCTGTTCTTTCTTCCAGGAATGAGCGGATCGCGAGTGAATGCATCTTGACATATTCTGTTAGAAGATTTCATGTTAGGCATTCAGAAATGTGACCGAGTGTGTGAACATACTATCACAGATGCCAACGAATTCGCCCTCAATATAGAGAGCAACTATATCACGGAAACCGATGCGTGAGCACGCAAGGCTGCCGAACGAACCCTGGGATCTGCCGCGCTAGCGCGAACACTCAAGATAATGGATGGCCCTGGATCGCACTCACGGGCACTTCGGCAGCTCCCAACGCTCACTGCCGAGGTCAAAACAATACAGATGTCCCTCCGTAAAGAACGGTATCGACTGCGACATCATCGTCACCGAGATGCTATTCGGGAAGCGGCACAGATTCAGAAAATGATAGATAGTCAAGATCCGTAAAAATTTACTTACCAAGTGGAGAATGTGGATAGAGCGCCTCTCAAGAGCGGCTAGTGGGGCAAATGTCAAATTATCTTACTGCCGGAATGCTGGCACCGAACACACCGAGGCAAGCTGGAAAAACAGAATACCCAGAGATCAAAGTGTAACAGGCCATTCGGAGTACCGGCGTGACATATACGTGAAAATTGCACACGTTGAACGGACTCACCAGAAATAAAGATCCTGCATCATGATCAGTGCCTATTTAAGTGCCTGTCTTCACGAAGGAAAAGCAGATTGCATCACACAAAACACACGCTGCCTGTGAGAGCATCATCAAAGGGCAGTGGGTGCAAACTTCCCATCGAACAGGGAAAGCCCCTCATTACCGTCCAGCAATACAAGTGACATGATCCTTGCCTGTAGGGCTCGACCATCGACGGACTGTACGGTCTTGATGCGACTTGGCAACGGCGAAGCCAAAATGAGAAGGCCGAGTTGAACCTCCCACGAAGCGCCGGCCAGATTTCGAATATCGATGCAAGCGTTTGAGAGAAAAGTCTATATAGAACAATTCTGATTTCGCTTACGGACCCCACTACGAGACCACCCCAAGGAGTAAGGCTGGAATGACGAAAGAAGGGGACATGAGTTGACGCAACATGGTAAGATGGCAGCCATACATATTTGTGGACTTCGTGTTGCCCGAAGAGCGAGCACCGCCCAGGTATGTGTGTAGGCAGAGCTTACCAAACTGACATACGTCAGACTTCATCATTGTGAGCCAGAGCCAAAAGAGGATAGCAGGAGTAAGGATCTTGCGCGAATAGCCATAGGACGCACACGAATGCGACGATGGTGTGGGGCACGAGTAAAGTTTACTTCAAAGACGCACAGCAAAGGTCGTCTTGGTTTGCAATCATTGGCAGGTGGCAAGACAACCTAGAAAAGCTAGCATTGGTAGCAGGGTTATTTAGCACATAGCAATTCAGAAGGAACTATGACGCAGGCCTCGAGAAGGGGATTTCTACAGCTGCTCAACCTCTACGTTCAGCATGATGAAGTGTTTGCATTACAGAACAGCTAGAATTTTTATCAGGATTCGATTTTTTTTTCCATAGTGCAAAGACTAAAGACAATGCTCACCGACTGCGACAATTTGTATCTATAGATCATGTTCGGTGGGCACGTCAGCAGACATGATTGTATAGACCAAAGAAAGTTCTACATCGCAGAGAGAGACTCACATGCCTGTCAATATGGCAATATACTGCTAGGATCGACCAAATGTGTGAACCTTGCCTGTCGACCGAGATAGACCAACTAGTATGGACATGAGGACGGGAACCGCTAACCACATTCCGCTAGCATCTCCTTTCATCTGATCTCTTCCGATGCAATGCTATTTTTCAACTTTGCCTGCAGAAGAGATCTTGCATGTCAAAGAGTTGAGCGTTGACCTGCGTTGACTCAATATCTGCGTGATCGAGTCAGGGAGCTGGCTTCAGATCGAATGTCGCTATATATAGAGCTCAGTTCAGATAAAGGCAACTCTACCCTAAGTGAAGATGGTAGCTCTTGTGTCAACAGTGGACAAGTACTTCGATGGTGGCAAGGCAGTGGCAAGGCACCAGTCATCACATCATTCCTCGATCTCCGTAACCGGAACGGAAGTTGCGTTGCTAACCCACTCGCAAGTAGAGAGAGAGAATGATAGGATTGGAGTGTTTAAACTGAATGGCGGATGCTGCGAGCAAACGAACATGATACAAATCAGTTGCATCATCGGCGCAGTCGAAGACACCGGTAAGTCTATGTGTCAACAAAAGATGGATGCGACTTACTCGATAGCGGGAGCCTGCAAATAAAAGAGCAGAAAAACAGGCACGTAATTTCCAGACAGAAGGAGTTGAGCAACAGAGTGAGGTTCGACAACAGAACGACTGCGTCGTGCAAAGAGCTGGCAGGGCGACGGCACAGGGACCGGAAGCCTGAAACCCCTCCATTACGATTGTGATTTGCATTTAGTGTGTCATGGTAAGGTCCTTGTCGATTAGTGGTTAAATCATCACGTTGTGGTGCTATTGGCGCACGATCCGTGAAGCCGGAGGCTCGAATCCTCCCTGGGACATCGTTTTGAACAATATTCGATGCGCACATTTGTCGTTCTCGTCTTTTTGGTTCTGTTGATATCTATCTTCAAACTGAGAAAGAATCAATCGCTCGCTAAAAACAAATGCTCCCAGTTTGCTTGTAACTCGTGATAGAGATTCATGTAGGCAAACGGCGGTCCGCAACATCTACTATATAAGGCTCGCGCTGTTAATCTCTGATGACTGTAGTGAGGTCTATAGCAGTCTCCATCTGCGTGTTCTCGAGTTCCCGAGGAGTTTTTGATGCTGCTTCATGTAGATTAAGCAGTATCCGGGACATTGTTGTGACAGCAATGCTGCAAGCAAAACGGTCAGGGCACTCCGATCAGGGTACAATGTATGACGCACCAACTTGCGAATGTTGACAGAACACCTTTCAGTAATGCCTACACAAATGTGAGGTACGAACGGTGATACTAAAAAGTTAAGTGTACCGAGGTGAACTAAAACAAACATTGATGAGTTGTTGTGTCGGCGATTTAAGTCGTATGATACGTACAAAGAACAGGACAATGTTCACAAAGTTTACGAGTGCCATTACTCTGTAAAGGTTGAGAATCTAGATGCAATTTGGTGGCAAAGTCAGACTCTGCACTCACGCAAAATATATGGCACCTCGTCTCAGAGGTCAGCACCAGCACTTTGAAAAAGTGGCAGCGCTCACCATCATAGAAAATCAATTGGACAAAACCCATACTAGTAGACCGACTCAAGCTTTCATGCCATCTGAGTTGCTTTCGATGACTGTATGATTTGAACAGGGTCAAGCTGAAGATGACAACGTCGTATACAAACTGTGCCTCCCACGGGATGGCAACATCTAGTATGTGAACTGTCAGAGAGAAAAGGCCTGAGGTTTGGGTGTAGTGATCAGCTCACGGTAAGCACTAGAAACCCCGATGAAAAATTTGACCGTCATGGCAAAGTCAAAATAGAATCATAAGTGCAGGAGATCAATGTCGACGTACGTGGAAGATGAGATGGCTATACTACAACCTGACACCCCTGGCACAAAGTCGCTATCTTGCCCGACTAATGACCACTAAAGTCTCATCCATGTCTTATGAGCTCTCCGAAACAATGCGAGCAATACTGATTGCACCCACTGCGGTCAGAGGTATCAGTACGACAAAAAGAACGGCCAATACCATGACAATACGCCGGGAGCCACCGTATAAGGCATACGTCCGGGATGCCATAAGTACTTCAAGGAATCAAACATAACCTTAATGAGTGACAGTTCTTGCTGAAAAAGATCAACAGGTTAGAACGTACAGACGACAACCGTCTGATTCAAAACAAGCAGCAGTTGGTGATAGAGCTCATAAGATCGACAGCTGGATGAGGGTTACCATGAGTACCCAGCAGCCTGATAACGTGCTTTACGGAACCTCTTTTCAATGGAATGGCAGAGTTGATAAACTGCCGACAAGAATGTGTCGTGAACATCTCACCTGTTCTCTTGCAGTGGCGCTCGCAAAGCTTGACAGTAGAATTGGTATATTCCCAAAAATCGGAATGTACCGGTTGACGAAAAACCATATGGACGATTTTGAAGATGGCTTTGGCCAGATATACTGTATCTCAATTGGAAGTGTCACAAGATAGTCGTAGTATAAAATGACTGGCCGAAATTGACCGTCGGTCTAGTGATGTTCGAATTGGTGATCATGATGTAACGCACCTATCGCCACAAGAGTCATGTAGCCATTGATCCTGCTTCAAGGTAACGCTTAATCGTCGGGAATTAAGAAGGCATCAATATGAGAAGCTTACACGGCGTCTATGGTAGCACTTGTCACTGTTGTCGAAATCATTTTTTACTTCAAAACAGTAAAGCAAGGCGATTTTGGAACTGGGAGGACTCGCCAAACAAGAGAGTGAAAGCCAGTCAGTAGCCAAGAAAAGGCAACAGAGCAGTCCCGCAACAACAACACGGGGCTATACATATTGATGGGCTTATATATCGCATTGCACTGCTTGATCTTTTCGGCGCATCTGATGAAAAAGTCTGTTGGAACGAGATCAATCTGTCAATCTCTAATTAGTTCACAGGCAAAGTGGGCATTTTCAAGGGGTGAACGGAGTTTGTCTACATAACAGGAAGATCAGCGAAGCATCATGCTCGCCCACCTCGATGGTGATGGCTACCCACTGTCTGCTGATCAACCTATGACGGTGAGGTGAGGACATGGTCCGAACGAATAGCGACATGATCGGGATCTTGTTTAATGTGTGAGCCGAGTGAGGCCTCTGCATAAAGCAGGTCAATTGACAACTCTTTGAAGTGACATACCATTACGCAGCCGTGTGGGGTGAACATAGTGATGCAATGCTGTGATGATCAGTGAGATCAGATTCCCGTTGTTTGCTTCTTGTAAAGGACTATCGAAGTTCACATCAAGCAACGTGCAGAAAATAGTTCTGCGATGAGCCAGTATCCTCGAATTCAGGGCGTGCTTGAGCATTTTCTAGACAGAAACGCCTCCGACTTGACATCGAGTAATGCATTGCACTGGATACATGGATTGTTGTGAGCATTACTGCGTGCGCAGCTCGGTCGATGCCAACTCGAATGAATACGGCAAGTACCTATTCTCCGAAGAGGAATGGTCAACTTCGAGCATCCTCGCAGCATCGAATAGCCGTATCAAATAGGATTCCTGACCTAGTACTTCTTGATGATTTGAAAAGGCTGGTGACAGACACAGGAATCTGGCCATTATACCAAGCAGCGGAAGACGGTACACCAAGACACGAGGACACTAGCTTGAGAGTATGTAGAACCTGTGCCCCGACAATAGCAAACCAAGAAGAAAAGCGCGAACGATTGTACCGCTCTACCATTTCTGTGATGTTAAGATGGCATGACAGCTGTGATGTGAGCGATGCATGGATTGGTGTGGACGTTGAACCTAAAGGAGCTAGCCCTCAGCTGCAAACTATAAGGAAGAGGGGGCGCAAACATACCTATCAGATTGGCGGCAAGATACAAGCAGCATGGAGCACAGTCGCATGCAGTCCCTCCTGACGGCGATAAGAGTGGCTCTGAGTCCCGATCATATCATCACATGGGTAGGACAATCACGCGCGGGAGAAGATTGGTACAACGTAGGTGTTGTCTCGAGCACGACATAAAGTCAGGACCAGGCCCACGACGGGAGCGCGGGCTGAGCCTACTGCTGTAGCGACGGCTAATTACTCCTCAGTAGACTAGAGAAATCGAAGATGCATGAAGGCGCTCGCACGGTATCATTCGCCGGGTGAACAGAGATGTCGGATGCACTTCGTACGCGTCAAGTGGCACGCTGATGTGATGTTTCTAATTGGAGTATGATTTACACACTCTGTCCAAGGATCAAAGCGACTTTGTTCCGAAGCCACACTGATGTTCTCATCACCATCATCGTCAGCCCGCTTGTCGACAATAGCAGGTAATTTGCAGACATTCAGTCGCAGTATGTCCATGGATGTGTATCTCCGAGATGAACCTTGCCGACAAGCAGTCGATGCAAGATACCAGCATAGGATCTAAGGTGGATGGAGGCATAAATCATGCGGGTCATTGAAGCTTGGAGAGTCGAGATAGTGAGTGATTCTCGAGGTGACATGATAGATGGAGCCCGAATCAGGGATTTACTCAACACAGCAAGTCTGGAGCTTCGAAAACGGCCAGGGTCGTTCCATAGACAGTACGGAAACACGAAAGAACGTTCAGTTGAACGTCGTGCACGGAAAGCGTCACCGCAAAGGCAGGAGCAGTAAGGAGCACCGATCGGCTACAAACAGCCGCAAACAGCTCCCTAGACCTGCTCACGACCTTTCGTAGCAGCCTCGGCCCTTGCAGGCTCGCATCTGTATCGCCACAGATATCCACCAAGATTCATGGAGTTCCATTGTTCATGAAGGAGTCTATAGGTATCAGCCGTTTGGTTTCGTATGCAAGGTAGAATCAATTCAGCCATTCTCATGCCTGCTTCACTGCACGGATCCACCAATGATCCTGATATATTTTGATGCGAATACGGAGGACTGAGCAACGGCTCCATGAGTATCCCAGATGTATATGATAACTATAGTCTTTATTTCGCAATGCTATGCATGTAGATTGTCCCAGTCCAGTCGCGATGGCCCCTCCCCGCGATCTACTTCTTGTATTTTGATGGCATGTTCAGCTTCGTCTTCCTCTACGCTCAGATTCCCAGTACCGACCGCCGCTGATGGTGATTCTTCCATAAAGCCCGTCGTGGTGGCGGCCAGATTATTCGGAGGAGCGAAAGCCATCGGAACTGTCGTGGCGCGAGTAGATGGTAGCAGTGAAGTCGCATCATGCAAATTCAAAATCAGGCGTGACATCATTGTGATCGAAACGCTGACATGGATGAGGGAGAAGGATAGCAATGCTCATGTTCAATGAAAATTGTCTTTAGAAACTGACGGACTCACCAGCTGGCGAAGGTAGAAAGGACGCCTCGCAGCGGGTCCTGAGCAGAACAAATCAGCGCACAGTATTCTTCAACTTAGATTAATGTCTGGGGTACCGATGTCAACTGGTGCATGTCATGTCAGATTTCTAGAGTCAAGCAAGGAAGGCAGATGAATGGACATACGTAGAAAGTGAATATGTTGGCGAGATTCACCAGTGCCATCACTCTGTGATATCGCGTGTGCTCATAATGGAACGTGCGCGAAGAGAACCAAGAGAAACCTACCCAAAGTATATCGCACCTGTTCCCACTGGTCAGCAAATCGCAAAATGGTGTACAGAGGTAGGTGATGCACCATCCCGAAAGATTAGCTCCATCAATCCTAGGTTTGACCACGATATCTTGCCGCGGGCCCACTCAGACTCGTTGCGATGTTGGAATGACTTGTAGATAGTCAATCCGAAGACTGTTACATCGAATAGAAACTGGCCCTCCCACGGCACAGCAATCTCTAAATTGATGCGGAAAAGGGTCAATGAAACGCTCCAGTTTTTAGATGAGACGAGAACAGAAAACATACGGATGCCGCTGGGGTTGAAATGTTGCAAGAGAAACATGAGTTGGACGACGCCTTCAGGTGTAGACTAGAGGACAAACCTCATGAATGACAGGCCGGTATGGCAGCCATGTAGGGCCCCCCCAGTGATCACGGTGCTGTGCTGCTTGATCAAGAACAACTGCGTGTTTACATCCAACACAAATCATCAACGGATCATGTATTTGAAGTTGAATGAAACGAACACATACGCATCCCAATATCACCGATGCCGCGCCGAGAGCACATAGCACAGCAAGAACGATCAGGGAGTTTCCGAAAAATGCGAAAGTTCGTAGCCCAAGCAGAGCTACGAGTAAACCCAAGATTATAAGAATAAAGAACACTGTTTATGAAAGCAGGACACACTGGCGACGACGGTTTGATTGAAGACTAATAAAAGCTGGTGAAACAGCCCATAAATTTTACAGCTTAGACGCACTGCATCAGCTATCAATAATATAGCGAGCAAAAGGCCTTGGCATACCTCTTCCAATCAAGAAATGAAATAAGTACGTCAGCCCGACTGAACTGCCATCGCAAATGAGTAGCCCTCACCTTGTCACTAGGTGTCATATTTGCTAATGTAAACACCACGATTACGATATGTGCAAAGAACGGCACGTAGCGGTTCAGAAAAAACCATAGAGCTGGTTTTGAGCGCGCGCGAGACCATATCCGTGTGATCTCGGCGGGGAGAGTGATAAGATGATCGTAGTAGAGAATCACTAGTGAGAGCCATAGAGAATTAGGCCCCTAACGTTGACAGGGGAAGAAAGGACGTGCCGACGGCGACAAGCTCCAAGTATCCATGGAGCGTACTGGATGGTGCAGTCATAGGGTCAGCATGTGCCCTTCGAAAATAACGATAGGCTCGCAGGTACGAGGGCGACTTACATGGCCTTGATATCTGAATTTGAAGGCATCGATTGTAGGGAGAGGATTGTGAAGAGTGGAGAGACTCTCCGGCCACTTATAATAGAGTGCCATCGAATGTGCAGTTAGAACGGATATCAAAGCACTCGCAATGCAATGCAATGGAAGTGGAAGCCGAGAGAAGAGTTACGGGCCTCCAAACTCGGCAAAGTGCGGAGGACAGTAAGAAAAGACACGAAAGATTCAGAGCGATACAGCGATCTCCGTGTATGCGGAGCCTGATCCACCAACTTAGGAAAGGAAGGATCATCTGCAATCAATTCACCGGATTGACGATCGCTGTGAGGATGGCTGCGGGTAATCAGAGTACATTGCTGTACCAACTTAAGTCAGCTCCGCATTCAAACAGCCTCAAGCATCGAGATAGGTGCCTAAGGAGTCACTGACCTGCACGTCTCAAAAGGGTAGAACCGGCCGCAGGAACTAGCGGAGAACAGCATGTCAAAACCTGAGACGCTGTGGTAATCGAGGATCTGTGACACCTGCGCATCGGAAGAGCAAACCGTGAAGGCAGTCGCCCAAAATCAGATCTAGTTTCGACTATAACAAAATGGTTCGAAAGGAATACATAGATCACTGTAAACAGCAGTTTCAACGCGTTTTTCGCGCAAATGTCACAAGAAAGGGCGGTACGAAACGCACCTGTAAAGTTCTTGGAAAAGGGACGATCAGCATGGATTAGGATCGTGCGATCTTCTCTTGACGTTAATGACATGCCGTGAGTCGTATCTAACATGATACGCCCTGAACCTATCATCGCACGGTCGACAGGACCATGCGCGGGAGTGAATCGGAACAAAATGTTTCGGTGAGGTCGCAGAGGTATGATGAATGGCTTCGCGAAAGAATATAGAGAAATCTAGAAGGGTCAGGCTCTCTTTTCCCTCAAGTTTCTCATCTGCCTATCCGAGATCAACCCGAATTATTCCAAGTAGATGAGATACTTTGCGCTATCACGCCCACTCCATTTGCAGGAGATGATTGATGCAGTCAGCATACTGGGGTGTTCTTTGGGCCCAACTTTATCTCCTAAGCAACTCTTTGTCGTGGTCTATATGGACGTACAAGGCCCAGACCAGAATATCATACAGTGCCCCACATCAGCAAATCGGCACAACTCTTAAGTGGTCTGAGATGTCTGAACTCTGTCTTAGAGTTCTGAGGGCTTCTGCCGCCTCTGGGCATTCTGAACTCAGACATTACTCAGAACTATCCAGAATGATAATTGCTCTTGTATGCAGGCTTGCTGCTTTACGGAGCGGGTGCAGGTATAGTAAGGGAAGATAATGAACGGAAAGTAAGAGAAACAGAAGTGATTAGCGCGGGTGGAGGTGGGTGGCGGAGGCAAGAGAAAACAGCTAGCCTGGGCTCGTCGAAAGAAGACGAGCCCAAACTCATTGAGTGCGAGTGCGAGCAGGGATCGGCGGCAGTAGCGAGAGGGCACAAAGACAGGTGGAGACGGTGGGGGAAGGACCGGCCTGCACTCGTCTTGAACGAGTGCGGGAAGAGGAGCTGGTAGGCGGTGGTGGCGGCGAGACCAGACAAGGCAAGACCAGACGACACGAGACTGCGCTCGTCTTGTACGAGAGTGGGCAGAGATGATGCGCTCGTCTTGAACGAGTCCGGACAGAGGCGGTGTTGGACGGCGGCAGCGGCGAGACAAGAGCAGGCATGCACACGCTCGTCGTACAAGACGAGCATGGGAAGAGGTGAAGATGCCGTATGGTGTCGGCGGCAAGACAAGACGAGAGGTGCCCACGCTCGTACAAGACGAGTGTGAGCAGAGGCGGTCGTGGAGTTGTGGACGGCGGCGGCGGCGGGGAGAGCAAGCAGGAAGGCAGCAATGACGTGTTGACGTGGCAGCGGCACGTGCCATCGCCACGTCACTGTCAATACGTCGTCGTTTCGCGTGCTGCCCTCCGCCTCTTGCTCTCACCACCGCCCACTTCCCCTGCCCGCACTCGTTTTGTCTCGTCTTCTCTCGATATGCTATCGCTACCGCTGCCGATCCTCGCCCACGCTCGCACAAGACGAGAGCTCTCGATGCCCTCTGCCTGTGCCTGTTTCCTCTCGCTGACCCTCTTGCTGCCGCCGCCAACCTTGCCCGTGCTCGTACCCTCTTGCTAACCCTCTTGCTAACCCTCTCGCTGCCAACACCAACCTTGCCCGCGCCTGGACTCTCTTGCTGCCGCTGCCGATCCCCGCCTGCGCTCGCGCAAGATGAGTGCGGGCTCGTCTTCTTTCGATCCCGCCGCAGACCTGTGCCCGCTCGCACAAGGGCTCTCAATGCCTTCTGCCTGTGCCTGTTTCCTCTCGCTGACCCTATCGCTGCCTCCGCCAACCTTGTCTGTGCCTGCCCCCTCTCGCTGCCTCCGCCGGTCCTCACCCGTGCTCGCACAAGACGAGTGCGGGCGTGTATGCTTGCATTTTCTCGCTGCCGCCGCCCACCTGTCCCCGCGCTCGCACAAGTCGAGTGTAGGCTCGTAACCTCTCGCTGCCGCCGCCCACTTTGCCCATACTCTCTCGCTACTGCTGCCGATCTTTACCCGCACACGCACAAGACGAGCGTGCACTCTCGCTAAGTCTGAGATGGAGAATCATGTGTCACTCACGATCCGGCGTGCTCATTTTAAATCCTGGGCTTTCCTCTGTTCGTAGTATTTTACATAGAGTAGAATGAAAATATTGATGGTAATGATGTCATATGGAATGCCTGCGCGGGGCTGCGGATGGGGTCTGAGCTACTGACCAAATCTCTGACCTTTGTTCTGGATGGGCTCTGACAGGTCTGAACTAAGATAGATTCAGAAAAGTAACCTCCTGACGGCAGAGTCTTGTTCTGACCTCTGATTGGTCTGAACTGTCTGAGTTCAGAACATTCAGAAGCTCTCAGACCTAGGTCAGACATCGGCCGATTTGCTGATGCAGCGAGCTGTAGTGAGGGTCTCCTGCGTTGACATGATGACTGCTTCTGAGTTCGCTCTAGCTGAAGAAATCTGAGAACAACCTACCTCTTTCCGAGACCTTGAGAACCAGCGTTGTCACCATATGAGCGTCAAACATCTTGCTTGTCGAACTATCGAAATCCTTGAAAGCGAAAAGGATGAAATTCATTGGCAGTGTCGTCGAGACTGGAAGAGGCTGAAGTGCAAAGCACCAGAAAGCAGACAGCCGCTATTTGGCCTCCCGCCGGCAGCGGCCGTGAGCGTTCAACGCAGTCAACATCCAAACCATCTCAGACTAGAGCCAAGGGCGCGCGCTGTCCGTGTAGCCTGTAGGCGTCGGCCATCCCTTCGATACGAGGGAAAAGTGGTCATAACCACAGCCTCGCAATTGGTTTGCCAGAGGGAAATGAAGGTGAGTAGCCATGTTGGACAAGAATCGCTTTTTTGTGGGTCGACTCTGCGAGAACAACCGTGAACCCTCTGTAATGCGTCTGTGAGTAGATGGTATTGATTTAATACTGTACACTGACCTCAAGATGTCTATCGGCGTCAATTTTTTTGTTCCCGAGTTTGCCTCCTTGGGCCGAAGCTATTGGTGTCATCTCTCCGACAGGAGACAATTTGTCTGTGGCAGCAATCTTTTGTGACCAGTGTCCCTTCAAAGTTGTTCTGTATTTCGGACGACCATCATTCAATTACCCCTTGGCTGTCTTACGTCGTACTTCAATGACTCTCCAATTCCAAGTACGCAATAGGTACTAGGGTAAATCAATGATCGATTCGCGCACGGTAGAAACCGCAGCTCAAAGACACAGGGAGGCTGGATGGGTCATAGATGATATTGATAAAACAACACGGAAGAAAAATATATGGAAATTAAGCTTCAAGGTCCATGTGAATCGTCCCTAATCTATGCTGATTGTTTTTAGGTGCCCACACCTCGGAGATCTTGCTCAATCAAGCTCGCGCACCATATGTTTCATCAGCCGCACCGCCATTCAATCGTCATGCTTGATCAATTTCATTCGCAGGCGGCCTCTCGGAACGACTTCGCTCGACCTCTTGTATCTCGCCGTCATCCTGATCATCGCCCGCATCCGCTGACCTCAGACTCGGAAGCATATCAGAGTTCACAGGGCCATGTATGGATGCAAAGGCCATCGATCGCGTTGCTCGGTGAGTAGAGGGCAGGAGCGATGAGGCGTCGTGCAGATTGAGTATTAGTCTCGACATCATTGTGATGGAGATACTATCGTTGTGGTTTGCACGTGCGTGTGTGAGTGGATCTAATTGGCAGCACTCCCAGGATTACACTCACCAGCTGGCAAATGTCGACAAGAATCCGCGCAGTATATCCTATGTCAAACAGGTTGGTTTCACAATTATGCAATTGCGACTGATAAACGCACTGCTGTTAACTACGAGTATCGTCAGCTAGGCATAATTTGTGAGGAGCAAGGTCTAATTCACTTACATAGAACGTCAAAACGTTGACGACGTTGACGAATGCCATCACCCTTTATAATTCAATACTATCAGCATTAAGAACCTGCATGGTATAGGCGTTGCGAGGTTTACCCAAAGTACACTGCTCCTGTATATCCACGTTAAGCTAGCTATCAAGATTGACTGAGTCAATGTAACGTACCGTCACGAATGAACAGCTCCACCAAACCGATCTTATCCGACCCTGCCTCTTTTGACCCAAGGGACCACTTAAGGTCTCGTTGATGTTGGTAGGACTTGTAAAGAGTGAGCGCGAATACGGCCACGTCGAACACAGCCTGTGCTTCCCACGCAATCGCGATATCTAAAAAAAGTAAATCTCAACGGAATGAATGACGAGACATTCCGACCGACCACTCACAGACGCCACTATATAATGAAGTTCGATGTTAGTAGACGGAAAGATTCGCCATTAGAAAGCTTACCTTTCATATGAAAGGCCACTGTGACATCCACGTATTGGGTTTCCAGATACCACGATGCTGATATTGTGTGTGATCGAAGTCCACTACTCGATCCATAGTTTCAGAATGCATTCAAGCTGACATCTCAGAGAGAAAGAACGCACACAGGCAAGAATTATTGCTGCGAGGAGAATAAAAGAAAGGGCAGTGAGAATCCGGCGCGATTTCCCGTAGAATGCATATGTGCGCAGGATCAGTAGGACTGAGCATTAACAAAATGCATCGTCAATATATCAAAGCAACAACAGCAAAGCGCGTGACTTACCGGCTACCACCACCTGATTGAAGATTAGCATGAATTGATGGAATAAGACGTATGCCTGGCAGCTGTAGCAAGATGAGATACACCCAAACATCCGAATGTGTTCAATCGACTCGGACAGACCTTTTGTCGTCGGGAGTGACTCCCCCCAAGATAAAAACGACGACGACTATATGCCCAAAGAATGGCAAGTATCGGTTTAAGAAAAACCAGAGAGCTGGTTTAGAGAGGGGGCAGGACCATATGCGCGAGATCTCCATAGAGAGCGTGATGAAATGGTCATAGTATAAGACGACTGGTAACAGCGTCAAGTCAGAAGTCTAGCCTCGAAGCTCCGCCTTGGAAAGGAGCCTACCGACTGCGACAAGTTCCAGATAGTCGTTGAGAGCACTGCAGATTCGAAATCACTGAGCACGATCAGAAGAGATTCTAATGCTAGAATGAGCTTACACCCCCTGAATGTTTTCGCTGAGAGACATGGGAAATGAGCAGAATTGCGAGGTCGAGCCACGCCGAATCTAGAGGCATTATAAGATAGCCAACTTCCGGATTCAATTGAGCAAAAGCTGCGTGGCCGGTCTTCCTGCGCAGATGAAAAGATCGACAGTACCGCCATGCGGAATTGCTACGGGCACCAATTCCGAGTCACCAGGTGGTGCCTCTTCTCGGTGCTCAGAACCGTCTCGCAGAGGCACGACATTCAATGAGACGGCATCGATCCTCTCACGCACGAGCCTCAGGCGTCTATGCGAAGATCTCACGAAGCCAGGCTCGGAACCCCGCACAGCATTCCGGCATCTGACTGACACTGTTATTGCCTTGCACTGGGACGGCCGCTTTGTTGCGGGGTCAGGTGGCCGTGCAGATGGCCCTGTGAATTGTGGGGATGCAGCATCGCTAATGGTTCACGTCACTCAGCGAATCGCTGAGTCACGAGCAGCGCATGGACGGCCTGCAAAAAAATAGACGCCATCAGCGCATTGCATGATCTATGGACTCGGCCGCTCGCACGAGATACGACAGGATCAATGCGAAGGCATTGATTCCTGTGGAACTATGAGGTGTGGCAAATGCATGGATTAACAGGACAAGCGAACGGTTCAATGTAGATACAGGTGAATGACAAATGAGAGTGCGATAAGGAGGGAGAAGCCCGCAGGGGTTCCGACACCTAACTAAAGAGGAAGGCAGGCAAGCAGCGATAGGGGGGTAGGGCTCAGGATCAGAAGGGACATTATGGAGGGAGGGTCTGAGCCAAAGCAAGCTGATCGCTGTACTGCAAGCAAACCTGATCGGTTAGATATCCAGTTGAGAGTGGGGAGAAGAAGAGATATATCTGTGGGAGCTAATGAAGCATCACATGAGAAGAGGGGAAATGAATAAGGTATAAAGAGCCTGAAAGGGAACATTGATGGCAGTATAATGATTAGGGTAAAGGGCATCAGCCTCGACGCTGCCACTCTCTCAGGTCTGTCTCCTTGCACTGTGCTGTGCGATGGCCAACAATCCGTCGAAGGTCGGTGCAATGCTCCCATGGGTCATCAACAGCTGGAAGCTGACCTGGAACAAGGGGAGCGGATGTGTCAAGGAGCCAGGTGCGGCAGAGGTGGTGGAAGAGGGAGAAGGGGAAAGGGACAGAAGCCCATATGGAAGGAATGGATAAAAGAATGTCAGGTCCAGTGTAGGTAGAGATCCAGAATTCAATCCAGTGCTGTTCGACTGCCCTAACACCACGAACCTCACCATAGAGGTACTGGGAGCGCCGAGGGTAAATTACAGCAATGCGGGAGCCTATGCGAATGAGTTCAGCAGGACGACAGGTGACATGCCAGGAGGAGAGGTAATTGGGCGATTGTGCAATAGCATGGGGGTATGCATGGATGGGTATGAATGTGACGACTGGTAGAAGATGGCCTGCTAGGGAAGAAGAGGAAGAGCTCTGTGTGGAAGACGAAGGCAAAACCTCATGTGGGGATGGTGAAGTCATTTATGCTGGTATGAAGCTGAGGAGAAGGTGACGAGCAGAGGAGGGCTTTTATGCATGGGTGAAAGATGAGGGAGTCAGGACATATGTGTCATATGGACGGAGATAGCAGGCCAAAGGGATTAAGCGGCGCAGTCTATAGGCAAATATGTGGAACCATAGAAGGGCATCATATGATGGCATAGTTACAAGGAGTGTGCCTTGAGCATAAGGGTTAAGGGAGGGTGGGCAAAGGAAAGAGTTGTGTTAGAGAATGTGCCGCAGAGGCAGCAGACAAGATGACAGAAGGAAAGGAATGCCTAAGTGAGGATACTGCGAGCTCAAGTCGTCCGTAGACCTCATTCTAGGGTCAGGTCATGCTTTCCTTCTCTTAGAAACCAATCTATGGACTCGGCCGCTCGCACGAGATACGACAGGATCAATGCGAAGGCATTGATTCCTGTGGAACTATGAGGTGTGGCAAATGCATGGATTAACAGGACAAGCGAACGGTTCAATGTAGATACAGGTGAATGACAAATGAGAGTGCGATAAGGAGGGAGAAGCCCGCAGGGGTTCCGACACCTAACTAAAGAGGAAGGCAGGCAAGCAGCGATACCCGGCTATGTAGGAGAGCAACGACGCATTTAGGGCTTGGCTGAATTCCCGAAGATTAGGAGTGGCGAGCTTACCTCAGGAGGAAGAATCTGATGGCATCGTATATCGTACGAAGTCACGATGCACAGAGGGGTGGGCCTCAATATGAAGGGTCATAACTTCTGCATGATGGCGGAGATAGAGCTGGAAGGCATCACTCGCCCACCGCCCTTTTACGCGGACCGCGTCGAAGGGAATACCTCGAAGCAGATACTCGAGAGTCCCACCAATGCGGAAACCATGACCCTGGAGGGGAGGCCGGCCGGCGCGTGCAGCGGCAGCCCCTATGCACCTGAGAAATGCGACGTGGGTGAGGGCCCGACGGCTGTTCTTGACAGTGTGCATAAATAGGTGTTCGTCGTCTGCTGGCGCATTGAGGGAGAGGTGGTGACGAAGCGCCACGTCCGGGTCTGTGAGATTGGCTTCCGGGGACCAATAGATCTCTTGGCCATCGTCCGAGGTCTTAGTTTGTGGTATGAAGATGGCGGTGCAGGGCAGGCCGTCGCGAACGACGGATCGATGTTGGGCCGGCGGACATGGATGGTGGGGTCGAAAGCGGAGAGCTTGTCAACTGTGAGTTCGCCAACTCGAGCGACACCGTAAAAGAGGGAGGTGGCGCATGCCCAGACTGCGGCATGGAGTGAATTGTCGAGCGTCAGATGTTGGCGCACGTCAAGAAGGTACTCAACCGTATACGGCGCGCGCTTCGCTTTTGACGATGAGGGAGGTGCAAGGTCAGCGGCGCCGCGCAGAGTAATTGAAATAAGCGTCGAGTCATGCGACCACGAGAGGCCATGAATCAGGTGCCAGGCACGGATGCCTGCATGGTAGTTGTTGATTGTGCTCGCAGAGTAGGAGCCCGCTAGGGCAGAGATAAACGATTGAAGAAGAGGGGTCGATACGGGTGCACGATCGACCTCGGGAACACGCTTGACGTCGCAGATAATGTGGTAAATTAAGAGCCCAGAGCCATACATTTCGAGTGTTGAAGGCTTCCAGCCATGCAGCATGACGCGTTCAGTGCGAGCGCGGTCAAACGCGTGGATCAGAGGTTTCAGCGAAAGGGGGGAGCCATCTGATTAGACGGTCCTGGGCATGACAATGGGGGCGAAGTACCGAAGGGGTAAGTTGCAACCCTGCTGGGTATGGACGTGGTGCATGGGGATTAGGAGGTGGCAGAGGAAGCGGCGCATCGAAACGCTGCCACGGAAGGGAAAGAGGGATAGGGGAAGGATTCGAGGGGCCGGAAAGAGGGCCAGTGGGCATGAGCGACTCGCGTGTTGAGGCATCTGCCGCGGGTGTGCCACCAGGATAAGCAAGGGTCGTTTGCGAGGGTCTAGCGTGTAAAGGAACCGAGTAGGGGGTGAGGTGATTCAACGGGTGCAATAAGGGGGCATAAGGCATCGGGGAGTGGAACGAGGGGGAGGAGTTGCTCCCAGGAGGAGTAGATGCCTCGGGAAGGTGCATCCGCCGGATTGCGCGCACTAGGGATGTAGCGCGTATGGGTAACTGCGCCTCGTTCGTTGAGAAGGGAGTGGAGGCGTCGGAAAACGGTGTTGACGTGCCGGTTGCGGCTGCGGCCATTCCACCAGCCCTCGACGACGCCCTTGTTGTCGCCGTAGACGAGAAAGTGATGGTTGTCGGGAGTGGAGGGGTGGAGGACAAGATGGGTGCGGACGAGGAGTTCGAAACCCACCGCCTCGGCCCAGCCAATATCACGTCCGTCCGCGCGCCATCCTGGGAGGAGCGTCCATGCCGCCAGCGAGATCCGATGATGATTCCGATGCCGACGCCTGAACTGGCGTCTGAAAAAGCGTTGAGATCCGCGATTGTATGGGGACCCGGGATGGGTCGGGGTTGGACATGGCGGGAGAGCTTGTCGAGCCACCAGGAAATCTCTTCGGGGGTGTGTCGAGGAGGCGTCCGAGGCTTGAAAGGCTCGTCGTGAAAAAGCGAGAGCATGGCCTCGAGGCCAGTAAGGTACGCGCGTCCTTCGGGAATTACCGAGGAAGCGTGGAGGAGTTTGCCGTACAGCTTCTGAACTTCTAATAGAGCGTGCACGCGAGAAGACTTCCATTCGGTGAGAGCCCGATGATATTTCTCGCGTTTAGTGTCTATGATAGTCACAGTGCGAGATTTGAGGTTCCAGAGGAAACCGGTGAATGGAAACTCATGACTGAATGGTATGTCTTTCTCAGCTTGCCAGGGTATGCCGAGCTGAGAGGTGACAAAGTCAACGTCGGTAAGGTTGGAGGTGAAGCAAGCATCTTCCGGCGAGCGTGGAGACCGGGTAGAAAGATCCCGGATCGGGAAGCACATGTCATCCTCGAACTCTGCGTGAGAGCCGTCGGGGAGGAGCGGACCATTGTACCATATGCGGCCGCCTGAGCGTTGGCATCCGCCGTTTGCAACAACGTGACGGCGCCAGGCAGTTCGCTGACTATTGTATGCCGCGAGGTGTTCCCGAGGCATGCGGAAGAAAACATGGTCGTCGGCCCACTTGGAGATGGGGCCGAGACTGGCAGAACGTAAAACATCGACTCCGGCATCTTCGAGGTTACTGTTAGGTCGGAGACCTATCGCGTGTTATAAGCACGAAGGGGATCCCTAGGCTAAACTTCGACTGAGTCGTACAACCGCAAATCCCAAGGGATAAAGACGATCGATCGTCTTTGGATCCTCTGTAGGAATTCGGGGTCACTGTCTGCCTTCTCTTGAAAGATGAGAAGCAGATGATCTTCGAGTTCTTCTTTGTGATGCGGAAGAACCGGAGAATCTTCGCCTGTCCAACAGATGACGCTGGGAGGAGCCCAGCTGAGGACTCGATATGCGGCGAGTCCTGTGTAGTGGTGTGTGAAGAGAGAGAGCGGTCGGAATAGAGGCGAGGCTGAGAACTCCGTGGCTTCGTCAGACCGTGCAAAGTCAAAGCTCAGATCTGACAGAGATCGCAGAAGCGTGGGTTAGGAAGGTAACCAGACGCTTGGCGCAGTGCAGAGATCGAGTGTATTACAGGTGAACGAGCTGAGCTTCTTAGAAGCTCATCTCGCCTATTTATACAAAGAAGTATCTAGGGCCGGATCTCGATCAGGTCCGTGCGCTTCTAAGGTACCGAAGTCAACGATCGAGATCTGTAAGCTAAGGCACCTCTGATCTAAGTATAGTACATAATTGCAAATGTCTGTCCACATCAATAAGCGAATGTCTGTCCACATCATGAGTAACCAGGAACCAGGAACCAGGTCAGGAACCAAAGTCTATCCACATCAAGAATCAGGAACTATAAGTAATAGTTCATGCGTCAGCATGTCAATGGTGATGAGTCAGCGATCTGAGCCAGAGTTAGTGTCATGAGCGAACCACTTGACCAGCCCTCCAGTTCACGTGCAAAGCACGTGTTAGGACGCGGTCCTAACAGTTACCATAAATGCCCGGAGTAGAGCCCGTGCCAAAGGCGGCGTTGGTGTCGATCGCAAAGGAGTCGTCACCGGAGAGACATACGACAGTACCGGGCCACTGAGATGGGTGCAGCGGAATGGTGCGGAAGGCTTCTGCAACATCACGGACAGCTGCCTGTGTGCCTGGAGGGAGATGCCATGTCAGAAAAGAGAAAATGGCAAAAGTGCCCCACGTGCAAGGGTAATTGTCGGAGGATATGTATGAATTAATGGATGCGTGTGTAGGGGTAGAAAAATAGGGGAAAGAAAAATTCTGAACAAGGCGGAAAGCGGATGGTTTGTGAGGTTTGGGGACAAGGGAGAGAGGAGAAGTCTGGAAAGGTCCGATAAGGGATTCTAACGTAGCGCGGGTGAGAGGGCCGAGATACCGATGCTTCAAAAATTCGGAGTTGATAATGGAGGAAAATTCAGAAGAGAGCGCAACAATGGAAGGACTATTTGGAGGAGCATTAGTGTACAGGATAGGGGGAATGCCTAGATGGAAACCATGAAAGAGGCTGTGATGAAGATTAGGGTACTTGGATAGTAAGGAAGCAGAGCGGAGAAGACGTAGCCATGCCTGAGGATGATACGGAGTGAGGGGCCTAGAGGACCTGAGCCAGACGGCACGAGTGAGCGCCGTGGTCTCGACTGCCGCACCCCGAGCATTCGTGTTTGTGGGCATGAGTAGTGGCACGGCAGCCGGCTGGGCGCTGCCAGTCGATGCATATTTCGGTTCCGTTGGGGTACGTGATGCGGCCCTTCGCGTTGCGTAAGGAGCGAACAGGGGTCCCGTTCCATAGAGTGGGGGAACGACACCGGGCGAGGTCGTGGTTGTGACGCCCAAGACAGAAGGCGCAAACGACCGGGGCAGAGGGTTCGGTGCCTCGCTGAAAGGAACGATAGGGAGGAGGGTTTGAGAGTCGGCGGCGTTGGCGAGGAGGTTCGCGTGAGAAAGAAGGGGGTTCGCGACCGGAGGGGATGGAAGGAGGGAGGGGGGAAGGGGAGCGGCGTCGCTTAGAGGAGAAAGCAGGGGAGTCGAAGCGAGGGCGGCGATCAGTGGGGAAGCGGAAGTCGGGGAGGCGAGCTTCTTGGCTGGGGGGGGGGCGACCGGTGTTACGCAGTGCGCGGGAAATGGCGGAGGTGGAAACATGTTCCATGGCGGCCCGTGGTGGGCGATGTAAATGCAATGGCGAGTGCAGTGCACCGGAGGTATGGCGGGGGACGGGTTGGCATGGCGTGCATTGCACGAGGAGACAGGCGCGATGCGCGATATGGCGTGCGCGGTGCGCGGGAGGAATGGCAATTGGAGACCGGGAAGGGGATGAGTACATAGATGGAAGGGAAAAAGGGAGGAGGAAAAAGGAATGAGCGAGTAACTGCGAGGGAAAAACGAGACACGTACAGCACGATAGACGCATACTGGCGTGCGTGGAGATACTCCTCGCTGATGCGAGTGACTACGGCATCGTTAATGAGCGAGATGTTGAAGTTCTCGGCAGTCTTCAACTGGGTGTGCCATAGGCGGCGGACGTATGATTGAACGCGCAGCATGACCGTTTTGCCGTAGTCAAGGATATGAGCGGTAGGGTGCCGCTCTAGAGCGAAAAGAAAGTCGACCGTTTGCTCCGTCAAGGCTACGGGCCATTTTGCGCGCTGAATTTCGTCGATATAGATGCTCCTGGCGGAGGTGAACTGCTCCCAGGTGAGATCTGCATCCGGGATGACTTTCCGCGAGGGGCGAGATGTCGAGGCAGAGCGTAGGGTAAGACCGTCGTCGGAGCGAGCGAGTGTGAAAGTGTCGTCTGCAAGCGATATGTACGTCTCGCGACCTTCATGGCACCCTTCGGGTGTAAAGTAGTAAAGTTCGACATAGTCGAGGAGCTCTAGTTTATGGAAAGCGTATGGGGAGCAATGCATGGGAAGAATCGAGGGCATACCGGCCTTGTTTAAAGGTAGGAGTTTTGGTCTTTTCTTGTCGAGCTCTTTCGCGACATCTGCGCGATCCGCTTCCGCTTGTTCGAGGCGGTCGCGTTCTTCGTCGGCGGCAGCTTGCGTGTCAGCCACTACTTGAGCGGTCCATGCTTGACGGTCGCGCGTGTTGCCCGCAGTCCATATCGCGACTAGACGCTGTGCGGTAGCGGCAGGGTCTTCGTCTGGAAAACGGGTGAGATTACGGGTTTCCTCGAAGTCCAGTGAGGCATAATCGGGGCAAACTAGCAGACTCGGGTCGAAAGGTAAACGAGGCATGCGGAAAGGTGTGGAAGGACAGAAAAATAAAAGGAAGAAAGGATTGGTATGGGTTATGAGAAGAACTCAAGATTGATTGATTTCTTTTAGGGCAATAAAGATAGAAGGCAAAGGAAAGAGTTGTGTTAGAGAATGTGCCGCAGAGGCAGCAGACAAGATGACAGAAGGAAAGGAATGCCTAAGTGAGGATACTGCGAGCTCAAGTCGTCCGTAGACCTCATTCTAGGGTCAGGTCATGCTTTCCTTCTCTTAGAAACCAATCTCTGAATCCACAAGAACTTACTCCGCGTGAGCCGCAAGCCACACGTGATAAACAGCAGGCTAGCTGCAAGCCGATGCGTCCCTGGTTCGGGATACCATAGTTCTCAGATACTTCCGTCCTTGCTCAGATTCTAGTAAAGGTATCAAGGTCCATTGGGCTGAGGTTATAAATACGATCCAATGGACACTAGCGATGTGGGTTTTCCAACCAGCGATGACGAATTGCCCCGCCGCCATTCGTGCGTATCGCCATCCGCTTTCAGTTGTGGCTCGAAACTCGACAGCTCAACATGACTAGCTTCGCCGTGGAACCGACTGTCTTCCCCGTCATCTTGCCCACTTTTCAGGGAATCATTGCAGTACCACGCATGCTGGCCAAGACGACTAACTTCGTTGGGTCGGCGCTGATGGAAGGCAACGATGACGACAAAGCATCGTTGAGGACGAGGACGAGTCACGTCATCATCGTGAGGGAGACACCGTCGGCACACCGACGCGAACCAAGGGGCACGTCAGGCCAGGTCGCCATGCACCACGATCAACACGGGACGCGCATCCAGAGCACCGTATCCGACGCGCCCTGCACATATCTGGTGAGCCCGCACGAGTTCTAAGAAAATACCATTCATACGTACCGACGCCATCTCGAGCAACCAAGCCTACCACTAGACCCACGGCACTCGAGCGAGCTTCAAGTGCCGCAGCGGCTTTAGCAACTCCAAGCGATGGCTAGCTGGATTTGAAGCCTAGGATGGTTTGACAATAGACAAAAGCCAGAGATTTAGCATCGAGACTGGCTCAGTCTTCTCAGCAGACTGTGAATCAGTCGTGACGAATCGGCAGGGTGCGTCCTGGTGGGTTTCTCCAACTTAAGCTGGCTCGCCGAGGCTGGAGGAGCGCCGGTCAAACCGGGCCGCAGGACCCGTTCGGTGTACCAGTGGTTTACCAGTGGTGTACCCGGTTCTTGATGAGCTCGTCAAAAATAGATGGGCTACATGCATGAGTGACGCTGAAGAACAAACATGATGGAAAACAGTGTGACAGGCAATTGCTGCTGTAACCGATTCACTGGTGCGAAGCTGTGATCTGTGAAAGTGCAAGCGCATTCACGTGGCCTGAGTCGTACGCGACCATGCATGACACGACCCCAACAATTTCTACCTAGCCAGGCGCTACGCATTCGCCATGCTTGATCTCGAGAGCATTCCGATACTCCCTCTTCATAATATGCTCGATATCCTGCCTCAATTTTCGTTGCGCATTGATCTGACAAGAGTCCTTTCTGACCTGATGGCATCAGAATTTATCGTAGACCAAGGATGGGCTCCGTTTCAGCAAGATACTGAACGGGTGTCAGGGCGCGAGCACGGTTTCTTCGAAGCCATGTCACAAGTCTTCGACGCAATTGTGCAGGCATGCTCGGTGTTTGAGGGCAAGCCGTCGGCTATCAAGTGTCTATGTCAACACAACACCGCGGCGCCCACGTCCAGCGAATACAGTGGCCCTCATGATACAAAGGGCTATCTAATGCTAGCGTCGGAACCCAGTAAGACCCTCAAGGGACTGGAAGAAACTGACAGCGACGACGTGGTAGCCCCTTGGGAGTGGAAAAGGAGCGAAAGCAATTCCGACTCTGAGAAGGTACGTCACTTCAAGATTCCAATATAGTTGCTCCCACATATATTTTGTCCCTTTAGAACTCGCACGAGGTGATACGCAATATGCACTACGTCCTCAAGGCGGACCCGACTCGACGTTTCACCTTTGGCATCACCACTGAAAATTTCACCACACGAGTTTGGTTGATGCATCGCTCGACCACGATTGTTTCTGAGGCATTCAATTTCATGAAGGTACGAACACATCTCTCGGATCCTCTTTATTTGTGGGCTAATTTCTCTTGATAGGACCACGAAAAACTGGTCCGAGTTGTGATTTCGCTAGCCTTTGCCTCCAAACAAGAACTTGGGTGGGATCCGTCATTCCGCCGTGTTTCTTTTAACCATGGCATGTCTCAATACGAGATCGATATCCACCAGCGAGGGGAAACGACCACGAGAACCTATACAACAACCGAAGTGATATTCGACTTGGGTTCAGAAGCCCTCGGTCCGTCAACCGGCACGCGTGTTTTCAAGGCGCGAGACAAAGATGGCACCGTGGTTGTCCTAAAGGATTCTTGGGTGTTAGATGACTTGGTCCGAGAAGGGGAAAGTTTTGAGAAAATTCTTGCTACAGTGAAGAAGAAGCATGGGGAGGACGCCGTTGCTGAGGCTCAAAAGCACTTTTTGACGGTCATTGCTGACGGCGATGTACTGATTCATGGTAGACAGGATCATACATTGGACTTGATCATGCGCGGCCAAGACCTGTCGTCCGACCATGATGTTCTCAAGCAGCTTATGGACGACAATGATACTCAAGGGTCAATGAAGACCGATAGCGAGCAGTCTCAGTCCTACGCAAAAATTTATCATCGAGCTCACTATCGCATTGTCTTCAAGGAGTTTGGGACATCAGTCATAGACTCCCTCGATATTCACAAGATCTTCGATGCCCTGCGTGACACTGTGAAGGGTACGCGATCACAATTACTCCAGTCATCGGCTTTGCTTCATTTTTGACCCCTTGTACCAGCTTTGAAGATAATGCACGACTGTGGCTTTGTTCATCGCGATGTCACCCCAGCCAACATTCTTTTTGTCGACGATCGGAGCGTGCTCTTCGATTTTGAGTACGTCAAAGAAATGTCTCTAGACTCCGTACCTGATGCCCGCACAGTGCGTCGTCGTGTCTTCATAATGACTGCTCATGTTGACATTAATGCTGCCAGGGAACTCCCGCTTTCATGGCCGTCGAAGTCGCACATGCGAGCTACCTTTTCGGTAATGATCAGCAGCCTTTCAAGTACAACCCACTTCATGATTTGGAATCTGTGTGGTGGGATGCCCTCTGGGCACTCTTCATCCAAACAGATCCGAGTGCCCCAAATCCGAAGCAGGAGTCGCATTTCTGTTGCATATTCCCCTTCTCCGCTGTTGAGTCCACCAAAAGCCGGCGCCTGGATGTCTTTTGGCATCCCTTTCTCAAACAAATGATCGCCGATCTTCACCCGTTGCTTCAAGAGTCTGCTCGTGTCCTTGAAGAAGCCATAGTTGGACTGGTCAGCCGTTACATTGCCGCGGAGCGCGGGGATGTAATAGATCCTGCTGCTTTCGAGGACAGTCATGAGTTCATTCTCAATGTCCTCATCAAAGCTTCAAGCGTGTTGCCAGCAAGGGATCTGGTATTGAGGAAGTTCGGAAACCAATCCTCCTTGCAGCCAAAAAAGAAACGCTCCGGCTCTTCCCTTGACCAATCATCACGGCCAACTAAACGTCCCTTGCCCACCTACTAACAGGGCAGCTGTCCGGACGTGCCACGCATTCTCTGTCCGACAAGCTGAGCGGTGTCTTATTCGTTGTGGACTACTTATATTATACCGGCCCTGCTCATTCGGTACCTTCTTGTATATATGTCTAAGGCATTCCTGCTTTTTGGCGACTTCTCAGGTCTTACACCAATAATCTTGTCAGGGCCAAGGTTCCTCCTCAAGTTCCGAGGCATGAGTGAATATATAAGACACGATGAGTACAAGCTAAGCACAAAAATAGAGTGTGCTCGCTTGAGATGGCCAAGCCGAGCAGGAACAGTTGACTCTGTACAATGTCAGACCATCGCTCGTTTCTTCTTCTTGCTATTGACAGCCAATCACAAGTCAACTATCCCCAAACCAGGTTTGTACACGCTCATTCTGTGAGCCGTCTTATGACCAATGTGTGGCCATCTCATTATCATCATTCACGAACATTCGCATCCTCCTGTGACGAATGCTCACGCCGATGCGACCCAATATCGTGAACGACACCATTGTCTGCATCGCCTGGAGGCATCACATGGTCTCTCATGGATGCAAAAGCAATCGGTCTTGTCACTTGAGTGGTAGACGGCAGCGACGAGGCGTTGTGCAGATTGAGGAGGAGTCGCGACATCATCGTGACGGAGAAACTGTCATTGGCGGTCAGCCGAGGCCAGCGATTTCATCCTGGTCGGTCTCTCACCAGGTGGCGAACGTAGAGAGGGAGCCGCGCAGTGGACCCTGAACGTCAAGAGTTGTTATGAAACTGATTAACATCACTGATGGTGAGCATACCGATGCAAACTAGGAAGGACATTAGGGAATGCGACCTGCTAATAATCAGTGCACGTACATAAAGGGTGAAAATATTCGCCAGTTCTGCGAGTGCCATCACTCTGTCGCATTGGGCACAATCAGCAGCTTGATCAGCGGCAAATGTCGAATATTTACACGAAATACATTGCACCTGCATACCCTTGTGAGCCTATGTAAAACACGAATGAGACATGACACACCATCGCGAACAATGAGCTCTGTCAAATTCAATGTACCCGACCACCTTAACGCGCGAAAGTCCTTCTGGTACCGATACAATTTGACGACAGTAAGAATAAATATAAACGTATTGAAGGCAAACTGCGTCTCCCAAGCGATCGCATTGCCTACTAGTGAAAGGTCATCATCTAGTGAGAGATTATGGCATTGATCGGCCACTTACGCACTACGCTGAAGACCGATGTTTCTATAAGTGCAACCCTGCACAACATACAGAAAACTTGATTGACCTTTCAAACGACAGGCTGGTGTGACAGCCATGCACCAGCTGGCCAATTCGTATGTATCTGGCCGTGATTGCTTTCCACTGGTCGTCCCGATAGATTTGCCATGCACGAATCAGGCATGGCCACATACGAGTGTGTGGAGGACATAGCTCACCCAAGCAACGGGACACGCTATAATTGTAATCACAAATAACACTGTGGAGATGCGGTGTGATTTCTCGAAAAATGCATACGTGCGCAGCACCAGCAGGACTGTAAAACTTATCGAAGCGTCATTACTATATCAAAAACTCACGACATACTGGCCACGATTGATTGATTCAACGTGATCAGCAAGTAATGGAATGCCGTGTATGCTTGGCAACTTGTAGGACAAAAAAGTAGAGTCAAAGACGGATCTGTGTTTTGATGATGGAAGGCGTACCTCTTGAGTAGGGTAAGAGTTCAAAAAGATGCAATCAGTCGATGTCGCAAGCAAATGTACACGAGATGAACACACCTTGTCACTTATGGAAAATCTGCCAAATGTATAGACCAGAACTGCTATATGCCCAACAAGCGGCACATATCGGTGTAAGAAGAACAAGATAGACGATCTGGTGCGTGGACGAGACCATATTTGCGAGATCTCGTCAGAGAGGGTCATCAAGTAGTCGTAGTACAGGACGACTGAATATGATCAAGACAACGTTAAGGATACGCACTGTCCTCAGTCCGATACTGGTAGAATCGAGGCGTACCGACTGCAACGAGTAGCACGTAATTGTACATTATGCTGCCGAAGTTGAACGTTAATCAGCAAACTTCAGGACGTGCATATGAGCTCGCACTTACAAGGGACGCACTTCTTCTTCAGAAGCCATGGTTGAAAAGCGAGTGCGGTCGAGTATAGTCAAGTCTGCTAGTTAAATACTGTCAAAGAGCCCGGCGCCTCGATCTTGGCCGGCCTGATCACAATCGCATCCTGTCGCACAGATGAACTAGACATATACACACATATATAGCGAGCACCCTTGATCAAAGGGAATGTCGCTTGTCCACGATATTAATTGCGTCTCTTCCGTAGGCAGGAGCGGCGCTACGCAGCAGATGAAACAACGACCACCCAAGAGTGCTGATATCAAGGATGTGATTGGAAGATTGATACATCTCAACACTTCCCTGCCATTGAAGATGTGATAGAGCCAGGAGACCCACCAGGATATATATGTCGACAGTGCCGTACAATCTTGAGCGTGCCCGTATGCACATAAGGGCTCGTCCACACAAACTCCCTCATACAATCGTCTAGATACGAGTCAAACCTGTGATTGTGTCAAAAAGCAGGTTGTAGTCAGTGGTTTCGTCACAGGTCGAGATCATCATCTCGCTATGTAAAGCATGCAGCAAAATGAATCTCTCCATCAGACACAGCTGGCTTAAATTTGTCAATCGAACCAAGGTACTCACGATCTCTTCCCAGCTGGGGCAAGCGCGACGGCCTAGCGAGAAGATCAGAAGCAAACGGGCCGGCCTATGTTTACATTGACGGCTGTATGCCAAGCTAACCTGATATGCCAACGATCCATTGTCCTCCTTTGATCAAGGGTTGTTCTCACCACAAAGCAATATCCAAGCGAATAGTGAAGGCCAATATTCCTCCTGAGGGTTTATTGAGTCAGACGGTTTGAGGACACATATAGGACGAGCGTACTTACAAATGACCAATTCAAGCAGGAAGAGTCGATTCTGTACAATGTCAGACCGTTGCTCGTTTGCTATTGTTAGCCAATCGCAACTCAACCATCGCCAGAATCAGTTTGGTACACGATCATTCCACCAGCCACCTTAAAATCAATACGTGATCATCTTTCTATAGCTTCAATTGTCAGTATCATCATTCGCAGACATTGACATCCCCCTGTAACAAGTGCTCAAGCCGATGAGACCCGATATCCTGAACCACATCATCGTCTGTATCGTCCGGATGCATCATGGTGTCTCTCCGGGATGCAAACACAATTGGACCTGTCGCTTCGGTGGTAGACGGCAGCAGTGACGAGGTGCCGTGCAGATTGAGAATGAGTCGCGACATCATTGTGACGGAGATGCTGTTATTTGGCGGTCAATCGCGGTCAGCAATTGCATCCGGGTTGGTCGCTCACCAGGTGGCGAATGTAGAGAGGGTGCCGCGCAATGGATCCTAAAAACGAAGAGTTGATATGAAAATGTTTGCATCACTGCTGGCAAGCGTACCGATGCAAACTGGGAGAAATGTTAGTGATCAAAGCCTGCTTAAAATCAGTGCACGTACATAGAAGGTGAAAATATTCGCCAGCTCTGCGAGCCCCATCACGCTATTGCAACGGGCACGATAAACAGCTTATTCAGCAGTAAATGCAGAAGACTTACCAGAAATACACCGCACCTGCATACCCTGGTGAGTCTAACTTGTAAATCCTAGATGGGATCTGACGCACCATCGCGAACAATGAGCTCTGCCAGACCCAATGTACCCGACCACTTTTCACACGCGTCAAGGTGCGCGAGTGAATCCCTCCGGTGCTGGTTCCATTTGACAGTAGTAAGGATGAATACAGTCACATCAAACACGATATGCATCTCCCAAGGGGCCGCGAGACCTGATGATGAACAGTGATAATCTAGTTAATCGCTCTGACATTCAATAACAGTTGATCAAGCACTTACGCACTGCACTAAAGACCGAGTTGGTCGTCAGTGAAACAGTACACAATATGCAACAAAAGGACAACTTTGGAAACGAGATGCGGTTGTGGCGATCATGCGCCAGCTCGGCACTCGTTACGGTGTACGCTGTGATTGCACTCCACTGTCCATCCCATGCATTTGATGTGCATCTGTCAGGCCTAGTCGCATATATATGGGGGACCGAGCTCACACAAGTAAGGCATAATACTATGATTAGGATCAGGTATAGCGCTGTCAAGACGCGGCGCGAGTTCCCGAAAAACGCATACGTGCGCAGTATCAGCAAGACTGTGGAATCTATTGAAGCGTCATCAGAATATCAATTGCTCACGACTTACCGGCCACGACTGTTTGGTTGGACATGGTCAGGAAGTGATGGAATGCTGTATATGCCCGGTAACTTGTGGCACATAAAAGTAGAGTTAAGTACGACTTGGTGTTTCGACAACGGAAGACATACCTCTTGAACAAGAGTTCAGTCGGTGTGAATTGTGCGATGTTGCAAGATATTATACATAAATTGAACTGACCTTGTCACATATGGTAAACCCACCAAATGTATAGACCAGAACTGCTATATGCCCAACCAGCGGTACATAACGATTTAAGAAGAACAAGAGAGACGATCTGGCGCGTGGACGAGACCATATCCGTGTGATCTCTTCAGAGAGTGTCATCAGGTGGTCATAGTACAGGATGACTAGAAAAGATCAAGACAAAGTTGTCTGGTTACTGGCCGATATGTACAAACAGACGAGGCGTACCGATTGCAATAATTTGTGAATAATTGTATAGTGTACTGTCAATAGTTGAACGCGGTCAACAAGCCTCGAGACGTGCATATGAGGTTGCACTTACACGGAACGTACTTCTGCATCGGAAATCATAGCTGAAAGGCTAGCGAGCCATGAAGGGTGTTTATATATATCACGGCTTAGTCTCCATCAAGGGCGGGCCTGATCACATCCTGTCATCAAAAAAGCTGTATAGATAGCGATCATTCTCCATTAGTCGCATTGACGCTTATCCCATAGTATCAGTCGCATTGAGACCCACCTGAACATAGGCGCATATAGCGCTAAGCATCTGCAATAAACGTATTTAGCATGCTAGCCTGCGCAAATGAGCTCGTCCACCACATGTATACCCAAAGCGGCATCCAGACCTGTTATGATCTTAGAGAGACGCGCTGCAGCTGATTTTGTGTCACAGGTTAAGGAGTGATCTCATTATGGTTTCCCTCTAGCTATATGAAACATGCCGCAATTGAATCTACAGCTTGAATGGTGAAAACATCAATGTTTTGGACATGAGCCTATGATCTTGGCACTCACAATGTTTTTGAGGGTCAGGACCGATTTGTATCATAACATGAAGTAGTGTGCTACGCGTCGCCGGCATCGACGGCTGAGGGAGAAGAGGATCGGAAATAAACGGGCCGGCTTCTAATTTGACTTGGTGTTCACGACCCTAACCCCAGTCCAGGTCTCACGCCCACCTGGACCCACAAAGTCACGCACGCCCACAATTTCCGCGTATGGCATCCGCGCCGTCGGTTGTTGTGGGTCCTTCGAGGTTCTCTGTGTCCTCGCGACCAAAACTCTATTTCCCCAATCACTTCGCCTTGCTTCCCACCATGATCCCTCTATATAACCCCTAGCGGAAAGGGGACTCGCCTTCATCATCCGAGCCCCCGTCTCGACTTTCAAGTCCTCCGCCAGCTTGACCGATCAGCTCCCCACGTCCTCTCCTGAGCATCTCCACACCCTCCACTTGGGTACCCATCAACCTATCAACCCATCAGCAATGGCATTCTCCTCCATCCGCACCGTCTTCGGAACCTGGCGCCATGTCCAGCCTTCCGACATCGAGTCCCAGTCCCAGTCGCAACCTGTCCAGATCACGGGGACATACTCCACGCCCCCCGCCCTGCCCTCTCGTGCGTTCACCTGCGCCTCCGAGAGCCCGGCCAAGCCCTCCCTCCCTTCTACCGACGCGATCGACGATTTCTTCGGCGCCTCGCGCACCACTCGCACCTCAGACAGCCGCCACGACGAGCGCCCTGTTCCCTCGTCCCCCCCAAAGGACACAGCGCTGCCGCCCGCATACGCGTACCCGCTCCCAGCGCCTCTCCACGCAGACCCCACGCTTGACGAGAGCGAGCTCCCGAGCTACGCCCAGCTCGAGGCGGCCCACGCGCGCCGATCCATCTCCGCACAGGCCGAGCCAGTCACCCTGGCACAGTACTTCTTCAAATTCGGTTTCTGTGCGTAGCTCTTTCTTCCTGCCATCAACCGCAAGTCTTTCATGAAACTAACCGGATTTGTCTATTTTTCAAGTCTTTCCCCCGCTGTGGTTCCTCTCGCTCTTCATTTTCTTTTCTCCCCTCACCGCCCCTGCGGAATGGGAATCGACGAAGACACCGGCGGAGTGCGAGGCGCTTTTCGACGCCATGCGCAAGGCTGAGGCCAAGTGGGCGCGCAGGAGTATCGCAGCGGCTGCCATCCTGAGCATGCTGATCGTCATTCTCGTCGTCGTCGTCGTCTCGGTCTCCCATTCATGAATCTGTGCCCCATTCGTTTGTTCTTCACGCCTCCCGCATACTCAAAATGTTCTCGACACATTCGTTCTTCCTCAATCGTCTTGGCGGCCGTCACGCTCCTTGGTCTCTCAATTGTTCTTTTTGTGCTCTGCTATATTCATTCTTATGCTGTATCGACCCTATCCCAGTGTATTTATAGGCTATCGGTCTTCCGTTCTCATTCCTTCTCTCTATCTTAGGGTGTTCTTGTTGATGTACAGACAATTAACGAAATTGAATGAAATCCACGATATCGTTGCGTGTGCATGTCAGCGTCCGGGCGTTTAATAATTAATTTAGAGCTGCGAAAGTGCGCACAATTGGACTCGAACCTCGCGGCACAGTATATGAAGGAAGATTGCGGGGTCATGCATTAGTTAGCTCCACGCAAACGCATTCTAGACTAGCGTGCAAGGTGTGATAGCATACGGATGGGGTATCTCGACGTCATCTGGGCGGTATAGACAGGTTCTCACGGACAACAACAACAAGAAAAATCAGCAGCCGGCTCAGCCCGTGGGGCTGAGCATCCGAGTCGCGCTCAGCACATACGGTATTGATGCAAGGTTCGACCAGCCCACGAGCAACTCCAGCTCCACGGGCATCGCATCCGCCGCGTTTGAGCCACGCGTAGAACGTGCAGATCTGCGCGCACTTCCTTCCGGACGCCGTCTCCGCCACAAGTCCGCGACCGTAACGCAGATCGCGCTCGCTACAGGGGACGCCGATCGTGGACGTGCCCCAGATGAAGCTTCGACTCGATCGGAATCATTTCGATGCCTGCAATGAGGACAGGACGGGACGTCGCCCGCGCCGCCGCATACGATCAGCCACGCGCCGCCGCAGCGCAGAACCAGCGATACTCAAACGCACCGTACGTGTCCTCCGTCTGACCCGCCGTCGTCGCGATGTCCGCGCGCCTGCGATGCCACCCGCCCGCGTCGTCCGCGGAGCCGAGGAGGCGCCGTGACGGGTCGTACACGCCGACGGTGCCGTGCAGGACGGTGGAGAGCGGCGGCGTGGCCATTGTAGTGCTGGCTTCTGTCGGGAGGGTGAGGGGTGAGGTCGTGCTGCGGAGGTTCAGCATGAGGCGAGAAATGAGGGTCGCGGAAAGACTGGGAGCGGCGCGGCGAATGGGGTGAGCAAACTGTTTGGCGGACGAGGGAACGGAGGGTCGACGTACACGTTTGTGAAGGTCGTCGTAATGCCTTTGAGAAGTGGCTGTCATAGAGTAAGAAATACGTCGAAAGACGGCTAGGTCAAGATAAAAGCTTACAGATGCAAGCTGTGTCAGTTTGAGAGTAGGAGTGAGCGGATTTTGGACGATGCAATCAGTTTGGCGACATACAACGTAGGACAAGATGTTTGAAAGATTGGACAAAGTCAATGCGCTGTGTTGGCTACAATCAACACGTCTCCTTCAGATGTGAGAGGAAGTCTTCTCACATGAAAAATATCGCCCCTACAAAGCACGCCTCAGCTGATAAGCTGTAACATGAGAAACTTCAGCGAGAAAATACGCACCATCCCGAAGCAAAGTGTTCAGCAGATGCCCTCTTGCGCCCAACCTGAGTGTCTTCCACAGCGTCAAGAAAAATACGCAGGTATCGAAAACAAGTACACCGCTCCAAGCGACAGCCAGCCCTGTCCCGCCAAGCCTATTAGACTCTGAGAAAAGCTACGAAATTTCCAAAAACAACTTACGACGACCTCTGAAGGCGGAAACGGGAGATCAGACGCGGACTCGTGAATGTGGGAACGGCCAAAGAGCAAGGACGCACTGGGAGTCTGAGAGAAGTGTGTTACAGCCCGGAAATTCTGCGGGGAGCCTACGTGGGATATCGTCGCTGGGCCCTGAGATTATCGACCACTGCAGGAAGGATGGGGCAAATCAGCCAGCGAGGGAAGTTCTGCGCACAATGGACTCACACAGCCGACAACGACGCTTGCCGCGGCGACAGCGACTAGGAAGCTGAGAATGCGGCGGTCGCGGTCGTAAAGTGCGTACATGCGCATGATACAGAGGACTATCAAGAGATCATCAGCAAGAGTCAGAATCTTTAAATCGACGTCCGATTCAAGTCTGCCAAAATGTCTCTCAACAGCAAATCGGAGATCTGGGTTGTTTATCGCTTGAAGATGTCAGACACTCACCGCCTACCAAGATCTGTAATATTACAGCGTAGTACTGGTGATATGACTGTAGCTTCAGGCAGCTGCTCAGAAACGGTCAGTCTAGGGTTCAATCATAGTAGACAACATCGACTAGTAGTACTCACTACTGCAATATCATAGCAGGTGATTCGGGTAGCAGGATGAGTTGCATGATTTTGGCGATATATTGACAGGCTACTCAATCACCTTGTCCTTATGTACCATAAGAAATGACTGGGCGAAGACCGGGACGTGTCCGACAACTGAGATATAGCGATTAATGAGAAATGTACATGAGGCCCAGCCCAGACGACGCTTGGGAGGCCAAAAGCGCTCAATCTCCGTGGCCAAGGTGAGCGCATAGTCGTAGTACAAAATCGCTGCAGGAGCCAAACCAAAAAAAAAAAACGTAGCGCCGGGAACGGCAACTTAATTGCGGGGAAGATCTGCACAGAGTGATAGACGCACTGAATGAGACGAGAATACACGCGTAGTTGATGTACCTTCCAAAACGAGGCGAATGAATTGAACGAGGTCAAGAGGCTAATGCGCCGAAGCAGCCGTTTTAGGGACTCACAGGTCTGTCCCCGTTACACCGAAGCTGTCCAGCGTCGTTTCAACGGCCGACCCCATTCGCAGACCATAACCCTGACAGATTCACAACTGGTTTGCTTGATTCCCCACACCTCCTGCAGAGTAGGCGATCAAGCGCGAAGAGAAAGAGGGGGAAAGCGGCTCGGTCACTGGGGCCAGACGAGGAGGGACAGTCTGGGACAGTGGAGGGGCCGAGGGTGATATACCACTGATATACCCATCCAGCGGGCGATATGTCCGCCGGCTAGCAACATGAGCGCTTTGTGCCTGAGCGACACGCTTACTCGAACAGCTCACTGTTTCAGGTTCCTCAACTGTTACTCAGCAGTCCTCTTGTCAAAGTCCTTTACATTCCTACCCTGATAGCACCACACAGCCCAATGGTGTTCGACAAGCGAGCAGGGTGACCGCTTGCAAAGTCTGGCGCTGTCTGACGACGTCTAGCAATGTGAAATCCATCCAGAACGCCTAGGAAAATCGCATCGCTTGATGTCAAGATCCTTAGCTGACTCTTTTTGCTCCTAGGGCGCTTCAGCATCCTAAACGATTGGCTGCTTACAAGTCATTGGTTGTAGAGCGTGTAGCACCCTGCAAGCAGCCTGGCGCGTGAGTTCTACACTTTGTTCAGGTTGTCTACAGGCTGGCTAGGGACAGATCAATCGATGCAAGTCCCCTGATCCAGACTCCAGTAAGTCTCCCGTAGCCCACGGTCATGGTGCAGAGCTGATTTGATACCATTCATCTCTGATCGCCTTCTGCCATCACAATCTTACAGCGTCCTACTTGACGTATGATCGTATCAAATGATCGATGCACCCTGAGTCGGTTCGGCACATAGGATCAAATTGCTCTGAAGGATGATCGTCTGTTGGCATGAATGTCCAGAGGTCTCCACAGCAGACTCCGTGTCGCGTTCTCATCTGTTTGCGTTTCAGATTGGCTGGACGAAGTCGCATTTCTTGTTGACTAACTCATCGCAATATGGTACAGGCCATTTTATTACAGGTCAAAGACACGATACTAGGCTTGTTAACACCGCGGGCAAAGTTCGATGTGTTCAGCATGGAATCAACCGACACCATGTTCCACTACTTTCGAGCTGAACACACGGTACTTTGTCCGCTGTGTAACACAGTGAGAGCAGGATTCTATTGGCTCAAACTGATCTCGACACATTGAACTATCTAATCCAAACGTAAAATCATCGGTATATCACTGTCCTTGGGCTCGGCCGGAAACAGGTTGGTCCTGCTAAACTGAAGCAGGGGCATGATGCTTCCAGCGCTTAACTGCACAACACCGACGAGCAAAATATCATCTAAACCAAACCTCTTGGAACCATCTCCCTCTGCGAGGTATCCGCCTTCATTATCGAGGGCCCACGTAGGTTCCTCCCCGTTGAATAGGGCGGGAGGATCCTGGTAGCCGATTGGTGAGTTCACCTGCTACAAATTCAGAATAAGTAGACCTAAATATCACCTTGAAAAACTTCTCCAAACATTTCCAGACGAGGCGCACAAGCGCCTTCTTCGTGATATTTTTGCTCAGGGTCATCGGAAATGCTTTCCCCATATATCCCTTCCACTGTGAGCACGTGTCACAGTTCTAGACCGAGTACACTCCAAGGAGCTCGATGATTTGCTTACTACGATGTGCACTCGGAGGTCTCTCTTGCCCCAACCCAAAATCTCTTGTCCCATTCGCAGAGACGCACACTGTCTGTCGATTGCGTCAGCATAGGCAATGCCAACACTGCCGTTCTCTCCGAAAAAGAACAGCGGCAGGGTCAAGATCGCGGTGTTTGGCTGCTCCCTGTATCGGATGCAGACTACGGGTCCCGGGCCATCAGTGCTGCTCGTGGGGTCCATGTCCAATAATACGTTGACGCTGTCGACAACGATGACGAAGATTTGCCTCGGAGGATCAATGAAGGTGAACTCCATGGTATCGCGGCTGGAGAGGCTCCGAACGTCGTCAAAATTTAGTCCTCGCGGTTCGAGAATTTTGCGGAAGTGGACGTCAGCGCCAATCGCCGACATGGAATACGCGGCATAGGAAACCATGCGAACATCGTTCTGCCGCCATGGTGTCAGTGCTAAACGCAGTAGTGCTCTTCTTGAGGCTTACCGTAGGCATTCCATCTTCAGTCTGATTGGAATTCATTGTCAGGGATGGAGTTCAGAAGTCAGTGGTTCCTTTTAAATGTCTCCCCCCCTTCTGAGTTGACCTAACTCCTCCAGTTCTCGACATGCCCACAAGTGGAGGGACTGCTAAAACACGAGGCCGCGATCAAGCAGCACTTTACGACTGATTTTCATCAAGCATTGGGACGCTATAGAGTTAATAACCCCTACAATTCCGTCTCGCAGCGGAGATCAATGTAGACGGGTCAGTGTACACACTGGTGTCTGCCTGTTGGTTCACCCGTCCAGTTGTGGCCATCAGGGCATCTTGTTCGAGGCCGAGAGAGAAAATCTGCAGGTCGGAACATGGCACCGGTAACGCTTTACCGATGATGGAAATTCGCACGCCTAAATGAGCGCGGGCGGGGGGACGCCCGGAGTCTAGGATAGCCACGATCCAGGGGGTTGAGAATGCGGAGAGGAACCACACCTGATGGAGTCCAATATTATATGGACCTACAACTCGCGATATTGGATTCGTCATGTTACTGTCGCACTGCTGAGAAAGTGACTGCCTCCAGGTGTATGGAGGGTGTTCAATTATGTTGCACGGCGGGCATGGATCGACGCAGAAGATAATTGGCTGTTCCAACTGGTACTTAGCGGATGGGCGGAGATGGGCGGCAACGTTTCCTTCGGGTGCCACGGCTTTCCCAGATCCGATTCGCCGCAAGGGGCCATCCGGCGCTTTGCATGACTCGAGAGAATCAAGTACCGAAGCTGGAGTGCTGGAGGACGATTGCCTCGAAATGGATTGGCAGAAGCGTTGCTGTTGAAACGAAGAGCGTTAAAGCTAGGTTTGCGGAGAACGGACCAAGTAAGAAAAGCATTACGGCTGTAGCAACGGCCACCCACAGGCCGAGCATATTCTAGCTGATCGTACGTGACCACAGAGAAAGACTAGAGCAAATGAACGCTGCATGAGATCATCAACGTATACTAGAGAAAATCCTCACTACTCATCGACTCATCACAGCTCCCATATTAAGAGCCGATCGCTGAACAAGTTCAATCATGATACCGCTTCATGTGGATTCCCGAAGCATGATTGCGTCTAATGAGACCACACAATTCATTGACAAACGTCCACCGTCAACTACAGACCTCCACTCTACTTGTACACGAGCAAAGCTTCTTCCGATTCTCTCTTTTCTCCCCACATAGTAATAAAAACATCTGCACGGTACAGCCGATACCGATCAAGAAGGTCTGCAAAGCCATTGCAGGCACGTGCTTAGACGGCGCCAGACTGAGCGATGGTGACCTTGGCCTTGGGCGAGCCAGACTGGGAGCCGAGGCTCTCAATCTTCTTGACCAACTCGAAGCCCTCGAGAACTTCACCTGAATTTTTTACAAGACAGTCATCGATTAGATAAGATCAGATACAGATCAGATAGTGTTTGATCCTGTACGCACCGAAGACGACGTGAGCGCCATCGAGCCAGTTGGTCACGACAGTGGTGATGAAGAACTGGGAACCGTTGGTGTTCTTTCCGGCGTTGGCCATAGACAAGATACCAGGCTTAGTGTGCTTCAACTGGAAGTTCTCGTCTGTTGGATGACCAATGAACATCGCACCGAAAATGAAGAAAACCCAGGGAAACGTACCAGCAAACTTCTCGCCGTAGATGGACTTTCCACCAGTGCCGTTGTGCTTGGTGAAGTCACCACCCTGAAGCATGAAGTTGGGGATGATGCGGTGGAAGGAAGACCCCTGATAACCGTATCCGTGCTGGCCAGTGGCGAGTTCGCGGAAGTTCTTCGCGGTTTTAGGGACGACGTCGTCGTAAAGCTTGAAGGTGATCCTCCCAGCCGGGGCATCGTTGATGGCGATGTCGAACTACAAAACGTCAGATCGATCAGTCGGCATCGAAATAGTCACTCCTCCATAGGCCCCTTGATCCCTCAAAGAAAAAAGTGGAAAGGGGGGGAATTCCGAGACCACAAAAAATGCTCACGAAGACGTTGGACATTTCTGTTGATTTGATGTTGGTGGAGGAGGGGGAGGTTGATGATGGTCTAGAGTCTGGAACGTCTGTCTATATGGTCAGCTCGGGCGATACCGAGTCGGAGATTGGGAACTATCATCATGCATTGACGTGCTCCCCGTTCGTCATTTTCACCACAGCACCGCATGGTTCCATATAGGGGTTCACCCAACATCAGATGACCTCTGTATGTCTCTTCGAGAGCCCTTCCACGTCCTTCCGAGCCGTGGAACTGCCGTGGATGCAAATAAATGGAAGCCGGAGGAGCACCAGTCGTGCGCTTTTTGCGGCAGTCCGTGCTCTCACCCTCAAATAAACTGAGTCCTCCATCGATATGATGATGAGCCATCGATATTCGGCGTTACGCCGTTATCCGTTCTTCGATGTCGTCCCCAACCAACTGTGTGATACACCGTCATCCCCCAGCGTCTCCCCTTCTCCTTAGGATATCGACAACACATAGATCTACGAACGGTAGCTAGCAAAGTGATACGTCATCGTACTCCTAACCTGGGCATAGGTTTATGGTTTACCACAGTTCGAGAGCGATTCCTGAACGTGATTTAGCCTCTGATCGTGTCGCATTTGTTCTAAATCGGTATCAAAAAACCAACGAAGTGAACGTCTTGACTTCCTCGATTCGTGGAAGTTCTCATGATGGTCTATCGAGAGTATTTCAAAAAATCAACTCTCAAGTCGTACACAACTGTCATTCCGATATCTAGAGACGATGAACAAAAGTATGTCCCAGGGAGGATTCGAGCCTCCGGCTTCACGGATCGCGTACCACTGACGCCACAACGTGATGATTTAACCACTAATCGACAAGGACCATGAGAAGATCGGCTTATAGGCAATTATATCCAGCCGTGAGCGCGGGCACACCTGACAGAGCGGTATTTCAGTGGTATTTCCTCGAATCATCAACGCCCATATAGCTCAATCTCACAACAGATGGAACATGATGCTATAACAACTAGTACGTTGTAGTAACTGTCTGTTTACATCATAATGCAGGGAGTCTGACATAGCTTGATATGTTAAGCGACTCAACGGACCAATATCGAAAATGATTGCACAAAGGAGTAGAACGTTGATGACGGCTAGCTCTGGCTACCACCTTCAAACACCTCATCTACTTTGACAAAGGTGAGGTATCTAGAACATCGCATTCAAGCCACATCATTGCGAGGACTCCATCCGCTACCTTTGTCCCAAGCGAAGCCACATATCCGAGATCGACATGGTAAGCCTCGTCAATCGCCTCACTTGGCCACAACCATCGCACAGGGCCTTATTGTGTCTTCTTTTGTTATAACGCTGATTGAATTTCGTGATTCTATCGGCGCCCAACCTCGCTTCGCTTGGCCTTGCCCTCGTCGTATAAATATAGAGTAAGGGTCCTCGAGAAATCTTCACCAAGGCTCAGAGGCTCGATTCCACCCCCACTCCTGCTTTTCCCACTCCATCCATTGAATCCTACAGGCAATTAATAGGCTTGTGAGTGGCCTACAGCTTCTCCCGTCCTTTTTGTTATCAATGTCGCATGAGAAGCTCCTCCTATCCAGAGATCACATCCGGTTACACCGCCTACGAGCCATCGCTACCTGTCCAAGGTGAATTCTCTTTGACAGACTGTTATCGTTTGTGAATTTATGATTCCCTCTGTAGTAGACGAAGGGTCTCATAGCCCACGCCTGCCCGAACTCTCCAGCTCATATTCCGCCACGCGCACATCTCCATCTCCAAACTTCAACGCCATGTCATACGTCAACAGCCAGCCTCAAGCCACGACCCAGATGCAAGCCCTCCCAGGGGGCAATCGTAACGCCTCCAACAAGTCTTACGGCCCCGACGGCGAGCGCGGATGGTCGCATGGGATTTGTAGCTGCTTTGGAGACTGTGGCACCTGTACGTATCACGCATCACGCATCTCCCCTTGATACTGACGGTTCGTCGGCGTCGCCCTTCTAGGCTGCTTGTCCTTCTGGTGCCCTTGCATCGCCTACTCTCAGAACAAACACCGCCTCGAGCATCTCGAGCGGCACGGCGCTCCCCACCCTGAAGGAGGCGAGTCTTGCACGGGCGACTGTGCGATCCACACGCTCCTGAACTGTTTCGGCTGTGGATGGGTTCTCCAGGTACGTTCGCATCTCCTTCGCATCCATCGCTCCCTCTAGGCTCTGCCTTGATCATCAGCATATTGATCTCACCCGTACGCGTCTTTTTTTAGATTGGCACGCGTAGCGATGTGCGCAGGCGATACCGCATCCGCGGCAGCACTTGCGGCGATTGCTGCACCGCGTTTTGGTGTCAGCCCTGCGAGCTCGTGCAGGACAGCAGGGAGATCGAACTGGAGGAGAAGAGCTTCCAGTACAAGCAGTGAACGATGACTACCTCCCATTTTCCTCTTCTACATCTTACCGCTTATGGCCTTGTCGGTGTCAAACTTCCAAATCCCCGCAGCGTCATTGATCTGCCTTTTAAATCAGTATTGATGGCAAGTTATGTGATGTCGACGTTACGCTCTCTCTCTTTCTCCTTGATGTTCTCATGGTTTTTACTGTACGTGGTGTTATTGATGGGCAATGCTGGTGATTCACCTTGATTATGCATCTTGATCTCGCCCTTGAATGCTCTAAAAACGGATGTTAACGGTATGCATCCTCCGATCATTTTTGCGATCAGCCATCTTTCTTGATACGGACGAGCCACCCACTCGAATGGTTCGTGAAACGTAGTAGTGAAGGGATGTATCGTGTCTAGTCTCTTCGGATCAACATTGAGCGATATCTCGAACAGCGAACCTTCCTTTCAACATCAGACTACAAAAGCCACAGCAAGAGAACAGAAGATGCAGATGGATGATAATGGTGATGTTTTGATTGCACAGAAAACAGACAACAGGAAACAGGAGGAGCACAAACAGGAACAGCAAATGGAACGAACACGGTCGACAACGCTCAGTAATCATGTCATCTTCACAGGTCTATGGGAGCACGCATCCGCGCCGCGGTAATTATTCTTCTACTATTAGTCCGTCGTCGTCGTCGTCGATTCATTCTCTTTTACCCAAACGCCCCCACGCTCATGCCATCTTGCCCAGCACGCGCGGCTGCGACAAGTCCGCCATGTTGATGAAGATGTCGTCCGCGGGATGGCGGTACAGCGGCGCGCGCAGGCGCTTCTGGTCGAGGTGGTGCCCGATGAAGCCGATCGAGCGCCCGAGCACGAACAGGCCATTGAGCGTCCCGATCCGGATGTACTCGTCCGCTTCCTCCGGTGTGAACGCGCCTGAGTCGCGCAGCAGGTCGACGAAGCAGACGGCGATGCACCCGTCGACGTTCAGGATGAGCGTGTCCTTCTTCGACGTCGTCACCTTCTCGACCGCAAGCGCGTAGTCGAGCAGCGAGTGCGACGGGAAGTTCTTGACCACGTACTCCTTCACGAGCTCGACACGCAGATCAGGGTTGTTGACCGACTTAATCTTGTGGCCGATACCGGAGACTTAAGAGGAGACTATCAGCGAGGGAAAATGACAGCACAATCAAGTCAAAGACGCACTGAGCTTGTTTGCCTTCCTCGATGCATCAACAAACTCTCGTGGTGTCAATCCAGTATCCCGAGCATTTGAGAACATGGACGCAGCCTCGTCGAGAGCACCACCAAATCGGCTACCAATGGTAAGGAGACCAGAGGCCAGCGACGAGATGAGGTCCTTGCCCGCACGTGTCGCGACGATGGTGTTCATCGCACTGCACATTCCAATCAGCATTTATCCCAAAAATGCAAACAATGACGCGGTGTCACTCACCCTGATACGGCGGGACCGTGGTCGGCCGTAAGCATGAGGACCATCTCAATGAACTTCGTCGCCCACTGCGGCAAGCGGCGCTTGAACCACAGCAAACTGACAACACCGCCGAGCCCGATGTCCTCCTTGAACACGTCCGAGATGCGCATGCCAGCGTACAGCAGCTCCTGGCCACGCTCGTCCGAGATCGTCGAGATGAATGCGGCGGGCTTGCGAATCAGGCCGAGCTCCTGTGCCCACTTGTAGTCCATAGGGATCACGGGCGGCTCGCGCTCCGCCTGCGGGCGAATGACGCCCTTGCTCACCAGCCCGTCGTACGTCTCCTTGAGCACCTGTGGCAGGTCCTCGAACGTCTCGGGCACGATGAACCCGGCGGCGCGCATTGCCGTGTTCTTGGCATCTGCAGTCTCCATGTCCGAGTTGGCGAGCGAGCCAGCGTGCCCGAACTGCACCTCCGTCGCGAACATCTTCGCACACGTCCCGATGGCCCACGCGACGATCGGCTTCTTGATGATGCCCTTCTTGACTGCATCGATGACGCGGTATTCCTCGATGCCACCGACCTCGCCAAGCAGGACAAGCATCTTGCACTCAGGATCCTGCTCGTAGCGCAGGAGATGGTCGATGAAAGTCGAACCGGGGTAGCGGTCACCACCAATGGCGATACCCTCGTACGTTCCGTTGGTGAACAGCGAGAGGATGTTGTTTAGTTCGTTCGACATGCCTCCAGACTTGGAAACGTAGCCGACGGAGCCAGGGCGGTACAGCTTGGACGCGATGATGTTGTCCATCATGCCTCCCGAGTTTCCGATCTTGAAGCAGCCGGGCTTGATACCACCGACAGTGGCAGGGCCGATGATCAGGACACCCTTCGACTGAGCCTGGTGGAGGATCTCGCGTGCGTGGCGCTCAGGGACACCCTCAGCGATGATGGCGATCGCCTTGATCTGCGAGAGCTCGAGGATCTCCTGCGTGCTCGAATAGACGGAACGCGACGAGGCAAAGTTGACAACGACATCGACATCAGGGTGCTTCTTGACAGCCTCAGCAAGGGAGGTGTAGACGGGCAGCAGCGTCTCCTTCGTGCCCCAGTAGAACTTCTGGATGTGGTGGCCGCCGAAGGGATAGATCATGGCCGCGACGGAAGGAGTTTGACGCCCACACGAGTAGTCAAAGTCGAGCATGCCCTGAATCGCACGGGGCTGAAGACCATATACGAAAGAGCGCGTCGTGGCATCGAAGGGGCGGAAAGAGGGACGCTGGTGACCAGCGCCCGTCTCAAATCGGACGATCTGGTCGTCTGCCTGCGTACGCTCACCAGACGCATGGATCGAGCCCACCGTGTTCTCGCTCTGTTCCGCAGCGCCACTGGAAGGAGGAGGGGAGGGAGGAGAAGAGGGAGGGATGGAAGGTGCAGTGGACTTTGTCTCCCGCCTGACGCCGAGTGCCAGGGGAACAATTTCGGTGATGTGTGTCTCCGGACCATAAACCTTAATAGGAACGCCAAGAGACTCGCCGAGCAGACGCATGGCCTTGAGACCCTCCTGGTAGTTGGGTCCACCACGACGGACGTAGATGCGGACCTTGTGGTTGGCAAGAGGCGTCTTGTACTCCTTGAGGGCACGGATGATGCCCTTGAACGTCGCAGCGACGTTGGTGAAGTTGGCGATGCCACCACCAATGATGAGGATTTTGCCCTCTGGGTGGGGCTTGCCGCGAGTGATCAAGTCGACTGCACGAAAGTGTGAGTAACATGTTCAATCGAATCATAGCGTGTGCATACCGATCGTCTTGGCATACTCGTATGTCTGACCCTCAGTGGGCGCACCGGAGTACTCGCCGTAGTTAGCAAGCTCGTGAGCAAAGCCATGGGCAGCGATGGCATCGGAGTAAACAACCGAAGCACCACCACCAGCGACCATCGTCCAGACACGACCCTCGGAGTTAAGGACGGTCAGCTTGAGGGAAGCACCAGTGGAAGCGTCGAGCTTCTGGATGTACGCCTCTTCTTTGGTCAAGTCACGACCGAAAGGTGCAGGCCAGACCTACGTAACTTATGAGCAATCAAGATCTGCAAGCTATGTGTGCGCTATTTTTACCATTGGGGGACCGCGGTCGGCGGAGACCTTGCCCTTGGAAGTGGTTTGGGGCGCGCCGGTCTCGTAGACGGTCACGTCCCGCGCGATAGCCCACTTGGGCCCGCAGATAGAGTCGGCAGTCTGGTCGAGCTTGGCCGCCATATCGAGGTAGTGGATTGTGGGCTGGCCGCCATCGACGGCATCGAGGCAGATCAAGGGGTTGATCTCGAGGTAAGCGAAATGGAGATCGACATAGACGGAGTAAAGGCGGATGAGGAAGTCCACCAGGGTCTGCTGCTTGGCGGCAGGGACGTGCTTGAGCAAGGCCGACGCGAACTCCTCGCGCGAAGGGAATGGCTTGCCAACAGAGATGTCGAGTTTGAGCGCCTTGGCGTCAACATCGCCGATGTCGACACCACCTTCGTGGGTGAAGAGGATGGTGTCACCCTCACGTTGGGAGTTGATGCAGACGTAATACTCGGTGTTGGAGGGATGGGGGAGGAAGGGCTCGAGGATGAAGTTGTTCAGTGTGCCTGTGACAGACTCGACCTGGGGAAAACGAGATTTACGTGTCAGCCTGGATCTCTCCGACTTTGCCAGCCAACGGGCAGGAGCGAGAAGGAGCTCAAGGTGGTCACGTGCTGGCTTCTGGGAGGCACGCGCACACTTAACCGACCTCCTGCTCGACGCGAGGTGGGCTCGGGACGCATCGACGCAATGCAACAAGTGCATGTATGCGCGCCATCAAGATAGAACACGGACCGCGATGATGGGATGCGATTAGTGCGACGCGATGGTGATCCAGTCTCAGATTGCAGCATCACAAGACCGGCATCTGGCCGCGCCTTGCACTTTTCCCCCTCCTCCGAAGCGCGACGGCCCCAGAAGAGCGTCACAAAACACGAATCGCAGCGCCCTAGAACCGGCGCCTCGCCGTGCAAGCTCCCCCCAAAGTCTGTCTATCCGCATCTGGGTTTGCGCACACACCTTTTGGGGCTTGCCCGCACGCTCGGCGATCCAGGGCTTTGCCTCGTCCCAAGTCTTGTTGAGGGCGAGAAGGCCGGCCTTGCCGCGCCTCTTGATGAGCTGATCTGGCTTTGCGACGAGCTTGGTGGTGAAAACCCAGCTAGGGAGCTGAGTGTCGGGGGTGATGGCGCCGGTGGCGGGATCCCAGGAGACCTGGGCTACCTTCGGGGCGGGGTAGACGAAGGGGGTGACGACCTTTGCGGAGGGGACGACTGGGGGTGCGCGTTCGAGCCAGTAGGCAAGGAGCAGCTTGGCATCGTACTCGCGGATCGCTGTCGATCTTGCTCATCACGCGTCCCGAGGTTGAGAGGAGGGAAGAACGAGCACGCACCTTTGGAAGACATGGTCGCGGTCTATTAAGATCTAAAACCGGGGGATGAGAAAGGGGAGGAGGGGGGGAGCGGTGGGGAGAGGGAAGAGACGCGAGGAGGAGAAAAGGGTATTTATTGTCGGGGGACGATTAGAGTGGGGACAGCCGAGGCGGAAACGCTGCCTATCCCCCAAAGTTCGCACGGGGGCCTGGATGCAGGATCATGGTGTAGCGCCACATACCGTCCCTTTGCGCGTCTGCCCCGCCCCCATCGTACCATCCCAATCATTCATCCATATCCCTCGTCGCCCTCAGCAATAGCCGGCTTCCTCTCGTATCGTCGAATCAGCCTCCGCTCCCAGCGTCCTGACACATCTCCTGCCCTCTTCGGAACTACATACTCACTCCCCGTCCTCCACATTATCCTCCTCGCCTCTTTTCTGGCTCCATGTTTCCTGTCGTCCCTGTCTCATTCGCGCCTGTCCCTCGCTCCGTTTTTGTTTCGCTTCCTTCTCGCTACTCGTCCCTTTTTTTTTCTCGTGCTCTCGCTCGCAGTTTCCACCAGACATTCCGGGGTACTCGGACCCACCTCCATCGGACATTGCGACATAAGCGCATCTCCCGACCATTAAGCAATCTAAGTTAAACTGCAATCCCTGATCCAATTTTCCTTCAACTTTCAAGTGATGATCCTGTCTTCGCGGGGCGCGCTACCCCCTTGGGCCTTGGGTCTGAGCGCCCCCACTCCAAGCTTCAGCTATTTGCGTAAGGCTGCAACACAGGCCGTAATGCGGTGACATCAGGCAGCGCCGCCTGCCATCGTGCGCATACGTCCCTCCGATATCTCGTGTAGTATGATGCGATCTGTGTCAATCCACATCCATTCTGAGGATCTGGTTCCTCGCGCTCGCGATGCGGCACCACGCAGGTCAAGGCGATATCACGATCCGGCACCGTCGCCCTCCGTCGCCCGATATCAGGGAAGCTCAGACGTGTCCTATCAGGTCCTATCCTGCTCGCTCACGAAGCGCCATTGGACGAGGGCAGTTACGAGCGAGCATTCCAGCCGCTTGGCGCACTAGGCAGCTGGGAATGGCATCACCACGGCGCTACGCTCCTCGGGCCCGAAACGAACACACGCATCATCCGCCCCTCCGCGAAAGTGTCTGTTCGCACTCTACTGCCGGCTCTCAACACGCACCTCGTTGCTTCAAACCGCGTCGGCGTAGTGCGCGCGTGCCTCAGAAATCCACTCTCAAGCTCTCAAGCGGGCCACCATTCCGCCCCAGACAAAACACGAATCCCCAAACAGGCACCCCCAAGGGGCTTGGGAACCAGCGCGTCGCGCACGCAGCGCTGAGCAGAGACCAGATCACCTGGCATGCATGGTCAAATACGTATGTGGGGCCTTGGGCCACTTACCGCTTGCTTATATGTGTTGACCGCTGGATGACGGCGGCTTGACGGGATTCCCCATTGGTCATTGCAGCCCATTGGCCGTTGGCAGGCGGACGCGTGTTGGTGCCCTGGCTTGTGCGCGCCTGCTCGTCACGAACACGGTACGGGCCTTGATGGCATAACGGACCGACAAGAGCGCTGCATCGGCATCCTCGAATGCCGTAACGTCGACCCTCGAGCCGGCCGTCCAGGGGTCAATGAGCGACGTAGACATCGTCGGTCGGGTTTGCGGCGTCCAGAGAGCCTGAGGCGACCCTGCAGGCAGCGCGCCAGCGGAACGCAGGCCTGTCACCCACCCACGACGGGCGCATCTCCTTGGGCGTGTCGCGGTGCTGTACACGTGCTTGCGAGGATGTCGAGGACCCAAGTATACCGCGCGGCTCTAAGCGCTTGGGCAGCTGGTCGAGTCGATTGCGGAGCACGTGTGTTGAACTGGGTGGCCGGTCGCGTGAGTCGGACAAGAGGCGCCTGTTTGTGTGTGCATGGCCGTGGGTAGCAAGCTGAGCAGCGAGAGAGTGGAAGCCCAGCAACGTCGTTGTTGGTATTACGCAGAAACCTGACGAGGGGCCTCTTGAGCGGTGCCACGACATACGTATTGAGGCCAGCAGAGACAAATCCGACCTATGCCGTGCGCCCGCGTTGAGTGCGCGCTCTGCAGTCCAGTAGTGCGTGCATGTGTCAGCGGGTAGTAGTTGGGGGGAGAGTGAGGACACGGTGTCTGCGATGGCTTTCCTCGGAGAATCAGTGCACTGGAGAGCATGGCGCAGGGCCTGGCCTGCAGTACGACTCGAAGAGCGAGCTGCGCTGCGTAGAGCGCGTCCTGCCAGAGCCAGCTGTCAGAGTCCACGCGAGAGAGATCCAGCCCGCGGCAGTTCACCGTGAGATACTCATGGCCTCGGCGATACGACGAACGAGCGGGAGCCAGCGCAGATGACGGCGAGAGAAGGAGGGGGACGAAGAGAAAGAGAAAGAAGACAAGGGGCCAGACAAGACGAGTTCATGGAGTGCGGGGAAAGACGGAGCCCCGCGCTGCTGCCCCCTGCACGTCAGTCGGCCCTCGCCTGCCCTCGCCCTCGACCCACGAACCAATCGCAGAGCGAGATACGCACAACGGCTGGCACCGCGGGACGTTTCAGCGCGTTGGATAAGCACGGAGGGCGATTTTTTAGGGCGGACGTGCGCCTGGAGGCGCCAGGGCGGAGTGCGGGTGGGTATAGGATGTGGACGTGCCGCCGCGCGCACTGCGACGCGCCGTGCCGCGGGACAAACATGAGGAGGCTTTGCTCCACGCGTGCCGAGCGAGGTGTGTACTTACTTGCGCTGCTGCGCATGGCTGAGATCAAGCTCGAGCTCAAGGCCGCCCAAGGGCCATGAAAAAACACTATACAATGATATATTGTACCGACAAACCCAAGCCGCGTTTCCAGCGACTGATAAGTAACTCTACACCAAACCTATGGTAAATCCGTACATTCGATCGAAAACCTGGGAGAAAAAGAGATATCTATATACTGACGTTCGGTCATCCTTGGCTATAAGCGCATACGCGCGGGCATCGCGCTTTCGTTCACTGATCTCGAATCTCGTCGTCGCGGTCGTGGATTAGTCGAGGCCCATGCGGTTCAGATAGGACTTGCGGATGTAGAAAGAGAGGTCGCGCTTCGGGTGAGGAGCGGGAGCGGGCGGAGGAGGGGAAGGAGGGGGGGGGAGGAGGGGGCGCCGCGTCACGAGGATGGGGAACTGGAGCTGGGGGAGGGGGAGGTGCTGCATCACGAGGATGAGGGGCTGGAGGAGGCGGAGGCGAGGGCGAAGGCGGGGGAGGCGGCACTGCATCACGAGGGTGTGGGACCGGAGGTGGCGGGGGCGAGGGCGAGGGCGGGGGTGGGGGCGGCGCCGCGTCACGGGGATGGGGAGCTGGAACCGGGGCCTGGGGTGGCGGAGGTGAAGGGGACGGTGGGGGCGGGGGAGGTGCCGCATCACGGGGATGGGGAACTGGAGCCGGAGGTGGTACAGGCGAAGGCGAAGGCGGGGGTGGTACAGGCGCCGCCGCCTCGCGAGGACGGTGGTCCGGGGGAGGCGGGGGTGAAGGCGAAGGCGGGGGAGGAGGCGGTGCCGCGTCACGAGGGTGAGGAACAGGAGCCGGTGGAGGCGGGGAAGGAGAAGGTGGGGGTGGGGGAGGCGCCGCATCGCGGGGATGGGGGGCTGGAGCTGGCGGTGGTACAGGCGAAGGAGAAGGCGGGAGAGGAGGAGGAGGGCCTATCGATGCATGTTTGAGAATGAATATGCAAAAAATTCAAAGGAGGACACTCACCCCTCATGATAAGAGAGCCATCGGCCACAAAGTCCTCGCGGGCAACATTGGCGCTCTCGACATAAGTCGAGGCGAGGTCCCGGGCATAGACCGCTTTGCCGTCAAGGGCAAAATTACGCCGAGAGAGAGAATAGTCGAGAGCAGGAGGAGCAGCGTTCGCAAACCCCTGAAGGAGACAAGCGAGAGTGACGAATCGCGTCAACGCGAACATGATGAGATATTGATATTTGGTTCGAAGGGAATATGAATACGGGATGAAGGCTGGAGAGATGAACTTGAAGAGCCGAACCTTTCGAAGGTTGAATAGTAGAAAGAGAAGGACAAAGTGGTGATGGAGAGACGGTTGGTGCACGCTTTGGTGTTATATACCTCTGAGCCTACCGAGATAGTAGGACACTGGTATCCTCGCAGCAGGAAGAGGAAGGATACCGTAGTTGGCGCAGCATCGGTGCGGTGCAGCGCAATGTGCATGGTGGTAGTGGTTATCCAGGCCCAGAACGAGGTATTCTTGATGCCATGCCTATAAGTACCTACATGCATTACTGACTGCGGCGTTGTTTCCGTTTCTTGCAGTAGACGAGAGTAGCCACGAGAATCGATGTGAGACTCAGACCAGGAAGTCATTGACTCATAAACACGGGTCTGTCGGACCAGGACAAAGCAGCCTTATGGACAACAAAAGATAGAGACTTGACGGAGAGGACTTGTGAGGTGCCGACATGAGATACTACGTTTGACTCAAGGAGCGTATTCGACCAGGCTCAATCATGAACTTTTACCTATACAATTTCACCTCGCGCAGCGAAAGAAGGCCTGAGCGCTGTAGCTAGCGACGGAACCAGATGCCAGCTCAGAACGATAATCGGATTTGCGATAACGTACTACCTGCAAGCTTTCTGACTTCTTCTGATCTCCGCAACCTCAAGCCGCAGCGTCGTGACCATGTTACCATAGAGGATTGGATCACGAAGCTTGAACGCCCACTGAACGCCCACACGACCCAGTGCTGAGAGATTGCGACATCGAGTCGTGTCCAAGGAAGCTCCGGCGTGAAAGACATTTGTTTCTCAGGGCAAGGCATTCTTCGGACATCCTGAGAAATACGCAGCCTCTGAGACCTGAGGTCTCAGCGTCGTAGATGAGATACTAGCCAAGTCACTGGAGGGCTCGTTTGCAGCGCTATAGCGCAGTAGTGAACGCTCAAGCAGAGGAAGAAACACGCGTGCTTGGAGGTGGTGGCGGAGATCTTTACGGATCGATGGTGCCCGAAGTTCACTGTCATCTAGTCTCCCAAAGGCAGCAACGCGTGCGATCCTCCTTCAAGCGCTTCAACCTCCGACGTGGTCTCCGCTGCTCTCCGGATATCCGAAACTGACTCTGTCATCTGCCACATATGCTGACCCTGCGAATCGGTTCAAGATCGCTGCAGCCTTCACTCTATTCCCTCACTCGAACTCTGCATGTCGCCTCTACTACGACGACGGTACCTCGTCGTTTCCTCTCGTCTCGACTAGAAGGCATTGAAGATGTCGAGGACTACCAGCTCGACAGGTTCCATCCTGTGTCCGTTCTTTGCCCAAAAGCACTACAGGGTGGTGCATAAGCTAGGCTATGGAGGCTCGTCTACTGTCTGGCTCGCACGCGACCAAGAACGGCCGGGACGACTTGTTACTCTCAAGGTCATGCGTGCCGACGCTTCGTCCGCATGCACGAACGAGATCCACGCGCTGGTCGTTCCCGAAATGCTTCGAGCAGCCCTTCCTCCTTATGTTCGTATCCAGACCGTTGATGATCATTTCGTCGACCAAGGTCCAAATGGCTCTCACTTGTTGATTGTCTTTCCATTCGCTGGCCCTAGCGTTCTTGCCATGTCGCACTGTCCAGGACGAACAATCGGGAGCCGGCGGTTGCGTGCGGACTTGGCACGCAAGGTAGCTAAACAGGCCGCGATGGCAGTACATTACATGTACTAAGCAGGTGTTGTTCATGGGGGTAAGAGACAAGCTTCCGGTCTCAGGTTCTCAGGTACTTAGTGACGGAGAATGACTTCAGACATCACCATATCGAACATCTTGTTCGCCCCCTCGCCTCGCGTCCTCGTATGGTCAGATGCGGACTTGTACGCCAGCTTGGGCGAGCCCGAGATAGAGGAAGTCAGAACTCGCGACGGTACTCCCCGCCCTCCCAGCGCGCCAGCCGAGCTCGTCGCACCCATAGAAAATTTCATTTTGACGGATGCATTTTTTCTTGAAGAGAGCGTCATTCTCAGCGACTTTGGCCAGTCGTACGCCGTCGCGTCTCCGCCCCGAGGCTACAATCCTGCGACCGTGTTCAACTACGCTTCGCCGGAGGCACGCTTCGAAGCACACGCGGGCTTGGAGGCGGACGTTTGGGCGCTGGGATGCGCGATCTTCGAGATGCGCGCGGGTCGCCCGCTCTTTGAGTCCTTCTTCAGTAGCGACGCGGACATACTCAAGCAGACTGTGGGGTCAGGCCCAGGGCGGACTGAGGCGCGGGGGAGAGCCAGACGACGTCGAGGGGGTCGACTCGTCGCCCTCTCGCCAGCAGCGTCTCCGAGGGGATATGTTTGTCACATACGCAATATACGCGCGCTACCGTGAACACCATGCATCAGAATATCTTTCAAGGTCAAGGTCGCGCCCACGAAGTAGGCACTTTCCCAGGTCCTAAGCAGACCTTAACACAGAACGTTTGTCTTCTGTTTAGGTCGGCATTTGGAGACTAACAGTATGCCAGGTATGGCACTGCGCTCCGTCGAGATATTTTCGTGAGATATTGAAAGACAACGACGATGCCGCGACGACAACTGATTCCAAATGGGCCGTAAAAACTCTGATGTTGATCGCTCAAGAAATTTATCCATTGACGTCGTACTACTACTACGTTCGCCCACGGAGCCAGCGACGCTACCAACTGTCCTATTCATACACCACCTGCCTGCCACACCCTCAATTTGAGCACCATCTCCTCCACACCCCATCCCAGCTCTCAGCCAAACGATACCAAGCCGAAAGATACCGACCGCGTCGGCGCACTCAACTTCAGTAGTAATAGTCCTCGACGTAGGTCCTCCGGACGTACAGCGTCTGCTCGTCGCCCCGCGGGTGGGGAGGGAGCGGCGGGGCCGGGGGCGCGGGCGGGGGAGAGGGAGCAGGCGGCGCGGCGTCGCGGGGCGGGTCCGCCCGCGGGGGAGGGCGCGCCTGGGCGGGCGGGCGAGCCGCTTGGGGGCGCGGCGGGGCGGGGCGCGGCGTCGCGGGGGTGGGGGCGGGAGGAGGCGGGAGCGAGCTAGGCGGGGGAGGGGGAGGGGGCGGCGCGGCGTCGCGGGGCCGAGGGCCGCCGGCGGGAGGACGAGCCTGTGCAGCCGGGCGGGCCTGAGCAGCGGGGCGGGCTTGAGCCTGAGCCTGAGCTGCAGCCGGACGAGCCTGAGCCTGAGCCTGAGCCTGAGCCTGGGGCGGGGCGGAGGAGGGGGCGCGGCGTCGCGTGGGTGGGGACCGGGGCCGGCGGCGGGGTGGGGATTTGGGCGCAGGAGGGGGAGGGGGAGGGGCCGCATCGCGAGGCCGAGGGCCGCCGGCGGGAGCAGGGCGAGCTTGTGCAGCTGGACGGGCTTGGGCAGGGCGAGCCGGAGCCGGAGCCGGAGCCGGAGCCTGGGGCGAGGCGGGGGCGGGGCGCAGCGTCGCGGGGGTGAGGGCCCGGAGGAGGGGAGGAGACTGCGGGTGGGGCGGAGGGGGCGGAGGGGCCGCGTCGCGGGCCGGGGGCCACCCGCGGGGGACGAGCCTGGGCGGGGGACGTGCTTGGGGACGAGGAGGGGGCGGGGGCGCTGCTATTTTTCGAAGACAGTGAGCATGTGGTGGCTCGCAAAGCAAGATCCGGTGCTCACCCTCTCTGATGTACAGGGACTCGTCGTCCTCGCGGGCGACGTTGACCGCTGCGCCAGCGAGCGACGCGGCGAGGTCGCGCGTGAAGATGGAGAGCGCGTCGGGGGTGAGCCCGCGGCGCGCGAGCAGGAGCTCCGTGGGAGCCGGGGCGGCGCTCGCGAGGCCTGCCGCGGAGAGCAGACAGGCGAGGGCGACGAACCGCGTCAGTGCGAACATGGCGTCTCGCGGAAACAGGAACAGGAATAGAAAGGTGGAAAGTAGTGTTCGAAAAGAGACGACGTGCAAAAAAGGACGGAAGAGGGAGTAAAAGAGAAATAAGCGACCTGTCAAAGGCCGAGGGGAGCGAAGAGCGGATGGAGGATGGGCACGGTGGAGGGTGTGGTTTTATACTTGCGAATGGGGATTGGGGCGCGGTGTCTTCGCAGCCAAGGGCGGGGGAGACGGTTGTGCGCGCAGCATCGTGGAGTCACGTCGCGCGACGCGCTCGTTCACGAGTGGACGGAGGGGAAGTTCTGAATGCCATGCCTACATGAGCTCATCACTGCGGAGAATTGCCTTTCGTCTCTTCAGATGACTTGGAGCTTCGAGGGCCAGGGGTGCGCTCCCGGCGTCACGCGCTCGTCCGTACGCAGAACGCGACGGCTGGCCGCTGCACGTCGCACAGTCCTGCCAGCAGCCCAGATCGACTCGACGCCCCGATCGTCCCCGCACCGAGATATGAGATCTGAGACCGACGGACACAGTCGGCTGGTTGGATCCCCTGCTGCGATCACGCCCAAAGCACGAGTCCGAGATGCCCAGTCGCATATACGCACGAGCATCGAGCAAGCGACCGGATTGGCCGTCCCCTGAGCCGCATTTCACCATGCGCAGCCGCGAGAAGCGAACCAGCCGCACCCCGCACGGCGCCAGCGAGCTGAGACCGCGCGCAGGCACTACTAAGTTACGACCTGCCGCGATTTGACGGGCGTCCGCAGAACGATGGCTTGCATTTCACCGAGGTCGTCGCCGTCGCGTCCAGGAGAGGGGGCTCGACGCGTGACCGCAAGTGTGAAGGAGCGTGCGCCGTGCCCACGCACGCATCACGCCAATGCACGACGCAGGACATCCTCCGTCTTCGTCTGCGCACCCAAACGCCGGACCCTAGTCATGAAATCATGATTCAACCCATCATCGACAAAAAAAAAATCAAACAAACAAGCAAGCAAGCAGGCAAGCCAAGCCAAGCCAAGCCAAGTCAAGTAACGCGAAAAAAAATAAAGCACCGAAAGACTAGGATAGTAGGTATGTAGCGTAGGCGTAGGCGTATATGCGTAGACGTAGCGCAACTGCGCGACCGACGTAGATTGTAAAAAAAAGAAAAAAAAAGTGCCAAAAACAATAACATCTCGCCCGCACGAAACTCGCGCACAAGGCCGCGTGTGGCGTGCTCGTGCTCGTGCTCGCCGCCGAGAGTGCGTTCGCGATCGCGGCGCGCGCGTGCGGGGATGTGCGGGGGATCCTGGCCTATGAGCCTGAGCCCGAGCCTGAGCCTGAGCTTCCGAATACGCGCCAGAAAGCCAGACGCGAGACGCGCCCGAGCCCCTGCGTGCTCTGGTCCCGCACGACACGACCGCGCTGCGGGTCGCCCCGCGCGACGTGTGGACGCTGAACGAACGGGCGGGCGGGCGAGCGGGCGCGGCGGGCGATTTGCGGCGGGACGCGCACAGACGGGGCGAGGCGCGGCGCGGCGCATGGTGTGGTGTGGGGTGCCCGACCGCCGAGCTCGCCTTTCCCCTTTTCCTCCGTCTCTCTTGTTTCTTATTCCCCGTGCCCTATTCCCTATTCCCTGCTCTGCACCGCGGCGTGCTCGCACCCCCTACCCACGACACACCCGCACCACCGCACCACCGACCCCCCAAAAAAACAACCTTTTGCCCAACCCAACCCGGCTTCGCCTCCACCTCCCTTCCCCTCTCCCTTCCCTCTCCCTTCGCCTCTCCTTCCCTCACCCCGTCTCAACAAACAACACAACAGCACCCCACGCCCTCCTCCCCCCTCGCGCCCTCTCCCTCTCCCCTCCCCTCCCCCTCCAACCCACCGTTTCCCCCTGTACCTCCGTTCCCGCCGCCGACGCCGAGGAGGCCCGCGGCGCCGCGCGAGCGCCGGCGCTTCTTCTTGAAGGACGCGTCGTCCGCGGGGGGCGCGCTCGCGCGCACGGAGAGGTGCACGATGGTCGGCGGCGGGGCGGGCGCGGGCGCAGGCGCGGTGCCGTTGGGGGCGTGCGCGTGCGTGGGGTTCGTGATCGGGAAGTTGAGCTCTGGAGGGGGGCGCGGATGACGGAGAGAGGAAGGCGTGAGTGCATGACGTAGGGAGGAGGGAGGGAGGGAGGACGGAAGGGAGGCAGAGGGGGAAGGAGGCAGAGGAGGAAGGCGGAGTAGGGGTACGGGTACGGGTATGGGTACGCACGTCTGAGCGTGTCCTCGTCCTGCAGGATCTTGCCGAGGTGCAGGATGCGGAGGTACGACGGCGCCGGCGGGCGCTCGTCCTGCCACTCTGTCGACCGTGCGGGCGGGTGGACGACGATGGCGCGAGGCGGTGCGAGGCGGTTCGGTATGCGGTGCGATGCGATGCGATGCGATGCGGGGCCGGACGGGTGGGGAGACGTGGGGCGGTGCGATGAGATGCAGACGGACGGCGGGCGGATATGGATGGATGGATGGATAGAGTCAGTACGGTGCTTACTTGGAGAGACGCGAAGAGTAGACGACGCGAAAAAAGAGGAACTAAACGAGAGACACGAGCAAACCGGAGGACGCAAACACAGACGCGCAGGCGCACAGACGCACAGACGCAGACGCACAAAAAGACAGACGAGCGAACGAACAAAGAACGAACGAAAGCGAGCGCGCGCACGCACCGTTCGGCCACGTGTTCCACGCGAGCTCCTTCACGCGCCCGACGGTCGTCTCGAGCGCGAACGTCATGCTGCGCCGGCGGCCCGACACGAGCAGGAACGTGAGCGCCGTCTGCGGCTCCTGCGGCACCTCGCCCCCGCCCCCATCCCCGCCCCCGCCCGCGCCCGCGTCCGCCTCTGCGTCTCCCTGCTCCTCCTGACCTGCGTCGCGGTCGCGGTCGGGATCAGACTGGCTGTCAGAGTCGCGGTCGAGGTCGCGGTCGCGGTCGTGCTCGTGGGAAGCGCGCGGGACGCCGGTGCCGGGGCGCGTGAGCGCGTCCTCGACGCGGGTGTACGACGTGCGGGTGCTCGCGGGGAGCGCGGTGATCTCGAGCGGGGGGAAGGCGTGCGTGGGGAAGGAGGGGAGGGAGGGCTGGTGCACGGGGTGCGCGTGTGCGTGGGCGGGCGCGTGGGCGGGGAGGGGGTGCGAAGGCGGGTGGGTGGGTGGGTTTGGGACATTGCGGACATTTGGTGGATGGGGCGGTTTTTTTGGGTGAGGTGGATGGGGTGGTGGTGGAGTGGTGGAGTGGAGTGGGGAGGGGGGGAGGGGGGGGGTTAGGGGCACGTGGTCGGGTGGTGTGAGCTGGCCTCACAGGGAGCCGAGCGCTGGCGAGCACACAGCGAGTGAGAAGGAGGAAGGGGGGTGGTGGACGGAGATGGATGGGTGGGGTGGGGTGAGCGAATGAGGTGGGGAAGAGGGCGCACGTCAGAAGCCCAGAAGGCAGGCAGGCAGGGAGGCCAGGCAAGAAGCGACGGCGACAGGGGCGGAGCTGGGCGGAGTGATGGGGGCTAGGCTCTCTCTGTGCGGCCGCTCCGTTCCCGTGCGGTAGTTATTGTACTATGATCAGTGACGGTACGGCGTGCGCGCGGTGCGGCTCGGGGGCGTTGCGTTGCGTTGCGTTACGATGCGCGCGTGGGCGGTGGGCGGGGAGGGGAGGCGAGCAGGGCGGGTGTTCGCTGGCGAGGCGACGGTGACGGCGACGGTGACGGGGCGCTTGCTTCTGACAGGGGCTGCCGGTGATGGATGACAGACGGCCGGGGGAGCACCGGCGGGCACGGCGCGATTGGAAGTGACGCGGGGGCGGGGGTGGTGGCGTAAGGTGGTGGTGGTGTAGGGTGGAGCAGACGGATGGCGAGCGCCCGAGGGGGGTGGAGAGAGCGAGCGATGCGGGTGGGTGGCAGAGAGGCTGAGAGAGAGGAGGCGTGGGTACGGGACGCGGGACGCGTGGGGAAACGGGGGACGGAAGGGCAGGAATGGCAGCTGGTGATGGGGGCGGCTGCGTGTGCGTGTGTGTGCGTGGGAGGGCTAATAGCAGACGTCGCTTCGCGTGGGGGTGTGGGAGTGCAGTAGCAGATGTGTGCGGGGAAGGCGGGTGTGGGTGGACGGGAAGCGGGATCAGGTGGGGAGGCCACGCGCGCGAGAAGGCGAGGCGAAGCGAGACGAGACGGGGTCGCTGCGCTGTCAGACGTCCGAGCGCTCGCTCGCTGGGGGCTGTGGGCTGTTGCGCGAGTGCGAGTGCGGGGACGGGGACTGGACGGGGATAATAGGGGTATATAATGTGCGGGGGCAGGGGCTGGGTGCGGTCTGGCCCGCCGAGGACACTCACAGCCTACAGCGGGCGTGCACGGCCTCTGCTGCTATCTGCGGGCGGCGCTCGGATCGGGCGCGGACTCGGACTCGGACTCGGACCTCGGGTTCCTGGCTGTGGGGGCAGCGAGCGCCAGGCCTGGCCCCGACCACTCTCCGTCCTCCCTCTCTCCCCCTTCGCCCAGTCTACTTCGATAGCTATCGCCCTGCGCGCCTGGCTCGCCTCGGGCCTCTAGAACCGCAGCGAGCGAGCGAGCGGATCGAGGGCCAGTCCGCCTCATGCTCCGCACACGGACGGCCCACGACCTTCGACGCCCTTCGAGATTTCCTGTCGTGTGACCACTGACCCTCCGCTGCGCTTGCGCTTATCTCTGCTCGGCACCTGCGCTCTACCGCGCTTCGTCTTCGTCTATACAGGGTGGGCTCTGCTCTGTGCTCTGCTCTGTGCTCTGTTCCGTTGGGTCGGTGGATCCTCCTCTGTGTACTGTACGCACGCACGCACGCACGCGGGCGGGCGGGCAGGGTTCCCGGATCTCAGCGTTCGTTTCCCGTTCGTTTCCCGCCCGGTTTGGGAAGCCCGGACGCCCCATCCGACCGCGACGCTGCAAACCCTCTCCCAAAGGCAGCAGTCCTCCGCATGCGATCCTCCCAGCCCTGCGCGCTTTTTTTTTCTTTTTTCTGTTTGAGCTCGACTCGCGCGACTCACTCGACTCTGGTGGATGTTTTTGATTTTGATGATTTATAGGATGTGCGCGCGCGCGCGGCTCGTGTCGAGCTGAGGCCGCTTCGCGCGCCTCCCTCCGCTCCCACGAATCCTTTCTCTCCGCCCCTCCCTTTCCCGCGCGCATACACACACGCGCACGCGCACACGCACACGACTCATCTATCGTCATCCGCGCGCCCTCTCGACCGAGGCTGCCCAAGCCCCGCCCCGCCGTCTAGGTTTTATTCGCCTCGGGCCTCGCATTCTTCCCCGCTCATGCCCATGGCCCATAGTGCATACGGCCGCGCGCGCCGCAGCTCGACCCTGGCGCCCTCTCTCGCGCTCTCCATACACGGGCGGCCGCAGGGGCGTCGCTGCTCGCCGCCGGCGCCGGCACTGACACTCGCACCGACACCGACACCGACACACAATCGCCGCTCTTCGCTCGCTCGCCGACCTACCCACCGACCGACGCACGCACGGCGAGACTCGGCGCACGACGGCGGCGGGCGGGAAATTGGGGATGTCGGCTCCGGCTCCGGCTCCGGCTCTCGTTCCGGTCCTGATCGCTGGCTCTGGTCGCTGGTGGTTGGTCGCTGGCTCTCGTGTCGGCTCTCGTATCAGCCCTCGTATCGGCTCTGGTATCGGCTCTGGTAGCGGCTCTCGTGCTGGTACCGGCATCAGCTCCCGCACTGGCTCCCGTGCTGGTATCAGCACCGGCTCGCGTGTCGGCTCGCGTATTGCCTCTCGCATTGCCTCTCGTACGACCCGCAGCCCGCAGCGCGCGCCGCGGTGCGTCGTGCGCTGTATTCAGCGAAAAGCGGACATGGAGAGCGGGACGGCGAAGGCGCTCCCCTTCGCTCCCCGCCGCTCCTGTGCTCGCGGTTGGGCTGGTTACACCGCGGGGCGCGCGGGCGTCTCTGCGCGCGATCGTTTCTGCGCGCGATCGTTTCTGCGCGCGAGCGTCTCCAGCGCTCGTCGTTTCTGCCAAGTCGGGGTTCTTGTTGGTGGTATCGTCGTCGTCGTCGTCGTCCGGCTGCGTCGATCCAATCGATGGCCCCGGGAGCGCGCGGCGCACTGCGTCTTCCTTCTGGGAGCGGCGGCGGCGGCGGCGGCGGCGTGCGCGGACGCGGCAGAGACGAGCGGTGGGTCGGCGGAGTTTGGCTCTGTGTGATGCGGCGCGGCCGCATGGTAGCGTGGGTTTAGCGCGTCGAGGGCTGCGAGGCCAGGAGGGGATCGGGCGTTGTCTGGCTCCCTGATTGCTTGATGTCCTGTCCCCGTCGTCCGTCGTCCGGCGTCCGTGTTCTGGCGCGTCCCGCGGGTGTCCGTGGTTCACCGATATAAGACGACGCGCGCGCGCGCGCCGGGCGGCGCGTGTGTGCCAGACGGCCGCGTTTCGTCCTCGCTGCGGTCCTTGTGTGGAGCAGGAGCGGAGGTGCGTGATATTCTCGGTGTCGGTGTCGGTGTCGGTGTCGGTGTTGGTGTTTGGCGGCACGGCGCTGTTGGCGTTTCCTTTCCTCCGTGCGAGGCTGCGAGGCTGCGAGACGGCGCCGGGTTGGACGTGGCGACCCCGCTCGGGAGGAGGCCGGATCGAGGCAACGCGTTCGCAAGGCGGCGCCGCGCCGTGCGGTCTGGATATCCGGGCGCGGAGCTGCGTTCTGTTCTGCGTTCTGCGCTGCCCCGCCCGCCCGGGCGCAGGCGAGGTCGGCGTGCGGACGGAGCGTGCGCTGCGCTCGAGAGCGGGCGTGCGATTCGGGGCGTCGCGCGCGCGTCTTTGTCTGTCTGCGGGGTGCGTCCTCGTCTTTGGTCCGAGGCCGCTTGCTCCGCGCTCCGCGCTCGGAGCTCGGAGCTCGGTGTCGTGTCGTTGGAAGCCCCCTTGGGTCGTAGGCTGCAGGTTCAGGTTGAGGTTCTCAGGCGTCGCTGGCTCCGGCTCTGGCGCCGCTCGTGCTGCTGTGCGTATCGGAGCGAGGGCGCGCCGGCCTTCGTGTCGCTGTTTCTGCGTCTCGCGCCGGGGACCACCGCGTCGCAGGTCCGACGCCGATCACGCGCTCGCTGTTGGCTGTTGTTGTGGTCGTGGTCGTTGGCTGGCTGGCTGGATGGCTGGATGGATGGATGGATGGAGGCAGGCAGGCATCGGCCTCGGCCTCGACTCAATTTTTGATGGATGCTCGGCTCGACGCGCGCATCGCGATGTCGGCGAGCGGGTGAGCGAGACTTTGGGTTTCTGTATCTTGCGCTTGCTCTCGCTCTCGGGCTTGCGCTCGCTTTTGCTATGCCCTGCGGATGTGCGCGCTCTGGTCTGGTCTGGTCTGAGCGTGGTGGTGCGGCGATGCTGCGGTAGGACGATGCGATGGTGTGGGCTGCTGTGCGCCGTGCAACTCGCGCGTCGCGTGCCTGCTATGTTACGATGAAGAAAGTGAAAGTGAAAGTGAAAGTGAAAGAAAAAGGGAGCGAGGAGGAGGGGAAGTTCCTCGCCGCCGTGGTTGCAGAGCTCTGCGATATGTGCAGAGTGCGTGGATGGCCAGGCGCGGAGGGCGGCGCTGCTGCCGACGCTGGCTTCGTCTGCGCGGCAGCGTAGGACGCGGATTGGGCGGCGCCGTGTCCGCGCCCAGCTGCGAACCTCAAATACGGTCTCGCTATCTCTTCCTGGGGGCGGAGGTATCCGCGCGCGATTCGTGCCTCCCGCATTCGATCGTGGTCATGCAGACCCGGCGCACTCAGTTCGCGGTATGTTGGCGTCGGGTATCCTGTGCGGATCTCGCTAGAGACGAGCGGCGTCGTGGTCGGATTCGTCTATGTGCCGGTGTAGGCTTTGCGCGAATGGATGCTTCCCGTACCGTGGAGTGCTGAAAGGCGTGATGGCGTCAGCGACACGACACGGCAGCACGGCTTGGACTCTGTCTTGGAGCACCTTGTCTGCTCATCTCCGTGGATGGCTAGATGTGTATCTGTTCGGTGGTGCGTCTCTCGCGGCGACATACTTGCTGCCTCGTGCGTTCCGATCCGCCTCTACAACTTGGTACGTTTCGATCCGATCAAATATTTGACGGGACCAAGTCCACTTGTCTAACACGATACGATACATGGGATCTGCACAACAGGGACACGAATACAACAATTTTGGGGTGCTATGTACTATGTACTCAAGTCACAGCCTGGAGCGCGTACCCAGCATAAATAACCAAGAAGTCTTGAACGAGAAGAAAAACGGTCTTGAGGGGGAATGATGACAGGGGAGTGGGGATCGGGACACGCCGTCACGCGTCTACGCAACGGTCACTTTGGCCGCGACCGGCTTGAGGTACTCGTCCGTGATGGACGCCGGGGTGCCAGCTGTGCGTTCGCGCTGCACGCCTAGTTCCTGGAATGGGAGCCGCGCTGTGAGTGGTGCGTCGAGCTCAAGCACGGATCGCAACTGCGAAGCTCACGATTATGGACCCGGTTCGAAGCGGTGTAGGGATCTTGATTTTCTGGCCGTCGACCCAGGTGCCGTGCGCCGAGCCGAGGTCGTCGATGTACACCTGGTCTCCAGCCAACGAACGCGATCGCCGTGCGACGATCATTTTCGGGTCTTGTGAGCTTTCTCGAGGGGTAAAGCAGTAGCGGGCCTCACGCACCTGTCCGTTTTGCATGTAGAGCTGCGCGTGGGCCTCGCTCACGGGTAGATCGCTGGACGGAGCCCCGCCGAGGGCGAACATTCCATTCGTGTGCGTTGCGCCGTCAGCCGTGTGCGTCCTGCCGAGGACGACTGGTGTCGCACCGAGCGGGATGTATTTTGTCGTGAAGGGCGCGCTGTCGCTCGTGGGCGCGAGGGAAACGGTCTTGCCGGCCATAACGCTGAACATTTTTTCGATAGACGAAGGGGATGGAAGTAGGCGAGAGAGAGAAGGTAGACGCGAAGGGTGCTGGCGTTGGCGCGGAGGTATGTGTGTTCTAGAGAGGCCGGTGCCTTGGATATTAAATCGGGGATGAAGGACAGCGAGCCCCCGTGGGGTTTATATAGGCGTCCCTTGCGTCGATGGATCGTCAATGAAAGGCCGGAGGCTCTTGACAGGCCGCGTCGGCGCCCTGGGGGAGTCCAGGGACCTATCCCAGATATCTATCGCCTACAGTGGCGTAGCAGCGTGGCGTCCCCAATCGAGAGCCGAGTCCACCCACGCCGTAAGATGAGCGGCCAAAAATTGCGTGTGCCGGGATTCGAGGCCTTCTGAACGTGCTTCCGCGAGCCATGAGATTCCGGCGGAAGCGCTTTGCGATGTCGACGCAACGGGCGCCTGTGTTGCCATGCGTCGGTGCTCGAGTCTGCGAGTGCGCCTGGTTTGTTCTCGCTTTGTGACTGGCCGCGGTACATGTATCCCGGCGAATTTCGGAGCGTCATCAAAATTAGGTCGAGGTACTGCGCGCCCCCTTCTACGACTTCTTTCGCCGTCAAAAAATTGGCACTGGGAGGTACAGCGAATGGGGGCTTGTATGCTGGCAAGGCGGGCGCTGGCGGGCGGCCCATCAGAAGGGCCCGATGCGGTTCATCAAGGGGGGCGGAAGGGTCTAGGTACACCCACACAACATGCGCACCTTGGCGCGTAAGTGCGCAGAGCCAATGCGTACGAGATCTGGCGAACAGATCCCGCCTCATCTGATGTGCCATTGTCTGTTTTTGGCCTTTTTCGATCTGAGACAAGGGTGGCCGCGCACTGTGATCGGCTGTTGGGCACGTAGCAGTCCATGGACCTACAACTCATTACGTTTTTCGCGCCCACTTCTCGCATCGACGGTGACATGGACGTTGTGTTGCCTGCACGTATCCTATGAATGTTCTCGGCGTGTATGGAGGAGCTGTCGCCATCGGGTGGCGAGGACTACTTCAAGGGGGCTGGCCAATCGTATCCGCAGCGCCCCAGATCGTCGCCTCTAGCTCATAAACATCACATGTTGAAATTCTCTGCGCACTCTCCCTGCAAATTGGCTGGATTCCCATTCTGGCCTAACCTGCGGCGGTATATCTTCTGAACAATAAGCGCAACAGATGGCGGTGAGTATTGTTCGAGCTTGTCAAAGCAACACTAATGTCAAATTATAGGAGATCATAAGTCACCTTTTAAGACCGTTTCCACGAGACACGCAGCCTTGCCTCCCTCAGTTAGCCCGGTCTTGGACATAAGTCCAAACCTACGGAACTGCGTTGCTGTGACCTTTTCTATCACACACGGGCTCGGTCTGCAAGCCGATCTTCTGCTTTGGGTCGTCGTTTTTCTTGCTTCTTGAGCGCTGGCAAAGGACCTATCTGGACAATGCCCGAAGTCAAGTGATGCCTACGGCAAGCGACACGTTCAAGAGGCCGTGGAAGTCGTACTAAAGCGAGCGATCGCGTGCGGCACGAAGCTTGAAGGCTCACATCGTATGCAGGTTCGCCGCTCCCCTATTGTGGATCCCTTGTTTTTTTTTTGCCTATGTGAGGCTTTTGTGCATCCCACAGCCTTGCTGGTCCCGCCGGTGAAGGAGTTATTTAGGCCTATCCGGGTCCAGAGATCTAGTCAGAAGGTTTCGAGCTTTCTTTCGCCCTCTAGATCCCTGCCACGCGTTGGAAGGGACGTCACAATGGCCTTTACAGGCGTACCTCCGGTGACAATTTCCCTTGTTTCTCGGACATCGCTCGCTTCTCTTGCCGGGCTGGCGGCACGTCGACAATTGGTGAAATGCAACCGTAATGGCCTGATTCTCCGAACGATGGCAAAACGCCCCTCGGTCACTCGATCGATCTTCGCCCCTTGCCTCCTTCGAGCATCAGACGGAATCGTATGGGAGTGGCAAAATGACCATCAGACTCTTTCTTGGTAAAGATGCGTTCTACGATGTTCACATAGCCGATCGAATCAACTCAGCCCGTTCCATGATGACGATTAACTTTGTTGGAAGCCCTCATTAGGTTATGTTTATTGCAGAAGAGTCTAGCCTCCCATGCGATGGATGTACGGCCTCAGAGCGGCCGTGCAGATTGCATCTGAGATAGAGGCAGTCGAATGAGTATCTAGATAGGTGAGCAGCAGGAACGTGGTGATGACTTGAAGCTTACATGTCGGTACTCTTCCGAACATCCGTGTGTTCGTAATTTGACTTGTAGTGTTGACGCAAAAAAATACCTAACACCGAGGACCAACGCTTAGCGTCGCTCGTCTGGGAGCGAGGGCTCAGACGAGGCGCGGATGAGGTCAAGACATCAATGGAACGCGTCGACTGGTGGATCGATAAGGCGATCATCAAATGCGACAATGAGCCAGCCGATTGCCAGCCGGTTGGGGCTGGACGTCTGCACAGTGCACAGGCGATCAAAAGAATTCAACGGCGGTTGAGACTAGAAGTAGAAAAGCGTGTTATAGTATCAGCTTGATATCAACATATTGTCGTATGATCTTGGCAACGCATATTCGAGTGCATCTCTATGCATCGTTGTGACGAAATTGCAGCGTGGGTCGAGAAATCAGCAGATAGACTGAAAGTCTATAATGAGGCATATCGTTAGCACACCATTGCACGATCCCGCCATTGTTCCATTTACTTCTGACAAAAATCCCATTTGACTCATAGGATCCCAGAGGGGGTGGCAACGGAGGGTTGAAACCTACTGGTTTATTAATGCATCGTGCATCGTCCCACGATAGAGCATGGCGCCGAAGATTTTGAAAGTGCTCTGTACGAAGATCTCTCAAAAGCCAGATGATATGCTGGTACAACCGTACAACCATTCTGCTGATTGATTTATGTGGAGACTCGCATGTGACATCTGGTGAACTACAACAAGCATCTTCAGTATCAGCACTGAAGGCCTATAACCTTGTCTGAGCGGTGACATCTGCTTGCATCCAGAATGCACATCTGTCAACTTCAAATTGGGAGATGCGCTCGAGGGCCGATTGCGTAAAGTCGTTGTTCCCTAGCATGAGAGCCATGCGAGACCGAGATGCCTCCCCGGAGCCGGTGAAGCTCCCCCAGAAGGGCGATCCGGACAATTTTCGGCTCGAAGGGTTGCCCGTAGAGACGAACGATGCCCAATAGGCTATAGTTTCTTTGTTGAGAACAGCCTCGGACTGTGCGTCTAGATAGTTAGAACACACCATAAAAGACCAAAAGCAGAGCGAGATATCAACGTACTTGGTTGAATGGCGTGAATGTGAATCCTGCATTCGGCCCAGAACTGTTGAAATTATTCAAATCAATCAAGCCGAGGCACGTAGAACACACGTACTTGACACCTGAGGGATGTGAGTGCAAAATACAAAACAGATCCAGTCGTAGGGATGCCTACCATCGAATAAGAAGTACAAATCTGACGTGTGCATCACACCAAGATATGGACTGGCAGCCAAAAGTACCGGATCGGGAACATTCCACCTGTGATGCGATGAGATATTGATGTCAGGCGTGATCTGTAGAGCCCACCGGAATGTATAAACATTCTTCGCTCCCTTCGCGAGCATCTGGTCGGCCATGTACTGGTCCCTGATACGTATGATGAGCGCCGGTGAGGTGGGAAAATTGGTGATATGACAGTACTGGGCGTACATGCAAGTGAACACAACATCTCCAGCAATCGTCCCAGCTAGGTCATATTCGGTGGAGAATGGGCTGCCCGACGCATTGACCTTTGGGTATAAGTCGAATACCGCGTCCAAAGTTCGATTCGTCTGCAATGAAATAATCGACCCTCAGCTTGTCAGTACATTCGGGTGACAGTCTTGAGTCTTACAATAAATGGATAAGTGGACAACGTAAGAGCAGTAATATCCGCATCGGTGACGAACTGAGAAGGTTGGCCGCCGGCGAAAGTGCGCCCGTCGTTGGTGCAGTGTCCCGCGAGAAGGTCTACAGTATTGAAGCGCCCATCGCGAAGCAAACGCGAAGGCAGGTCCGGAATGAAAGTGCCGTCAACTGTAGGTCCAATACGACCGACCCCTATGGCATTGATTCCGGTAACAATAGACTCTATGCGTAAGAAATGGTGAGCGCTTCTCGGCAGAAGAAATGATAGGACTCATGACCTACCGAGCGAAGCGGTCCTCAAGCATCCTAGAGTATCAGCCGTTGCGTTTGAACAGCCTACAGCGAAAGTAAAGTTTTCTAACGAAGTACTCAGTGAAACGATCAGCATCAATCAGCGAGCATAATCACCATAAAGTTCCTCGGCAAGAGGTGAAAGAGGATCCAACATTGAGCCATAGCCGATGGAATGAGGTATGGCCTGTTTGAAAGGCACCGGCTTCGTGCCTTTCTCGCCGACACCGATTGTAAATATATTGACAAGGTTAAAATCCGCATGGTCAGCTTACCTCCATATGCAACTGTCTGCATGACTACACTGGCGCCTCCGGCACTCTCACCCATGATTGTGACACGTTCAGGATCGCCTCCAAATTGATTGATATGACGTTGCACCCATTCTAGAGCCGCACGTTGATCAAGAAGGCCGGTATTCAAATCGCCATCAGCGACGACAGCTGAGCCAGCCAAAAAGCCAAGCACATTCAGACGATAGGCAATTCCCACTCCCACGATATTCGGATGCTGCGCAACCCAGTCGTACAGCGGATATCCTTCAGGGCCCTAGAATTGTTGAAAACGTTAAAACAGAACGAACAACGTCGATCTATCCGTACCCTGACGTCGAATCCCCCTCCATGGATATACACAATGACGGGAAGCTTAAATTGTGCAGTCGCATTGGCCGGCTTCCATATATTCAAGTGTAAACAATCTAGAAAGAACATTTTGAGCAGATAAGAACGCAAAGAGCAAAGAAAAGCTTATCATGTACTCACCTTCAGAGCCGACACCAACTTCCGCGGGCTGCTGGACGCAGGGTGGAGCGAAATTTCTCGCATCGACGACGGTAACATTCATGTTACGATCCACAGTCTCATCCAGTGTTTGAGGAGCACGGAAGCGTAGATCTCCCAGAGGAGGTTGCGCATACGGTATGCCGCCAAAAAACACTACACTGCCGTTCAACATACCTGCAGGAGAAGTCGAATTTCCTGCGTAGGCAGCATAACCCAGATCAACCACAGGACCGAGAGGAGACGTTATCGAAGGCGTAGAAGCTGTCCCGGCTCCAAAGACAGCTTGAAGGACATAAGTCAAAATCAAGAATACGCGATCAAAAGCTATAGCCAGATGATTACCCCTCATCTTCCACACCTATGAGACGATGCTTCAAAGTTCAAGAGATACGCAAGGCCTTTATAAATGCATCGTCAGACAAGTCAGCAGGGTTCGGTTTTCTCATTTCGCAATTTCGTTAGGGTCTTCTGACGACAGATTAAAATAGCTAGAGATGTCGAGGGGAGTGTATATCCAGACGCGGTCCGTCAAGAATTCACAGCAGCATAGAAGAGCATCGGGTCGAAGGCAGAAGGCACTCAGAAGGCACGGTCCACGGCTATGAACTTCAGCCGGCATCTTCATTTCCGCCTGACCTGACCTCGCCTCGCTCTCCACCTCTCTCCACATATGAAGTTGGCAGCGTCAAGGCTGTTCTTGACGGACAACTCGATCATCCAATTCCCTATCTCGTACATCACAAATGGAGCTCACAGAAGGCACTTACATCTCCCACGCAAATCGGAGTCGACTTCGTCCATAGAAAGACGCAAACACCCAAGACGAGGAGGTCAAAATCTCTCCGACCGGTTTCGCAGACTGGAAAAGACTCTTCGGGAGAAGGAATCACTTTCGAATCTCCTAGATTATTCTGCCGGACGCGCACTCACACCATTGCCTGTTGCCGTACACGATTCGATGCGACAAGCCAGTGAGGGGACGTTCCGAAGTCTTGTGATACCAGTAGAACCCAAGCCTCCAGAATCAGATGGTGCGTTCTCTTTATAAAGCTAACGTACACGGATGGCTGCTAACCAACATGTCGTTCGATCTCCGAAGAGTGTTGTATGTCAGGTTGCGCGGTGTGCGTATATGATCTATACGAGGAGTCTGTGGGACTATACAGACAGTCGTTGAAAAACTTTCGCGATGCATTGATTGCTATGGACGTTCCACAAAGCGAGTGGCCTCTGCACACGCGTTATGCGGTGAAAGAGACCTCCTTTGCGAAGCCTCCCTCGAGCGTCTCTCTATCCGCATTCGATGAGATGGAACGTCGCCTCCAAGAGAAAAGAGAGAGGGCGGCAGCGGAAAGCCGCAGTTAAGTGCCGAACTGTTCTCTGACGGCTGAAAGGGTTCTCTGATCGGCGCTGGACGATGCGGTAGATGCTGGCAGCATTGCTTTGCGTAATATGCCAAGGAGAACGAGCAGGGTCACCAGCATGGATTGGCGTAGCTTGTACGAAGGAATACGGTGGATTTTGTACAGCAATCGCTGAAGTAACCTTCTTTATTTACTCACATTCGGTTCTTCTGATCTCCTTGTCAGGCCCAGAACTCGAATGTCGTCTGTGTTTCTTTGTATAATCTCACTCACAAACGCGCAACTATTCATGTGGTGTATTAGTACATAACAATTCTAGGCATCTCGCCTATCGATCTTCGACGAATCGACGGCAGGGAGGAGATACATGGAAACCTTCTTATCTTGAATATACCGCTTTTTTCCCCAACGTCGTTGGCAGCGTTGGTGAAACTTGATTGGATTTGCTTGAGATCACTGCAGCAGCAACTTCAGAAGTGCACCGATCGACATATTTGAGTCGCACGTGCTGACCACCGTCGCCCGCGTCATTCTCTGAGGCTACTTTAGCCATCATCTGATCAACGCCTGTCTTGTTCGTCTCTGTCCACCAATGGCATCATCAAATATAGCGTTGAAGACGTTCTCGCTCGCAAACGATATACAGGACATATCACCACAGGATCAGATCTACGCCTTCGATGTGGAGGCTGATAGACAACTCAATCGAGAGTCTCCTTGGGCTAAGGAGTTGAGTGACTTGCACACTCTCTATGAAATGTGGCTCAATGTGTTCTATTACACAGCCCATATTACTTCAAATCGTGCAAGATCTCTGCTGTTGCATTGATCAAGATGGTGCGTTTGTGCCACGATCATCTTTCTGTGGTAGACTCAGAATTGCTTGTTCATCGTGCACGGCTAGGTTATCCACGCAAGATCAGGGGTACCACACGAAATCATGGGAATAATGCAAGGGAAGGTCATGGGAGATTCGCTTGTTATAGTGGATTCGTTCGCATTGCCTGTACAAGGCACAGAGACACGAGTCAACGCGGCGAGTGAAGCAAACGAATACATGGTTCAATATGTCTCGGGCAGTGAGAAGGTGAGCCCTCTGACAGTTTACATTCGAACTACTGACACAGGCTGGAATTTGGATAAAGGCTAAGAGGCTGGAGAATGCGATCGGATGGTATCATTCACATCCAGGGTATGGGTGCTGGTTATCAGGCATAGACGTCGATACCCAAATGAACAATCAGAAATTCCAAGATCCCTTTGTTGCAGTTGTAGTGTGTATTTCTTCTTTACTTTCTCTCATACCTTCACAACAAAATCGTTCGCGAACCCTAGATTGACCCAAACCGCACAATTTCTGCTGGGCGCGTTGATATCGGTGCATTCCGGACGTACCCAGAGAACTACACGCCACCAAATGCCTCAGCGTCAGAGTATCAAAGCATTCCCCTGAGCAAGATCGAGGATTTTGGTGTGCACGCGAACCAGTATTACCCGTTGGAGGTGCAGGTATTCAAATCAAGCTTGGATACTGAGCTGCTTGCTCTTTTGTGGAACAAATATTGGGTGAACACCCTTAGCCAAAGCCCACTGATCTCTGTAAGTTGCTTAATGTACAGGTTCAAACACAACCCTTCATTTTTGGCACCCAGAATCGCGCATATGCCGCGTCTCAGTTGGTTGACCTGCATCAGAAGCTGGCGAAGGCAGCAAGTAACGTGCCGCATACGAAACCTGTTCCCCCAACAACGAAAGATGAGATACTAATTACAGCCTCCAAGGTTTGTTTGAATCTTTATTCTACGCCATACATGTTCTTAAGTTCGTCATGCAGAGGAGCGAGAAGAAGGAAGACGAGAACCAGCTCGCAAAAAATGTCACAGACAGGTGCGCTCCCTGATTAACCCGCGTGTCGGTGTACTCATGACAATTGGTGCAGCATAAACATCGCAATCGAAGCGCAACATGGCCTTATTGCTCAAGTCATCAAAGATGTGATATTTTCCAGTCGTCCAGGCCAGTCCACAGCAGCGGAGGTGAGAGATGCGGTAGATTCGGCAATGATGATCGGTTGAAGGCTCTGGTACCACCCTTCTTCTTGCTCTCATTTCTGTTAGATGGAATCGCAGTCTGTATGTTTAAATTGCAAAGTACAGTCGCATGTCCAGTGTATTCTTTGTACCACCTTTTGATCGAGATGCCAGAAACTCGATATTTGAAGCTCCGCTAAGGCAATTTCCAGAGCCACAACAAACCCAAACATATCGATAAAATCCCGTCGAGCTCATCGTCGTCGGCAACCTCAACGCCTCAAGATCCTCGCTAACTGCAACAGTGAGCATCTCTCCATACAGTCCATCCATGATGTATGCTCCGTGCCCGAGATTGTTGCTTCGTTAAACTTCGCGACACGAGATGGATTGCTTTCCATCTGTTCGGATGACATGCTAATTTTCTGTGCGTTATTTTAGATGGGCCTTACCGAGTACCAAGTCGTGGGTCGCCACCTGCCCACCGAGTCCGAGCCGACTCCCAAGATTTACCGTATGCGCATCTTTGCGCCCAATGAGGTCGTCGCCAAGTCGCGTTTCTGGTACTTCCTGAGGTGCGTGCTCGTTGCACTTTTATCTATTCCATGCATACGCACTTCCTTCCACCCTCCACTTCTCGGGATATTGCTGACTCATGGGACAGAAAATTGAAGAAGGTCAAGAAGGCCAATGGCGAGATTATTGGCGTCAATGTTGTCAGTATTATCATGTGTTATCCCTAGCAGCCCTCAAGAGGCAGGCGGATGGGAGCTAACCACCCCACCCTACCCTTCACGGGCCCCATTCTACGGGTTATTGGGTTTTTTGTTCAATCTAGATCCACGAGAAGAAGCCTCTCAAAGTGAAGAACTTCGGTATCTGGATTCGCTACGACTCTCGCTCGGGGACCCACAACGTCTACAAGGAGTTCCGTGAACTCTCGCGTGCCGATGCTGTCAAGTCTCTGTACCAGGACATGGCTGCTCGCCACCGTGCTCGCTTCCGGTCTATCCACGTGCGTGCAGTCCATTCCTGATGGTCTATAAAGCCAACGCGACTTTCTTATACTTCACCCTATATGTACAGATCCTCCGTGTTGTTGAGATCGAGAAGACCGATGACGTTCGCCGGCCGTACATCAAGCAGCTTCTCCAGCCCAACCTCAGATTCCCCCTCCCTCATCGCGTCTCCAAAGCCCGCTCCACCTTCGCCGCGCACCGTCCCGTCACTTTCTAAGTATCATCACCCACTGTCCTGCGGAGTCGTTTTTGAGGTGTATAGGGTTCGTGACAAAATCACGCGGGAACTTCCCACCCGCGTTATATGTGCGCTTTTGTAGTTGCATGTTCGCATGATTATGATATGAGCTCAACATGTCTTTTCTTGCGAGGTGGAGCTCCAGTGAATGTCGGTGCGAATGACAGACTCAATGTGCTTCTGAGGACTTCGGCTTTGACACCCCTCGAGCTCCTGGATCGCCCCGGATTAATCTATACTTGAGGGATACTTCCTACCCTCACAATTGGATGCGTCCCTGATTTCCGAAAGGCGATGAGGTTGAGGAAATGCAAGTCCCCGAAAACCAAGTCGGACGCGTCGAGAACGTCTACGGCCTCCTTCACGTCTGCCTTCACCTCGTTTGAGAGTGGGTTTTTAACTACAGGCGGCGAATCTGCGTCTTGAGGATATGTCTTCACGAAGCGATCTTGACCGTCGACACGATTCATGTCGATCATGGTCAGCCAGGCTCCGCTTATCTCAATGGTGATATACCGCTTCGGCGCGAGCGGGGAACCCTGGAACCAAGGTTGTTCCCATAAGTATGCAAGACCACTGCAAGACCCTGTAATGAAATTTTGAGGCAGGACTGGCATATGAGCTCATGTGGAGTCAGCATCATTTCCCACACTGTCCGGACAAAAATGGAGCAGTTCGAAATCAATAACAAAACCCGGCGGTGGTGTAGATCCACTTTGCTACATGTTTTACATAGCGAGCTGATCATGAAATCACTTTTCGACCTGTGACCAGCTAATCAATTGCAACCCGCCTCTCTAGAACAATTACAGGTTTGGCTCGTATCTAGACAATTCTGGGGGATGGTATACGAAGAAGGACGTATGGACAAGCCCATCTGCGCATGCGGGCACGTTTAAGACTTGTATGACAGGCGCTTGGCACTGTGTGCGTCTATACAATACAGGTGGGTCCCCCGGTTCTATCTCATCTGAAGCAGCAGTGAATTTAGCATGGAGATGCATCAATCTCTGAAACACATTCTTGACACCAACACGCTTGCGAGGTCATTGTTTCGTCAGTTGCGTAGCGCCGCTCTTGCATGTGTAAAGAACACGACTGATCTCGTGGACAAGCGTCAATATCTGATCGGAGGTACTTGCTATATATATGTATGTATATATATATAGTTCATTTGAGTGACAGGGTGCAATTGCGATCAGGCCGGCTCAGATTGAGGCGCCGCGCTCGATGACATTTTATAGCTACCAAACTCGACTATACTTGACCCACTCACTTCCAGCCATGATTTCCGAAGCAGAAGTGCGTCCCTTGTAAGTGCGATCTCATGTGCACGTCCTGAAGTTTGCTGATGCACGTTCAACTTCGGCAGCATGATATACAATCACCTGCTTCTTGTTGCAGTCGGTATGCCTTGTATCTACCAGTATCAGACTGTGGATAGTACCCTAAACACCGTCCTGATCCTATCCAGTCATCCTTTACTACGACTACTTCATGACTCTCTCTGAGGAAATCTCACGGATATGGTCTCGTCCACGCGCCAGATCATCACTTTTGTTCTTCATACACCGGTATGTGCCGCTGGTTGGGCATATAGCAGTTCTGGTCTATACATTTGGAAAATTTCCCATAAGTGATAAGGTGAGTGCAACTTCAGTATGTTTGTTCGCGACATTGTGTGATTGATTCTTTTTGAACTCTTACCCTATTCAAGAGGTATGCCGTCCGTTATCGAATAACAGATTCTCCCTTGACTCTGCGCTACAAGCTGCCAGGAATACACGTTATTCCATGACTTTCTGATTATGTTCAATCAAACGATCGTGGCCGGTAAGCGTTACACTCTGACATACTGACAACGCCTCAGTGAATATCACAGTGTTTCTGTTGTTGCGCACGTATGCGTTTTTCGGGAAGTCGCGCCGCATCTTGACAGTGCTATCTCTGATACTGATTATAGCACTATCCTCTGCTTTTGTGAGTTATGTCCGATATATACACGCGACCAGGCCTGATACGGCGAATATTTTGGGACGAACAGTGGAACGCAATCACAGCACAATTCATACGGAGCGGTCAGCTGGTGCATGGCTGCCACAGTAGCATGTCATTTGAAAGGTTCATCTGTCATTGCACCCGTCCGTTGTGTAGTCTCGCACTGACGACTGACCTGGTCTTTAGTGCAGTGCGTAAGTGGTCAATAGCCGCATCAAATACCACAGTGTCTGACTAGGTGATACCTATTCATCAGTAGGCCACGCGATCCCTTGGGAGACACAGATTGCGTTCAATATGACTGTGTTCATTCTTACTATCGTCAGATCGTACCAGTACCGAAGAGACTTCCGCCCGCTTGAGAGGTGGCCGGGTACATTGAGCTTAGCAGAGCTCATTGTTCGTGATGGTGCGTCAGATCTCATCTGCACTTTACTTAGGCTCACAAAGGTATGCAGGCGCGATGTATTTCGGGTACGTATTCGAAATTTACTACTGAACAAGCTGTTGATCGTGCTCTGCAATAGTGTTATGGGGCTCGTAGAGCTGGCGAATGTCTTCACCCTTTATGTACGTGCACTGATTGTATCATACGCGGACCTCGTTCATTAATGGTTCTCCCAGTTTGCATCGGTATGCTCATCAGCAGTGATGCAAGCGTTTTCATATCAACTCTTCGTGTTCAGGATCCAATGCGCAGCACCCTCTCTACGTTCGCTAGTTGGTGAGAGACCGACCAGGATGAATTGCAAACTTCGACTGACGGCTAATGATAGTATCTCCATCACGATGATGTCACGACTCACCCTCAATCTGCACGACACCTCGTCGCTGCTGCCGTCTACCATTCAAGTATCAAGGCCGATTGTTTTTGCATCCATGAGAAACAATATGATGGATCTGAATGATGCAGACGTGGTTCACGAGATTGAGTTGCATCGGTTTGAACACTCGTCACAGGAGGACATGAATATCTGCGAATAATGATACTTACTATTGAAATCATAACGAAATGTCCACATATTGATCCTGAGGTGGCCAATACAATGAAATCAACCTGATTTTGGCGATAGTTGGGTTGCGATTTGCTGCCAATAGGAAGAACAAGCAGCGAGCGATGATCTGGCAGTGTACAGAGTCGACTGCTCCTGCTCGGCTTGGCTATCTCAAGTGAGCATGATCGTCTGATGTAGTCCCTCAGGCCTCAAGCCTCAAAACATAAGCAGAAATCTCGGCTTCGAAGATTCGTTGGCGTAAGATCTGAGAAGTCGCTAGAAAGCAGGGATGCCTTGGACATACATACAAGAAGGTATCGAATTAGCAGGGGCGATGTGCATAAGTAGTTCATAACAAAAGAGACGCAGCTCAGCTTGTCAGACAAAGAATGCATGGCGCCTCTGGACAGCAGGCCCGCTAGTGGCTGGGCAAGGACGTTGAGTCTGCCGTGATGACTGGCAAGGGAGGAGCCGGCGTGATTCTATTGTGGCTGCAAAGAGGCATGGTTTCCGAACTTACTCAATACCAGATCCCCTGTTGACGAATGATTCGCAGCTTCGATGAGGACATGGAGAAGGAACTCATGACTGCCCCCAAAAGCGGCAGGATATATGAGTGCCACGCTCCGCGTGTTTGTAAGGGCGTACCAGTTCGACCACGGCATCTTCAAGGACACGGGCAGACTCTTGAAGCAGTGGGTGGAGATTGACGATCATCTGTTTGAGAAAGGGGTGCCTGAGGACGTTTTGGCGCCGGCTTTTGGTGGACTCGACGGAGGAGAAGGGAAATATGCGACGGAAATCCGACTCCTGTTTCGGATTTGGGACACTCAGATCTATTTGGATGAATAGCGCCCAGAGGGCATCTCACCATAGCTTCCAAATCATGAAGCGGGTTGTACTTAATAGGCCGCTTATCATGACCAAAAGAATTACCCGCGTATGCAATTTTGATGGCCATGAAAGCGGGAGTTCTCTGGCAGCGTCGATGCTGACATTAAGAGTAAGCAGTCATTATGAAGACGCGACGACGCACTGTGTGGGTATCAGGTACAGAGTCCAAGGACACTTCTTTGATGTGTGGAAAATCGAAGAGCACACTCCGATCGTCAACAAAAAGAAAGTTGTCTGGGCTGACATTGCGGATTATGCGCGACTGTTGCCTTGTTCATCGCGAAGCTGGCGCAAGGGGTCAAAATGAAGCAAAGCTGATGACTGGAACGGTCGTGATCACATACCTTTCACATGCAGGGCATCGAAGATCTTGTGAATATTGAGGGATTCTATCACTGAAGTCCCGAACTCCTTGAAGACGATGCAATTGTGATCTCGATAATGGATTTGTGCGTCGGACTGAGTCTGTTCGCTATCGGTATTCTTTGACCCTTGAGTAGTATTGTCACTCATAAGTTGCATGAGAACATCATGATCGGATGACGGGTCTCGAGTGTGCATGGTCGAGTCTAATGTATGGTCCTGCCTACCAGGAATCAGGACATCACCGTCAGTAATGACCGTCAAAAAGTGTTTTTGAGCCTCAACAACAGCGTCCTCCCCATGCTTCTTTCATTGTGGTAAGAATCTTCTTGAGGCGTTCCCACTCTTGGACCAAGTCATGTAACAGTCGATATTCTGACCTTGATGACTGAGCTGGGTGATAATTTGGATATCTGGGTCGCATGACCTGTCTGATGAAATCATCTTTTCCAAAGACAAAGGAAGGCCGTGGAATGAATTGGTGGGGTTCTACCAGGTCTGGGTGGAAACACTTGAGGAAGATGACACATAGGCGACGCGGATTGAGAGGTATCGGTAAGGGTAGAGCTATTGCAATAACCCTTCGAAGTCTTTTGCTATCCTCTCAGATGCACGAAGGGATGCTTATGCAGGCTCCTGAAGTAAGTGACGCGTCGCCATATGGATAATAGAAAGAGGTGAGATACAGCAGGGTTCGGAAGGGGTGTTGTCGACTTCCATACATCCGTCCTCCGCGTTCACGTGATCGTGCAACATACGGACTACTCAACGACTACACCAGTCAATGATTCTGCTCCCAGACTGCAGCTTGCGAGGATTTTTGGTCCTTCTTGTCCTCTACGGAGGCGCAATCTCACCCTCTCGACATTCGTAATGCCGGTAGCGGTGCCAGCTTCTCTGCAACACAACGTAGCGTCTCTTGAAGCGCTCTCCTACCGTCATTGCGAGAGTGCCTTTTTGATTCGGAATTGCAACCCGTCGTTTCATCATGCTGACCAAGGGACCAGTGTATTCCTATGCCTTGGAGAGAAATCGAATTGCCAGGAAAGAAGATGTTGAAATGGGACGATGGTATGTGCTCGCCCAGAATTTTGTCATTCACCTCAATCCGATCTGTATATCTCAGGTATCGTGACTCCCTCCCCGGCATGTAAGCGCGATCTGTAGGAGGTTGTATCCCTGCTGAAGGCCGACGATCACGAAGTTATTGATATGTGTGCTTTGCTTGCAGTTCTTAACCAATCCACAGCTCACGATCGTCCTTGCCTTCCCCCGTGAGCCCCGAGCTCTCTGAAAGCACTCGAGATCGGCTCTCAACTTCTAGCCAGCGCTTGTGAGTCAGCCAACGCCCTGTCAAAAACATCACTTCACATACCTTTCCAAGGCGTAACCGCCTCCTACATTCAGTCACACGAAGCCAACGATCCGAGCGTGGTGCTTGGCACCCGCGCCCTCCGTGTTCCCTTCGCCCGCTCCCTTGTGCGCCTCCACGCGCTCTCCTACCGTGTTCCACTCCGCCTCTACCCCTTCCAGCCCGCCGCTCTATACTTCCTCCGTTGAGGGATGACACGTCTATTTCGGTCAGGAGCGCTACACGGCCGTTGGTGCACGCAACGCGTACCGGCGGGAGTGATTTGATGACTGGGTGGAGTAGGCCCTGCATTTCGTGCTGACGGCGCCGAACGCATTGCCGGCCGTACGGCACGGCGGGAATAAGGAGGGATGGAAGTCGTGCGGCTATGCATTCTTGTTCAACGTCGTGAGTATCGCACTTGCTATTTTTTCTGTTGTTTGGTGCATATCCACATGAAAAAACCTGATTCGCTATATCAAAGCTCGACTACGCCGCCGGCGTGCTTCCCATCACGCATGTCGACCGGGCGCTTGATGCCCTCCTCTTCACCAGTACCGCAGCGCCATTGAGGGGTATACCGTGGCCTGCATGCGTACGATGCAGACGCGATGCATGGGCTTCCTGTGGGCGTGCAGATCGTTGGGCAGCAACTGGAGGAGGAAAAGGTGCTCGCGGGGATGCAGATCATCGAGGACCTGTTAACAAGGTACGGGGGGTTCCCGGTGGAGGCAGACACGTGAACATGTGTGTGCGTGCTCTAGGTTTGAGATGGATTGAGTGTGCGTACATGATTCAAAGTCCTGTCACTGTACGGTCTCGCTTGTCGGGTTCGTCTTTTGGCACACTTTCGTGTTCCGAGTGTCTAATAGCTGGTGAGTCGTTGAGCACTTCCGATTTGTGTCTTCGACTGATTACCCCTGCGCATTTCGTTGCGACAGTACCTCGTTTGCGACGATGTCTAGGCTCATGATCCATCTACTCAATTTTATACGTTGAAACATCGCGCTGTTTCAGCGATTGAGCGGAGTGTTCATCAGAATGTTAGCATCTGGTGAAGGGTTTGACAGAACAACATTTAGGCCCACTATGTCCGATATCTAGGGCATCTGTTCAGTGTTGATGCATTTCTCGTATTTGCACTCAATTTTTGACTCTGTTCATGATGAAAAAGCAGCACTGGAGTGTATCGTGGATACTCAAGTTCCAAAATGGGGTGATTTCCTTTCTTCCTGACGTCGAATTCTTCGCCCAGGAGACGAGGGGCTTTCTGATGATAGAAGTCACCGAATGCAACATGTATTCTGATTGCTGCAGGTGGGCTTTTGTTCAGTCGCATTGCTTACCTGCTTTGGACATCCCTTTCCGAGAAATGTATCTGATATTTCCTTTCAGGTACATTCACAAGTGCAAGAAATATTCACCCATCGACCAAGCTTGATGTAACTATGGCATTGCAGTGATTAAAGCATTAAAATGACGTCTCGCGGATGAAGGGGCCTTTGAACTGAGTTATAGATATAGACCTCTAGGCGAGGCATTACCAATGAACGTAGTCGGGTGCAGTTCTCATCTTGTTGGTTGCTCCCCACAAAATCCGTGAGATCACCTCGCACATCACAAACAAACACCTGTTTATAAGTAGTTCATCAGGCGCTACTCTGATATATACTTAAGCCCGGTAATGTCTGTCTTCCAGCATTGGCGCCTTTTCCACAATATCACTAGAATCGGAATAACTTCGTCGGCCGTTCCCCTCGAAATCGTACTAAACTTTTCATCCAAAGATTACACTACATATGGAGGACACCACGTAGGTCTCTCGCCGTGCGCAAATGCACAGATTAATAGCACTCATCTTCTGGTTTGCAGTTCTCTCCACGATTACCTGGAAGTCTTGTCTATCAGTAAGGTGTATCCCATGCTGTTGTTTATTGGATATTGATTTCTCATGTATCGATGAACCTGCAGCTATCCTTTACTATGATCATATCATTACCTTTCCGGAGGAGCTTTGATATATATGGAAACGACCTCTCTCCATGGCGTCAGCGTGGTTCTTCGTGAACCGTTACATACCGTTCCTGGGGACCGCATTTGTGCTGGGTCTCCAGTTCGATAGCACTGAAAACAAGGTGAACGCACTTTCGTGATGGAAATTTGAACCGACCCTTGTTCATCCAATCCGTCCGCGTCACTGGGCTACTGCTGGTCAGAGGTATGCTTGGCTTCTGGAAGGGTGAACCGAAGTGTTGAAACAGTTGTAGCTGCAGGATCGACACATTTGCCCGCCAGTTGCTGCTGGTCGTGAGCCAATTCATCATCTGCAGTGCGTTGCACCAGTGCACTGCTTTGCTCCATAATTTCCATCACCCATATTCATCGCCTTCTAGCGATATCAACCATACGGACATACGCTCTTTACGATCGCTCGAGAAGAATCCTTGCCCTGATCCTTACTATTGGGCTGGGAGGAATGTCCGTTGTCTGTGTGCGTTAGTCATGATGCCAAACAGAATGAATATAGCTCAGTCGTTTGCAGTGGTCATTGATGAAGGAACATGGAACCATCAATGTACTCGATGGAGGGAAGTGTTATGATGTCATGGCCTACACAACGTACGTCCTCCGCATGATCTAACTTGGTTGTCTCGCATGCTTACCTCCCATGTGTTTTTAGGGCAGTTCGTGAGGATCCGTGCGCTCCGTGTCGATGCACCTCATCTGAACGCAATTTTGCTTGCAGACTTGGCGACCGCGTGGGAGGCAGGACTTGTGTTCGACCTGCTCATCTTCGCGCTGATTGTCCTCAAGTCACATCAGACTAGAGTAGTGCGCGAATGGTCAAATGCAGTCAGGCTTGCAAACGTAGGACTGATGCAGATATTGTTGCAGGATGGTGAGTGTTAGCCTTATTCACATTCACGTTGTTTCTGAATGTGTGCACCGGCAGGTGCTCTGTACTTTGGGTGAGGCGCTTCCATCCATATCGCGTTCAAAGGATACACATGTTCATCTGGCCGACGTTGATCGAACTCGCAGGATCATCTCGCTGGCCAACCTCGCAAACGTGCTCACGTTTTATGTACGTGTCGATTTCAAAGACGTTCACCCTAGACGCACGGATAACCAAGTTCACAGATCGCTCCGGTAAGCCCGCACAATATTGATTCATTCGAGCTAACACACTTCTCTCTCGCATGGCGTGCGATCTGTAAGCCTGCGCTAAGAGGCGCCCTGTCCACGTTTTCCAACTGGCAAGTCTTACCGCCGCTCTGCTGTCAGCCAGAGACACTTTCCTGACTATTTCAACCATGTCTTCCTCAGCATGTCGACGACAATGATGTCCCGGCTGATGCTGCACATTCACGAAGTGATCGCCGCCCCGCCGTTGGGCGATACGACCATCCGCAACTTCGAAGCTCTGGAATTAAATGCTGCTCAGATGGCAGAGCATAGTGAAAACGCTAGACAAAGCATCCCAGAAGCTATCAGCCGCGATGCCAGTCAGCATTTTGGAGACTCAACGCGAGACCGTTTAGTAGAAGTGAAGTGAAGGCGGTGTACTCGTCATGGCGGAAAGTCTTTAGCTGCGGTCACATGTAGAGCTCTGCTTACGTGGCTAAGGACTTTCCGCCATGACGAGTACATCGGGTGGCTCTCAGCCTCGGAGGATGGACAAAGAAATCGGCAAAAGTGTGTCAGTCCTTTTGTTTGTATAATTGATATGGGCAGCCGGTACATGTCGGCCATATTTATCTAGTCAGGAGCCTTCACATGGAGTTCAGGCTCAGATCCGACAATGAGGCGAGATCAGCAACGGAATAAAAGAATGAGAGCATACTCTGGACACCACTACAGAATGGGCAATGTGATTGCTGCGCTACTTACTGCAGTAAAGCTTGTCTCTGTACAGGAAGGACACCAGCCTGTGTGTCGGATCTCTAAAATTTCGAGCCTAAGGCCTCAAGGTTGAGGTGAGATTCTGTGGGACTGTCTCTTTGACGCCGAGCCCATCACCTCAGAAGCGAGGGAATTTCCCATGATAGAAGTTATCACTGTCTGGCAGATTCTACCCGCATTCTGATTCCTGCAGACGATGTTCTATTCGCTAGCATTCTTACAGATTGCTTTGGACATCACTCTCCAAGGAATCTGTGTGTCCATCCTCTCCAAAATTACAATCAGAATCACGATGCAATAGATACCATTCGGGTTTTATCGACCAGCCGACCAAGCTTGATCACTCATTCTCATTCTGAAGCAGTGCTCGCAAACAAAAAATAACCTTGAACAGATGAAGGGGGTTCTTTCTGTGTTGTAGGAGCGCCGGATCTCTTGATACTTGTCTGTTTCGGCCTGGAGTCGGATTCTGGTGCAAGTCGCATCTTGTTGGTTGCCGGCAAACACGATCCGTGGGATATCCTCCCAAAAATCTGTTCCTCGGTGTGATATCATCAGATAATTATCCTATATGTCTCAAGCGTAGCGATATCTGTCGGTCAGTGCAGGTTTCACATCCCACCCCACCCGAGTTGTCATCTTTCGTCTCCCCCCACTTCACTGGCCGTCTAGTTATTGAAATTCGTTTAGGAAGTCAAACTGTATATGGAATATTTCACGTAGGTCGCCCGCGATGCGCAGACGAACGCGCAATACTCATTAGCTTCTTGTTTTGCAGCGCTCTCGAGAATTACCCCGACGTCTTCTCTATCAGTGAGGCATACCCTGTGGCAGAGGCATCATCCGCTAAATGCTGTGCCTCAATACATCGCTGAATTCGTAGCCATTCTTTACTACGACCATCTCATCACCTTTTTTGAAGAGCTTCAATACATATGGAAACGGCCTCTCTCCATGGCGTCGGCATGGCACCTGGTGAACCGCTACACACCGATCCTGGGTAACGTCGTGATTCTGATCGTCCAGTTTGATAGCTTCGGAAACGAGGTGAGGACATCTTTGCGGAGGGAACTGGATCGAGATCATTAATCGTCCGCGTTGGTACCACCTTACTACCGACCAGAGGTCAGTTCGGCTTGTTAAATGATGGATCTAGTTGTTGAAACAATTGCAGCTGCAGGATGAACCTGTTTGCCCGTCAATCGGTTCTGATCGTGAGCCAGTTCGTTACCTGCAGTACGTTTATCCAGCACAACTGCTTTGCCTGAGTCCATCAATATCCGGGCCCATCGTCTGCTAGCTATATCGACCATACGCACATACGCACTTTACAATCGCTCGAGCAAAATCCTTGCCCTGATCCTTACCGTCGGGCTTGGAGGAATTTCCGCAGTCTGCGTGCGTTCGTGCTGCTCTCAATCGGAACGAATATGGTTTAGCTGTTTATAGTGGTCACTGGTGGACGAACATGGCCAAAGCATAATATACGACGGAGAGAGGTGTAGTACCGCCATGACGCATACCACGTACGTCCTTCGCACGACCTGCTTTGTTTCCTCACCTGTAGACCTTCCAAAATGTCTGTAGGGCAGTTCGTGAGGACGCTCCATGCAATACGCGCAGATTCACTCCACCTGAAAAGGCTATTTTTGCTTGCAGACTTGGCGGCCGCATGGGAGGCGGGGTTCGCGTTCGACCTGCTCATCTTCGTGCTGATCGTCGTCAGGTCGTATCAGGACCGAGTAGTGCGCGGATGGTCGCGGGCGGTGCAGCTCGCAAACGTGGGGTTGATGGAGATGCTGCTTCAGGACGGTGAGTGTCAATATCCAAAGTCAGGATCGTATCGTTGATTAACCCGTGCATGAATCGGCGCTCTGTACTTTGGGTGAGGTCGCAGCACCAAAGGACACACAGGATTACTTTTTGAAGTCTGATCGAATTGACAGAATTATCTCGCTGGCCAACCTCGCAAACGTGCTCACCTTTTATGTAAGTGGCGATCTCCCAGATCTTCACCCCGGACGTGCCAGTAACACAACTTATAGCTCGCTTCGGTACGCCCGCGTAACGCAGATAAATCCGTTTGAAGTCAGTCCGAGCTGACAACTATTCCTTGGCTTTGGGGCCACAAGCCCATGCTGAGAGGTTCACTATCCACGTTTTCGAACTGGCAAGTTCCGCCGATGTTTCTCTGGAGGGCTGTGCTGACTATTGATTCGACTTGATAGCATCTCAACGACGACGATGTCGCGGCTGATGCTGCACGTTCACAAAGTGACCGCTGCACCGCTGTTTGGCGATGTGATGATCTACGACGGCCATGACGTCGACCCAGTCTTCTCGGAATTCGACGCTGCGGAGCGCGCGCAGGGTAAAGCATGCTAGAACCTATCAGCTACGACGTTACTGGAGTCGTAGGAGGATCGATCTTCCATGCACGGGGTTTCAAGGAGCAGAGAGGACATATCGGGGGGTACACAAGTCGCTTTTCAAACACGGAGATGGTCTCAAAGAGCCGGCGCACACGGTTGGCTAGAGATGTCGTGCTTTGTTCGTGCGTGAGCAGAGTTGATATGCCATATTGAGCATCCCTGCTTCGCAGAAGCGAATAGCAACACAAAAGGCCAGCAGCAGCAGTCTGGATCTCACAAAGCAAGAATGTGTTTGAGCGCGCCGGTTCCACATGCTCGGTGTCGTCACGAGTGGGCCTGCCTACCGCGATAAGTAGAGGGGGTACTTGAGAGCCGGACTATCGACCCGGCGAAGAAGGCAAGGTGCGATGCGCGCGTTGTCTGCGTCCTTCAAGTCCCAGAATAAGGGAGTAACGTCGAACGCTTCCAGAAGGCTCCACGAGTCGCGCGTGGATCAGAATCCTGTACTAGCACCTCCATAGCCCCAGTATGTGACGCCAGTGGGGCCGTCGTGCTGGCGCACACGCCGCAGACAAGGGAGAGCACAAAGGGCATTTGTGAAGGAGGGCGCGCCTGCGCTGCCTAGGAGCCGAACAGGGTTCCAGAGTGCGCCGCTGCATCATGCATCATGCATTGTCCGCATCTGCGAAAGATGATTCGAAATGAGCAAGCGTGGAGCGAGATCAAACAACAACAAAGCAGAAGCCTGGCAGACCCGCGCGCAACGGCGCATAAAAAGGCCCGAAAGCGAGAGCTCGATCTCCACGGCTGCAGGGCAACCGCGCGCTGCCCAGCATCCGAACACCTACTAGCATCCTTGACCTACTACAAAGTGAAGCACCTGCCCTTGGCGGCCCAGCATCCGGTGAGCAGGCTCCGTCCTCATGCTCGTCGTGCTCCCCGTCTTCCTCGTCTCGTCTCGTCTCGTCTCGTTTCGTCGGCTGACAAGCTAGCTCACCGCCATTTGGTTCCCCGACAGATCGACAAAAGCGGGAGGGAGGGCGCGGCTCCGGCGGGTGTAGGCCGGTCGGTGGCACGGCGGCGCGAGGCGTGCATTCTCCGTGACCGTTACCGTGCGGCGCAGCTGTCGCAGCTGTCGTCGGCTTCGTCCCATCCTCACGTGGGTCTCTCCACCGATGCTTCACAGAACACAAGTGAAAGCCCACGCCGCGCGGCGCCAAGACACGTCAACAGGGCACGCCTGGCAATCTCTCCCCTGCGCACAGGCGCGAGGGCGATGCGGGTGCAGCTTGGTACGCTTCTGTGCAGGGCCTTTCGCGGACACTCCCGATAGACTGACTGAGCCGCTCGTGAGGCCGCTTTAGGTCGCCGAGAGAGCGATGAGGCGCGCGGTGGGCAGTGGACATAGACATACACGCTTAATCGTGCGGGGCAGGTCGGCGGGGACGTGAAGGGAAAGGACACATGGTGTCTCATCGTACGGGTGTGAAGATGCCACAGGACGGGGCGCTCTGCACTGTGGGTACTGTCAAAGGCAAGGTGCCAGAGCCAGCCCTGCATGCACGCGATGCTGGCTCTGGGCGACAGTGTCCACGCGCGCGAGGGCTGTTTATTAGGCCTGTTTGGGAATTTCTGAGACACTCCCGACAGCCTTCTACCGCAGCTGGTCGCAGAGTGGCCGACGAGGCGTGCGAGAACGCAGATGTGGACGCTTCTGCGACGGGAGGGACTGGAATTAAGGCGGTGGATTGTTCAGGTTCGAGGACGCCAGGGGATGGGAGTACAGGAAGACATCGGGATCACCTTCTTAAACGGTCGGCTGGTGGGGTCGGGCGAGGGAGGGAGAGGGAGAGGTAAGGATTCTGGAATGTGCAGAGTCGTTCGTGGTCATCAAAGGGTTTGTCGCGGCATCTTGTAGAGTAGATTATAACCTTGGGGGTGGGGAAATCCTGGAGCGTAGATGCGATTAATAATGAAGACGATCTGTAACGAGCGCTGAGAGCCGCTAAGTGAAGGACAGCACACGTTGTCTGCCACCGTAATTCTTTTCCGGCGAGCGAAGAATTGACAGGGGTAGATGCAGTAGATGATGCAGTTTTCCGAGAACGATTAAGTCCGACGCATCTATGAATACCTTCGGACGATGGTTCGGGGCCAGTGCGAGACGTTTATCTCGGATGCTTCGCTCGCTGGGACTGGCCACCTCTCACGCGCACATATAACGGCTCAACGCATGACCTTGAGAACACCTGTATCAAATCCAAGACAGCAGGACGGCAATGCGAAAACAACAAGATCTACCAAACCGCGTCCACCGCGACATTCCACCACCGCGACCACGGCCGCCGTGCCCCGTCCGCGGGCGTGGCACCCAGCGAGCACACAAACCTCGTGCGTCAGATTCCAAGCACGTACTCGAAGCTTGCCGTACAATAACCTACATCTGCGACCAGTACAACCCACCGTAACAATTCGTCTTTCACTCCTGCCTCCACCGGCTCGCCGGCCCGCTACTCCGCGGGCGCGAGCGCGAGCGCGCTGACGGCCGCGTCGACGCGCTCGATGTTCGTCTGCAGCGCCGCCAGGGGCATCACCGCGTGCAGCTCGTCTGTCCCGCGCCGCGTGAGCCCTCCGCAGACGGTCTGGGGCGAGACGGGGCGCGCACTCACCTCCTAAGACCGCGAGCCACCGCGCGACGGCCGCGCGCATGGGCCCCACGAACGTCGCCTCGATGTTGCGGATCGTATCGCGGTCGCGGATCCCTGTCTGCTTAAACGAAAGCGAGCGAGCGAGCGCGCGAGCGTCAGTGCCACGGCGAGAGCTCGCAGACACCATGCGTAGAAAAAGAGAAAAGAAAAGAGAGACGAGGACAAGGACGGCGAATGACTCACCCTGTTCTGGACGTCGCGCCGCAGCAGCACGTAGTACAGCGCGAGGCACTCCGCGAGGCGCGCGGGCTCCGCCGAGCGCATGAACGCGTCCGCCGTCGTGGACGCGGCCACGAACAGATCGGGCGGGTGCGCGCGGAACACGTGTGCGCCGAGCGCACTCAACAGCGCCGGCGACGCGAACACGTCCGCAGACCCCGCTGGCGCCCCGGGCTCCGTGGCGTCGGGCGCGGCGGGCGCGGCGAGCGCGGCGAGCACGGACTCCTTGACGAGGCCGACGGCGGCGGCGCGCATCTGGGGCGGGTGCGCATCCGCGGCGGGGTCTGTGAGGTCGCGCAGGACTTGGAGGCGGAGCGGGGAGGGAGTGGCGCGCAGGGTGAGGGAGAGGAGGCGGAAGGCGAGGTGGCGCGTGGGCGGGTCGGGGTGGGCGCTGCAGAGGGACGCGAGGACGGGCGTGAGCGGGAGGACGAGGTCCGGGGGCAGGTCTGTGCTGGCTGGGGGTGGGCTGGAGGAGGGCGAGGGGAGGAGGGCGAGGAGGAGGAGGTAGAGGGGCTCGTCGGCGACGCCAATGTCGAGTGCGCTGAGCAGGACGGGGAGAAGCGGCGTCAGCGCGGCGGGGGTGAGCGGCTCCGGTGGCGAGGCGTGCGCGAGGAGGATCAGCGCGGCGATGCTCGGGCTCGACTGCAGCGACGCAGACGTGCGCCCGAGGGCCTTCGAGGCTGCCTGGTGAAGGCGGCATCAGCGAACAGGGCCGAGGAATAGACGAGTCGGGAGACGAACCACGGCAGCGGACATCGCGTCCTCGCCCGCCTCCCAGCCGCTCCGCACCGCCGAGCGCACGACGAGGCGCGAGAAGTGCGCCTCGAACGCGCGCTGGGCGAGCGAGCACGCCGCATTGCGCGCGCACGCCTCGAGCGTCGCGTCGAGGACGGACGCGAGCAGCACCTGCGACGAGACCACGCGCGCTCTGTCAGGCCGCCTGGGTGAGGCACCGCGAGCGCACAGCGGGGCCACGCACCGTGCATCGCGCGACCGCGTCGGTGTCGGCGTCGGCGTCGTCTTCGGCCTTGGCCTTGGCCTGTGCCCACGCGTGTGCGGACGTGGCGAGGCTCGACGCGGCGGCGACGAGCGCGCGGCTCTCTGTGGCGGTCGCGCGCGCGGCAGCGTGGTAGACGAGGGGCTCCAGGTCGGGCATGATCGACTGCAGGGTGTCGAGCGCCGGCCGGCGCTGGTTCAGGCGGGGCACGGCTGTGGACGCGCGCCGCACGTCAGCGGGGATACGCGTGTGGGAAGGGAGGCGGGGGAGGAGGGCGCACCGCGCGCATACAGCGCCATCAGCCGCGCGACCCGCGTCGCGAGCGACGCTTTTTCATCGGGCTCTTCGTCCGTCTTTGCGCTTTTTTCGTTCCTGGCTCCCGCTCCGTCGTCGGTTTCGTCGTCGTCGTCGTCATCGTCGTCATCGTCGGCTTCCAGCCGTTCCATGATCTCCTGCGCGCCCATGACCACTTCCTTCGCGGACGCAGCGTCGCCGAGGACCGCCAACACGTCCTCTGCGCCCGCTCTCGTCGACTGCAGGACGTCCGGGAGGACGGCCAAGGGGTCCTGTCGGGGGCGAGGGGTCAGCACGCAGGGCACGGCGTCGATGCGGTCGCGGAAGTAAGACGAAAGAAGAGAGGGAGGGAGAAGAGGCGCACGCACGAGGAGTCCGCGCAGGTCTGGGACGCCGGGCGCTGCGAGCGCTGTGTGGATCTGCGCGAGCGTGTGCGCGGGGCGGGGGTCGTGCGCGGCGGAGAGGAGCGCGCGCGTGAGGCGGGCTGTCTTTGCCTGAGCGTGGGAGGGGGGCGGTCGTGAGCGGGCGCGCGGTGCGGGGAAAGAAGGGAGAGGAAGAGGGCTGGGCTGGGCGAGGGCTCACCTCGTCTGCGAGGTCGGTGGGCAGGCGGAACGCGTCGTGCTCGTGCTCGGGCTCGGGCTCGAGATCGGGCATGGTGTTTTTCTGATTGATTCCGGTCGAAGGAGCCTCTGCTCTACTGCGCGCAGCGGACGAGGGATGTGGGATCGGCGCCGGATTGGCCATCGCGAATCGTCGCCGTCGGGCACTGGTCGGGTGCTCACCTGATCAAAAGCAACGCTTGTCGACGTCCTTATACACAGATCGATGAACGCGCAGCTCGCTCCGTACCGACACAGCCGCGCGCGCGCCGCCTCGCCCCGCGCCTGCCCTCTGCGCCCTGATCACGTGCTCCCCTCCCCTCGCCTATAAAAACCCCCCTCCCGCGCGCCCTCTTTTCTCTTCACTCATTCCGGACGCGCGTTATTGTCCCCCTGCGCGCACGTTCGTCGCGCAGGAGCCTACTGCTCGTCCCAGAGCGATCGACCGCGTCTCAGCTGGAGCGCGCTCCCTCCCTTTATATGCGTGGAGCCGACCGTCGAGTCGGATGGGGCGATTGTTCCTTACCAGAGACGCTACATACGTAGACGACGGCGACGGCGTGTTTGCTTCTTTGGGGTGTGTTTCGTGTCGTCTTCGTTATACACCTTTCTGTTTCCAAAAAAAAAAGAAAACCGCTGGCTGGATGAACGCGAACGATTGTGGATGCGAGCGTCTCGTTCGACCGGTGTGATATTATACGAGATGTCAATGGGCAGCGCGCCGCCCGTCTAAAATGCTGTCTATCGCCGAAAGCCAACCCAAAATAACGAAATAACAAAACGACTGCCACCCCTTCCCCTCCCGCTCCCCTCCGCCCTACTTACTACTGCTTCCCGCCGCCTTCTTCGCGGGGATAAACAGCCAGCCGACGGCAAGCACGACGCGGAGGCCGGTGCCGATGCCGAGGGCGGCGGGGGAGCCGATGGACTGGAGGATCGCGCGGCCGACGAAGCCGCCGAGGAAGAGGGCGAGGATGGCGAGCAGCTTGTGGTCGCGGCTGATGATGCTGCGGCGGAGCTGGAAGAGCTTCGGGTCGGCCATGAGCTCGCACCAGACGGTGGTGAGGACGACTGGGCGCGCGCGGCGGTCAGGTCAGCAGTGCGTCGAAGGGAGGGGGGGAGAGGGAAGAGGGGAAGAGGCGGAGGGGGAGAGGCGGCGGCGACGCACTGGTGGTGGCGAACTGGGTGTTGACGCGCTTGCCCATGATGCCCTGCAGGCCCAGGCTGGCGCTGATGAACGCGAGGCAGACGAACGTCCTCACGTCCGTCCACGCGGGGTCGTCGCGCGCGCTCGCGACGCTGCCCTGGCCGCTCTTCCAGAGCGCGAGCGCGCCGGCCATGGTGAGCAGGGCCTGGAGGAAGGTGCCGAGGGCGAGCCAGGCGCGGGTGCGTGCGCCGAGGCGGTCGCCGATGCGCCCGAGGGCGGCGCCGAGGATGAAGGCGAGGACGGAGGTGAGGGCTTGTTGGTCGGGCAGGCGGAAGGAGGTGTCGTGCCCCGTGGGCGTGTTTTGGAAGAGGCGGGCGAGGGCGAGGGCGAGCTGCGGGTGCGGGTGCGGGGGTTAGGGCTGGGCTGGGCGGAGGGGAGGAGGAGAGAGAGGGGGGAGAGAGGGGAGAGGAAGGCGCACCTGGACGGAGTTGCCGGTTTGGAAGCCGCACCAGACGAAGATGGCGGAGAAGGAGATGACGTCGCTGGGTGGGCGGGGTCAGAAGGTAGCGGCCGGGCGCGGCAGGGAGAGGGGAGGGAGAGACTGACATGTAGCCGGTCATGAAGCAAAAGGCGGCGAGGGGTGCGGTGGACTGGGCGGGGTCGACGTCGGCCATGAGGTGGTCGTACACGGCGGGGGTGAGGAGTCTGCGCGCGACGGAGCGGTCGGAGGCGGTGGAGGCGGAGGTGGGGCGCGGGAGGGCGTCGGCATCCTTGCCCGAGGCGGGTGTGGGATCGGAGGGGGCCATGGTCGGAGGGTGCCTGTAGCGCAGACACAAACGAAAAAAAAAGAGAAAAAAAGAGCGGATAGGGTCAAGTGGACGATGGAGAGAGAGGGGGGGCTCGTACCGTGGGCGCGGGGACGGCGGCGGAGGACTCGGACGACGGACAGACAGGGAGCGAGCGAGGGGAGACAGGGAGGTTACTTATGAGGAGGCGGACATGTCGGACATGGCGGTCGGAGCGTCTTGGCGAGCCCCTCCCGTCGGCTTTCCGTGCCTTTCCCACCGCTCTATCTCCCCGACTCGACGTTCGCCGTTTCGCACATGCGATCATGCGATCCTCCAAGCTGGCTTGCGCGTTCTTGTGCAGCCTTGCGAGCCCGCGCCCAGCTTCACCAAGCGTCCTGTGTCCATCATACTCGGAGCGCCTGAGCGTGTCGCGTTTCACGCTGCCTGCGCACACTCGAAGTCCAAAAAATGCGGTCATTGCGCGGCGGCATGCAGTAGCTATTCACTATCACATCCACACCGCGATCCCCCCAGCTACCGAATCGACGAGACAAGCGAACCACACCACACCCATGCACGAATCCGTAAACCCCCATCCCCCTCGCCTCCCGCCCCCCCACTCCAATCCGCCACGACAAAGAAATCAAAGGAAAGAAAAAGCAAGACCGCGTTGTCTCCCCACGCCCATCCCTCACACCCCGCCATCCACGCCCAGACCAGGATGGACCCGAACCCCAGACCCGCGCCCGCGTGCGCGTGCATGCAGAGCTGGCTCCGGCTCCTCGCCCGCGACCGCGCCGAGCGCCCCCGCCCTGCAGCCTCCTCGCATCCGCACACCGAATCCGAAATCCTATTTCCGGTCCCTGCGCGCCCCGGCGCCACCGCGCCACAGAAGCACGACGTCCCCCCCGCGCGCGCGCACCTCGTCGCTCTCGCGGCGACCAGCCGCGTAAGGAGGCTATCGGGAGTGTCCTCGCCACCTCCGCGCAGGACCCCCACCGAACCCGCACCAAGCATCGCAAGCATCGCAAGCATGTACGCAGAGCCGGCTCTGGCGCCGCGCCTTCCACAGCCAGCGCCCACCACGACCCGCGACCCGCGAACTGCACCCTCGTCCCCGCCCCGTCCCATCCCGCCTTGTCCCGCGGCGTCTTCGAATCCGGACGGACGATGCAACATCACGTTGCCAGTCCCCGCGCGCCCGCGTCGACGCCGCGCTGCAGACGTACGCGCGTTCGTGTCCCCCGCTCCCCCCGCGCAAGGAGGCAGGCTAGGCCACGCTAGGATACGTTATGGGCAGTGCCCGCGCACAGCGCCCGCAGGACGGCGCGCGCGGGAGAGAGGGCGTCAGGTGCGCCCGGTCGCCGTGTGTCGCCGCGGCGCGGCGCGCGGGGGCGGTCTTCTTTTTTGTTTCTTGTGTGCCAGCGGCGGAGAGGCGGCGGGCACGGGGGCGAGGGCGGGACGTGGACGGGACGAGCTTCGCTGCGCGATGCGGTAACGGCCACGGAGGATGCACGCCTCGCGCGGCGCGCGACGCGTAACGGCCACGGAGAGCGCGCGCGCGACGCCACGCGAGAGTCCATGACCATGGACGAATCCGCACATTCCGCAACCTTCACCTCTCCCTCTCTCCCTCTCTCCCTCCCTCGCCCGACGCGTTCCGCCACAGCGAACAAACCAACCACCGAGACCAGCCCGCGTCTGTCTCCCCACGCCCCTCCCTCCCGCCCCGTCGTCCGACCCGAACCCCAGACCCGAATCCGAAACCCAATCGCCCCGCATCCAGACGATGCAACATCATGTTGCCAGTCCCTCCGCGCCCGCGTCGGCCCCGCGCTGCAGACGTACGCATGCACAGCTGTGTCCGCCGCCCACCGGCGCTTCCGCCCCGCCCCCCGCCGCGTCGCTCGCCCGGCGACCTAGAGCGGCCGCGCGAGCCGCGTAGGGAAGCTGGGATGGGCTATTGTGGGGCGCTCTCGAGAGGCCCCCGCACAGCCGCGCGCCGCGGGGGGTTTTTCTATGCGCCCGGTGGCCGTGTGTCGGCGCGCCACGGCGAGGTGGGCGAGGCGGGCGAGACTCTGCCGGGGGACGTCGTTGGTGGGTGCTCGCAGCGGTGTACAGACGGTGCGCACGAGGACGAGGTCGGGCCAGCCGCGCGCGTTGGAGTAACGGCCACGGAGGACGCACGCCTCGCGCTGCCATGCCGCCGATGGGACGAAGCGGGAAGGAGGACGGAGCTCGCTCGCCGGGTGTTGGGCCGCCGAGGGCTGGAGCGTGAGCTCGTAGGTAGGTCAAAGATGCTAGTAGTGGGTGCTCGTATCGATGCTGGGAGGCGCGCGGTTGCGCTGCGGCCCGGGGAGCGAGCTCGAGCCTGCTGGTGGGCTTTTTATACGGGAGGGAGAGCGCTGACGCGGGGTCTCGTGCGCGGGGGTTTGCGCTCTGCTTTGTGGTCGGTCGATCTCGGCGACGGCTGCGGGCCGCGTTTGCGCGTTCTGGGTCTCTCTCGCGGGACGCGGACAATGCAGCGGCGCAGGCACGCCGTCCTGCATAAATGAGTGGACGGCCTTTGTTCTCTCCCTTGTTTGCGACGCGCGCGGCGGTGGGGCTGCGTCATGCCAGGCAGGCCCGCTGGCTGGCAGCGTGGGCCGTATAAGCATTCCTATCGGCTGCTTCGGGCTTTGCGCGCTCGTGCGCGGTCTTTCGAGGGCGGAGGGACGCAGACGGTGCAGTGGTGCCCCTTGACGTCCTGGCCGGATCGCGGGGCTGGCTGGGAGCGGAGCGGCACAGGCAGGTCTCCCCTTTCTTTGCGGCCACGCCCCTTGCAGCGATCTTTGTTCTCTTCCTTCCGTGTCTGCGCGGAGCGCGTCTGGCGCCATTCAGGGCGCGATTCGCCTCGCGGTCGAGCTGTTCTTACTCGCTTATTCGGGGTCTCGAGGAACGTGGACAATGCAGCGCACATTGTCTCCTGGCCAGAGCGTTGATCTGGCTCTCGAGTGGCGCAGGCACGGCCTCTTGCTTCATCGCACTCCCCGCCCGCCCGCCACTCCTCCTTCTCATTTCTGCGGCAGGCAGGCTCATTCGCGATGACACTGGACATCGCGCGACACGCGGAACTGGCGCGTAGAAATGATTCGCTGCTTTGTGGGATCCGGGCCCTTTGTATCGTAATTTGCTTTCGCAGAGCAGAGAAGTTCAGATCGGCATATCGAATCTGCCGTCACAGCTGGTCGCGACACTCTTTCTTTTCACGAACGAACGAACGAACGAACGAACGAACGGGGGACGTGGGAAATCTTTCGCCGACCTTGTGCGCTGGGTTCTTTGGGCATCCTCCGTGGCTGAAAAATGGCTTGTGTGGCCTGCTCTGCATTGTCCTTTCTCTCCTGAGCCCCGTGCATACAGAAAGTCGACCCTCCATGCGGAATCGCATCGCAGCCGGTAGCTTCTGGCGTGCTTTAAACAGCGCGCGCACCGCGTTCAGCAGCGTTGACTTCTACGAAGACTAGGTCGTAGTCGCGGCCGTCGTGGATCATCGCATCGCCCAACGACGGTGCAGCGGTCGCTTTGTGGACGTGCAGCATCAGCCGCGACATCATCGTCGTCGAGATGCTACCCAAGTCAAATCAGCAGTCAGCATAGCGCCTCACAGAAGCATTCGTGGGGCTTGCCAGTTTGAAAACGTGGACAGTGCACCTCTCAGCATAGGCTTGTGGACCGAATGCCGGGGGAAGGTTGTCAGCTCGGACTGGCTTCAAACGGGCTTATCTGCGTTGCGCGGGCGTACCGAAGCGAGCTGTGAACTTGTTCATTCGCAAGTCCAGGTTGAAAGTCTGTGGATTCACGGAACTTACATAGAACGTGAGCACGTTTGCGAGGTTGGCCAGCGAGATTATCCTGTGTCTCCGATCAGACGCCGACCAGGTCAACATGTGTGGATCCGTCGAAGGCGACACAGACAAGAGCGCCTCACCCGAAGAACAGAGCGCCTACCCGTTCACGGGTTCAGAAACGACACGATCCTGAATTTGGCTATTGACACTCACCATCCAGAAAGAGCATCTGCATCAGCCCTACGTTCGCGAGCCGCACCGCCCGCGACCATCCGCGCACCACTCGGTCCTGATACGACTTGACGACGATCAGCACGAAGATGAGCAGGTCGAACGCGAACCCCGCCTCCCACGCGGCCGCCAAGTCTGCAAGCAAAAATAGCCTTTTCAGGTGGAGTGAATCTGCGCGTATTGCATGGAGCGTCCTCACGAACTGCCCTACAGACGTACTGGAAGGTCGACGGGCGAGGAAACAAACGAAGTAGTGCGGAGGACGTACGTGGTATGTGTCATGGCGGCACTACACCTCTCTCCGTCATATATCATGCTTCCGCGATGTTCGTTCATCAGTGACCACTACGAACGGCTGAGTCATATTCGCTCCGGTTGAGAGTAGCACGAACGCACGCAGACGACGCAAATTACTCCAAGCCCAACAGTCAGGATCAGGGCAAGGATCTTTTTCGAGCGATTGTAAAGTGCGTATGTTCGTATGGTTGATATAGCTAGGAGACGACGGATGTGGAAATCAAGGAACCTGGAGCACAGCGGTTACACTGGCGGGACGTACTGTAGATAACAAGCTGGCTCAGGACCAGAAGCAGTTGACGGGCGAACCCGTTGACTTTGCAGCTGCAGCCGTTGCATGAACTCAATTCATCACTGTAAGAGCAGCCGAAAATACCTCTGGTCACCAGTGGCCCAGTGATGCGCACGGTATGCATGAGCACCGATCGATTGAGGTCGCGTCGCAAACGTGTACGTGCCCTCACCTCGTTGCCAAAGCTGTCAAACCGGACGACCAGGACCACGACGGTGCCCAGGAACGGTATGTAGCGGTTTATGAGGAACCACGCCGACGCCATGGAAAAAGGTCGTTTCCATATATACCGAAACTCTTCGGAAAAGGTGACAAGATGGTCGTAGTAAAGGATGGCTGCAATTTCATCGACACACGAAACATCAGTATCCAGCGGATGATCCCACAGGGTACGCCTTACTGATAGAGAAGAGCTCGAGATAATCGTGAAGAGCGCTACAAAACAAGATGCTAATGACCATCGTGCGTTCCTCTGCGCATCGCGAACGACCTACGTGGTGTCTTCCATATCCATTTTGACCTATAATCAAGCTTCGACACTCTAGAGGTTCAGCGAAGTGACGGGAAGACGAAAGACGACCAAGTGATTCGAGTGGGGTGGGATATAAAACCTGCACTGGCCGACAGATATCACTGCGCTTGAGTCATATAGAAGAACGACTCGGTGATATCCCACCAATTGTATTATCTAGCAACCAACAAGATGAGACTTGCACCAGAGTTCGACGCTGGGTGGGAAAGACGAGCACCAGGAGCTCCGAATGTGCCACACGGACAGACCCCCTTTATCTGTTTGAAGATATTTTTTGTTTGCGGGCACTGCCTCAAAATGGGTGCATCAAGCTTGGTCGATGATCGCTGGATCGATGAACACCGAATGTCTGTTGCGTCGTGATTGTGATTGTGATTTTGGAGAGGAATATCAGACGGACCACTCGAAGAGGAATGTTCAAAGCAATGCTGGCGAACAGAACATCGTCTGCAGGAATCAGAATGCGGGCAGAATCTGGTAACTTCTATCATCAGAAATTCCCTTACCTCTGGAGTAACGGGTTCTGCGTCAGAAAGACAGTATCACAGAATCTCACCCTAATTTTGGGGTTTGAAGTCCAGAAATCCGCCACACTGGTGTCCTTTCTTTACAGAGAAAGAATTCATTGTAGTAAGTAGCACAGCGATCACCCAACTCGTTCAATAGTGAATATAGAGTCTGCTGCATTCTGTTGCTGTTCTAGCGTCAGTGCCGCGTCTGAGACTGAACCCTGTGTGAAGACTGACTCCTGACCAGAGCAATTATGGTTGACACGTTCCGGCTACATGGATTTTACGAACAAAGGGACTGACATATTTCACCGACTTCTTTGTCCATCGTCCGAGGTTCAGGGCCAGCCTACGAACCCGGTCTTCACTTCACCTCTACTAAACGGTCTGGTGCATAGAGCGCGATATCCCCGATTGACGACACTGGGTAGCATCGCGACTGGCATCTTCCGAGATGCTTTGTCCAGCGTTCGCGCTATGCTCCGTCATCTGAGCAGCGTTAAATTCCAGAGTTTCCAGATCTCCAACTGTCATATCTCCTAGCGGCGGGGCAGCGATCACTTCGTGGATGTGCAGCATCAGCCGCGACATCATTGTCGTCGACATGCTGAGGGGGTTAAATTAGAAAAAAAATGGGGTCAATCTTTGACAGACAATATAACAGCGGTGAGACTTGCCAGTTGGAAAACGTGGACAGGGCGCCTTTCAGTGCGAGCTTACGGATGGCACGTCGCGAGAAAGAGGGAGGGGGTGAGGATTAGCTGGAATGGATCTATCTGCATTGAGCGGGCATACCGGAGCGAGCTGTGAGTTGTGTTATTCGCTCGTCCAGGGTGAACATCTGTGAGATTGCGCACTTACATAAAATGTCAGCACATTTGCGAGGTTGGCCAGCGAGATGATTCTATCAATCCGATCAGGCGTTGGCAAGTGACATGTGTAGCCTTCAAACGCGACATGAATAGAAGCGCCTCACCCAAAGTACAGAGCGCCTGCCGGTGCACACATTCAGAGATAACCTGAACCTGAATTGGGCTAACACTCACCATCCTGCAACAAGATCTGCATCAGTCCTACGTTCGCAAGCTTGACTGCCTTCGACCATTCGCGCACTACTCTTGTCTGATAGGATTTGAGACCAATCAGCGCGAAGATAAGCAGGTCGAACATAAGCCCTGCCTCCCAAGCGGCTGCCAAGTCTAAAAGCAAAATCGCGTTCAGATCAGGTGCGTCGATGCGGAGCGCTCGGATCATCCTCACGGATTGCCCTGGGAGCATGTGGGAGATTAGCAGGGGAACAAACCATGTTAGATTATGCGGAGGACGTACGTAGGATAGGCCATGACATCAAGACACTTTCCTCCATAAAGTAACATGATGGCTCCATGTTCGTTCACCAATGACCACTGAAACCGAGTAAGCTATGTTCGTTCTGTATGATACAATGACGAACGCACACAAACAACGGACATTCCTCCCAGCCCAATGGTAAGGATCAAGGCAAGAATTCTTCTCGAGCGACCATAAAGGGCGTAGGCGCGTATAGTTGATATGGCTAGAGGATGATGGATGTCAGTGTTGCAAAGAATTGAGCAAAGCAGTGCACTGGTGGTACGCACTGCAGATGACAAACTGGCTCACGACCAACAGCAGTTGGCGGGCAAATATGCCGATCCTGCAGCTGCAACTGCTTCAACTCCTTGGTTCACCCTCCGAAAAGCCAAGCATACCTCTGACCAGTAGTAGCCCAGTGACACGGGTGGGTTGGATGAGCGCCGATTGGTAAACTTCCCATCGCGAAGGTGCCCTCACCTCATTTTCAGTGCTATCGAATTGGAGACCCAGCACCAAGGTGGTCCCCAGGAACGGGATGTAACGATTCACGAGGAACCACGCTGACGCCATGGAGAGAGGTCGTTTCCATATATACTGAAGCTCCTCTGGAAAAGTGACGATATGATCATAGTAAAGGATAGCTGCAGTGTAGTCAGCACCAGAGAACTGAGAACTCAGTATCCAACAGGGTTCGCCTTACTGATAGACAAGAGTTCGAGGTAATCGTGGAGAGCACTGAGAAGCAGATGATGATTGCTGCCTGTTCAACTGCACATAGCGAGGGACCTACGTGATCTCCTCCATATATAATTGAATCGTTAGACAAGAAGGTTCAGTGTGACAGTGTTCCACTCTAGGGAGTCCGTAGGGGGGCGGCCCACCAAGCAATTCCGATTCCAATGATGTTGTGGGAAAAAAAAGCCAGAACTGGAGGACAGACCTTGCTGGGCTTAAGTATATATCATAGTAGCGTTTTGATGAAATATTTGGAAACAGGTCTTTGTTTGAAACCCGCTAGGCAATCCCACGAATTGTGTGGAAGGCAACCAACAAGATGGGAACTGCACCCGACCATGTTTGTCGATAGTGCCTCACCAAGAGATCCATATCTGACTCGGTTGGAAAACCCCTTCATCTGTACACGTGGAGAAAGATAAATCACACAGATCGCTCAGCAACCCAAAGCAATGTAGAGTACTGCGAGAAAATATAACTCCACTTGCAGCAATCAAACTGTAGGCCGAGTTCAATAAGTTCCATCATCAGAAACGCCCTCGTCTCCTAAGTGAAGGTTCGACGTCAGAAACAAAGGAGGGCACCCTGAACTGGAGTAGCTACGATGGTGCTGTTCGTCCTGGACAGGGAAAGAGATATGAGTGCAAGTTCATTGTACGTGATAGCCATCGGCACTGGTCAGCTATTACCCTGGACATGACGCACGATGATTCCTAGTGCTGTCTTATTGCGCGAAATGCTAATATTCTGATCAACACTTCGGTCGCACGCTGGAACAGCTCGTTGTTTCGACATTGAGCATATTGATCATCAGCCTAGACATGGTCGTGATAGAGGCACTGACGTCCGAACGAAAAGTACAGAAGGGGTAAGTAGAAAACCCAATCGAAAGCCTTCAACAGCTCACCAGTTATTACACACTCGGAACACGAAAGTGCGCCAAAAGACGAAACCGACAAACCCAACAAGCGAGACGGTACAGTAGCAGGAATTTGAATCACTTACACACATACGATCCATCTCAACCCTACAGCCATGCACAGACACGTTCACCCGTTTGCCTTGACCGGCAGCCTCTCGTAACCCTTCCCCACCTTTCTCAATAGGCCCTCAATGATCTACATCCCCGCAAGTACCTTTTTCTCCTCCAGTCGCTGCCCAACAAACTATACGCCCACGGGTAGTACGTACATCGCGTCTGCGTTGTACGTACGTGGGCTGCGTTATACACCTGCCTCAACGGCGTTGCGGTACGAAGAGGGCTTACTGGTGGAGTGGAGTGCGTCGAGCGCGCGATTGACGTGCGTAACGGAAGCACGCCGGTGGCGTAGTCGAGCTTTGATATAGCAGATCAGGACATTGCATGTGGATATGCACCAAACAACAGAAAGTTCACACAAAAAGTAGCATGCGCGATGCTCACGACGTTGAACAAAACGTATAGCCACGCGCCTTCCACTCCCCCTTATTCCCGCCGTGCCGCACGGCCGGCAACGCATTCGGCACCGTTAGCACGAAGTCCAGGTCCTGCGCCTTCCGGAAATCGAACCACCAGCGGCCGTGTAGTGCTCCTGACCGGAGTGGACGTGCCATACCTCGGCGGGGGAAGCATCGAGCGGGGTGGCGGGATGGAAGGGGTGGAGACAGAGGAGGGGAACATGGTAGGAGCATGCGAAGGGGACGCGGAGGGTGCGGGTGCCGAGCGCCACGGCCGGATCGTTGGCTTCGTGTGGCTGAATGTAGGAGGAGGCGGTAAGGCCTTAAGAAAGCTGTGCGAGGAGCTATATTGAGAGGGCGTCAGCTGATTCACAAGCGGTGGCTAGAAGTTGAGAGCCGATCTCGAGTGTTCTCAGAGGGCTCTGGGAGTTACTGAGGAAGGCAGACACAATGAGCTGTGAATTGATCAAACACTGCAAGTAAGCATACATATCGATAGCTTCGTGACCGTCGGCCTCCAGCGCGGATACAACCTCCTGCAGAGCGCGCTTACATTCCGGGGAGGGAATCACGATCCCTGAGATATACAGATCGAACGAGGCGAATGACAAGATTCTGCGCGAGCACATATCACCATCCAACGTCTTCTTTCCCGGCAAGTCGATTTCTCTCCAAGGAATAGGAATACACTGGCCCTCGGTCAGCATGAAGAAACGACGGGTTGCAATTCCGAATCAAGAAAAGGCGCTCTCACAGTGACGGTAGGAGAGCGCGTCGCGGCGTCGAGCGGCGCCACGTTGTGTTGCAGAGAAGCTGATACCGCTACCGGCGTAAATTGCACCCCCATAGAGGACGAGAAGGATCAAAGATCCTCGCAAGCGGCAGTCTGAGAGCAGAATCATTGACTGGTGTAGCCGTTGAGGACGTTGAGTTGAGTACTTGAGTAGTCGTTGGCATATGTTGCACAATCACGTGAACGCTGAGGACGGATGTATGGAAGTCGACAACACCCCTTCCAAACTCTGGTTCACCTCACCTCCGACTCTTTCTACTATCAACATGGCGACTCAGTGCAATCTTGACATTATCATTTCAAACTCGCCACGTACCTCGGGAACCTGCACAAGCATCCCTTTCTGCATCCGAGAGGATCGCAACAGCTTTCAGAGGGGTACCGCAACGGCTCTGCCCTCGTTGATACCTCTCAGATTGCGTCGCCTATGCGTCGTCCTCCTCGAGTGTTCCTATCCAGACTTCGTAGAACTCCATCCATTTATTCTACGGCCTTCCTTTGTCTGTCAAGGATAATTTCATTGGACAGGTCATGCGACCCAGATATTCGAATTATCATTCAGCTCGGTGTCGTCAGCCTCAAAGTTAAACTATCGGCTGCGAAGTGCTTGTCTGAGACCATCGGCTGGCCGGTATACGTGGAGAGTGTGCTGAACGCACCAAGAACTCCTTTTCTTTTGTGTATGCTCGACAATCTCTCCATCGAGTCTCAAAAGAATCTTGAGCTGCCTACAGATGACCATATTGGTTTGCCGCATCTTCACTTTCACGGCATTCGGAGCTGAACTCCTGATGTTTATCATTTCTAGGCCAAATGCAAGATGCCCTCGGGGTGGGTCCACAAATCATGTCACAGTGGTACCTTTCCGATGCGTACGTTCAGTGGGAGTCCGATGAATTGGCTTTCATATAATTCTCTTGTTCATTCATCATTCACATCCATCATTTTGTACGGCTCGACGTTCCTCCCACATCTCAGAACCTACGCTCCACTTTGCACAATACCCGTCAATCCATCTCCACACTTGTCTCGTCTCATTTGAACACGATCCAAAGATCCAGTATTCCTGTTTGCCGTGTTAATGTATCAGGCAAGAGAGCATTTCAGTCTTCGAAGAATCAGCGCTTTATTTTCTTCTCAGCTGACCTCAACAGTGAGATTCAAATATATCGCGCTAGTTTTCAACATGACGACTCACTTGATACCACTATCAATCCGACCACCTTGTGCAGGAGTGCGGAAGAGCCTTGACAGCTTGACATCTCAGCCTGGCTCTGCTAGAGGTGAACGCATCTCCACCCTAAAGGCATCATTCTGCTCGCTTCGTATCTATCGGTATTTCTCTTCAAGGCATTGGCCGCCACTGAGTGGATTTTCTGGCGAATATCGGCGACCCATTTTCTTGGGTAAGCTGCGCGGGTCAAGACATAGAGATCAAGTCCTGTGGGAGGCGGTCAAGCGCGCGAGCCGCTTGCCGACCAGGATCCACTGCTTGCACCAATGCTGCATCCTTCCATCAAGGTGTACGGCGGGCCGAGCACACAACCATCATGCATCACGTATACGGCCAAAACGCGTTCTATCGCTTCAGGAAACTTCAAAATTTAGGCTCAGACCGGCTCGCCACGGTTGAAGAACTCATCCCTGTCGAATGTATTGAAGACAGACGTAGAAAGGACTTGGGAATTCCGCGAACTTCTTCCGCCGTCCTCCCAGGCTGCCTGCGGATCTTGCTTGCCCTTCTTTTCTAAATGGTCTCGTGCACGGAGCGACGAGCCTCCGATACATAATGCTGAGCGGCATCGTGACTGGAAGCTTCTGGGATGCTTTGTCTAGCGTTTGCATTATGCTCCGCCATCCGAGGAGTGTTGAATTCCATAGGTTCGACGTCGTCGTGGCTCGTCGTATCGCCTAACGATGGTGAGGCGATCATTGCATGTATGTGTAGCATTAGCCGTGACATCATGGTCGTTGATATGCTAATCAAGAGGAATAAGTGGTCAGGATAGATGCACGAACAGGATGAGAGAGCAGCCGTAGCACTTCCCAGCTGGAAAATGTGGAAAGAGCACCTCTCAACGCGATCTGGTGAATCGCACGCCGCGAGAGAGAGAGAGAGGGAGAGTGTGAGTTGTTAGCTCGACAATGGCCTTATCTACATCGTGTGGGCATACCGGAGCGAGCTGTAGACTGTGTCATTTGCAGGTCAACAGTTAACAGCTGTGGAATCGACACTTACATAGAACGTGAGCACGTTTGCGAGGGTGGCCAGCGAGATGATTCTGTTCGATCAGTTGTCGACTGAGTGAACATGTCCGTCGGGCGCGACGCTTAGAATGGTATGGCCTTACCCAAAGTACAGAGCGCCTGTCAGTGCATATATTGAGAAGCGACACGAGCCTGAATCAGGTTGACGCTGACCGTCCCGCAACAGCATCTCCATCAGTCCCATACCCCCGAGCCTCATCGTCTTCGACCATTCGCGCACTTCTCTTGCTTGATACGACTTGAAGACAGTCAGCGCGAAAATGAAGAGGTCAAAGACGAGTCCCGCCTCCCACGCGGCTGCTAAGCCTGCGAAGCAAAAGCATGTTGAGGCCTTGAGGTGGGGTGAATTTCCACAGAATACATGGAACATTCTCACGAACTGCCCTAGAGACGGAAGGTCAGCGAGAGAAGGAAGCCCCAGACCACGCGAGAGACGTACGTAGTATGCGTCATAGCGACATGACACTCCCCTCCATGACGTACCGCGCGTCTATGTTCGTCAACCAATGACCACTAGAAATGGTTGAGCTATTTCGTTCCGTTGACAGCATGTTGAACGCACGCAAACGACGGACATTCCCCCCAGCCCAATGGTCAAGATCAGGGCAAGGATTCTTCCCGAGCGACCATAAATTGCGTGCGTACGTATGGCCGATATAGCTGGAAGGAAGAGGACATGAATCTCAAGAAATCAAAGGAAAGTAGTTGCACGGGCGGGACGCACTGCAAATGACAAGCTGGCTCACGATTAGAAGCAATTGACGGGCGAAAGCGTTGATCCCGCAGCTGCGAATGTTTCAATAACTCGATCCACCTTCCAAAAAGCCGAATATACCTCTGATCAGCAGCAGCCCAACGACGCGCATAATTTGTATGAGCACCGATCAGTCTCCTTTCTCGCCGCAAGCATTGTCCTCACCTCATTTTCAATGACATTGAACCGGATGATCAGCACCACGACGTTACCTGAGAACGGTATGTAGCGGTTCAAAAAGAACCATACTGATGCCATGGAGAAAGGCCATTTCCATATATACCGAAGCTCTTCCGGAAAGGTGATGAGATGGTCATAGTAAAGGATAGCTGCAGTCCATGGATAGATCCAAATTCAGCATCCAGAGATAACACCGAAGTTACGCCTTACCGATAGAAAAGAGCCCAAGATAATCATGGAGAGTACTGTAAACAAGGTGAGAAATTACTATCGCCCGGCGATCTGCGCATAGCAAGAGGCCTACGCAGTATCCTCCATATACAATTGAATCTGAAGGAAGTTTCAATGTGCTGATGCTTCAAATTAGAAGGTCAGTGAGGCAGCGGGGAGATGGGAGACGACCAGCGACTTGAGTGAGGAAGATAATGACGCCTGGACTGAAGGATACATATCGATGGGCTTGAGTCCTTTATGAGAGCTTCATCCTGATGGGATCTCACCTAGCAAGAATTGTTTGTTTAGCAACCAATAAGACAAACCACGTTCGTCGATATACTCGGAGACACATAATCACCGGGAGGTCTGCATCCCTAACGCAGAAGCGATTTGGCTCAGATATCTTCACCCGAAGTTGTTTCGGGTTTTCGATCACTGCTCTAAAAATAGGTGCATAAAGCTCTTTCCTGCTTGGTTGATGACACCGTGATTGTGATCAGAGATTCCCCTACACTTAGCCAAACATGACAGATGGTTTGCTCCTAAAGGCGCGTCACAGCGATGTGAAGTAAGGTTAGAGAACAAAGACCCACCTGTCACAATACAGGCCCTGGTTGGTCACTTTCATCATTAGAAAGCCTCTCGTCTCCCGGGTGACGTGGTCGATGTCAAAAAGAAAGTTCCTACGAAAGCTCAACTCCACTGCAAAATTTAGGTATCCGCGGTGCTCTAAGCTATTAGACCGTATCCGAAACGGGTTTTTTCGCACTTAGTTGTGAAATTGTACCCCTGAATAAGTAAAAATCTCGAGCGCTATGATGCAGCCTCTAAGACCCATATATGGTACGGTTGCTTGCGCACAGCGGTATTCGATGTGCTCTGTAAAACACTGACCCAGCCCAAAGCTTGTCTGCGTCATGAATGACATGAGCAACAACCCTTAGCTTCAGCAGTAGCTTGAAGCAGACTCATAAATAAGAAACTTCCTTTTCTTGCCCTTCCCATGAGTTCCCGCCCTAAATCATCTTCACAATCCGCTGTTACTCCAAGGCTTCCTACCTAGCTCGACAGGCGAAAACTCTACAGAAAGCCTCATTACAAATCCAGGTCATGCACAAATCAACCAAGTAATCTGATCAACAGACATGCCTTCAATAAGGTCACATTGCAGTCAACGAGAGCAGGCAGTTGACGATAGAATGCTCGAGCTATACATCTGGAGATGATGCAGGACGGCACCCGAGTTGAAGTGAGGTTGATTACAGAGGAGCTTAGTCGTGGCATAGCTTCTGTACTGTTCCTGGGCAAGAGAAATTTACTGAAGATTTAAGTGTAGAGAAAAGTGCACTTCGGATACGGTCTATTGTCCATTCTAGGCAGAGACAAACCACTAGTCAAGCCGAAGTGATATAAAGGAAATACTTTGGCACTGGACATATGACCTGGGAGTTGTACTGGATATTTTTTGGTCGAAGTCTACTTGATAAGATGCCAACTGCTGATCACTTCGCTCGCTCTTCATCGATTCTGACGACGATCCGAAACAGTTCGACGGTGCAACGTTTGGCAGCATCGCACAAATCGATCATCAGCCTAGACTTCGCCGTGATTTCCATGATAGGGGCACTGATGTCGCAGCGAACAGCACGGACGGGTCAGTCGAGATACCATACCAGAAGTACTCAATGACTCGCTGATCGTTACATACAGAAAACACAAACACGCCGAAAATGCAAAAGTGCACTCAAATGAGACGGAGCAGACGCAGGCGGCATAGTCGAGCTTCAACTTAGTGGACCGTCAGATGGAGATAGGCGCTTCGCAAACAAAAACAACGATCAGAGAGCGGAAAACGCAACCAGAAATAGACTCGACACTCACGATGTATTCGCACGCCTTCCATCCCTTCATTTTTCCGCCGTGGTAGGCAACGCGTTTGACAAGGTTTGGTACAGTCAACACAAAGTTCGTGTCCGTCGCTTTCTAGAGCTTGGACCAATATCGCCGGTACGCGTCGTGCGCGCCGACGGCTGCGTAGTACTCCTAGTCGCAGCGGACGTGCCTATTCTCAACGAGGGAGCCATAGAGTGAATCGGCGGGCGGAAGGGGTGAAGACAGAGAAGGGGGACATGGGAGGAGAGCGCCACGTTGTGTTGTAGAGGAGCTAAAGGCGATGATGCGTCCGGCGGCGTTGTAAACAAATGTCGAGAGGGGATCGCTGCCGTTAAATCGCGCTCCCGTAGAGGATGAGAAGGATCAAAGATCCAGTAAGAGCAGATAGACGAAATTCCAGTCGACTGATACCGTCGGCAGTGGCATTTTGAGTCCTCCCGTCGGTTTTGCTTCGTCGGTTCTTGCCTCCTGCTCAATTCCTTGGCCATCTGACCCCTCCGCTATGCCTCCGCTATGTCTTGTCTGTCATAGATGAATCTGACGAGCTCACGGCTTTCGTAAATAGCCTTCGCCTCCTGGTCCCGCGAACCCAAGAACTCCTGCGGAGCTTTATTTTCTCTGGAAAACCAGTGGCGATCGGTTGAACAACCACGCCTTGCTGCAGCAGACCTTCATAAGTTACTTGCGCGGTTTGGTATGCGCCGCTTCGTCTTCTAGGGCATTGACGCGAGTGCATTGGACAAAGGCCAGGCCTAGGGGAGCATTCTCGATGACATCGGTTTTAGAGCGGTTTTGGCTCAAAATGACCCAATGCGGCACGTGCATACCCGCCTAAACGGACACTTTTGATACAAAACCATCCTATGTACCCTGTCTTCAGTTTTCTTCTACTGAACGGTCTCGTGTATGGAGCGCGATGTCTCCGATATATAACTTTGAGTAGCATCACGACTGGCGATTTGTCCAGCGTTCGTGCTGTGCTCTGTCATCTGAGCAGCGTTAAATTCCAGAGTTTCCAAGTCGCGGACCATCGTATCGCCCAGTGGTGGGGCAGCAATCACTTTGTGGACGTGCAGCATCAGCCGCGACATCATCGTCGTCGAGATACTGAGCAAATTGAGTAAGTAGTCACATAGTCTTTGAGTAGACAACAGAGCAGCAGCGAGACTTACCAGCTGGAGAACGTGGATAGGGTGCCTCTCAGCGCGGGCTTACGGATCGCACGCCGCGCGAGAGGGAGAGGCGTCAGCTCGAATGGATATATCTGAGTTTCACAGGCATACCGGACCGAGCTGTGAGTTGTGTTATTTGCACGTCCAGGGAGAACGTCTGTGAGATTGCCACGTACATAAAATGTAAGAACGTTTGCGAGGTTGGGCAGCGAGATGATTCTGTCAATTTGGTCAGACGTCGACAGATGAACATGTGTATCCTTTGAACGTGATATCGACGGAAGTGCCTTACGGCCCTTACCCAAAGTACAGAGCACCTGCCAGTGCACATATTCAAAAACAACATGAACCTGAGTAGGGCTAACACTCACCATCCTGCAACAATATCTGCATCAGTCCTTTATTCGCAAGCTTGACTGTCTTCGACCATTCGGGCCCTACTCTGGTTTGACATGACTTGAGGACAATCAGCACGAAGATGAGAAGGTCGAACACAAGTACTGCCTCCCACGCAGTCGCCAAGCCTGCAAGCAAAATCGCGTTCAGATGAGGTGAACCTGCATGTATTGCATGGAGTGTCCTCACGAACTGCCCTAAAACATATGGGAGGTCAGCAAGCGAGGAAACCAGGTTAGATTATGTAGAGGACGTACGTAGTATGGGCTATGACACCACGACACCTCCCCCCATCAAGTACCATGCTGGTTGTATGTTCGCCCACCAGTGACCACTAAAAGCGACTGAACTATATGCATTCTGTTTTACAACATGACGAACTCACGCAAACGACGGACGTTACTCCCACCCCAATGGTTAGGATCAAGGCAAGGATTCTTCTCGAGCGACCGTAAAGGGCGTATGTGCGTATGGCTGATATCGCTAAAAGACGATGGATATGGGCGATGCAAATAATGGAGCAAAGTAGTACACTGGTTGGACGCACTGCAGATGATAGCCTGGATCACAACCAGCAGTACTTGGCGGAGCAATGTGTCGACCCTGCAGCTGCAACGGCTTCAACGCCTCGGTTCACCCTCCAAGAAGCTAAGCATACCTCTGGCCAGTAGTAGCCCAATAACGCGGGCAAATTTGATGAGCACCGATCGGTTCAAATCGCAAAAGTCCTCACCTCTTCTTCAAAGCTACCGAACTGGAGACCCAGCACCACGGCGGTCCCCAGGAACGGTATGTAACGGTTAATGAAGAACCACGTAGATGCCATGGAGCGAGGTCGTCTCCATATATACCAAAGCTCCTCTGGAAAGGTGATGAGATGGTCGTAGTAAAGAATGGCTACGGGTTCAATCATACATGAAAATTCAGCATCCAATGGACCATAGGGTTGACCTTACTGATAGGCAAGAGTTCGAGGTAATCATAGAGAGCACTGTAAAGCAGATGATAATCAACATTGCCCGTTCATCTGCACATGGCGAGAAGCCTACGCATTGTCCTCCATATGCAGTCTTATCTTGAAACAAAAAAGAACTTTCAGTACGATGGTGTTTTAATCTAGAGAGTCCGTGGGGGGACGGCCAAGCGATCTCGGTTCCGAGGATGTTATGGGAAAAGACGCAAGCACTGACAGACATGGCTGGGCTTAAGTATATGTCAGAGTAGCTTTGATGAGATGCTTAGAAACAGGTCTTTGTTTGGGATGCGCGAGGTGATCCCACGAATTGTGTGGGAAGAAACAAATGATGGTCTCCGTTGCTGACCAAAACAGAAAACTGCAGTCGTTCTGTGTTGGAGGCAGCGCGGGCAACACAAAATCATCAATCGGGCTAGGGGTGATCAGTCGAAAACACAAATCGGAAGTGCTCACCAAGTCACCAACTATTAGACACTCGAAACACGATAGTGCACCCCACCAAAGCCAGACCCGACAAACTCGGCAGACGGCGCAGTGCCAGAATTTAGAATTACACACGCTCGATCCATTTAAATCCTACAGCACGATCACGCGCTCACGTCCACTGGCAGCCCCTCATATCCCTTTCCTGCTTTTTTCAACAGACCCTCGATGATCTGCATCCCCGCGAGTACCTTTTCCTCCTCCAGTCGCTGCCCAACGATCTGCACGCCCACGGGTAGCCCGTGCATCGCGTCTGCGTCGTACGCCCGCGGGCCGCGGTAGACGCCTGCCTCAATGGCGTTGCGGTACGAAGATGGCTTACTGGTGGAGGCGAGGGCGTCGAGCGCCCGGTCGACGTGCGTGATAGGAAGCACGCCGGCAGCATAGTCGAGCTTTGACGTAACAGATCAGGACATCGCGTGGGGATATGCACGAAACAGAAATAGCAAGTGCAATACTCACGACGTTGAACAATAATGTATAGCCGCACGCCTTCCACCCCTCCTTATTCCCGCCGTGCCGCACGGCCGGCAACGCGTTCGGCACTGTCAGCACGAAGTCCAGGTCCTGCGCCTTCCAGAAATCAAACCACTCCCGCCGGTACGCGTCGCGTGCACCAACGGCCGTGTAGTGCTCCTGACCGGAATGGACGTGCCATCCCCCGACGAGGGAAGCATAGAGTGGATCGGCGGGCTGGAAGGGGTGGAAGCGGAGGAGGGGAACACGGTAGGAGAGCGCGTGGAGGCGCGCGAGGGAGCGTGCTAAGGGGACGCGGAGGGCGCGGGTGCCGAGCGCTACGCCTGGATCGTTGGCTTCGTGTGGCTGAATATAGGAGGAGGCGGTGAGGCCTTGAGAAAGCCGTGTAAGGAGTTGTATTTGACAGAGCATTGGCTGACTCACAAGCGTTGGCTAGAAGTTGAGAGCCGATCTCGAGTGCTCTCAGGGGGCTCGGGGGCTCACTGGGGACGACACGTACAGATTATAAGCTGTGAATTGATCAGGGACTGCAAGCAAGCACGCATACATATCGACGACTTCGTGACCGTTGGCCTCCAACGCGGATACGACCTCCTGCAGAGCGCGCTTACATGCCGGGGAGGGCGTCACAATCCCTGCGAAGTACAAATCAAATGAGGTGAATGACAAAATGCTGCGCGAGACCGCCTGAAGCACAGACCATCGTCCCATATTACGCCCCATTTCAACGTCTTCTTTCCTGGCAAGTCGATTTCCCTCCAAGGGATAGGAATACACTGATCCCTCGGTCAGCATGACGAAACAACGGGTTGCAATTCCGAATCAAGACAAGGCGCTCTCACAGATGGATCATATTCCCAGGGTTTCATGCTCACGACAGCCTTCCAAATCGTCTCGAGGTCTTCTAGCGTTCGCGTCATGGGCGAGTATACAGCAGGTATGCCTTCCTGGCCTACCATCCCCGACGCGTTGCCCACCTTGGGGAACCGTCCCGAGGACGCTTTGATCGTGTAAACCCCACTGTAGTGTGCTGGCACGCGTACGGACCCCGCGACGTCCGTACCGAGCCCAAGGCGAGACCCCCCAAGAGCGAGAAGCGCGCCCTCCCCGCCCGAAGAGCCGCCTGGAGAGAACCCCTTTGAGTGCGGGTTCGTCGTGCGGCCGAAGACGTCCGAGTTCGACTCGAAGGAGAGCAGCGTGATGGGGACGTTGGTCTTGACGAACGGGAGGGCACCCGCATCGCGAAGGAGGGCGACGATGGGCGCGTCTTTGGAAAAGGGCTTGTGAACCCACTTCGAGTATCCAATACAAGCGTCGAATCCGGCGACGCCGGTGCTGTCTTTAAGGCTGATGGGCATACCGGCCAGCGGGCCCTGCTTCGCCTTGGGCTCTTGAGCCCACGATTCGGCTTTGGGGATGATAATCTCGGTGAGGCAGTTGGTATCAGCGTGCGCGAGTAGAGCTTTCTTTCCATAGGCTAGGAGGACCTCTTTGGGCGAAAGGGTCCCAGATTGAACACGCGAGACGATGGCGGAGGCGGGTTGGCGGAGGATGTCGACGTCTTGTGCGGTCAGTGGGGCGCGGTATTCAGCGGGTAGCGCAGCGATACTGTCTTCGCGCTCTCGCTGCTTCTCGCGACTTACAAGTGCGTTTGCATCTTCAATAGGATATTCGAGGTGTGCATGTATGTGAGTGAGCACTCACCAAGCGCGCCGGTGTGCGTTGAGATAGGAGAGCATGGTATGGTGGTATCTAAGCAACCTTGTCGACCCACGGCATATCGAATCGAGCGAATATATCGTCCTGCATAACAAGGTTTAGCTAGAAGTCGACGAGAGAGGGATCTCTTTCGCAGGAGCAGCTGCAGCAGTACGTTATTCGTTGCACATGACGGCAAGCGGTCAAGCTTGTGGTCAGAGCTGGTCAGAGTCAGCAGACAACGACGCACTACGATCTGAGTTTGAAATCTCAGTAGCAGTCATTAGCCGTCTAGAGTAGCACGTCGCGTCCCGCAAAGCTAAACACCCTCAGAGCAATCATGACTGCTGTTGTTCAGAGGCCTTTGAAAGGCTCCAGGAGGTCACACTTTTACCCAGACAAGTCGCTCCCATCGCTCTCGTCTCTCGACAGCGCGTTCCAGCTCCAGGAATACATCTCGCTCCTGATTCGACTGGACATCCATGACGTCGAGGCCATCGTCTCTGTACCAGATGCCAGCAGTGGGAAGGAAGGCGCCGAAGTGAAGGAGAACGGCGAAGAGAAGGAGGGCGAGAAGGAAACAAAGAGCGACTTCGCCGTTGACAAGGCGTGCTGGATCTACGAGCAGTTGCGGTGCGTGTCTCCGAGCTCATGTTATGCAGTGGTGGCATGCTGACTGTGTTGACCTTCGTTTTCGTGTAGGCGACTCGCGCAGGATCTCTCATATCCGCTCATTACGCTGCTACAGCAAGAATGCACGCGGACGACATGTCCAGAAATGAAAGCAGGCGAGTGGCAGTACCTCTGCGTAGCCCACGGCACCGATGGCGCCATGGAGGTGAGCACGTTGTCCGTAGTAACAGGGCAGAAATCTGACCCAGAGATGCATATAACACAGCAATGCTGCGCCATCGACTATATCCTACACACCATAGACAGCGCGACCGGGCTGCTCAATTCACCGAAGGCATTTCCGTCTCGGTTCGTTCTTCCAGTTGTTATTCTTGAGTGCTCAACTCTGACACCCGTGTCCTTCGACAGAATCTCCATCCCCTCGGCCTCGCACCGCCACTTCAACTCCCTCGCGCGGCGCCTCAGCCGCATCTTCGCCCACGCCTATTTCCACCACCGCGAGGTCTTCGAGCAGGCCGAGGCCGACTCGTCCCTCTATGCCCGCTTCCTCGCGCTCATCGACAAATTCGACCTCGTCCCGCGCGAGTTCCTAGTCATCCCCACTCCTGTGCTCGAGCACGAGCACGAGCACGAGCACGAACCCCCACGTATTCTCGCCGCCACCGCCCCACAGAACGCGTATGCGCAGCAGGAGCAGCAAGAAGACCACATGGGAGGGGATCGTGGACGCGGCACGGGGGACCCATTCGAGTCCAGCACGAGCCCCACCGAAAGCGGGCTCGGGCACGGGGCACCCCTTGCAGAGGCGTCGCCGCAGCGCAACCCAAGCCCGTGGAAGGGCCGGAGCAGGACGGATACGATGGTGCACAGCGAGGCGTTCATCCTGGCCGAGGAGCTGGCCAAGAACGAGGACGCGGAGGAGCCCAGGTCACTGGTAGGCGATTCGGACTCTAGCTCTGGCTCTAGCTCTGAGGACGAGCAGCCCCAGGAAATTGTCATTCTTCCCCCGCCTGAAGCCTCTCCTCTAGCTGTCGAGGAAGCTTCGCCAGTGATAGAGACGCAGGCTCAGGAAGAAGGTGAAAAGGAGCATGTGGTCGAACAGGTGCATGAGGAGGAGGAGGCGAAAGAGACAGATGAGGCAGAGGACAGAGGGACAGAGGCGGATTCACCAGTTGACGAATTTTCGTCTGTGGACCCTGCTCTTGCCCGTGAATCCGAGGAGGTGCCATCCGATCTTCCAAGCGCGCAACCTGAGCCTCTGGACGTTCCCACAATAGCAGAAGAGGTGGATGCACCCACGTCCCCGTCCGAGCCCGAGCCCAGTCCAGCCGAGCCTCTCGTTGTTCCCATTCCTTCTACACAGCCCGAGGACGATATCATTCCCGCACCCGAAGAACCTGTGGCCTTGGATGAGGCATCCGCAGAAACTACGGAAGAGCCTGCACCGGAGCCCGTCGAGGCCGTTATCTCGGAAACAGCTGTAACATCGGTCGATGCTGTTGATGAGCCGACCGCTGCAGAAGAGCCCCTCACGGCAACGATCGAGAAGACGTCTCTGCCGCTCCAAATAGGCGAGTCAGAGGATGCAACTGGAGACGTCGCAGAAGCGGAGGCAGGACCAGAGCCAGAGCCAGAGCCATCATCCGAAGACATCAAAGATCTTGAAGAAGTGGATCTCAATGACGTGGAAACAAAACATGATGAGGGGCAAGTCGAGGAAAAGGTCGTTGAGGATCCTGGAGTGACTGAGGACATCGACCGCGCAGAGCCGGCGCACGCAGAGCATGCGCGGGAGACTGAAATCAAGACCGAAGAACCCCTCGAGAAAACAGAGCTGGTGGCTTTGGTGGGTGAGACGACGGTAGAGCTGGACGAGAGCGAGGTCTCTTTTATCTTAAAGGATCAGGACGAGGACGAGGTACACGCTGAGGCTGAGAGTGCACCGCCATGATCGGTATATGTAAATAGTCTTCGTCGAGTCTTGTTTTCCCTGTTATACACAGCTTCTTGTAACGGATCGCAATCTGGTTGGCGTGTTTTCGACCAAATCATTCTTTGTTTTCATTCAGCAAGCGATGCTCAGAACAACGTTACTTTCGTCGCCCCGTCTGTAAGGCTGGCGTGTCCTCTATCACATTCTTCACACCCTGCTTCCACGCCGCCAGCTCTCTTTCCACTCGCACGATCATTTCTCTCACCTCCTTCCCTACCTCCCCGCCTTCGTTCTGTTCTCCGAACCCGACCATCAGCTCGGCCCTAGCCTTGACTAGTGTCTCATAAGCCAAATTAAGGCGCGGTGCGCCGGACGGCGGGAACGCGCCTGCGGGCGAGGGAGTCGTGGCAGGAGAAGGCTCGTCGACCGCGAGGAGCTTTCCGAGCTCCGCGATAGCCAGCGCACGGATGGGGTGTCCCGGGCGGAGAATTGTGCAGAGGCCGGCCAGGGACGAAGAGGCAGCGCGGATGACGGTGTCGAGGGCGTCTTGGGTGAGTGTCGGAGGGAAGGATGCGAGGAGCAGAGATTGGTGGAGACGGGTTAGCGAGAGGAGGGGATGTGAGGCGGGAGTGAGGTTCGCGGAAGTGAGGATGGGGACGATGTTGGTTGTTAGTTGGAGAGCTTTTGGGAGGTCTAAGGAGAGGATGGAAGCGGAGATTGAGTCGTGCAATGTGGTGGAGGCAAAGGGAGAGAGAGCTATACCGGATAATTGCAGTGCGTTGGCCTTGTCTAGGGCTTCTTGGCCGATGCGGGCTGCGTCGAGGACAGCATCGGTATCAATCACGACGGCCTTGCACTTCCTGCAGCGAGTCAATGGATCCTCTATGAAAAAATATCTCAACAAGGGACTTATTGAATCTCCATGATGGCGCACCTTCAGTGGGAAGAGGGCATGCTCCCCCGCATTTCTTCGGACACCATACGCTTTCTCTAAAATCTGTATCTGCAACTTCCGAGCAGAGGGTGCATTTACACTTGAAACTATATGTCGATTCCAGAGCCATTTGCCTCTGCAATTTTGGTAGAGTCGTGTCTATATAAGCCGTAAAAACCTAGAACACATATAAAAATCAGCGTTGAAAAGCCACCACGAAAATAACGTTTCTTCACTTGTTCTCCTGGAGCGATGTCGCGTATAGCAACGACCTGCATGCAGGGTTCTTGAGTAGATGGGTTGCTCGACGAGCGGGGGAATACAACGACGGCATTTGGGTCACAAGAGTGATTTATTAGTGCAACGACAGGCGAAACTGAAACGCCCAATGGATTCAACGACGGCGACGTCAGTGTGAAAGAATTTGTTGTAAACTGCGAGTATGAAGAATCAGTCTGAACTCAAAGCCCTCATGAGAAAGACACGAAATCATCATACCCTCGATATAACATCGACAATGTCAGCTGCATTTGCGATGCCAAAGGCTCCTAATTCTCCAGGAGCGTTCAGTCCAAGGTAACGAATCACAGCATGAGCAAGGTGTGTATGTGATTCCGTCGCTGATGGAGGTAGTGACTTCCGAACTACATCACAACGAGATCGAGACGCATCAGCGCGCCGCTGGATTGAGGTTTGAAGGTGTGGGACGTACGAGATTGCATTTCGTCCACTTCTCTAGCCTGTGTAGTCAAAGTAAGCGTTGTCCAAGCGACAAGTGATGATCGAAATACACCCAAATGCTCTTTAGGCCTTGTTTTTGCTTTTTCCAGAGGAGTCGACCGAGAGCTCTGATAGGCTCCGCCGGTATCGCGACGTCGGGCGAGGGCGCCCCTGCAGCCCATCGTTGCATCGCAGAGCACTCGGCCTTGTGCGTCGCCCAATCATTATTTTGACAAGTCTAAAATATGTCATGGGCAAATTCAACATGTGCAAGAGCTCTTCGTTTCGCGATGAGAACGTACGGCGCTGCAGTACCAGACGACGCGGCAACGTGTGCATCGTTTCAAGCCTGATTCTGGAGCAGGGGAAATACATGCCGAGCAGAAGTATTCTAAGTTTTTGGTGGATAGCACATGGATATGGGGCTTCACAGACAGCAAGGTAGCTCCTGCGAAGCGCCGAAGACGATCAATGAGCACAAGGACGGCGCGGAAGCTGCGAGACACTGCTGACCGCGTTTGATTCCTTGTTTTGTCCAGATTCCACGCCCATGCTCCGAAGTTGTACGGATCTCCAGAAACCCTGGGATGGTGCTGTACAATAATTCACCAGTCGCAGACGCTGAGTCTGACACTAGAGAAGGTGTAGCTTTTGTGGGTACGAGCGCTGCGGATTCTTCTTTTACCGCACTGGGAGCATTGACAAAAGATTTGGATTCCTTTGACTGTCTTCCAGCTCGTAGACTCGAGAAAGACATGGCAGAGTCTTGTCAGACTTCAGGGACGTTGAGGCCGGCGGCGGCCCTGGACGGAGCAATGACGCGGACCGCCGGCATGTTGCGCTCCCACTGCTTCTCTCCTTGCAGCTCTTTGCGCGCTTGAGTAGACTCCCTGACGCCGTACTACTGCTTATAAGATGCACTCTAGCTTAGTCCTCCATTATCAACCTGCCGCGCTCATCTCACTCCTTCGAGCCCACCACCACTAGTAGTCGTCGACCTCCGCCTATGGCGTCCCTAGCTGCATCTATGAACCTTACATCGGCTGCGAAGTCGACAAACCCTGTCGCTGTATTCGTTGGTGGAACATCTGGGATCGGACAGGGCATGGCCGAGGCGTTCAATCGTCACACGAAGGGCAACGCGCATATTGTCCTCGTAGGCCGCAACCGCGAGGCGGCGGAGGGTATCATATCGAAAATGAGATCAGCCGCTGGGGAATCCAGGTAAGGTGCCTCTTTCAAGCCTTGAGACCAAAACAACTCGCATTTGTGTTCCATTTTTCCTACGATTGGTGATGTAACGAACATGCACCCGTAGAACCGGGTCGTACGAATTCGTACCCTGCGACATCTCCCTCATCTCCAACGTCAAGACCGCAACCGCCGACATTTTTGCCAAACATCCCAAGGTTAACTTCCTTGTACTTTCTGCCGGAAACTTGTCCATCTCTCGCCCCGAGACGGAGGAAGGTCTCGACAAGAAACTGGCCGTGCAGTATTACAGTCGGTGGTCGTTCATCCATGGACTCCTCCCAGCCATGCGGGCCGCAAGGGACACAAACGAAGATGCGAAAGTCATGTCCATTTTTGCTGCCGGGTACGGAGGACCCATCGACGTCGATGATCTCGGGCTCAAGAAGCGATTAAACCCTGCCATTTCGGGGCCATGCTCGACATACAACGACCTGATGTGCGAGGTTAGCCCACCCACTCAACCGCAAATACGCTCCCCTCGCTTGTTGGTACTGCGAATGTAAACTTATACCTTTTGCTTTCTAAAGGAATATGCGCTGCGCGACCCCGGAATCACGTTCGCGCACGCCTTCCCAGGATTTGTGCGCACTAATTTCCTCAAGGCCTCTGAGTCAATGCTTTTCCGCGCAAGCAACATACTCCTCCCTCTTTTCTACCCCTTCACCGTTTCCCAGGATGAGTGCGGAGAGCACCTCTGGAAAGGACTCTATCGTAGCGCCGCGCGGGCTGCCGGCTCCGCGGGCATACTGGGCGCGTACCGCATCGGGAGCGGCGGTGATGATTTGGGGACGAAGAAGTATTTTGGAACACCCGAGCAGCGCAAGGCGCTGTGGGAGCACACTTGCAAGGAGACGCATACCGTCGACGCGTAGTGGACGTTACCGGATTTCTGATTCCTTTCTGTTCATTCCTAATACTTCGTCTCCTCAAGCTCAGCCTGCCACGCTCTTCCTCGGTTGAAACCAACCCCTTCATCATTGTACCATATTCTTCTATGAGTAACCGCTTGTACCAATCCTCATGGGCGGTCTATAATAGGCCATCCACCATATCGCGTCAAACTCTTCATTGGTCGGATTGAGGGAGTCGTTAGTAGTGCGTCGGGAAGCCATTGGTGCTGTCTAATACCTGATGTCAGTCAATCGTCAATGCCTACAACACATCCCGCTGCGGAACGAGCTTTGCGATCAATGGTCACTTGAAGGCTGGGTTAGTTCTACCAAGCAGAAAGTGAAGTTCGTGTTATGCATGGTTTCTAGCCTCCGTTGCTGACCTTACGCAGAAGACAGTCGTTCTACGTCATGATTTCCGAGATTGCTTTAAGGCACTGGAGGGCGGGGTTCTCGCCTTGCCTGGGACGGTGTTCATCCCCAATGGAGCGAAAACGGCACACATCCGCGCTGGTTTCAGTCTTCTGGAAGAGCAGGAGGTGAATGAGGCGCTGCGGAGGCTGAGGTTGGTTATTTTGTAGGAGCGCGGCGAGGCGTAGATCAAAGGACGAAGCAAGTGCTAAGGCAAGCAGTATCTGAACTCATCATGTATGCATCACGCGATTTGTTAGATTTACACATACTACGGAGAGGCAAAATTGGATTGTCCAAGTAACTGCATACTTCAGGGTGTCTCTTGAGGATGTGCGACGAGCTTGACTCCGCTGACCCCGCCAGCCAATCTCTTCAGGCCATCCGGTATCCCGGCCAGTCCGTCCGGCAACAAGTCGAAATTGTTGGGCTGTGCAGACAGAACAACATTCAGTACAGGACTGGTTCAAAATGGCCTGGAAGCTCCACCTTGATCGCCCCTCCTCAACAGCGCGGTCAATTTGGAGTAAAGTACCACACCGAATCATGATTGTCAGGCCGGTTCACATTTCCATGCACCCACACCGTGCGCTTTCCATCCTCTGCCTCTTCGCCGGCCTTTCCGACCACGGGCGTCAGCGTCACTACGATACTCCCCTTCGGAGCAAGAATATCCCAGCATGCACGTTGGGATTCCGGATGGAGATTGCGTCGTAGATAACAGAGATGGAAGTAGAAGGGCCAAGGATGGCTCGAACCGCGGAGGGGAGTTCGCTGTAGGGCGTAGTGTGGTAGTCGATCGTGTGTGTCGCCCCGGCAGCACACAGTATGCGGCGGAATGAGGCGAGCAGGTTGTGATGATAGGGCTAAAACCGGAAAGTTTTGCGAGTTGAATAGCTGAGATGTCACATCAAACCTGCGATCATCAGTCAGAGATATGAGGCGACGCACCAAATTGGCCTACGGAACTAGCGCCGCCAGTGATAAGGATTGGCTGGCCCTGGTACTTTCCTCTGCCGCCCTCTTGCCAAGGTGGAAGAAGGCCTACACCACCGCGGAACTATTCTTTTCGTATAGACCGATTGACGCAGTCGCAAGCCAAGGGAAGTGTACTGGCTCCATCGAAGAAACATTCGGAGGAATCTAAAGAAGAGTTATTGAGTTCAATGATACTCGAGACATCAATGAGTGCTCAGACTTCCAAAGAATGATGTACCGATAGTAGCAGCATCATGGAGGATGAAGATTCAAAAAAGCACACTGTGACACTCGCCTTCGCAGTCCTGACCCCATCTGCGATTCCATACTGCTGGAACGTACCCCTATCAGGAGTGAACAGACACTGATATAATCTGCAAAGTATGTAGCCATCCAAGAACGCGTTGTTAGCTGACGAATATATATATATATACAAGCAGTGGAGATACTTGCACCCGATCCCCCTTCTCCAAGCCTTCAACGTTCTCTCCGATAGCCTCGACTACACCAGCTGCATCGCTCCCAGCGACGAAAGGCCACTCTTCAACGAACACGCCGAAGGACTGAATGTAGTTGTCGACCGGGTTGAGTGCCGCGGAATGGATCTTGACCAGAACCTGACCAGGGCCAGGTTTTGGAATCGGACGGGTGCCAACGGCAAAGGGGCTACCTTTGGCGGCGAACAAGAGAGCTTTCTGGACCTCGGGCGAGGACATGGCAAATCTCTAGGAGGTAGCTGTTGGTTTGAAATGATACGACTAGCCATAGGGATGAGCGGTGCTGCGAGTTATATACATTCTAGGTGACAAAGAGGGTCCGCGAGAGGGCCTAGGAGGAGCGACTATGATTAGAAACTCTAGATCTTGCTGACTGAGGACTGTGATACTAACCGTCGTGCGCGAACAGGTGTCAGTCCATAGCTGGTGGGTGCGCAAGGCGAGAAGCGTGAGAACACTTGGACTGGTGTGGGTCACCGGCACCCAGCGCCGTTCTCGCCAACCCACCCCACCCCGCGTACATTTCCTGTCTGCATCAGCCCACACACCATCGAATGGGCATCGTTGCTTCCCACCGACATCCACCACATCACTAGCGTGCCCACGCAGGCTCTGCATAGGACTGAGCATGGTTGTCCTTGATCGCTCATGCAACTCGGGAACTTCCTTGTTTACTGTTGCATCGGGTCTAGAAAGACCTTGACAGGCAAGGTAACTTGCACCGAGGCCATCGGCACTAGTGTAAATGACCGTGTGCTTGGAACAAGATAATCAGACTTTGCTTTCTCGATGGCAGTTGAAAAGTCCATTCATTCGAACTTGATCGTATTCCATTGCTGTACAACAAGCTGTTTTCCGTTCTCCACATTGCTTTCCAAATACACTAACGTACTGAAGACCGAATTCATGTCCGTAGAGGGGAAATAATTTCATCATTGAGCGATGCTCATCAAGCTCCCGACGAAGGTCAAGATCTGAAAGCCAGAGGTCAGCACCCGGCAAGATCAAAGTCACTGTATGGACAGGCGGACATACCAGGCGCGGGCGGACGTCGACGATATCCTCTGGGACCAAGAAAATCAGAGCGTTCATCTTCCTGGCGATTGAGATAGCCAGTTTCGCTACAAGAGAGCAAACGATGAGAGGCTGCATCTCGCGCACAACTACGCGAGCCCTGCCGATGCTTACCGTTCTGCCGCCGGTCCTCGTAGTCCCCGCTCTCGCTCACGTTGATCACCAAGGTGGGGTCGACGATCCCCGGCCGGATGGCGTCGAGTAGGTCGAGGAAGAACAAGCCGGTCGTAATCGACGGGTCCTTGAATGACCTGATCGGCTTGACGCCTGGCTTCGCCTTTTGTGCCGTCGTGTTTGCCCACTTGAGCATCTCCGTGTCGCTGATTGGCCGGCCCTTTCCTGAGAGCGACGTGAGCGTCTTTGTGATGTTCATTCTAAATATGACGTGAAGACAACGGAGCCAATGAGAGTGAGTAGGAGCAAGGGCACCGGGGGAACACGAGAGCTGACCGCATGAGTTGCCAGACCAGCCCCAGCACAAGCGTCTTGTTCGCGTCAACGATATCTGACCCTTGGATACCAACCAGATGCATGCCGTTTTTTTTGCCAAGCTCGACCACGTAGTTCGTGTTCTCGACCTGCTTGAACTTCGACAACTTGCTCTGATTAGGTGTCACGCCGATATCCTCTTCTTCCTCTGCACCCTCCTCCGAGAAGGACCGCCTCGTCGGCGAGGTGACCCCAGCCTTTGGCTTCGACACGCGCCTCCACACAACAGAGCCCGGCAGGATCTTGTCGAATGCCTGCAGGATGACGAGCCCGTCCCGGATGTTCTCGAACAAATTGAACACGGCGGGATCGACGCCGAGCGAGTTGAGCCAGAGCGTGAACACGCGTGCCTCGCGCTCGCCCTCCGCGTCAAAGTCCTCGACTGCACCGTAGTCCTTCGCCTCCTCTTCGTCGAACGGCGCGAGCCCCGGGTGCGTGTTGAATAGGTTCGCGACGAACGCAAGATTCAGGCGCGGGTTGCCCGCGAGCAGCGATGCCGGCGTTAAATACTTGCGGCATCCGATGTTCGCTGCGTTTTGCAGGACTTGTTCTGCGCGCTGACGCAGGTCGCGCGTTTGCAGCGGCGCGCGAGAACATTCTTCGGGCTTGAGTTGGTTCAGGAGGACCGTGTAGTTCTCCCCGTCGGACACGTCCTTGCTGAAGTTCTTTACCCTGTAGAAGGAAGATAGAACGCATGATGATGAACATCTCAACGAGCGCGCGACTGTGGCGCTGGGCTCACCGTCTCTCCCAGCCAGCTTGCTTGAGATGATAATTGAACCACCGAAGCAGGATTTGGTCTGGCGTCAACCGCAAGAGATCGTCGATCGTCTCACCCTCCTCGCATAACCGGTACAACTCTGGGTGAATCTTGATGTCCACCTGGCTGAGCAGGCCGCGTCGAATGATTTGCCAGACCAATCCGAGGATCAAGTGCTCAGTGCCCTCCGCGATGTCAGATGAGCCAATGTTGACGACGGAGCACCCGATGGCCTTCGCGGACGTGATCACGATGTTGTTATTCTCAGTGATCTGGAACGCGTTTAGAGGCTTGCGCTGCTTCGGCTTGTTGAGCACGCGCATATCGATTGTGTCGGGCACAGAGTCGTTTATCAGTTTGCAAAGAATCAGACCGTCGCGGCATTCGTCGAACAGCTGCATAGTCTCGGTGGGGATTGGGATGCGGGTCCCGACATCTGGGTCACCGTCGAGGATCTGCAACCACGATAGACAAGCGATCACGATGACCATGGGAGACGAGCACTTCATGAAGGATTAGGAAACATACCCCATTGATATGGTTTGTGAATTCTCGTCGCTCGTCCTCGTTGATAGTATGGCTGACATTTGCGTTTGAGCCCTGCACTGTGACCTTGCCCGCCTTGGTCGATATGGAAGATGTTTGGGATCTCAACTTGACGTTGAGCTGTAAGTGGCATGTTAGTTTGGGTACTGAACACCGATGATGTATCTGCGAGGCCGTTGCGCTCTGTCACAGCCCTCGGGAGTAGCCACAGCTAACGATATGTGGCCTACAACAGTGCTTTGTGAAAGAGGTCCAGAGTTTAGGAGTGATAGAACGTCAAGTCATAGAACTGAGTGCATATATGAACAACCCTGAGCCCAAGGAGGGAGCAGGGTAACGCTGACCGTCGCATTCCTACATCTCAAACAGCATCGCGGAAGAAACGGCTCACCTCGACCCAGTCTTCCAATTCTACCTTTCCGCTAGCATCCACACTGACATGCTTGAGCGTCTCTCGTGCGCGATCGTAAGATTCTCCTCGCGACTGAAGAGCGTGCAGGACAGAGGCCTTGTCAATGCGCCCGGTGCTATCGACGTCGATCGTGCTGTTCCGTACAGATGGTTCAGCATTGAATGCGACCACGGGGGACGTGCAAAATTGGAAGACGAGCCAGCAAACGGCAAACGGTCAAGAGAAGCTAGCAGTGCTTCTGCAGAGACCCCTGAACAAGAATGAAGTAATGACGCACTTGAAACGGTTGATCAACTCAAACATCTCATCTTGAGTGACCTCAGGATATTTCTTTTGCAGCCGTATCGCCTGCATCGTTGCGTGAAGCGAAAAGTTGGAGGATGGGAGTAAGAGTGGAAGGAGTGAGAGTGGGGTGGAGAAGGATAGCGCGAGTTCTGAGTTTGAGAGACGATGACGCCCCGCGCGCCACTGAGTCTGCGCAAAGCTGTTCGTTTTCCGCAGCAACCTCCACTGGCTTTGTCGGATTCGGCGACAATGACAATGCAATCCACGATCTCAGAGGCGCTCACGGTACCAGACTTGGCTCTCTAGGAAGTCAAGACCATGGGCCGGCTCCTATGATAGCACTTTATTGGCCCAAAGGTTTGCTCTGCTTCGCAGGGATGTTTCGTGTCACGGAAGCGTCTATATACTGACTCGGTCAGCCTCGCAGACTATGATGCTCGATTCACTCGCTTGCTCATCCCTGCTTGGTGACAAATCTTTTGCAGTGTTCGGTATCACGGTCAGGTGCGAAGCAGTGACTCTAGTCCCTGGGAACATCCTTCTCAATCGCACGGCGATCTTACGGCAGGATCGCAACTGAGGCCTTGGAACTCTACAAGCTGGACATATGCGCGACCGATCTCCCATTCATCGTCTTACTCCGTCACGCTCACCATGAGGTCCGAACGGAAAACATATGTCTCGTAACGGAACTACATTCCCGGTGCTCACTGTTCTCAACGAATATCATGGAGGTGCTTGATACGCTCACAGACTGAGCGCAGTCATAGTGCTCTGATGGGTATTTTTCATCTGCCTTCGTCAATCCAGTCCTCGTTATATCTCGAGCTGGCCATCTCAATGATCAATGTGGCGTATGCCGAGATTTTGGCATCCCCGCCGAACATATGTGAGGTGCATCCGTTCTCCTGCGATTCTATACTGCATACCTTGCGGAGATTCGAATCCTTCTGCTATATGGATGTACAGGTGAAACTAGTATGAGAGCAGTGAGCATCACATTCTTTTGTGTTTTCGGCGAATCGCGCAGCTCGCAAAATTTTTCTGGGCACATCATGTTGCCAATTGATTTCATTCAGAAGTTTTCGGCACGTTGAAGTCGGCACGGGCAAGGTATAGGCTCCTCGAAACAGTCATCCGTAAGCGTAGTGTTCTTTCGAACGCAGAAGTGCTCATGGACTTTCTACTCGATCTGTGTTCACGCTGGACACGTCGTGAACACGTCAAAGTGGGTATTTTGCCAGTATGTCTTCCCGGACTGTATCAGAAGCTTCTGGACATGTTTTGGCGGCTGATGCTCGATGATGGAGCATCAGGCAGGAAATGAAGAGATGTTTGTAAATACTCGTCTGATCATCACCGTGTATGCCACGATAACATTCTAGAACTCAACGGGCGGGCTAATATCTTAGGTGGTGGCAGTGACTGCCAATGTGAATGAAGGAGGCGAGCGAGAAACAACAGCTGTAGGTCATTAGCTCCTTGACCTCCGTTGACTTACCGAAATCTGCTCTGGTCTTGTGTCGAACATCTACAGACTGCCTGAACCCAGCAAACAATGCACGAAAATAGAATACTTCTCCGTAGCAACATAACCAAAATACATGGGCATACAAGACATAGAGGCATGATTTACTAATTTTCCACTTCCCGCATCAGGTCAGTCAAAAGTCTGGCCACAACTCCCGCGGCGTCCTGCACGGCAGCCTTCTCCTGAGGGTAGATACGGCATAGCACATTGGAGTCGAATTTGTCGGAATGCCACCGCAGCAGTTCCTTGCGTAGAATAGCCTTCTTCGAAAGGGTCTGTAAGCCTTGCCTCAACGGATGGAATAGGAACTCGCGAACGTTGTCGAGGGTGATTTGATCCGATGCGCCTATGGGGGGGATTTGAAAGAGGGGAAAGGGCATTTCAGCCCAACCAAAGGCTCGGGCGTCTCTTTTATCTTTCTCCCCGATGATAGACCATTTGAGATCGTACATCTCAAGAATTTGCTTCAAGGGGTTCGGTGCCCGTCCCGCACGAGCATACGCCTCCGCAGATTGCTTCAACGCTTCCTGCCTGAGTGCTTCCTGCCTGAGTGCTTCCTGCCTGAGTGCTTCCTGCCTGAGTGCCTCCTGCCTGAGTGCCTCCTGCCTGAGCGCCTCCTGCCTGAGTGCCTCCTGCCTGAGCGCCTCCTGCCTGAGCGCCTCCTGCCTGAGCGCCTCCTGCTTGAGCGCCTCCTGCCTGAGTGCCTCCCGCCTAAGCTCCTCCTGCCTGAGCGCTTCCTGCCTGAGTGCCTCCTGCCTGAGCGCCTCCTGCCTGAGTGCCTCCTGCCTGAGTGCCTCCTGCCTGAGCTCCTCCTGCCTGCGCCTGGACTCTTGCTTGCGCTCCTCATCCAACTCCTCCCGTAACTCCTGTAGCCTCAACCCTGCTTGCCTTGTTAGCTTTTCCTTAGTCGCTTTCAGCCTCCCTTCGTCCTCCTCTCGCCTCTTGATTATGTCCCGCATGAAGTTTTCCTGGGTGTACATCGAAGTATACGGGTGGTTCCACCTCATTCGTCGGAAGTTCATGTTGCCCTGTTTGATCTCAGCGTTTTCGCGTTCGACGCGATTCTGAAACTCTATCTCCTGTTGTCGCAACGCCTCCCATCGGCCCCGAAGAAGCTCTTGCTTCTCCTGCTCCTCACGGATGGATTGCTTGACGAGTTCAGTCATTCCAGCGTCATGGAGCCGCCTCTCTTGCTCCATCCTCATCTTAGCTTCTTCCACCTGCCGCTTCTCTTCTTCCTCAGCCGACTGGTGCATAGCTTTGAGCAGGCGTGCATCCCGGCGCGCGAATTCGGCTATCCGTTTGGCCTGTCCCTCCTGAGCGCGTAGGATTTTCGCCCTCTCCTTGAAGATGTTCTTGACAAACTGCTGTCGGAATCGCGATCTATCCTGAATTCGCTGATAAATACCGCTCGTGGAGGGGAAGATTCCCTTGGGGGCGTTTAGGGGCTCCTCAGAGGTGCCGCTGCTTGATCCCTCGCGGGAACCGTCGCTTGAATCCTCACGAGAACCATCGCTTTCTCCACTGCCAGAACCTTCGCTGACAACGCTATTAGATCCTGTGGGAAAAGTCTGACTCCAAGTGGCGAAGTGCGCGCTCCCCTCGTAGAACTGTTCCGCGAGCACACTTGCACCACCAAACCTGATCGGGGAAGTCTGATGGTGAGATGAGTCCCCCAGAGACATCGCATGAGGGAAGGGAAGCGATGCCCTCGTGTCGAGGAAAGATTTGTAGAACTTATGAGAACGAACCCGTGAGTCTGCCCGTTCCGCAGGCGCCGCGAACCATTTCAAGATCGCAGGCAATATGGGGAGAGGGTTTTTGACCAAGCGTTTCAGATCACCGAAATGAAATTTTTTGGAGGGAGGTGCTTGTTGTGGCCCCTTCTTCTTCGAAAACGTGCGCGATCTTTGGGGGCGGTGAACGACCATATCGTGACGAAGGATTGCAGACCCGAGACTTTGATGAAAGCGAGAGAACACCCGTGATGAAGGAGAAAATAACCCGATAAGCTAGCTTGATAACGGTGGAAACGAGAGTGGCAAGTGTTGACGAGGATGCGAGATGAACGTTTTTGTCGCCAGAGAGAAGGTGGGGGATGGATGGAACTCTTGCTGCAGAACGACCGAGGTGGGATGTCGATATGGAGCTATTTATCAAGAGGCGGAGCAGGGTGGCGTTCTGACGCATGCCACAAACATTTGCCAAGAGAAGCGCACAAGCGAGGCTGGTGGCAGGTGTACGTATTGTCCAAAGGATGTCCAAGATCCAATGGCGCGCGGAGGTTCTCCAATGTAACGCGGCGTGCCCAGTTCTGCCTAATCGGAGCCACATGCCGGTCTCACAATGACAAGGTCTCGGCCGGTCGCATGGCGGGTCAATGCAACGGGCAAAGACACGTACCAATGACAATCTTGGCACAGTCAAAGCCACGATTGACCTGCAAGGCCACAGCGTTCATTCGCCGATCGGCGGAGCGGGGGTCAAACCACGAGTTGTATATATAAAGGCTCGTGCAGCGCTCAGCGACTTCATCATTCTTTGACCCAGAACGACGTACCGACAGCCTCACATCCTATCCACATCTGAAAGCCAACTTTGGTCACTGTTCTACCGCGACCACATCTCCGTAATTTTTGATCTCGCTCTGCCACCATGGTTAATACCCGCAGCAAAGGCCCAGCACGCAACTACGGTCCTCTTCCAACCCGTGGCGGCCGCAAGTCGAGCGGCGGACAAGATACTGTTCAGGCAGCAACCGATGCAGATATGGACATAGTTGTCGACCAAGACGCGGAGGATCTCGATAGTACTGGCGAGCCCGATAATGCGTGGCAGGGTAGCATCACTGCGCACTCTTCGATTGCTTCCCTAGCAAGTTGCGCCACGACCGAGGTCGATGATGCAAGAACCGAGGCCGATTATACCCAGACCGAGCTCAACGTCAGCATCAATGGCAGGCCTGACTCTGAAGCCTTGCAGACGCCCAGGACACCAAGACCACTCCAGCCGGAAGCCAGGGTGGGCGCACGGGGAGTCAACTATTGGGAGTCTTACGAGGCCGTGCCACAGGATAGGATTGAGTTTCATGAGGGGGAGAAGGAAAAGGTGATGGAGTTGATAGACAGGATGAGGCGAGAGAGAGGCAAGGCTGTTGCGAACGCGAGTGGAGATCCCGCCGAGCCCTCGAATGCTGGACCCTCGGGAACTGGACCTCCGAATGCGGGATCTTCAAACGCAGAACAAGAGTTCTATGCTCAGCGGGGTGTCACGGATCCCATTCTATTGAACGTCCTCAGGCCATACTGGAAGGACATCAATGCAAATTATATCAGAGCGGAAAGCAAGGCAGTTATCGACGACCGGAGGGCTCTGCTCCGAGATGCATTGGACAAGCAGAAGGAGCAGAAGGGGGTCATCGAATGGGCTCCTGGCCGGGGTCCTAGACTGAGACCTCAGGGCTACTAACGCCACGCCGCCCAGCAACACATAGACCATGTTGTGGCCTGGTAGAGGATACGAGCTAGACGATGCTGACGTGAACGCCACTAAGGAGGACGAGCAAGGAAGCGGTTGAGAAGGGAGGAGTAAGAGTTACCAGTTTGTACCTGTCGACGAGCCTTTGTAGTATGTCACTCGATTTAACGGTTATGCGGTATATTAGCTGCAATGAATTTCCCAAACGTAAATGCGACTGGTTTTATGACATTGTTGAGCGATGGCCGGCCAATGCGAGAGCTGAGTACGTTGCTCACGTTCCGTCTTATCCATGACATAGCATGGCGACAATCGTCATCCGGTAGCATCTGCCCCAGATTTCATTTTTCTCTGCTCGCGGAGCTGCAGTCGACCGTGATGAGCCACAAGATGAAGCGGAGGGCAATCCGCTGATTTTCACAAGAAAGTAAAAGAATAAAAGTTAGCCTCCTGGATCGGTCCTCAGAGTAGGGGGCAAGAGGCAGGAGAATCTACTAACGTTGAAATCATCGGTTGGGCGCATTCTCCGGATGTCTGAGACCCTTTCAAGGATCCGCCATCGGACGAATATTCACTGACTAGATGCATGCTCAACACATTTCGGTGGTCATTGAAGATTTGGCAGAACTCCATAGCCAATGGTATCCGTCATTCGACGCCGAGAAGCTGCCGTGTTTGACGGCACAAGACCTGCATTTACGCACCTTTGTACATTGAGAGATAAGCAGCTTGCCCATTCTGAGTTGTCGATAGACAGTATCCTTATATCATTCGCCAGGTGGAACTTGACGTGGACTGAATCGTCCCCAGTCGATGGAGGTATGGCTCGTACTTCAAACGACGGGAACCTCAAGAACACAGAGTCAGAATTTCTCCGTCACAAGGTCAGCTACGAGGGGTCACTGGTCTGCGTACCGAGGGCGGAGCGACCATCGCATGAACGAAGGCACAGAGGTGGCGCCCTGTTCATACACCGAGCCACCTGTGATTAGAGTTGGCACACGCCGAGACATAAAGGACACGATCACGGATGTGAACAAAGGCGGTCGCTCCTGAGTGACGCGCACCGCAAATGTGGGAAAGGCCACCCTGGACACAAAGGCGATCGCAAGAGGCTTTGACGTCTGCCACAAACCTGACGGTAAGAAAGTGGACCCGAGCGAGATATATAAAGGGTCAGGCAGAACGAGTTGATTTCCTTAAGCAGCGAACGAGATACGGAGAGCCTACCACAGCATCGTACTCAGTTCAACGTCAAGAGATATTCAACTCCTTTTCACTCCTTCTAACGCCCTCACTCTCTTGAACACGCGACCATGGTTTACGCCCTCCGCAGCCAAGGCGCCGCCCCATCCCCTGAGATGACAGCCAAAATCGAGGAAGCCCGGATCGCGTACGGTGCCGACCGCGTCACCATCAGCCAAAGTGAGACCGGCCAAGGGATCCGCATCAGGTTCAATGATGAGGACTTCCAGCTCATCGGGCAGCGAGCTGAGGACAGTGCGGGCCCCGGATCCACCGACGACGACATGGACGACGTTGACGCATACGCCGCCACAGAGGTCGAATACGCCGCCACGGAGTTCAACGACGACGTCGACATGGAGCAGCCGCCAGTGGCTGGGCCCAGCAGGGTCGGGGGACACGCCACCAACGGCGCTTCCATCGCCTCCAGGGCGGAGATGGGGGAGGGAGGGTCGGCAGCGGCGCAGGCGCCGCTGGACAAGGATCAGGACTGGGCTGCGCTGCGAGAGAGGATGGTGCGCGCCTTGGTGGAGCAGGCAACGGCGGCGGCGGCACGCGGGGATCAGACTGGCGCTCCTCTTCCTCAGAACCCCACCCACCAGGCCACGGTCATGCAGGAACTGATCAATGACTATCTTCCTGCCATCGAGGAAGACTTCTGGCAGCGCCTACAGGCCGCGAGGACGTACAATCCGAGCGGGAGGGGCAAAGCTAAGGCCATCGACCCCAAACGGGTGGAGGAGATCAGGGCGATGGCCGGGACGCCTTACTTCGAGACGACGACCGTCGTCCATAAAACTCGGGTCAAGAACAAATTCGCCAGGACTGGCACGCTGATCATGGACCAGAAAACCGGGCAGCCGGAAGAAGAGGTGGTCGGTCTGTGCACCGTCAGGAGGACAAAGAAGGTCAGGGTGCACGTGTCGGCCCCGTACGAGCAGAGCTATCTTCGGGGCACAGACAGGAAGGACGCGCATGGGGCAGTCATCCTCGAGAGGCTGAAGCGAATAGACCAGACGACGACCATGGAAGAGGTGATCGAGGAGGTGGAGATAGACACGGCCTGAACTTGGCCGCCCTGCTGTTACTGATAGAGTTTGTGTCCGCGCTACGTGTGTCCCGCAGTATAATCTATGTACAAGATATGATAAGTGTACGCCCGGATAAAGAGAAGCGATGTGCAATATACATACAACCATTAACCAAATAACAGTGAGGAAAGAGAAGGGCATAAGGCCTGGTGCCTCATCGGCGACCAAAACCTGTCGGCATAGAGAGACATAATTGAACGCACTCTGTTCGTGCTGGCGGTTATCTGTGACGGTTCTAGGGCCCGCGACTTCCAGAGTCTCCACAAAGCCCCCGCCTGACAGATACCACTAGGGTGTGAGCCAGTCGAACATAAGATGCGCTGAGGAGTCGAAGCTTGCGCGGCCTATGATTTATACCCCTCGAGTACAAGGCATGTACGAAGTACAAAGGATGCTAAGTTTCAAATCGATGTCCAGCGAGAGACACGTGGAGGACGGGCGATATGGCTCACATTTGTTCTCCCTTCCTACCCTATCACAATCTCAAGCCTCTGAAACAAAGCGCCTTCATCATGTGGTGTTTCGGAGGATGGTATGCCATCGTCGTCGAGTCGAGCGCGGAATAACGAAGTCGACGGCAGAGGTGGAGTCAAGCGGCGTGGGCATCCAATCGGCACCGGCCAAGCTGAGGTTGCCGACGCCTGTCACGCCCCCGGGCCCTTGCTCTCTCTCTCACCGTCCTCTCCTCCTCCATTTCGATGGTGTCCCCTCCAAAACCTTGGGAACGCAATGGCGCACTAGCAGCAGCCTCTTCCATGCCAGCAACCGCCGCAACCTCCGCACCCCCCCTCACATCGGTACCCACAACGGCGACATCACCACCAAACCCCATACCCCTCGCATCCTCTTCAACAGCACCTGCCGTCCCCGCGCGGCCCGCCGCATTCGCCTCGCCAAGCATGACGACTCCTGCGGCCGCCTCCCCGTTCAGCACTCCTTACAACTCCGTGTCCCCCTACAACCGCTTCGGCACATCCTATTCGCCGTACAGCTCCAGCATGGGCATGTACGGCAGCGGCATGGGAATGGGCTACGGCGGGTACGGCGGCGGGTACGGCGGCATGAGCGGCATGGGCGGCATGTACGGCGGGATGGGCGGGATGTCGCCGTACGGGGGCATGGGCGGCATGGGCGGCATGGGGATGTACGACCCCGCGCAGATGCAGCAGAACCCGAGCATGACGCAGGCGCTCGAGTCGACGACGCAGGCGACCTTCGCGCTGCTGCACGGCGTCGTGCAGACGTTCACCTCGCTCGCGCAGATGCTCGAGTCCACCTTCTTCGCCACGCACTCCTCCTTCTTCGCCCTCGCCGGCGTCGTCGACCAGTTCGCGCAGCTCCGCAACGCGCTTGGCGGCGTCCTCGGCCTCTTCGGCCTCGTGCGCTGGATGCGCGACTTGCTGCTCGGGCGCGCGGGCGGCGTTGGCGGCGGCGCGGCGGGCGGCATGGCGGGCGAGTTCCGCGAGTTCGTGAACGGCCGCCCGGTGCAGGGCCCTGCGCCCCGCGCGCCAAGGCCTAGCCGCAAGCCGCTCGTCATCTTCTTCCTCGCGATCGTCGGCATCCCGTATGCGATGCATAGGCTCCTCAGGATCCTCTCTCTCCGCGCGCAGCAGCAGCAGGACGCGCAGGGCGGCCCGCTCCTCGGCGCGGGCGCGCTGCCGCCCCTCGACCCGTCGCAGCTGACGTTCGCGCGCGCGGTGTACCCGTTCGCGGCGAGCGGCCCGGCCGAGCTCAGCCTGAAGGAGAACGAGATCGTGGCAATCATGGGGAAGATGGACGCCGCAAGGGGGGTGGAGGTCGACCCGCGGATCGAGGTGGAGAGCGAGTGGTGGAGGGGGAGGACGCGCGAGGGCAGGGAGGGGTGGTTTCCGCGCAAGTGGGTCGAGACGCTGGAGAGGAAGGGCGAGGTGGGCAAGGCGGGCGAGCCTGTGGCGAAGACGGTCGAGTGATGTGCATGTTCCTCTCATTTTTTCGTATCTTGTGTCTGTCCACCTACTTCGTTGTTGGCATTACATGTGCCGTTTGTGTATTTCTGACTCGCCCATTCGCACTATCGATTTATTGCTGGATTATTTGGAACGCAAGCAGATGTGTGAAGGCCTCGATCCAAAATACAATGCGTATTGCACAAAGAAAAATATAGGGGTACAACAAGCAGCCCGTACGAGTCCGTGGGTCTAAAATGATACGACCGGGTGTCTAACATCATATTGCACCTTCACTCTTGGAAATGATATACCTGGGGCAAGGAGGGTGAGTGGGCACGGACTAAACTTTGCAGAGGTGTTTGACGAACCAAGCGTGCAGCACGCCAGGGATCCAACCCAGGATCCATAGCAGGATGTTGATCAAAAGGTCTATAGAGCGAAGGATCATTATTGTAATGACCAGGGCATCTGGAGACCTAGGCTTGCTGCTCACCAGTTCCACATGCGCGTTCTGAGGAGAATGGGAGTGGCGTATGAGAGTCTGTCTTATTGCATGTTTTCCGGCTCGGGAGACTCACTCATGAACACCGGAATTGGCGGGATGAATCTGCATACACGAGAACATGTCGACTGGTCAGCGGTACGTCAAGACAGGCTTCGTAACCAGAAGACGCACATGGCGAGGAAGTAGAGTATGACGTCGCTCGTCGGCGAAACTTGCGAAGGCATCTCGTTGGTTCGACTAGGCCGCTCTGATTGTGGTGACGAGGAGGCGGATGTGCTACCGTGCGCGAGGGTTGTTGGGGAGGAGCTAAAAGGTGACTGCGGCGTCCACGACTCTTGGAACCATGCTTGTCGTCACGCACGCCCCGCACGGCAGCATGCAAGGAGTAGTGACGTCATCTGTCTCGGTCGGATGTTCCTTCCGTCTTCCGACCCTTTCGCTCACGAGGCATCCAAGGCAGGAAGAAATGGACGATGGATTTCATACTGTCTAGCACATACATGCATGCACGGCCACATACATAAGACACGGGAACCAAGATGCAAAGCCTGAGTGCAGTATGCCGCCAACGAAGAACGATTGTGTTCGTTGTATCGATTGTGGAGTCTGTACGTGCTGTCTGGTCACGACCATGCAAGCGATGTCGCCCTGTCCATAATTGACAGGGATGATTCATAAAACTATCGGGCATGAAAACGATACGCTCTGCGAGCAGAGCGTCAGTTCAAGAGGCGCGAGCGTGCGCGCATGCATCTCGGGGTTATCAGGGGACGCCAAAGCACAGAGTGAAAAGATCCTGTAGCAAAATAAGACGAGCTCATGAGAATAGTCTCTGTGAACGTGACGGCTACGAAGAGACTCACCTGATTCACCGACGATGCAAGAGAGGCGGACGCATGTCTGTCCCACTAAACCGCAGAGTCGGGAAAGTCTAGACATCGGTACTGACCCTCCAACAGCAGTCTAGCTACAAGGGGGTTGAGGACGCTTTTTTCACGCGAATCGATAGTCTAGGTGGCTAGCTCCAGGCCGGCCACTGCTCGTCGTTTCAGGAATCAGGAAACAAGGATGGGTGGCCCGGCCCTTGCAGATGCACTGAGTTCCGACTCTTCTGCAAATCGCCGCTCGCAAGTGCTGAATGCTGCCATTCGATATGGATCGGCTGTCTAGGGTTGGAGATACAAATGAATAGCCATTGACTCACCAGAATTCCCAGCGTCCGTCCAGAAGAGAAAGGCAAGCAGCGGAGCGCGCAGGGTTGCTGTCCCATGCAACGAGTCGTGGCGTGCTGCGGCGATAGCGATCAGCGTGGAAAGAAAAACATTCCGCTCGAAATCCAGCTGAGCGTTCTGGGCGTTCTGGCGCTTGGGAGTTGGGACGGGCATGACGGGAGAAGCGCAGCCACCGTGGCAGATCTCGATTGTGGCAACACATCCGTCGTCCTCATTGGACGGCGCTCGGCGGGCGGTGGCCGAGGTCCCGCAGGGTCTGGCTCTTCGCAGCACGTGTCCGTGTCGCGTTCTTGGGGCGATTTCAAATTCCGACTGAACAAGACGCCACCACGACGGTTCTCTCGTTGGGTCACCTCGAATGCCAGACTTGCCCCTTGAATGATCGCCGGAGGAGGGCGTCTTTACGAGCTACGGGATCCAAGTGTCGACTCCTCAGAGGCATGCGGATCTTATTTCGAACAAAGCATCTGCGGGTACCGCGCTACCAGTCCTGCCACCCTCGCTTGGCTCCTGCTCCCGACGCCTCCCTTCCGTAACCGCCTCGATTGATACGTGCCAAACAAACACAGCTCTGTGCCCCAAAAGAACCGCGGAAGAACAAAGGGGCGGGTGGACACGCCTCCTTGCGGCTCGCCACCCTACCCTGATTGGGCAATCGGTTGTAGGTCCACCGCACTGATGTCCTTATCCTTGCCGCACGCCTCCATCGCATGCCGATATTGTCCGGCTGAGTGTGAATTTGCCTCCGAGGCCTGCGATGACCCAGAGGCGTGACCGCCATGGCGTCTTGTATATAAACCCCTCCCCCCGCAGAGGTTGGACTCCATCGCCTCTTCCCCCTCGACCACCACAATCTCCTCGGTACGCTTGTGGCCTTGCTACTAGCTTTTCACATTCTCACACCCACCACCACCAGCGGTCTCGCCGGAGGCAGGCTTTATAGTCAACGCCCCGTCAATGGCGTGTGGCCCACCGACGACGTACGTATGCCACCCACCCTCTCATCGCTGACGGTGCATAGGATACTTCGGCGTTGCTGGGGTCAATGCTCAGTGTGAACGCCCATCAATGGAGTGTGCCCCACCTACAGCGTGCGTATTCCACCGAGGCTCTCGTCGCTGATGGTGCATAGAATACACATTACGGCCTTGCCGGATGCAAGTAGCAATGCGAACGCCCCGTCAATGGCGTGTGGCCCACCTACAGCGTGCGTATTCCACCCACCCTCTCATCGCTGATGGCGCATTAGAATATATAACATCGCCGGCAAGTCCACAGCCCTGTGGCATGGATCAACGACAATAGCCATGATCAACATTCACATTGGCATGGCTCGCCCGTTAGCGAGGGTCATAAAACCGTACGTTCCTCGTCATTACCAAGAGAATTGTCTTCCATGATGCCTCTTCATCAGACCCTACGCATATATACACATAATATCGAGGTACGTCGATCTCTCTCTTCTCTCAGACTCTACGCTCATCACTACGCGCACGGCTTCCAGATCGGATAAAGAAGCCGATAAAGAAGGATAAAGGGAAATGTATGTGGCTTGCTCCTCGTTCTTTGACCCCGTGCTGACCCGCAACCGTGTCCTTGCAGTGGCCTGCCTCCATATGGGAGATGACACAAGATACATAGTGAGTTTACCGTGCTCTGATGCCACGCCGACATTCTTTCTAACCCGTTACTTCTTCCAGAGGCCATCCGGTGGCTTTCGAGCCTGTCCGACAGGACAGCCCGCGTTGCACAGAGGAGGCACAGCTCACGCATCGGGTCGCTTCGGCGTCCGTATAAGAGTCTCTCCGCTTGCAGGGTGCGCCGAGCCCCACCGTCCTAAGGCAAGGGGAAGGCGGGCGGACAGGGAGCCGGCACCTTCGGGGCCGCGCGACCACCCCCGGTGGACCCGCCTTGGTTGACGGGTGAGCTATGGAGAGCCGGGAGTCTGTCCTCACGGCGGCGGCAACGGCATCGGTGGTTAGCAACGTTGGAGGCCCAACGACCTCCCGCTGCGTCCCGGGCGTAAGTTCGTGCCTTAGCTGCTACAACGAGCTGGGAGGGCACCAGTCTTCGGGCGGGCACGCAGCCTTTTTCTTTTTCTAGCAGATCATATCCCTGCGGTTCATCTATACGCGCGGGTGGGATCCGAGAGCGGATGGACACGCTGCCCCCAGCTGCTACATCACGGCACTGGGAATTTTTTCCTCCCCCTTGCCTTCGGGCAAGTTTTCTTTCCTTGTAGATTTGTCGAGCCACTCCGGCACTGCCCTACGTTGGCTCGCTTGCCGCGAGCGAGCACGTAGATCGATGGACGCAGGCGCCGAGTCGCCTGCGCTGGTGCGCCGTTGATTTTTCGCATGTGACTGCGCGCTGATGATTCCGGGCTTTCCATCCGGCGAGCCCCCCGTGAGTGTTCGATCTTGCTTGCACGCCGCTCTTACTTCAGAGACTAACTCTCCTACACTCTGCGCAGGTCGTGTTGGCCGAGGGGGGCGGGCGTCGACCGCGACGCGAGTCGTTACATACTTCATCTGTACCGTATCTACACGAATCAACCTTCTTAGTATTCTCCGCATCACATAGCGTGAGCGCCTGTCACTATTTAGACGTGAAACACAACCGAACAAGGAGAGAAAAAAAAACTGGGACTGCCAACTTGATCGTCACCTCACCGCGACGGGGACCCCCGTTCCCGGCAGCTGGTGATCCGGTGACCCTCTCGGCTTCGGATGGGGCCGCACATCGCTGGCGTTTTGCGCGCAGAGAATCTCCGACGGCTTCGAGCCCCGTCACGGAGGGACAAGCCCACCGACCAGCTGCCCTCGCCGGCTTCTGCATTGTGCTCTGATCGAGAGCCGAAGAAGCCTTCGACGCCGGTGCAGAGCCGTCACGCACTGGACGGGGCTCTTGATAGGGCACCGAGGACGGCCGATCTCCCAATCGCGAGTGGAGGGAACAAAACAAACCGGGCGATGGCATCATCGGTGCTCTGATTTGGAGAAGCCAGGGCGTGCTGTGCCATTTAGAGGCAGCAGCTGGAAGCAGGCGAGGATGAGGCTTCTGTAATGACCGATAACGACACAGCTCAATCATGGAGGTTGTTTTCGTCCCCGATGGGCATCTGATGAAATCGAGAGCTGTTCTGCTTGTGCCCAGCGCAGGGCACTGCTAAAAGACCTATGCACGGCGAGCATCGGGCGATCGACGGCGGCCGTCGTGCTCGCTGCGACGTCGACGAAGCGCGAGAGAGCAGGCGATGAGGACGATATGGTCACGAGAGATGCAGGAGGAGAGGCAGAGGCCGATAAAGCTGGCGTGGGAAAGCTGGCGTCCAAGCGTTGTGGACAGATCCCGGTTCCTCGATTACGGCGCGGTGATGGGCAGCACCTAGGGCCACAGAACAAGCTCTGCGAGCGCTATAAAGGCCTGGTGCCGCTCTCTCCCTTCTCCCTCTCCCACTCTCGCAGCAGCCGACGACAGCGCATGCTGCAACGCACCGCCTGCACCGCTGATCAAGATTTCATTAATTGCGATCTGCGTCTAAACAGGTAAGCTGCAAGTCATAGCTCGGCCTAGTCCCTCTCACTTCTCAACGCGTGTCCTCACCATGAGGCCGATCGCTTCACCCAGGGCCCACCGGTCAACCTTTCGTCACATCTTCCACGAACGGCACGTCTCTCTCCGTCCTTCCTCCTTCGACCCCATCCCCCTCATCCATCTGCTTATCCCGCTCCGATTGCGCCTCGCCCTACTCTGTCCTACCAACGAACCTACTCCTTCGTCCTGCGCTCGCTGCCACTTGCTAATCCATCGCGATGGCTACTGCGACAGCGCAGCCGGATCTCTCCGCGAATGCGAAGCCGCTGGTGGATATCGAGCCTGATGAGGTGTGGAAGACTCAGGCGAGGAAGCGCATCGAGGAGGGTCTCAAGGAGATGGTCAACGAGGCTGTCAAAGTCCGCGATACCGCATTGGCGACCGCACCGACCGAGTCGGATACCGAGCGAATACAGGCCGATTGGGAGGAGCGGATGAATGCCATCCGCATTATGGCGCAGGCCGAGTACAATCGACAGTTGCGGACAGAGAAGGCGGAACGGCAGTGGGTCATGAACCAGATGCTGAACTCTAGTCGATCCGAGCAGGTAGCGAAGGAACAGCAAGCTATTCTTGACATCATCAAGAGAGAAGAGGGAGGGAATGATCAGACCACAAACCCTGTCAGTCATCCTTCAATTCTGCTCGTGAAAATCAGCCATCTCACATCCCGTTTCACATTATAAAGGAACGGCAAGACCAGGGCCCGTCGTCTAGCGCCTCGGAAGGAGATGACCTTGCGGGCAGCACAGAGACAGATGGTGATGACGAAGACGACGACGGGACCGAAGATGAAGAGGACGAGGAAGAGGGAGGTCCTGATGAATCTCGAGGTAGCGCTCCTCCGCCTCCGCCTCCGCCGCCCCCGTTACCACCTCTAAGCCGCACGAACACTTTCAATCGCCTCAGTCACTCCGCTACGCCTCCGAATCGAAGGCCTGTCGAACACGATGAAGAGGGCGCCGACGATGAAGAGGAAGAGGAGGAAGAGGATGCTCGGATGCAACGTCGTCCCAGTCTGTCATACGCAGGCGGACCAGGCACAAATCCTCTTCGTCGTTCGAGTTCGAGCTCGATAACCCGACCTTCCGAGGGTCCATGGCGTCCTCCAATCCGAACCGGCGAGCCTTCCAATATCTCACGCACGTTCGCGCTCGCCAGCGGTCAGAACTATTCTTCTTCCCCGACTCGTCGCCTCAGTGGAGCCAGCGCGTCAAACGGTCACGGCGCGGGCCTGCACCGCTCTGGATCTACCAGCTCCAATTATGGTCCTGTCGAGCGCGAGCGCGCCGGTGTAAATGCGGCGGAACAACAATGGGCTGGGATCAATCGAGCGCGGGAGAAAGGAAGGATGGGATTTGGCGGAGCAGGAGATCGGGGGACATCCGCGAGCCCATCATCGATACCAGGCGCTTCCCCTACCTTCATCCCAGATTCGTCGCCAAATAAGGCTGGTGCCCAAGCGTTCTATGGCCCACCACCACCTCCTGGACGTCCGATTCCCGGCCCTCCCCGTTCGTACGCGCTTGATGACGCGACACGCCCAATTTCCAACAGCCCTAGCTCGCGTCCGTATTATGGGCCACAACGATCGCCGGATGACATCAGGTCAGGCATGCCTATCCCTCGATCTCCATACACGCCAGACGATAATCGCACTTCCTGGAACGCGTCGAGCTTGCGCTCGCGGTCTTCGTATCAGGACTTTGGCCAACATCGGGACGGCATTTGGTATGGGAGACCGTCGATTCCGACCTACGACGGGTCTGATGAGGAACTGGACGAGGATTGGGTCGGGGAGCTGGACGATCGGAGGAGCGTGCGCAGTGTTCGAAGCAATAGGAGCATGAGGAGCGCTGAATTGGAGCAGCTCGCTGTTCGACGAGAGGCAGAGGCGAAGAAGATGCAAGAGGAGGCTATAAGGCTCGAAGAAGAGGCCAGGAGGAAGGAGGAGGAGGCAACCAAGCTGGAAGCGGCGGCTAGGCAGTTGGAAGCCGTAGTCAAGCGGAAGGAAGCAGAAGCCAAGAGGAAGGAGGCGGAAATCAGTCGCAAGGAGGAGGATGCGAAGAACAAGGAAGCAGAACTGAATCGGAAGGAGCTCGAGACGAGACAGAAAGAGGCTGAAGTCAAGCGCAAGGAGGAGGAGGCCAAGAGGAAAGAGGCTGAGGTAAAGAGGAAAGAGCTGGAGGTCAAAAGAAAGGAGGAGGAGGCTAAGAAGAGGGATGAGCAGGCCAGGAAGAGAGATGAAGAGGCGTGGAAGAGAGAGGAGGAGGTAAGGAAGAGGGATCGAGAGATGTGGTTGAAAGAAGAGGAGGGAAGGCGGAAAGAGGAGGCCCTGCAAAAGCTAGAGGAAGAGGCAAGGCTAAGAGAGGATGAGATGAGGATCAAGGAGGCTGACTTCCATCGGAGAGAGGAGGAGTTGCTTCGCAGAGAGGCTGAATCGAAGCAGAGAGAGGAAGAAAGGCTTAAAGCTCAGGAGGAGGAGGATAAGAGGAAGGCAGCTGAGGAGCAGCAGAGACTGAACGATATCGCAGAAAAAAAAAAGAGGGCGGAAAATCAGAAACAGAAAAAACTGCAGCGTAAAGCAGAGAAGGAAGAGCGGGAGAGAGCGGACAAGGCAGCAACTGAGCAGGCGGAACACCAGCGAGTGCAGGAAGAGCAAGAGCAGGACGAGCAACGAGCCCAAGAGGAGCAGCGCTTGCAAGCGGAGGAGCAGCAGAAGCGAGAGCTTGCCGCGAAGGAGCGGGAGCTCGAGCTCGAGGAAGAGCGGCGAGCGATCGAGAGCGTAAGGCAGTTCGAGCTTGGAGAGGAGCGAAGACAAGCCATCGAGGCCCAGAAACAAAAAGCGTTAGAGGAGCAAATTCAGAAGAGGCGTGCCGAGGAACAGGCGCGTAAGGCTGCTGAGGAGGAACGTCAAGCTGCTGAGAGGTGGAAGGAAGAGCAGAGACTTCTGGAGGAGCAGCGCCAACGCGAAGAGTTCCGGAGGTCCCAAGAGGAATGGAATCGGCGTGCAGCTCCAGGTTCGTGGGGCGCCCATCAACGCAGTGGGTCAGGCACCAGCGCCTCGGCTGGTGACCGTAACAGCACAACTTCGAGCAAGAGCTCCACGACTGGATCCAACTGGTCAGGCTGGTCGAATGGAACTGCCAGTTCACAGACATCAAACGGTTCCCGCGCTGGTCCTACGCCTGCTGCTACGCCCAAAGGTACGCCAACGGCCTCGAGACCGTCTGGTGCTCCCGGAACATCGCCACATCCAAGTACGTTCAGTGCAGAGGATTGGGCGCGTCGCCAGGAGAGGTTCTATGAGGAGCAGCAGAAGAAGTTCCAAGAGCAGCAATTGAAGGAGGAGCGCGAGAGGGAGGCCAAAGCGTCGAAAATCCTATCTGCAGACGACGTCATCCGTTTAATCGAGGCGCACGATCGCAAGTGGAGAGAGCTGAAGGCCAGTGAAAACCTTGGCTGGAACAGCTTTCCGTGGCCAGTCTTCAAGCGACCTTCAGAACCAGAGGACATCACGACCATCAGCGTCAGCGCATACGTCTTGTCACGGCATTCGCCCACCGAGAAGAGCTCAAAGGATCGGATTAAGGACCATATCAAGAGATGGCATCCTGACAAATTTGAGACGAAGGTGCTTCCCAAAGTCGTGGAGGAGGAGAGAGAGAAAGTAAAGGAGGGTGCAGGGGTGGTTGTGCGTTGTTTGAACGAACTTTTGAACCGGAATTACGATGATTGATTGTAGAAGTAAGTCGTGTTCGTGCATAGGGCGCCAATCAGTTGCTTACCTTGTGGATTTTATCTGCAGTTAACACGCGAATTAGCGAACCAACACATGTACTATGATACCCACTACATCATCTGTATGAACACCATCTGGAGCCCGTGTCCGCTGTCGAGAATTTGCCTTGTGTAATTTGGATGTTTTTTCGCTTTGGGCAATAAAAATGTGAACGTCGCCATATCCTGTTGGGGCTTCCAGTAAAAAGGGGTTCAAAAAAATCATCATTCACCATAGAGAGCCGTCGAGCTATATCTCCGAAGATAAGAAAAACGAAGAAAAATACGGATATATGCGCCCTGCTGTACGACGTGGAAGCTTGGCAAGCGGGAGCGTCTGAGAGCAGAACCACCCTACTGAAATGGATCACAAGAACGCTGCAGTGGGATCGAAAGGGAGCTGATCTGTTTGTGGCGGTGCATTAGGACGACTCTCAACGCTGGAGTGTGAGCGGGTCTGAAGCTGAATGAAATAAAAGGTCAAGAGAGGACGAGTCATTTCCGAAGGACCTGAAAAGACTGGGTTGTGGGCTTTCACGATCGAGTCCCATATCTTATCTTATCTGATACTCGCTGATGAGCATCTCTACATGTGTCCCCGTGCCACGATTTCCTGATTCATGTCAACAGGCGAGCGACTTGATCACGATCTCTATGCCAAATTATCGTAGGAAACGATGAATATCGCCATATCGCAGTCAACGAGTGTCACTCTCACAGCCATTGCCAAAGGATTCGGAATCCGTTCGTCGTGTTTCACTTCCGTCACTGATGAACCCATCTTCTCTCAGCACGACGATGTACAGGGTGTCACGAAAAACCTCTATCTTCGTACCCATTCCTACCCCTCCTTTCGACCAGGCACTTTCAGAAATTTTTGTGGTGTTGACTTCGAGGGCTCGATTGAAACCTTTGACCCAGATGAGGCTTCCATATGTTTAATGGAATCTTCATCCACCTCGGTCTTTTGACGCCTTCGACCCATAGTGTCCTCGAAGCGCACGATCCTATCATGTGTGAGTGCTCGTGCAAATACATGCCAAAAAGGAACTTAAAATCGTGATCCTCTTTGCTTGGTATCATATGTTCTAAATAGACCATAGCCATGTCCGCAGAATCTCGTGATATGCACTGATCCTACACATCACCAAACGCCGTTACACAGAGGCAACCATCAAAGGTCCAAGTCATACTGTCGAGGTGTCCCGAGACGAGGGTGCTTGCTGCCTGCCCCTGGGACCGGTCACTTTGTGCTTGCGTTGCATAGCTACACATGCGCCAGCGTAGTCCTACACCTGTGTATAGACTATGTGGCGCGCTCACAAACTCTTCTATCCTCGCCGCATGCTCTCCGCAATCATCAGACGAGCGTCTTGTAGACATCGGCGCTCAGTGATGAAAATAGCGATGGGCATGCAAGTCATGTCAAAGCGCGATCATGAGTTTGCTTATTTCCCTTTTTCAAAATGCGCTATCACCCTGTTTCCACAAATTTGGCCCATCCTCCACATTGCCTGCTAGCGCCCAGGACCACCTGAGGTTCGTATGGTTTGTACGTCAAGACATTTATTGATTCTCCGTGGTGCACTACTCATACGAGAGACAGGATGACAGAGATCGGGACAGTGCATGAACTGTATTACCCATCTGGAGGGCAAATGAGCGGAAGTCAGGTAGCTCAAGCAGGTGAAGGATCTATGCCCAATGGTGACTCCCGCCTGGAAAGATGACATCGGGGCGCGATCGTGCTCTTTCACCGATAGGCCGATCCTGATCTGGTGTTGTCAGTGCCAAATGAGCCCCCGAAATTCACTTTTCATTCCATTTCGTGATCCGACTCACTGTCCATTGAACTTCGGCGAAACAGCATTTGCAATGACCAAGCACTCAACCACTCAATTCTGATGTCAGTAATGTAATGGCGTTTATTGTGCCGGGGATCAAGATCTGACCGAGGGTCAAATTGATATGCACAAAGTCAGTATGTCCATAGCAGACTTGGATTCCTTTTTTCTGACTCAACCGGTGCGGGTGTGTAGGACAGGAGGCAACATATTCGACGCTTTTGTTCCTAGCTGCAAGCCATGTAGCCATTATAAGTCGCTAGAGGACAGGCCTCTCAGAGCGCTTCCGCTTTTGCGCATGACTTCGGCCCCGAGCAAGTCCGCAATGAGCCTGCCAGGACTTGCTTGCTTTCTCCACTCTCCGCCTTTGTTTCGGGGCGTGAGGTCATCTGAGCTCTCACGTCGAACACCAAGCGACCGTATCAACCGAAACATTCTTGGTGAGTGCGATGATTCACACTGGTTGTCTATAGCAGACGCCACTATCCGAATTGTCCCAATGGCTCTGAGGTGGAGTTGCTCTCGTTCGAGTTATCACCGCAGCGTCCGCTCCAGTTGATGTTATGGACCACCTCATGTGATTCGTCTTCCATGTGGACCGAGGTCGTCGATATCTTCACACAGCGAAACGCTCACAAAACCTGGGCGATTCGTGCGGTATCTTCTTTCCCTGTTCGGTCTGTCCTTTCAAGATTCCGTAACAAGCAAGGGGTACCTCGCGATTCGTATATATAGCGCCTATGACGCATTTGCAGGTCCGCTGACGTTGAGCCTGCGTAGATACGCATCATCTGGAGGACATCTGCATGACTCAGAAACGAACAAGGAATAAACGAACAAGGTTGGGAGCACGTGTGCTACCTATTCCAGATGCACTTGCTTATTCGGTGGGGGAGCGGTCAATTTCATAGGTCTCGAGACTCTACCAAGGAGCTATACCTCGAAAGCTGATCTACGTGTTTCTATATATACGAACAGGTGTTGACCGCGTAGGTTGAACGATTCTTGAAGCACCCTCAGGGGAAGACGATGCAATGAATCGATGCGAAAATCTGTTCACGGACCAGCTTCTTTGCAGCGGCTCATAGATCCCCCATAACTTTAAATCTACAGCGCGTACTTGCAGGTATCCAGGCTCACGGTGTACTGGAACTGACGATTCCCTTTCGTCGCTTTTGGAGCAAGCGGAAACTCACACAGCCCATATAAGTGTGAGAGGCCGTAAGAACAATGAACAGCCTTGCACAGTAGGAAAATGCAACTAAGGCATTGACCAACCCTATTGCGGTGACATCTCAGCGGTCTTCATATCGCTTTCCCGCGAGAAATTCGCATCCGGTGTCCTCGTTAGGGTGATGTAACTTTTCATGTTACGTAGTTATATGAGCGCGCGAGGACTTGGTCCACAGGTATTTCCTAGGTATCCTCGGACATAACGAGACGTGCTGGACCCTGCTGGACCATATCAAATGATATCTGCGTCTTTAAGCCCCTTCCCCCAGTAGGAATGTGAGGATCGGGGAAGCAACGAGTCACCTAGACCCTGAGGCCTTCAGAACTTCAGGCCATTGTGCTGGCAGATATGACCTCAAAAGTCTTCTTGCCACCGGCAAACATGTCCAGAGAATATAAACTAAGAGAGATATGAAGAATGTCGTATATTGGTTCAATATGTATGTGCGCCTCTGCTATGTGCGCCTCTGCCAATATAAAATTCATTCAATGATATGCGGAGTGATTGAAGAGGGTGCATCCATGGTCCAGACAAATGAACATACGCGAAATCTCGCACACTATCGCGTCCCTTCTCGTTCTCGACTGCTTCTTCATCCCACAACTGCTGAAAATTTACAACACTCTAGATCCCACCAAAGACGCGTCGAAGCGTGAGGAGGCGTCCCAATTCGGATCTGCAGAGGGATCGAACATACCACGACCAGTATCGGTGAGCGGAGCGAAGAGAGAACTTGAACCAAGGGCGAGAACACATCTCAGCTGACGAGGCGAAATCTACTCACCCGAGGCATCGAGCGTCGGTACTCACGCTCCTCATTGGCAGACAGCCTCCAGGCCTAGATTGAGCCCACACAAGCTTGACGCGTTACGCGTTACGCTTGTCCATGCTGACTCGTGCTCATCCCAGTAACTCCCTTGCATCAGAGTCTCGAACAGCGTGAAGAGGCTGGTGAGCAATGAGAGCCGCGGCGTTTGGTATCCTGATAAGGACATGCGTGAGCACGCGGCATCCGCTGCACGATCGTGTCGCCTGAAAGAGAAGGCGAAGTGTCAAGCCTGGGCTTCTCGAAGTCTCCGCGCGATCTGCCTCTGTCAACTGTCATAGATACAGACGTTCAGAGCTGAAGGAGAATGCAAGCGTCGCAGAGACACGGTGGTTTCAAGAGGAGCCTCCAACGAAAAATTCTGTTGCACGGCAGAGTATGGCGCACAGCAAGACCAAAACCCTTGTGATAGATTATTCGAAAGGCAATATTTATTCCTTTTTTCCCTGCAGTGGCAGCGCCGGAGGAAGTAAGCGTAGATGTGGAACCCGTCAAGGGCATCGGACGCCCCATAAAATCGGGCACGAACATTTCGTAAAGGCATCGCCAACACCTAACACTGACGGACAGACCCACGGACCACGTTCTATTACGTCCGAAAGATGAGCTTGGGACTGTGGACTATGTTGAATTGATTTGAGAGGCGGATGAGAAAAAACACGCAGCTAGGAAGAGTGAGATCAATTGCAGCGAAGTGCGCGCATCATAGAACAGTGATGCTCTGATGGTTCTGATGATGCGATGTGGCTGAGTCGCTGGTCGCCGCGCCTCAAAAGCGACCCTCGAGGTTGCCGTGCACTGTGCTGCTTTGCACCGACTAACAAGGGGTATCCGCCAACGCGGCGCGCACATGGGAGGCCGTGAGAGGCAGCTGGCGTCGGACATTCTGGCGCGCGCTGGTGGGGGCTATGGCAAATGCAGAACGGGAGATCCTCTTGTCAAATCGAGGTCACGCTGTGTTTGCAGGCCTGGACGCGGCGGAAATCGAGATCCCTTTTGAGGAAGCGCGGAGTTCTTCAAAGACACGGTCAGCGGACGTACCGTGGTGGCGCTTAGCGAGCCGGGAGCCGCCCTCCATCCCACACTGTGCTGGCGAGTGCGCGAAGGCTCTCCATGTCGGCATCTCCATCTCCATTGAGGGTCTTCCGGGGGGGCGAGCGTGCTTGCTCTGGCGGAGGGGTTCACACGCAAATGTCGCCGGGCGGGAGCATTCGGTTGCCGAACGTGCGACAGTAGACCATAGGATGTCGTCGAATTGGAATCAAAGTTCAGACTTCAGCGTTCAAAGTTAAGAATCCAGCAGGTACGCCCGTCGGGCTTCAAGAATTAATCAAGTGGAAAAGAGAATGTGGGTCGATTTCTCACCCATGCAAGCGAGACCACGGAGAACAGAATAGATGCCCATAGCTGATACGCCGAGAAAGCACTGAGAGACGACGGACTTGAGGATTCCTAGGCACAGCAACGTCCAAGTGGACGATGGACAACCCATCGTTCTGCGCCAAAAGCCGAGATAACGAAGTGTGAGCGTGAGATCTGTTAGAATGCTAGTAGCGGACTAACGCCAGTGTGCATCGCTTGAAGCCTCGAGCAGAATCCGAGTGAAAGGCTACCCATGTGCTAGTCAGGCTATCTAATTCCATGTGGTCAGGTAGTCCGTGAAGCTCTTTGTGAAGAGAGTTGCGGCATGTTGGAAACTTAACTTTTGAGTCAACAAGATTGAGGACGAGAAATGGAGACGGTCACAGCGCCATCTTCTCCGGCGTCAAGAGAGCGCTCGAGGTGTCTCGGCGAAATCGCGAGCAAAGCTTGGAGGATTTCCAAACCTGACGATCTGCGTATGATTGTGGCAAATCTGGATTGGGACGGTCAATGAACGCTGGCACAGATAGCCTAGTCAGCGAATGGTATCAATGTATCCATATTCGCAGCACACAATGCGCCACGTTGGACAAGTCCATCAGACCGGTCTCGAAAGAGAACGGGAGATTCTTTTCAAAGTCTGAAGACGCCGACAGTGCTGGAGAGCAAGAGGTAAGCACACGAACACGGTATAGGCGCAGACCTATTCGATTCCAAATCCGCACACAGTGAGCAGGCGAGGGATAGCATCGAGCGCCAGGCGGGAAGAGGCTAAGCTCAAGGAACGGGAGGAAGGGGGGACAAAGGCAATTGCACTCCTGTCCACCTGGGAGGTTCGTTATAAGAGCTCCACTTTCTCGAATGTCGAACGGAACGGCAGGCTACAAATATGTGCAGAGTGAGGCAGGAGGACGAGGTGAGGGCTTCCCTGTCTCCGCGGCCTGATACTGTCCCAAAGTGTGAAGGCAATTCAAACGTTACAGCACTGATTTGTAGAGCACTTAACTATACGCAGCAATGAGAGAGCTCGTTCGCTCCAACAGCGCTGTTATAGCAGCTACCTGGGAAAGAGAAGAGGCATAATCAATAATAAGCAGGGATGGAAGTAGGAACAACAATTCACCTTTCGTCTATCGACGGGAGGAGAGCGCCTGAACGAAGGCAGGTGCAGCAGCAGATGCACACTCAACTTCATCAAAGTCGTCAATGATGACGAACGTCCTATATCAGCATGGGCGCCAATTATGTGTTCCAAGCATTCCGATTTCAAAATTGTCAACCGACGGGTTCTCGCTGGTTCTCATCGATTTCATCTTTCGATGGAGGATAACCTCCGTCTCCTGTCCCCGCATCGATTCCGAGCGCGGGTACGGGTACAATTGCAATTGAGCACCATCGGGTGCAGGGAGGGAGGCGCTTGCGGGTCAAAGTCTCCGCCCTCGGGGGACGCTCGGGGATTGCGAAGTCACGGAATCAAAAGTCGAAGGGTTCATGCTCCAAGGGTGCAGGGGCCGGCCGTGGGCGAGACGAGGAATGTCATATAATGCAATGCAATGGATCGGGATGCGCTGGACCATTGGCAAGCGCTCTCGTCCCATGCGGGGCGTCATTGCTTGCTTCGCATCAGGCCTTCTCTGCTGCGTGCGCGTAAACAGATGAAGCAACTTCGTCGGTATTGCGGGCAAGGGCTGCAAATACTGATCACGACTGGCACGGCGCCACGGGTGCCGAGATGTACCTGCTCATCTGCATCCATTCCGTCGAGGCGATGCTGTGGGGTGATAGACGAAGATAGACGTGGATACGACGGGCTTTCGGTCTAAAGCCCGGAGCGCTTTCCGGAGGAGCATCAGGGCGCCCAGACTGTGGGTGCCGTATCCAAGTGTGCCACCGGATCATCAGTGCTCGGAAGATCTGAGTGGGCGTGCCTCATACCATACACACTTGCGGCCAGCGTCGAACACGGCTTGTCAAGCGTGTGTTCTAGTCGAAAACAAGGTCTTCAAGAGTCCAGGGATTGTTCGAGATGGAGCACGACAGACAGACCACGCGCCTCTTCGAGGCGTGAATCGGGGGCGGAGGCAAGGCGGAACGTCCAGAGAAAGCCGGGCTCCCCGGTAAGAAGATGTCACCGCCGACGTTGACGCCCCAATGAAAGTTCCCGTCCGAGCAACCAGAGAAGCCAAAAAAACAGTGGAAAGGGGCAAGGGGGCGACTTTAGACTGTAGGTTAATAGACGAGATGCATGGAAGTGTGCGCGGCGTGTCGTCGTTGTCAGAGTCGGTCTCTGGCAAGTGCACTGCACCACGAGTCCCCGATGTAACACCGAGCTGTGTGTCGCACGGTGTCGCGCGCGAAAGGGAGTAGTTATTGATGGGACCGAGATGAATGATCTCGAGACTCGGAGGAGAGCGTCGGTGCGCGGGACACTCTGATGTGCGGGAGTGCTATGTCATGTGCGAGCCTGAGTGTGAGTGTGGGCGTGAGAGCATTTCGGGGATCCTCGACGAGGCACAAGCAGAGGCAGAACGCAAAGCTTAAAAGAAAGGCCGACCGGGTGCGCGATCCAACGGAGCTGGTTTGAAGGCCGCCATAGCGAGTGCGAAGGCCCGACCTCGACCCCAGGCAAGATTGACGAACACGAATGCGCGCATCCAAAAATCGCCCATAAGGATATAGTGAAGTGAAACGGGCACGTGCACCGCCCATAGTGGAACGCGAGGAGCCAGAAAGCGCTCTGCATTCTGACCCTCACCATCATATACGATACCGAACAGGACCATGTGGTACCATTCAATTCCGTATCAAAACACATGTTGGCCACTCGACCGCCAGCAAGTCAAGATCGAAGCGAGGCAGGTGCCAGTCTTGCGGCGTCGCCCGATCCTTGCATGCGTGTCTGCTTCACACTCGTACACGATCTGCGTAGAGTTGATCCATGGTGAGTAGAGATGATCGTGCGTGCATGCCTGTGGCGAGAGGCAGCGGATCCCCGACTACATACCCTGATTTTGGAGGATGCCCGTTCTCTCAAGCCTGACACAGTAAAATGCAAGTGAGCAAGCGCACTCCCTGATAGTGCTCGAGGGTTGAAGAGGCCTGTCATATCGGCATCTTACCAATTTAGAATCCCGCGATCGGCACTGGCAGGCAACAGCAATGAAGGTGTACATGGCCAACACTTGAAGGCCGGGATGTCGGGATCGGCGTGAAGGGCTCGCGCATTGACACGATGGCGGCCGGAATGAGAGCTGTGATAGACGGTTTGAGTTTTTGGGTCATCTGTGCGGGTGTCAGTGCTCGACTCGGACGTGTGCTTGTGGGCCGCGCGATGTATGGAACCTGGATGCAGACGTCGGTCCACGAAGGAGTCTCTGACGTCTCGCCAGAGAAGTCCTTGGGCGGGCGTGAGCACGATCGACGTACCTGAGGCCGCGGATCGTCGAGCGTTCAGACGCGGCCATCCGCACGCTGGCGGGGCGCGCCGCGGCGCAACGGTGCAATGAACCGCGATCCATAATGATGATAGCAACTCGCATTCACCTCGTCGCTGCGGGGATGTGCGGAGATAAGTTCCAACCCAAGAAACGACGCTCGTCTTGGAGGGTTCGTGCGTCGGCGTCGGCGTCCTCAGCAAGTCGCAGAAGAGCCTAGATGAGCGACGCACGATTTGATTTAGCCGACGCGCCGCATGATGCTGCCAGGCAGTGATTGGGCAACAGGGCGGACTGCGCTCGGCATGGGCCGTCTTGGGCAACCTGCGGCATTACAGTAAGCTGCAGCCACAGCGGTCGGGGCGGCTCGGGGCGGCCGAGGCGAGAGAAGTGGGGCGCCGGACGCACGTGATGGTGCCGATTCGGCTGCTTGGCAGCATCCGCGAAGGCTTCTTCTGCGACACACTCGACACACTGGAGGCGACCAGGGTGACGACTAACGGCAATTTCCGGTAGACTGCTACAGGAGGCTGCTACAGGGCTGCTACAGGTCAGGGGCAAGCTGAGGCAAGTCAACGAAGGAAGCAGCGACGCGAGCCCTGGAGAGCCCGACGGCGCGGAAGACAAATTCTGAGGCGTGTATCGAGGGAGATCGAGGTGAGATCGAGGGTCAAAAAGCCCTCGACTGTGAAAAAAAAACGCAGGCGGGGCCATCAGACGTTCGAGAGCCTGGCGCGAGCTGGCGCGTTGCATTGCGTCAGCTTCTATTGGGTGGCAAATCGTGCAGCGGGCGGGCTGATTGGCTGATTGGGTTGGCTGGCTGGCTGGAGGAGGTTGGAGGCCGTCGGTCCATGTCTATTTTTTCTTTTCAAATTCGTGGACGACTCGAGGTTAGATCCCCAAAGACTTCCAGACGGTGTACGTATGTACATGTGTGTAAATCGCGCATCGAACAGTCGTGTGGCGCCTATTGCAGGATCATCGTACTGGTTCGAGCACAGACCTCTCAGGACCTGCGCCGTGGCGAGCATCGAACGGGAATCAGCAGACGTTGCTCGGAGGATGTAGGTAGTGCGCAGGCGCAGGCATGCGCTGTCCACTGAGCGCTCGAGCACATGTTTTCGTGGGGGTTGCTTGCGACGGACTCTTGCTCGGACTCTGCGCGGGGCACGGAGGCGGACGAGCAACTCTAAACCCGCACATGTGTCATAGGCCACACCGTCGCGGAGCCGACCTCGGAGTACGAGTGGTCAGCCAAGGTCGACCAGGCGGCCGACCCTACTCCAGTGCTCGATATCATTGGCCGGAAACGTACGCGGACGTACGCCCGTACCCAAAGCAGACGCGCCGTCGAAAATGCGAGCACGCGTCGACGCGATCAGCCCGATGGCTCCACGATCGTAAAGCGGCCCACACGAGCTCAGCTCCGAATCGGCAGGCCGGGGTGCGCCGCGCGCGCGCGCGCTCGGGGGTCAGGCCTGCGGCTTGCAGACCTGCGGAGGTCGCGTGCGCGCCGCAGCTGACTCATTCAGAGGCCCGGGCACCCTGCGGAGGCGGGGTTTCACGTGCGTTCGGGTGTCTCAAAGTGTCGGGAGGGGGCCATAAAGTGCGGGGTGGTGGCTCGTTCGGGAGTGCGAGCCTCGAGGCTCCGGGGCCGACTTTGGAGAGATCGGAGGATGGGGAAATGGACGGTAGTTCGGTGGACGGTCGAGATCTTGAGGACCTGGTCGTCGCCATGCCAGTGCACTATGTCTATGTTAGGGCTGCGGGTCGTCGGTCTGTGATTGTATAGAGAGCGTGTTACATGCGCATGTGCTGGTCCGTGGCACTGCCGGCACAAGCCCGCTCGGAGTGGCAGACGCGCTCCGATATGGAGAGCAGAGCGACGCTCGCTCGCTCGCTCACTCACTTTGTCTTCCCTCCTAGTGGTCGGTGACGGCTAAAACGGAGAGCGTGGAAGACGTCAGTAGTGCTGATACAACTGATGCGAGTAAGGAGGCGGCAAGCAAAGATGTGATATGTGTGTTCCGGAGCGGCAGATAAGCAGGGTGCTTACGACGAGGGCGCTCGATGGCGTCGGAGGCGTCCGTTGCTAGCTGTCGCTATGGGTGTGGGTGCTTAGGCTTGGATTCAAGGGTGAGCTTGATGTGTTGATGTGGACTGGCGGAGGCAGCCGAGGTCGTTGATGCACATCAATAGGCCCCGCAGACGATCGTCATGAAAATAGAGCAGAGCATGGATTGAGCGTTGTCGGACACCATCGGCGCTTCCTTTCGTGTTTGATGCGCGCCATCGGCAGTCTGAAACGGAGGCAAAGGTGGAGGTAGAAGTGCCCACGTGACCGAAAGGTGCAAGTCTCGACTCAGGATGTGAAAGCGGACGATGCTGTATGGACAGGACAAGAGCACGCAGAGTAGGAAAGAAAGAAGCGTCCGGAATTGAAGATGTCAGGTGGAGAATGATTTGCAGCTGGGAGCAAACCTCTGCGTTTGAAACGAAGGCTAGAATGGGTTGGCAGCCGGAAAAATTTGAACAGCGGAGAGCAGTGCAGTACAATTTTGGTTGCGTGGATAGGCAGGCGGGATGGAAGACATGAGTGTATAATGGGGCAAATGCGTGAGGACGAGGATGGCTAGGGCCAGAGCTAGAGCAAGAGCAAGAGACAAAGCAAGAGCTACAGCATGAGGTTGAGGTTGATGAAAGGCGCGAGGCGCCACGGCACTCGATATTGAAATGAAATGCAGCAGACACGCTTAACCCAAGAAGGATGGAATGAGGGAAGTGAGATAGAAGTGAGATGGACAGAAGGCAGCGAAGAAAGAAAGAAAGGTTCGGAGATGAGATGCGGAGAAGGCGGAAGGACGTGCAGGCGCTGTGAGAAATGAAAGAAGGGACCGCCCGGGTGCATTGCTCTCGTGCACGCGTACGTACGTGCTGGGACTTGGGCGATGGCGAGCAAAACGTGGGCATCGGCTGGGGTTGCTTGAGAATGGAAAGGAGAATGCAGCCATGATGAGATGTATACACGGGTCTCGTATTGTACAATGCAGGGCAGAGGTGTTTGGAATTGAACGTCCGAGGTGGCACATGCACGCGTCGAACTGGACGCGGATGCTCGTTCGGACGGAAGGACGGCTCGGAAAGGACAAGAGGACGAGCGCCGAGATGGAGCGCGGACGGTGAAACGGCGCGGATGGATCGGGGGGAGAGGTGGTGAGAAGGTGGATGCACATAGCGAGGCGGAGAGATGGACAGAAAGTGGACGGAGTTGGCAGGGAGATGCGAGGGCGAGCGGCGGGTGGGAGGAGAGCGCTGCCAAGGCTCTCGCGGGGCCAGGACAATGGGCCGTCGACAATGGGTGGGACCGGTGATGCGGCGAGGTCCGCGGGCCATTGTGCATGGACGCCGGGCAGTTGCGAGGGTTGGGGTTACGTCAAAGAACGCGCTGCCCCGATTTGGGATATACATAAACCAGTCGCCCGCCTGCCCTGCCCTCCTCCGCTGCGTCCCACCATGCCTCCCTCCATCGCGCACTCCCTCAACGACCCCGACCCCGACGACGTCCTCGACGACTTCCTCCTCTCCCACTCCGACGCACGCGTCCATCGCTGGCTCGCATCCCAGTACCGCCTCGACCCCCTCCGCCCCGACACCGCCGCAGAGCACCTCGCACACGCCTATGCTCACCACGCACCCCTCCGCGACTCAAAAATCCTCCCCGACGACGACCTCGACGACCCCTTTTCCCTCCCACATCCCCGCGAGAACCTCTCCCAAGACATCGCGTGTGACCCATACTCTTTCTTCGCCCCTCCCGCCGCCCCGCTCCCCCAGGAGCTCGACGACCCGCTCTCTGACGCCGAACACGACGCCCTCGACGAGCTTGTCCGCGAGATGAACAGCTGGCGTGTCCCCGCCTCTCCGAACCCTCATCTCGTTCCCGTCACGCGCTCAAGAGCGCCATCTACCTCGGTCCAATCTGACCGTGACAAGGTTCGTGTCTTCGTCTGCACCCCGCCCACGCTCACTCACCTCTGTTCTCAACAGCCGTTACCCGCCGTGCCCTCCCTTTTGCCGGGGGCCCTGTCCACCGCGTACACGTCCTCTGTCCCGTCCTCCCCCACCTCCGCACTCTTCTCCTCTCCACCGTCATCCCCTCACGCTCGTACACCAGCCCTCCCCCTGCCGTCTCCTCCCCCCCTTGCCCGTCGGCCTTCTCTTCAGAGACCAGACCACGACAGCCCCGCCGCATCCCCGCGCCGCCCCACACTCACCCTCACACCCGCCGCGTCATACGCTTCTCTGCGCTCGCGCGCGCGTTCTTCCCGTTTCCCCTCCATCTCCACGACCTTGTCCATCCCTATCGGCTCCGACAACTCGCCTCCGCACGCGACGACCCCAGGTCTCTCCCACGCCGCGTCCAACGCGAGCATTCGTCACGCGATCTACATCCCGGACCCCGCAACCGGGGCACCCGGGACCCCGACGACCCCGACCCTGACGGTCAGCGACAGGACCCCGCCTCTCACCAATGCCTCCTCCTTCGCCTCCTCCGTCGACGCGCCCAACCCGCTTGCGCCCGGCTCGCAGCTGCACCTCGCGCCGTATCCCCTGGAGGCGAGAGAGGGAAACAGGCTGAGCGTTTATCCCAGCGGAGGCGCTGGCGCATTCGAGGCGTCTAGATGGAGCATTGCAACGTCCGCGAACGGCGGAGCGGCTGTAGGAGGTTCGAGCGCTGCGGACCCGCCGAAGAGTCCGTCGATACGGAAGCGGATTTTGTCCTCCCTTGGTCTCGGCCTCGGCGTCAAGTCCACGGCGTCTTCGACGACCTTGGGCGAGTCACTTGCGTCGCCTAGGAAAAGCGAGAGCGGGGGTAGGACTAGGAAGGTCAGCGAGAGTGGAAGTTGGCGAGAGAGCGAGAAGGAAAGGGAAAGCAGAAGCTCTACACAGCGCTCGAAGAAGCGCAGCTCGGCGTGGTCCAGACGGCGCGCATCGCCGCCCCCGCCGCTTCCGACGACCCCAATGTCGTCCACCATGTCCGTCCCAATGTCGCCCATGTCCATGATGATGTCGATGCCCAGTCCTGGGTTGTCCACCACGTACTCTGGCAACTATGCGGGCTCCTATGTGAGCTCGTACACGTATTCCGGCTCTTTTGGCGGCTCGCCGACGCCGTCGACGCTGCTGTCACCGCTGCCTTCCATTCGGGAGCCTGTCACGCCGACTTTGACGCCGACCCCGAGTCCGAGCGCTATGGAGCTCGAGTTTGGGGTGTTGGTGGAGTCACCGGAGGGACTTCCGAACGACAATCGGAACGGGGAGGGGCAAGACACGGTGACGAGGCTCTCGTACGAGAAGCAGAAAACAGCCGAGAGGGAGAGAGAGCGGGCTAAGGATGCGCTCCCTGACGTGAGCGTCACGTCGACGCCGAGGAAGCGAAACCGCCTGTCTTGGGTCCCCCCTCGACGCTCCAACGCAGGGTCGACCACGGGGAGCACCACAGGCACAGGTCCTGCGTTGTCGAACCTCCACCTTGGTACTGGGCTCGGAAGCCTCACGCTGTCGAGCCTCGCAGGCGGGCGAAGCAAAGGTGCGCGCGCACGCTCAAACTCCGGTTCCGCCACTGGCTCTGTATGGAGCGCTGGGCGGAGCAGCATCGGGATTGGGAGGAGTGGGGGGAAGGTGCGTGGTATCGGAGGGAGCAGTGGGAAGAGGCTGGTGGTCAACGGACTGGGGAAGGACGACGCGCGGGGGGAGGCGGCGGTGAAGGCGTGGTGTGAAGGTTTTGGGGAGGTGAGGGGCGTTGAGAGACGTGAGGCAGATGGAGCGCTCGTGGTGAGATGGCGCAGCGATAGCGTGGCTGATTTGGTGCGTATTCAGGTGGGGCGTTGTAGTGATGGAGATATGGCAGCTGACTTTGCTCGTGATTTTTTGCGTGTAGGTGTGTCGCCTGCACGCGCAGGTGTATATACAGGGCGTCGGCAGCGTTGCGTTGTCGTGGATCGACGGCAAGCGCAAGCACTGAGCTTGCGCTCGCGTGACCTGAGCGCACTTTGCAGCACTCGCTGAGGCCGACGGGTCCCGGTTCCGGGTGACTCTGCTCGGTGCCTTCCAGCTTCCCTTGCGCCCTGCGGCCCGTCGACTCGACTTGACCCCCGATCTCGTTCAAGTCGCTCGCTCTACCCTGTGCAGTGCCGCCAGCGCGCTCTATCGCCACCTCGTCCCGCCCAGTACCATATCCTCCACATGCCCCATATTTCGACTCTGCCCCCGCGCACACGTACATACGCTGCACATACTCGCACGCCCTCCGCCTATCTATTCGGTCGGCGACCTTTGTACAAACAGACTAGCCCCCGTGGGTCCTGCGCTCAGCACCTCGGCCGTCTAGGAATGGACGGGACCTCCTTGTCCATATTGTACCCCACGTCCTCTCCATCCCGTCACGACCCACCCATGCCCAACATTTCCTAGACCTAACTTCAAACCCAGTACCCCCGCGCGTCGCGGGGTTGTGCAGTTATTGTACACGCCCCGGAGTCCTCCCTCTGAAGGGCTGTTCTTAGAGTTTCTCGCACCTTGTTGTGTTTTGGCCCCCTTTCTCTGTTCTCTGTTCTCGATGTGCACTATCGCTGACGGCGGCGGCGGCGGCAGCTAACAAGTCGTCGCCATCCGGCCCGAAGCCTAATCTCCAGCCGATCTCATTTGGTGTCCCCTCATTTTCCCGCCTGTTCTCGCCTCGTCAGGTGTGTTCTTACGCGCGCGTCCGCGTCCCTCTTGTCCGCGCTGCTCGTTGCGATCCCGCTCGCAACGCCCGCGTCGTTGTGTATGTGACTGTATGTGTCTATCTCTGTAATTCCTGTCCCCCACCCCCCATTTGGCGTGTGTATCAGCTCAGACCGTGTCTGTATCTTCGTGTTGGGATGCGCACGCTCTTTCCGTGTGGTTATCTTGTCCCTCACTTTCTGCATTTGTACATCACACCCCATTTGTCGCATCCCATCGCATTCCGCCATTGCATTGTGTAACTCCGTATCATACCGTCCCATCCAACTCGCACGCACGCTCGCTACTCGACTCTCCTTACCTTTTTTTCCTTCTCTGTTTCCACTCTTGCCTTTGGTAAATCGCGGACTTGATTTGGACTTGGACTTGTCACTTCTCCCCCTCGTCGCTCGTTCTGGTCTGGATCGTCTGTTTCGCACTGTACTCTTCACACTCCTTTCCTGTTGTTTCTGTCTCTGTCTCTGTCGCATTTGTCGCATCCACCACACTTCGCATCCCCACTGTCTTCTACATACATACAGCACACATGGCTCAACCAACATACGGCGCGCGCGGACGTCAATGCATCATTCCCGGCGCTATCCTTTCGACCTATTCTTCTTCCCTGGGTCTTCGCAGGCACCCCCTCATCTATGATATCTATTCCTCATGGACGCGCATACACACTCATCGGGTTACGTGGCGACCCCCCTCTCCGGACAGGCCACCCTTACCCTTCGCCTTTCAAAACTCGGCCTGAGCACCCATCGGGACACCTTCCACACCTCCGTCTGAGGCGCCGAGACTTCTGCCCTATTTTGACACTCCTACATACATAGGACCATCCCCACAAAAAGTATTCACGCTCAAAAAACGCGCCGCACACGCGCGCGCAGGTCCATCGCGCGTGCCCCGCGTCGACCACGCTTCGGCTCTATTTTCTCAAAGACTGGCTCTCCTTTCTTTTTCCTTTTCGTCGACCTCGCGGTGATCGTGACGTCGACGTCGGGGCGGGATTTTGGCTTTTGGGATCCGGGCGTGGTGTGGTCTTTCTTTTTATTGTAGCTAATTGTATACGTAGTTTATGTTCGGCGTATGTCTTGGTCGAGATACATAGATTTTTGTTTTTCTGTCTGTGAGCGTGAGATTGGCATGACTTGGAATCTCTGCCACATCATGGAAGCGGGGACGGACACTGGACGGGCGGGGACGGCAAATGCCGCTTCGACTTCACTTGCTCTCCGTCATGACCGGATATCAGTTTATGCTTGATATCAGCGAGTATCCCCACTTTCCTGCATTCCGAGACAAACATTACAGGCGTTGTGGTAGAGCGGAGCGAGGCACCTCAGATCAGAAACGGCCGGCTGTCGAGGGCTGATACGTCACGCCCGTTGTGTATTGGTGAAGATCGCTAGTGACAAGTCCGTATGATACTTCGAGTTGCTCAACGCTCTCAGCGGATCCCTGACCTCTGTGCATGCAATGATTGCGTCCGTCGAGTCCATTACTCGGAGACTTACAAATTGGCATGCATCGGTGCGTCTTTTGGATTATTCGGTCTATAACGTCGAGTCTCACCAGACCTCACCGTGCCCTAGTGTACTTTATCTTCGCGATGGAATGAACCCGATTTTTCGAACGGCTTCCATATCAAACCATGCCCAGTCTGAATCCCCCTTTGTGCCGGTTTGCTGTCGCCGCGATGCGAGTCGTGGTTCTTGAGAGAACGAGAGCGAGCCGCTACGCACACGCCGATTCCTGGAATACGAAGCTTACGTCTCGGTCGCGCGACCGTGGCTCGCTATGTATTCCTATGTAGGATGCATACCACGTCGGCTCGACCTTGATTCCGCATAATTCAGGAACGCACGGAACCGCGAGGAACATTGGAAGACGCTCGGGGGGGCTGACGAGCCTTCTGTCATCATGTTTAAACTTTGATCTTTTCTGGTGAACGTTGAACGTCGAAGACCTTCTCAGTTCTTCTTCTATGGTAAGACCTGGACCGTGTGGTATCTTGTGGACCATCTCTCACGGCCGCCTGAAACATGATATCTTTAGATGCCAAAGCCCTGCTCTTGAAGACATTTCTGTTCGTCTGTGGCGGTCTGGCCTGTGCCAGGCTATGTATATGGTTGTCTCTCTAATCACATTCCACCAGCGTGGTTTGCGTAGATCTATGTAGGCGTGGACAGAGGATCGGTACGAGTTTTCCCCTTCTGGTGGTGTTTCATGGCTCACATTGCATATACATGTCACCAACAGCCTAGCCAGGTCAAGACAGATCACTGCTCTCTTCGAGCATCATCTCTTGTCCATTAAATAGCACCTGTCGATTGTTTTCGCACTCGAAACACGACGGTTCCCGGTCCGCATGACATGTGCCGTATGCCCTCTACGAGCCAATCGTTCTCACCCTCCCCACGATAACAGAAGCACGCGTTCAGTTCGACTTCCCTGCCGGGGCCGTTCCCAGCCACGCAACCCCGGGTGCGCGGGCGTCCGTTGTCCCACTGCTTCTCACCAGGGGGAGGGGGCTCAGTCGTCCCAATACCGTCGGGAGGACGGCTGTCCCTAAGCGAGAAGGCTGGCTGTGCGCCCCACATCAACAGGCCACGCGGTGCGATGCCTTTAGCATGTTTCTCCCCAGCTATCTTCTCATGCCAGGCGCAGGCCCCTCCTTCGTTGCCGTCAGTATCAAACAGGCTATGAACTTGCAACTCGCGCGGATTCGAGTTCAAGCGTTCTCAAGACACCGGCATATTTTGTCTTGGGCGTTCGACGGAAACGGTAATTTAATGATAGCGTGATCGCATCGCATCTTGGCTGGACCACAGTAATCACATATCGTCCACTGTTAGGCAATGATTTATCCGTCTCACTGGTGTGCACCCACTAATGTACACCTCGCATAGAGTCTGCTTCATGATCTCGACAGTATGCGTCTTTTCGCTCAAATGGAAAACCCGTTCTATTGTATGTACATACGGTTCTCTCACAAATGCTCCTCCAGCTTTCTCACATAGTTCAATCGTCGACACGCTATGATCTTTCTAGATATGATCATATATTCAGGCCAGCTGCTGTAGGCTTGCTGCACGCTGAGAATTCGCGATGCGTGGCTCAATTCAGCCTGTTGACCCATACTCTGCGCACCACAATAAAAGAACTCACGTTACGGGTCTTCTGATAGGGTGCTCGTCAACAGTCCGTTGGTGGCGGGAGACGATCAGCAATTGATGAGATCGCTAATGCACAGACGCTGAAGGCCTGCTCAAAATATCCCACTCCACTCCGGCGTTACAGTTATGACATCCTGCAACTCACTTTGGCTAGCGATTTGGGACGCACCGAAGAAAACCCTGACGGTGGTAAGGTGAGCCAATGCAACATGGTGCCTTGCTTGTTCTGAATGTATTTGATCACTCATTGAGTCCGAAAGGATCAGCAGGTTGTGCAACTCCTTTTTGCACAAGTTTCCTTGCGCCCAGCTATGTCATGTGTGGCCTGATAATCCTTCGGGTCCGCTTTTTGACCATCCACCAATGACCGCCTGACAGCCAATTTCCGGCGGGTTTCTCTCATTCACTTCTTTCAATGTTTTCGAAAAGGCTAGAGCGGAAGTAAAGCGAGATCTGGAAGTGATTGGAGGGAAATGGATGTGGGCGATCAATGGGGTCGGTGGAGTCGGCGCCTCGTGAGGGTATATGCAAAATGGCGTATATCCTCATTTCTATTGGCCTCATCAGTTGAATCAAGTATGTGGAGAACCCAAGTCACATCTCCATACGTTAAATACCGAACTCCTTGCAGATGCACCATCTCAGTCAGCAGGCAGTTCAGTGTTCCTTATCACCGTAACTTCAAGGGTCAGTCGGATAAATTCACGCTGCCATATCGTTTTTTACTCGACGCTTGTTTGGAAACGGCGTGTTCTCCAATTCTCTCTGCTGACCATTTACCGGCAGAGTCACACATTGCGTTTATGCCACGGATTACCGCCCGCTTCAGGCCGACGATTTCGCTTTCTTATGCTCCTGCCCGGAAAGAACAGTTGGAGGTCCGGTATTTTATGAGATCATCGCCAGAACAAGCAATCGTCGAGGATCGTCGGGCATCGATGTGCTCATTGAATTCCGGGAGATGCCATCGCATAACCCAACCCCGTAAGTATCGTAGGAGTCTACGAGACTGCACAATCACCGGAAGTACTTTGTTAGCTCCTATATCCGATGGTCTGCATTTTGGACAGAGCTGGGGTACGGGGCGCTCAGTGAGTCTATGTTATGCCCGACGAGTCCTGCTTCTTTACCGATTGGGTTCTATACAGGGCTTCATAGTGCAAAACTGCGAAGAAATAGAGCTATCGTAAGCCCTTGCCTGACATACCCTGTCCGTTTCCAACATAATTAAATTCTGATTCACCAGAGAAGTGATCATATTTTTGTTGGATATTAATGAAAGTTTTTCACAATGCACAGTGGGCAGCTCTAGGAAGTTTGCAGGGCTTGCTTAGTAGGCGTGGATCTCGGCTGATGTCACCTATATGGCAGCTTCTATGCAGTTTTGCCATGGCCTTGCCCTCGTGAGATCATGTTCAAAGTTGCTCGGAGTTGTGGAAGGTCAACGTAACAGCTCAGAGCCTGTTATCGGTGGTAACTGGGTCGACATATAGCTAGAGCATTCGTGGATTATGTTGTGATAGGTGAGTGTGCGTTACTCCTTTCGATTGAGTTCCCTTTGACGCTCATCATCTCAAGTCTTCTATTCTGAAGCTTCTCCTCATAGTGTGACTCACTGTCAACCGGAAAGCCAATAAGAATACTAGGATGCTCACAAACTCTTCTCTCAGGCGGAGATAACGATGCCATGCTCAGACATTTGCTGTATGCTAGGCGCCTCGGAGCCTGGGGTATAAGAGTGTCGCAAAATGCGTCTTGTGGCTCCTCAGCACCATGAGCGTGTTATCTTTGTCTTCGTCCCTCCTCGGAGAGCTCCAGCGCCATAAGTCTCTGTATGCTGTTTTGCTCTTAGGCTTAACTGCGTATTCGGTCGTTCGCTACATCAGAAGCCCCTATCGCAAGCTTCCTCCAGGACCCAAGGGCTATCCCATCATCGGCAATTTCCTGAACATTGGTGAGAAACAATGGCATGTATTCACTGAGTGGAAGAAAGTCTATGGTGAGACCGTCGTAATGTTTCGCTGCTGTCGAGTTGCTGAGATATTGTCTAGGCGACTTTGTGTATTTCAAGGCCCTTGGACAGCCAATGCTTGTTCTGAATAGCCAGAAGGCAGCTGCCGATCTTCTTGACAGGCGCGCCGCAAACTATTCGGATAGGCCCCCACACATAGTTGCTTGCGAAATCTTAACGGGCGGTCTTATTCTGGGTTTCACGCGTTTCGGTGATCTGTGAGTTTGACATCGACCTTGAAGATACCAATATCCGCTGACCGTAATCTGACTCTGCTTAGTTGGCGCCGCATGCGCAAGGCTGGCAATGAGGGGCTTCACAAGGGCGCTGTGCCCAGATACTACCATAAGCAGACTATCGAGTCTATCACTCTCGCTCTTGGCATGGTCACCGAGCCTCGCTTGTGGGATCGACATGTGCGCCGCACTTCGGCCTCTACTACGCTGGGCATCGTCTATGATGCTCCTACGATCGCTTCGGAGCATGATCCCCATGTTAGACGCATTAACGAGTTTGTGGGACGCTTGACGCGGGCTGCTCTTCCTGGCGCTCATTTCGTAGACTTCTTCCCGTTCATGAAGTACATTCCGAGCAGGTGCGTTCAAGGTTTGCTTAGAAATTTCAGTCAAAGATTGATAGATTAACAGGTTTGCCAAATGGAAGCGTGAGGCAGAGGAGTGGTGCGTCCGCGACTCAGCCATGTTCGAAAGTCTACTCAGTGGTGTACGCTCTCGGATGGTAAATCCACACTCAAATCATTCCTACACGTTTGTTAACAAGAAATAATTCAGGAAAAGGAGGGAGGATTGGTTAGCCTGAGTGCTACGTTGATTAAAGATCAAGCACGGGTCAACTTGAGTGAGCATCAGAACGCCTGGGTTGCTGGAAGTGTCTAGTGAGTAACAAAGTCGCCTGGGCCAACAAATAACATACTGATCCATCGTAGTTCTGCAGGAACGGAGACAACAGCCAGCACCATGGCCTGGTGGATGCTTGCCATGGCCACGAACCCCGATGCTCAGAAGCGTGCGCAGGCTGAAATTGATACCGTCGTCGGTCGCTCTCGTCTCCCAAGCTTCGCCGACTTTGAGCACCTTCCGTATACTCGTGCCATGGTTAAAGAAGTCTTGCGTTGGAGGCCTGTCGTCCCTGTTGGCTCGCCGCATCGATCGATCAAAGACGATTGGTATGAAGGCCACTTCATTCCCGCAGGTACAGTTTGCATCACGAACGTTTGGGCTATCAACCACGACACGACGATCTATGGCGAAGATGCGGCACTGTACAATCCTTCTCGCCATCTCGATGAACATGGCCGTTTGGCGCCGAGTCCCCCGGACACAAAGGAGCAGAGCCATGCGACTTACGGATTTGGTCGCAGGATATGTCTCGGCATGCACGTTGCGAACAATGCCTTGTTCATGTACATCGCCATGGTGGTGTGGGCTATGAATATCGAACCGATCACAGGCGCCAACGGGAAGCCGCAGGAATTGGACGTTTACGCTGATATCGATGACGGACTTGTGGTGTACGTCTGAACCTCTTATCCCTTTCCGTCAACTTACTCACTTTACGAGCACAGTAAACCTCCGCCATACGAATACAAGATCACGCCACGCTTCCCTGATGCTGCAGCGATGTTGGAGCAGGCTAAAGAGACGATGGGTAATTGACCGATGCGGCTCAGAGTTCATAGGCTCGTCATATGCTCCCTTTATGTAAGATAGATGCAGTAGATTCACCGAGAACGACGATGTGTTTAGGCATGTGTCTCTGCAGAAGGAGTGTCTCAAGGTCGTCTCAATTTTCATGTCGATGCAGTGCCAGCTGCAAGTGCGTTGTCCAATCTTGAGATTCTTGCCGCTAGGATTGAGCGAGGCCAGATGCGATGCACTCAATCCACAGCCGAGATATTGATCAGTGTATGTTTCACGCGAGCGCCTTTGTGAGTGTTGTGATGCAGCCGCATGTGTCCCGCATTTGACGTGAATACCATTTGTACGTTAAAAATACATCGATTGCGATCGAATCAGATCCGGAATCTGGGAGAATAGCTTCGACACAAAGAACAGTTGTACGAGAGCAGCCACGGAGACTAAGAGAACGCGTAAGCGTTGAACATCACATGAATGATCATTTAAAGGTGAGACGTTTGGGACCAACTGCAAGGTTGAATAGCAACGTGAGATTGAAGCTAATGCATTCGTCTGTACGAATGAGCATATAATTAACGAGGCACGCAGCTCGTCTGTGCGAGATTTCCTCATGGCCATCATGATGTTCCGCTGCTGTGCGATGTGGCGGAATTCAATGGCAATGTGTTAAAATTGTACCGCTGCGATGCAAGCGCCTAACAGAAGTAGGACTGCATTCCGAAGAACAATAGCCACCTTGGTGAGGCGTTGGGATGACCACCTTGCGTGAGCGCCTTGCATAAATAGGCGGTACATCTGATCGCTGTGAGAGAAACACTTTCCTTGCCCCTCGCTCGCAGATAGCATCGTCCGCCTTGACCAGTTCTCCCAGAATAACCCTCATGCACTTCCCACCTTGTATTGTCAATACATCGCACAACATCAGTTGCCAATGGATACGATTTGAAGCCTGGATCCTCCATGATTGCGACCTCGCCAAACAGTCGAAGGCCGCACAGAGAAGCATTGAGGTAGACTCATTACCTTCCACAATTTCATTCGACGCGATATTGCAAGATGCGGCCTCGAGAGCTCACGGCATTCAGGGACCTCATAAGGTTCCACAGAGCGCACAATTGCAAGATCCTGTGGTTTGTGTGAATGACTGGGTCAATGTTACGATATCGAGTGTCAAAGAGTGCATGCCCAACCATCTCGAGGGGACAACTCCTGCGCCACCCCGAAGGATAAAGGTTAGTCATAAAGATTTCTATTTAGGAGAAGAGCGTTGACATTTCTTGCGCAGAGAAAGCCCGTACCTTCGCTGAGCGATTATCAGGTTGGACCTGTCAATATGATCACCTCTATGGGCGCTGCATTTCTCGACTGTGAGCAGTTTTGAACAACATCGCTGTCACATAACTGATCTGGGTCAATGCATCAGCTCAAACACTTATCGGGCCGAGCCAGGGCTGCCCTGATGTTCCTCTGCAGGTTTGCATTAGAGACATTGCTTCGTCGCACAAAGCCACCGGACCGATCGTGACGCAAACGCAAACATCTATAAGGTCGAAGCTGAGCCCATGCCGAACCGATTCAGAGACATCTCTCAACGTGAAGCGTGATCACGAGCCACACACCTCAGGAAAGACGTCGCAATATTTAGGCACAGGTTCGCTGGGAAATGATACGCAGGACATAGGCCATGGACTGAGCCACCGTGCTGAAGAGACGACGGACAAGATGGCAGAAGATCATGATGAAGGCCATTGCATCGAGGAACTTCGAAAAAAATGGGGTTGGACTGAAGAAGATCTGGAGAGGATGGTCCGACGACCTCACGTTCCTAGAGGAAAAGGAAGGATCAGAAGATAATCGTCGAGGGTATGAATTCTGACGCCGTTGTGCATGTCTTGTTCTCTTGAACAAGTTGCGGGCGGGGGCCGGCACACTCTGTTCAGTTGTGTATACTTTCGTTGCTGTATGGATATGATTATCAGTAGTTACTCACTGCTAACTTACATGATAGCAAGTGCGGGAGTCGAAGTGGTCCAGAATCACCGAAAGCAACAGGAGTGCAACGGGTCGTTGCGAGAACTTGCGACACGTGACCATGTGACCGGGAGACACTTTTTGTATGGGTCGCGCTCGGTCGCGCTAGGCCGCATACTCACCGCATCTCTCGCAGTGACCCTACAAAGCTCTCAGAATCGCATTCCCTTCTAAAACTAGACTGAGATCCCCCAGTTCTGGTGATTTTCACCGGATTCCCTGCTTCGAGTCCACGCAATTTCTGATTCATATGAGAGCCTGGCGCTGAACCCCAGTGAGAACGCCCTCGTTTGAGCTGCGACGAGAACGAGTCCTGGCGAATGACTGTCGGGGAATGAAAATGACGACTAATGCTAGCGAATGGTCTCATATGCGGCGCGCGATTTCCTTAGCTTAGTTTGCTTCACGGTACGAACTCGCCGCTTTCGAATCCTTCTTGTCATAAGTTCGTCTATTCCTGTTTGCCCTCGGGTCAGATCAAATCAGATCGAATAGTGTACTTTACAATAATTAAGGCTGACTGTACCTTTTCAAATGTCCACTAAAGAGCCTTCTCAACCAAATTTATTGTGCATTCTGCCTCAGAGCGAGAACAAGCTACTCTCAAGAACCTCTGAATTGATTGATGGATTGCAGTAATTTTACATATATTTTTGCTAGGTATACTCAATCAGAGCCCTGTTGCCGTCCGATGCACCATTCTCGCTGCGATATGTGTACGGCCCCTCTCGCAGTAACTATAGGAGCACAACATCACGAACGGTGAAAGAGACGGCGATAGACGTACCTTTGATCGCTTCTTAAGACACACGCAATTCGGACGTGGTAGACACCTCTGATTATCACAGGATTGTCTGACATATGAACAAGCTCGCAATCAGAACTATGGGAGCACAACATCGCGAATGGTGAAAGAGATGCTGATAGACGTACCCTTGATCGATTCTTAGGACGCACCAAATTCGGACGTGGTAGACACCTCTGGTTATCGCAGGATTGTCTGACATATGAACAAGCTCTCTAAAGTGAAGAAAAATCAATCAGTGGGGCACACTGATTGAATACGAGGTGCACAAACCTAATGGAAGGGGCGGGGATATAGTGGTGCTGGGTGTAGAGCGGTGGAAGGCTGGGGTGAGTGTGTGCGTAGTGGATTTGTAAGTAGGAGGGAGGGTGGAGGTAGGGGTTCGGCAGTGGGAGAGAGGTCTGTCGGGAGTGAAAGGTGAGCACTAAGAAGTAAAAATATGCAGGAAGGAAAGACGGATGTCGTTATATCGAGCGCTGCGATGCCGCTTAGTGGATGGCCCAACGTTGTCTGTGGCGTCATTGCGCGGGCTGACGCGGGTTCGGCAGAGGGGGCAACGGAGGCAACGGAAGCAATGGAAATGGTTGGTCTGCTGGTAATGGTGCCGGCGTTGGAGGGTGCTGTGGGTGGGGGCAGGGGGAGGGGCGGCAGGGGGAGAGGTGGCAGGGGGAGAGGCGGCAGGGCTAGACGCTGTGCCGTCGAGAGCTTGGCGGCACCATCATGGGCAAAGCTGGTGCAGGCATCTGGTGCGCGGAGCTCTGCGTGCTGCAAGAAACAACCGAGGTCGGCCCAAGCGTCTGTGAGGCTGCGGAGGCGGGCGTCGGCATCGAGGTTGGCTGCGTGCTCTGGGTCGAGCTTTGCCTCGAGGTCGAGGATGGTATTGAGTGCGGGTTTTGGGAGGGAGGAGACTGGGAGGGATCGCGGGGGGACTCTGGCTGGCTGGCGGAAATGTCGTTGAGGAGGTAGTCGAAACAGTCTGTGGAGCGCTTTGTGGTGTGGAGCTCGTGCCCGAGGTCCTCGTTCTCCTGGAGGACGGTGGAGAGGATGAGGGCGAGCTAGGCGGGTGGGGGCTGGGGGCTGCCGTTGACGCGCAAAGGCGTGCGTCTTGTAGCTCTGGAGTGTGGGGCGGTGGGCGGCGCTGTGCTGTGCCGACGGCAGCGACGGGTGCGGGTGGGATGGCGGCGGGGCTGGGTGCACGGTGGGTGGGTGCATACGGTTGAGGTATCTGATCTGGCCAATGCCGGTGCCGATCAAGATATGGACGCGCTCTCTCAACGCGACGCGGCGAGAGACGGGCGAGGGGCGGGAGGGCGAACCGCTAGAATAGGATACGTGATCCACTCTGCGAAGATCTCCATGTATTCCATCGTAAGCAATGTCGACACGCCCTTTGCCGCGAGCACCGTGAACCTGCCTGCGAGACACACGCGCGCGGCGCGCAAAAGTAAGACCTCGTCTGAACACGAAGCGAACACGAACACACCGAAGAGCGCGCAGAGCCCGATGTCCACGAGGACCCACTCGCCGCGCTCCGACAAGCCGGCGAGGACGGCGGCGCCGACGGCGTAGACGACAGAGTACACGATGAAGATGCACTGCTTGACGGCCTTGAGCAGCGCCGCGGGCGGGAGGCACGTGTCGGACAGGTTGGACGAGAGCACGACGGTGACCGCGCCGACGATGGCGAGCAGTATGCCCAGCAGATTGTGCTGATCGCGCGCAACGACGTGTGGTCAGCGCGTGAGCTGGCGACGGGACGGAAGGACCTACGGTACAGAAGCGCTCGCCCAGGAGCAGCGGGGCGAAGAGGCAGTTCGCGATGAGCGCGAACTGGGGCGAGGCACGGACGGATACGCATGTTCGCTGTCAACGGTCGATGGATCGCACGCGGAGGATGCACCGTGCCTAGGGGCGCAACGATGGACGCGAGCGCGAACGCGTACGAGATGAAGTTGCCCAGCTCGCCGACGTTCATGAGCAGGAACCCGGACCACCTGCGCGTGCGCTCGCACTCAACACCAGCAGCTCAGCCATGAACTGCGAAGAGGCGAGCGGACGCACCGACTTGAGATAGTCGGACTCATTCGCCTTGTCCCTGTTGGCATCCTTGCCCGTGCGCTTCTTCCCGCCCGCAGCGCCACGCTTCCCGTTCGCCGTGCCCCGCCCCTTCTGCTCCGCGCCGACCGCGTCTGTCTCCCAACGCAACACTGCGCCGAACGCCCGCCGCGCCCGTACTTTTCCCTTACCGGTGACGGCGGCGCCCACGCCCACGCAGGGTGGGAAGTGGTTAGTCGGCGGAGGGGCGCGGTCGAACGGGGCGCAGCCGCCTAGTGCAGCGGCGGAGGGTGCGAGGGTGCACCGGCGGAGGGTGCGAGGGCGTCGTGGAGCACCAGCACCAGCACACGCGGCAGCGCGGGACGGTGTTCTTGCAGAGCACGCCCGCCGTGTTCAATCTGTTCCGTGCGCTGTACCCTGTGCGATTCGCGCGAGCGCTGTCGGATTCGGTGGATCGAGCGGCCGTGTTCTCGAATGACTGTGCGTATTTGAGCGAGTGCGCGGCGCGCGGGGAGAGGGAGGAGGACGTGAAGAGCAAGTTGGTCAAGGCTGGGGAGCGGTTAGAGGTCCTAGGAACCAGTTGGTTTGAGGATTCTCTTGTGAGTTATTTTGGATTTTCGTCTTGGAGACCCGAATTTAATCAATTTGACGCGCGGTTCGACTGTAGGAACGTCAGAAGGTCGCTGTACTGGAGACCCTTGGAGAAGCTGAAGGTTTCGTGGAGACGGGCGGTCAGGACCGGTTTGATGAGTGCGAAGGGGCGGTTACAAATGCGCTAGGCCAGATTCGAAGGGTCGCAAAACAGTGGAAGGTAGGTCTATTCAAAAACAATGTCACAATGTTCTTCTTGCTCATGCACAATGACAAAGGGAGTGATGCGGAAGAGCAAATACTACGCAGCGGTAGGCGCTCTCATGGATGCTGCACTGGGGAGCACTGGTGGGGGAACAGTTGCCGGTGGTGACCTGGCGGAGCCTCTCGTCGAGCGAGAGCGAGGAGGAGCACGAGTGCGATCGATAACGTCTGTGTGGGAGGGCGTGCGAGAGCGCGGGCGGCCGCGGTCATGGAAGGGGGCGGGGATGTAATGATGCGGGTGGGGTGGGGGGAGGTGCTGAGAATAGAGCGGAGGAAGGCTGGGGTGAGCGTGTGCGTGAGGGGTTTGTGAGTAGGAAGAAGGGTGGAGGTGGGGTTTGGTGGCGGGAAAAAAGTCTGTCGGAAGAAAGAGGGTGAGCAAAGGGAAGCAAGGACAGGGAGAAGAGACGAACGTCGTTGGTATAGCGGGCGCTGCAATGTCTTTTGACGACGACTCCGACCTTCCCCACCCTCTCGACCTTGTACGGTTCACTGACTCGTCGATTCTTCTAGTGTCCTCTTCATTCCGTTTATATGGCCAAATCATCCTCTCATCGTCTGGATCTCCACGTTGGAGGTAAGTATGACTGGGCAAGAAGATAGGTTCTGGCTCGTTTGGTGCGTCTCCTGTTTGTGGCTTGTATCCCCGTTAACGCCCATCGATAGGGGATATCTATTGATCAACATTATCTCGGGCGAAGAGGTCGCAATCAAGCCTTTTCCGTTGCTCCTGTCGCTGCCCCTCCCCCCTCCACCGAACACCCACTCTGGCCGCGTCCATACGCGCGAACGAAGAAGTCACGCGTGTAGTTGAGGAAGACACCGAACTCAGGAGGGAAGCCACGGCAGAGGAGATCGGTGGGCGTGGTCTTCTTCTTCACCATGATTCGGTCGTACTTCTGCTTCTTGGTAGCAGCCTTCTGACCCTGCCAGAGGAGAGCACCGTGGAGGAAGTACATGAGAACACAAGCGAGAGACTCCAGATCGTCCCTGCGAGCTTGCTCAGCCCCAAGGTGGGTGTTGATGGAGGTGTAGCACACAGTGCCCGTCAAGTTCTTGTTCTCCCTGTACGGAATATGAAGGTGCGTCTTCGGGTCCCTGTACTTCTTGGCCGGACCAAAATCGTTGACGTTGACCTGGCACTCGGAATAACATTTCTGGTAGTTGCTACGCTTCCCAATGCTCCTCAAGAAGTTGTCGGGCTTGATGTCGCGGTGAATGAAGTTGCGCGAGTGGATGTACTCAATCCGTGAAATCTGAAACAAGGGCTCAGTTTATCAGATATCACCAGAGAACAAGACCATACCAGTTGATCGGCCAACAGGAGCACCATCTCGAGACTGAACTGCTGGTTGCAGAAGTTGAATGGGTCCTCAAGCGAGGGACCGAGGAGATCAATGACCATCGCGCTGTAATCACATTCCGTGTCGAACCAACGAATGAAAGGCACCCCAACACCGCCAGCGAGGGTCTTGTACACCTTGGGTTCGTACTCGACCTAAGAGTGCTTGGCTTTGACAGATTCCGGCTGCTGAAAGGTGCTGCGTGGAGTGGGGCCAAGTGCTGTGAAGGCGGTGGGGTACTGTTGCTGCGCGTGACGGGCGGCCGAGGACGAGGACGAGGACGAGGACGAGGACGAAGGGTGGCTCTGCTGGTACTGGTGCTGGTGTTGTAGAGTGGCTAGAAGCAGTGCCGTTGAGGGTGAGGCGCGGACATCTGCAGCGCGAAGCTCTGCATGCTGGAGGAAGTGATCGATGTCTGCCCAAGCGTCTGTGAGGCTGCGGAGGCAGGTCTCGGCATTGAGGCGGGCTGCGCGCTCTGCGTTGAGCTTTGCCTCGAGGTCGAGGATGGATTTGAGTATGGGTTTTGGGAGGGAAGAGTCCAGGATGAATAGCGGGGAGACTCTTGCTGGCTGGCGGATATGCCGTCGAGGAGATACTCAATGCAGTCTGCGCGGCGCTTCATGACGTAGAGCTTGTGCTTGAAGTCCTCACTTTCCTGGAGAACAATGGAGAGGATGAGAGCGAGCTGTACAGTGGGCGGGGGAGGGATAGGTTCGGTAGGTGTGAGTGTGTCGTTCGAACGAAACGAGCGGAGCGGAGTGATGTCACAGTGAGCGCCAGTGGGCATCAGTGCCGGGTGCATACTGCCACCACTCCTCTCAGTCCCTCGATTTCACTGGTGCGTTCTTTCCTCTTCATTTAACTTCACAAACATGATACATCCACAATACCATTTTATTAGCGTCATCCTCCGAGTCTCAAGAATGGAGCGTGGTTGCTAGACCTTTTCTCGGGTCAACCTGCGACATGCCACCCATACGACCCCACGGCCCTCCAGAGACAGGAGATCTCAACAAACCAGATGTCTACTACTGTGGATGCATGGCCTGTCTTAACAAGGGCAAGTCTTGGCGCTCTCGGACAATCTGGTATGAGCACAAGCGAGATCGCGAGGCTCAGCAGGCAGCAGGCCAGATCCCCGCTCGGAACCCATTGCATAGGATTCCCACTCGGACTCGGACACATCGGAAGCACGCTCGGCTCCATGAAGATGGACTTATGGCAAATATGGGGCAGATGCATCCAAGACATCGAGCCGGAACAGTTGAGGGCGGGGAGAATGGGAACTTTGTCGATCCTGACCAGGTAGGCACCTCCGCAATTAATACTATTCGTTCCTAAATATCAAGCTCACTCTGTTTCATTGCAGGAACTAGCTCAGGAGGCAAACCATGAGATGGATGAGAATGCCGACCTGCTTCCCGTGCCAGATGTCGGAGACCAGGTGCAGCAGGCCGTCCAGGATCTTGAAGATTTGATCGATATTTTGGGTGTTGAAGGCGGTGGAGACGTTGGCGGCGTTGAAGGCGGTGGAGACGTTCAGGTGCCAGAGGACTTAGTGGAAGAGGAGAGGCGGCCTGACATTGATGGTGACAACACAGAAACATCCCGCATACCATCTGTAAACACTGCACTCAGGTTCATCAACGCTTTGAAATCGGCATGTCTCGAGGACGATAAACTTGACCCGGAAGTACTTGAGCGACTTCGACATCCTCTTGAGGAGGTCACTGAGCTCGACGATCCAGATATTCGTCTCTCTGTCGATCTCTTTCTCGCCGACACGAATGGATCCGAAAAAATCTACAATGAGTCTCGCGCGGCTTGCCTTCGACGTCACCCAACAGACAAGATTCTCTCTCATCATTCAGTGAAGAAGAAAGTTGCCGAATTAAGTGGGATCACTTCCATCATACACGACATGTGTCCGAACACCTGTGTCGCTTACACCGGCCCCTTTGCAGATCTGGACAAGTGTCCTCTATGCTACGAGTCTCGGTACGACGAAGTGCGTCTGGCTTCGACCGGCACGAAAGAGCCTCAACAGCAATTCCATACATTCCCCCTTGGCCCGCAATGCCAAGCGCGATACCGCTCACCCGAAGGCGCTTCCTCCATGCACTATTTCGAAGAACAGATGGAAACCATCCTCGCCGAGTTGCGTGTTTCAGGAAAGCTCGCAGTTTTCGAGGATGTGCTTCATGGCGCGGACTGTTGGGATGCTTATCAGCACGGCCGGATCTTACCTGGAGACATAGTTGTGATGTTTTCAATGGACAGAGCACAGCTGTACAAGAACAAGGCCTCAGACTGCTGGATCTACATATGGATCCTGCTGAATCTCGCTCCCGACAAGCGCTACAAGAAGAGATACGTGATGCCTGGAGCCATAATTCCCGGACCCAACAAGCCAAAGAATACAGATTCGTTCATGTATCCCGGCCTTCACCACGTCGCAGCACTACAGAAAGAAGGCTTCCGAATATGGGATGCCTCTCGAAGAATAACGAAGCCCTCTCGCCCATGGATCTTTCTTGTAACTGCGGACGCTGTCGGAGCATCTCTTCTCCATGGAGGTGTCGGCCATCATGGAAAGAAGGGCTGCCGCGAGGGCTATGCTAGGATAGGGCGCAGAAAGCCAGGAGGTTCGCATTATTATGCAGCCTGTCTGAAGCCGGACAACTACAATGAGGACGGCTGCAATCATGGTGACGATGAACCCGCCAACCTGCCTGTTCGATCTCCCGCAGAGTATCAAAGCGACTGTATTCATCTCCAGCAGTCCACATCCATTGCAGAGTACGAACGTCGGCGCCTTGAGACTGGAATATCGAGACCCAGCATCTTCAGCGGTATGCCGTCGGAATGTCGACTACCAATCCCTGGACTGTTCCCTGGTGACATCATGCACCTCATTGGTCTCAACATCCCAGACCTCCTGCTTGAGCTCTGGCGTGGTACGATAGAGTGCGACAGGAAGAACGGTGACAATAGAGACACCTGGAACTGGGTTTGTCTGGTAGGCGATGTCTGGAAGCGGCACGGGCAAGATGTTGCAAATGCACGGCGATTTCTTCCTGGCTCATTTGATCGTCCTCCGCGCAACCCAGCCGAGAAGATTTCAAGCGGTTACAAGTGCTGGGAGTTCCTTCATTATATCTACGGGCTCGGTCCTGGTATCCTTCATGGTATTCTTCCAGATAAATATTGGCGAAATTTCTGCAAACTCGCAGCCGGTGCGCGGATCATATTTCAGCTACACATTCCTTATAGTCAACTACTCAAAGCATCGACCTTGCTGGCCGATTTTATGTACGACTTTGAAACCCTGTATGTCGAACGCAAAATTTCTCGCCTTCACTTTGTGCCACAATGCATGCACGCTATCACACACATGCCCGGTGCCACTTTTCGAATAGGCCCTCTTGCTTGTTCGTCACAGTTTCCCATGGAGCGGACCATAGGAGACCTGGGCACCGAAATCAAACAACCATCAAACCCATTTGCGGATCTGGCTGAGCGTGCGCTGCGTCGAGCGCAGGTCAACGCTCTTAACGCTATGTATCCCGATCTTGTTGTTGAACCAAGCATCGTCTCTCCTAACATGCAGAGCCATGACCTTCACGATGGGTTCATATTGCTCCATCCTCGCCAGGATCGGCCGAGGCCAATTCGATTCTGCGAAGCAGAGGCTATTCAATTGTACATTGAAGGTATCATAGGACATGCTGATGCGCAGGAAAATTGGTCCGAAGACTCTTGTGTTCGGCGTTGGGGACGTGTTTGTTTGCCGAACAGACAAATTGTTCGCACAGCGTGGAAGGAAATTACTCACAATGTATCTCGAATGAATCGTAATGTGAAGGTCAGTCATTCAGGCATATCTTCGTATCGCTTGCTGAAACCTCTCGTTTGTATATGTTCAGTTCATGTACAACACTCGATTGAGATACGGAGAGGTGCTTTATTTCTTTCAGCACAAAATTGGTAACAACGTGCACACGCTTGCAGTCGTTTCTCTTTATGGCCTTGAGAACGCACTCTTGCTTGCGGAATCGTCGGGTACGGTTTGGGCATGCCAAGCGCAAGGAGATGATACTCTCGTTGTGATCGACGTCAAAACCATCTTGACTTGTGTTGCAATGGTGCCACATACTTTCGTGATTCCGAATACTGATCCACTGCAGTTATTTCTTGCCATGGACAAGATCGGGGCGGAGATTGGGAACATGGGAGAAGCAGGTGACGACAGTGATGATGATGATGACGGCGACGGTAATGATGATGGGGCTTAAGCTGGTGAAGATAGTATCTGACAGTATGCTGTCCGAGTTGTGCATGTATGAATGTCCTTGAGAACAGAATTGAGGGTCAATAGCGTGAGTAAGGTATAGAATTGTATTGAGCACACAGTTGTGTATATTGCCGGAATCAATATGCGAGCGTACTAGCTTCTTGACGCTCCACTACCACGACCACAGCTACCGCTGGCATAGAGTGTCGTTGCACCTCGTTCTTCCGCCAACTATCTCCTCTTCCTCGCCTTACTGTCGAACACACCTAATAATCATTTCTTCATCATTATAGAGCTACTCAAACTGCCTTTCAATCTCCTTATCACATCTGCCAGCCACACATAGCACACTCACCTCGTACTTCCATCTCCACCACCATCCTCTTGACGTTCACTAGTATCGAATCTTCTCAGAGACCTCCGAGCTTTTCTGTTCTTGGGATGCCTTCGCCGAAATTCAATTTTCTCAATAACCTGGATTCACTCTTGTACTCCAAACCTGAAGGCATGACAGCGGGATTCTCGTCAAGTTCACTGGCGGTTCCAACACCTCTGCAGTTCTCATTGAACCAGCTCAAGCTTCCCTCGTATCAAACTTCAGACTCTTCTCATACACGTCACCAATCCTACCCATCACATATTCTAATGTCTCCTGTGAGCCTGTTGAACTCATCCTGCTAGTCGACAACAGAGACTGACATTTCTTGGTAGAGTCCCAATAATAACACGGGTGAATCCCTCGGCTTTCCCGCCAATAATGTCTCGCACATCCTCACTGAAGCTAATCACGACATGCTTGTACGTGCTGGCAACCAGACATATGAGCAACGGCTCCAGCAACTCCGCCAGGCAGAAAGCCAGCATATGGCTCTTCTTGCCCAAATTGCACTATACAAGTACGTTTGTTGAATTATCATCTTTGTTTTCGGTGTTCACTGAGGTATCTTGTTAGAAATGCTTACAACGAGGTCATCAAGGCCATTCCGCAACTAATTTCAATAACATCCAATCCACTAGGTCACCCAGTCCCTTCGCCATCAGTTTCTCCTTCCAAAATCACAACTACGGCTGCATTAATCAGCTCGCAGCGGTGCCGGAGTCGTATCGTACTGGGCCATAATCTGATCATGCCGTCAGCACCAAATAAAGACAGCCCATGCTGCAAACTCCTGTACTTCTCTCGCGAGGGGTGGAATAATCGAGAGAAGGGTAGAGCAGGAAAAGGGGGTCCACAAAGTGAGAATGTCGGGCTTCAGTTTGCCGAAGAGGCAGATGGACGACCTGTGACATACACAGTGGCAAAAGAGATGCGAGCAATGCTCAACTCTCTCTTTCATTCTTTGCTCGCTAATGGTCAGGCGGCGGAAGTCTCAAACAGTTTCACTCACGAGGCACGTGTATACATTCATGTAACCATGGCTAATCACTTTCCTTTGCTTCTGTTCTGCGAAGGGGGAAGATGGAAGATCGACCTCATGATCACACAAGCTTACTCAGGATTCTGGACAAACCACGGCCACAAAGCTGTCAAGAAGGAGCCGGCTGACGTCGATATGGATGCTTTGCCATCAAAAGTGGTCGTGAAACGCGAGCGGCATACTAACGACACAGCTGCGAGCAATGTGGATGAAGGACCAAATAAGAAAAAGGCTCGACTGGCAAAGTCGACTCTAGCTACTGCCCCCATTACGATAGCACCAGTTTCTATTATTACACTTCCACCGTTGCATGCACACACCGCACCAACTATACCCGCTATATCCTCACCATCCCGTCACATCATCTTATCGCCTCTTTCCCTGTCCGTCACGCTTGAATCGGCCATCCTTACCCAACCTCAGACCACCCAGGAGATCGCGCAAGTGGATGCCACATTACCGTCGCCACAGACAAGCATGCCCACGACTGGACAGACGCCCATAGTTGAGGCTGTCGCAGGTCTTTCCATTGCATCGAGCTTGACTACTACATCCACCGAGACACCAGCACCAAATACTCCAGTTCCCGACAAGGTTTATACCGCATTTTCTACCGTCACCATCATACTTATCATCATTCACAGATCATTTTAGTAAATAATCCATTGTAAGTGATTGTTCTCATATACACCGGTATTATACTAATGGTCATCACCGCTCAACATCTAGCCTGTTACCACGTCAACCCAGGCTTTGTTAAGACCCGGTCTTCACACGTGATGTGTCGCGAGGCTCCTAAGTCACTGAGGGACGTGATATACCCACGTGCGTCCGATGAATACACCAGCGGCTAACTTGGTGCGTAACTCTGGATGTACGAGGGCTTCGTGATAGTACTTGGACTCCAAACAGACACAAAGGTCGTTCCACAGATGTGAGGGTACGACCTGGTGCGGGTTCGGGTTGCAGTAGATGTGCTGTCCGCTAAAGTCGAGGTAGAATACTGCTAAGCCTGTGTAGAAGGCTGCCAGTGTCGAGACGATGACTGAGCAGTTGAGAGCGACGATGGAATAGAGACGAGACACCCGTCAAACCGATGAATGATAACGATAGTTCTATTGACAACCGAGGCTGGCCTATAGGCAAAGCGCAAGGTGTAGCAAAGGTATGGCTAGTACCAAAGGTCAAGTAAGAACGGGTACGTTTAACAAAGGTGAACGAGCTAAGGACTCCAGTCATTAGGCTCGTTCTATATATACTGTAAGTAAGTATAGGGCAGGATCGACAGAAGGTCTGTGCTTCTTAAGGTACCGAGGTAAACGATCGTGATCGGTAATCGAGGTACCAGGAACAGGGTCAGGAACGATGGTTCTGTCGAATGGGAGACCTGTGTACTAACAATAGAAAGGGATCAACGATCAATCAGGCACAATGGTTTAGGGTAGGCTTCTATGATCAAGAAGCGCGGGGTAACGGTCATATCAATGATGTCAAGTCGATCGTTGATCAGAAGAAGATAAGAATAGAAATAGAACTCAATGTCTGTTGGTGAAGGCAAGGGGTCGGTCACCGGGTATTGGTCATATCCGTTGGTCATAGACCACGCGTCATATGATTTGTAATCATATGCCATGTGTTATGAGTCGGCTCTTAACACCACCCCCTTTCTAACCTCGGCCTTGCATATAGCGCAATGGGTAACGATGGTCGGTTGAGCTGTATGCAGGCCAAGGCAGAAGTCGGGTAGTGTCGCGTGAATATCAGAGTAGGATTGACTGGTCGTGAGTCAGGCGAATGGAAAGGCATGGGTTGAAACGAATGTGGACCGGGACGTTGGTCTGACTAGCGTCTAGTCGGTGTGGAAGGGCGATTCATAGTGGGACGGGTAGTCCGGGTAATGACGGTGAGGACGATGTGTCCGAAGGTTCTTGAAATGGTGCAGGGGATGGTTCCGACGACGGAGTGTGAGCGTATCCGTCGATGTCGTGTAGAGCGCGTAAAGCGAGCTCCATCATGACCTTGACTGCGTTGTATATTGCAACGCGGGGTCCCGTTCACCAGGCATTCTTCCTTGGCGGCTTGTAGAAAGGTCCAAGGGTTTCCACAATTCTGGGTTAAGGTACCACTGCTGCCTTGCAGTGGTGGTGGTGCGAGTAGAGGATGGTCGGGGGAAAGTGGGGAGATTCCAGTGGTCTGGTCGTCTATTATAGGCGATGCTTCGTTTGGTCCTGCTTGGCCAATCTGCTGGGTTTGAATCTCTTGCCACCGCTGTTCCTCTCGGGATGCTTCTGTTTCCAACTCCGCGATAGGCGATCGGTCGAGATCGTCATCGACTTCCATTGGGTCTTCGTTGATAGGTGATCGGCCAAGATCATCTTCTACGTCCGTGGTGTCGGAGTCTTTCCAAAGTAATTCGCTCGTCGGTGGTTCTTCTCCGGGAACTTCGTCTGCTGAAGTGTCGTCCGCTGTGGAGTGAGGGGTGGGTAATCCGTTTCGTGTGGTATCTCGATAGACAGCACTGGCCGTTCTGTATGCGCGAGACTGTCAATATCCATGGAGCCCGGTAGTTGTCTCGAGGCGTCTTCTATTGACAAGTCTTCTAAGTTCTCGGCCATCTTGGATTTCTCGATGTATTCTTCCTCTCTATCGGAGGTGATTGGTATGTCTTCGTCGGAGGGTGTGTCGGGTGTATGAGGAGGTGTTTCCTCATCTGAGTCGATGGTCTTTGCCGACATTCTCCAAGCGCCGCTGCCGTATGCAGTTACGGGTGCTTCTCTGTTCCAACGATTGTCCGCGTAGGGAGTCTGTGGTGTTTCGAGCATTGGTTCCGTGAGCGTCGAGGGAGGAGTGTAAGGGTCGGGGAGGTAGACATTTCCGAATATTCGTCTTCCTCTTCTTCTCCGATCGTTTCCAATTGATGCGATCTCCAGTCCTCTTCTTCTGCTTCAATGCTGTCCAGGTCCATGGCATCATGGAATTCTTCTCCGTCCGGCGAGTAATCCGAGCCTGTGTTCATATAGTCTTCATCGGCATATTGATAAGACAGATCTTCTGGTTCCGGTGTGAATACCGAGCCGTCTTCTGAGTCGTGTTCTTCGTCGGCATTTTGGCGAAGCGAGTCTTTCTTCCAAGCAAGCCCCTTGGTCATTTGTCTCTCCAGGTCTTTAACTGCGCGGTATCTCCAGTTCGACGTTGAGTCGGCCGCATTCTTCCTGGCCCATGTAGATTGTTGGGATTTCTTTGGCTTGGATGAGGGAGAATATGTCGATGTGCGAGAGGATAAAGAAGGGGCCACCTTCTGTTCCCGAGCGCTTCCGAATTTATTCTTCCGCATGTTCTTCCTTTGACTGTCCGAGTCGCGGGTGATGTCCATCTCCTGTCGATGGAGGTTATTCTGCCTTTGTTGATTCATTCGAATCTGTCCGCTAGGTAACAACGGTTTACTGAGTGCCTTCTTGATTTCTGCAGGGGTAAATCCTGCCGCAGGAGCCGTCTTCCTAGTTTCGTTGTTTTGAGCCTGCGCCTGTATTCTTCATCCGCAACTGCTGATCGGATGTGTGCGACTGTTGCTCCCATGGCTAATAGTTTCTTCCCTATAGGGTGAGTGATTAACTTCCTCCGCGCAAGTTCGTCTTGTATCGCGGTTTCTGCTTGTTTAATAGTTAATCCTTTGTCCAGTAGCTTCTTTCCTGCCGAGGTCTTCATCAGCCGAATTTGTCTGTCGCACATTTCCGTTATGAGGTTCCTGTCGAGTGCGAGTTGTAATTCCCGAGTAGACGGCTTCATGCCTCGGACTGCTAGTGGGTATTTCCTGTGGAAGGCATTGACTTCTTCCTTAGCATTCTTGACTGCGTCCGCCGGTTCCCATGAGTTGTCGGATTCCGGGTACCCCTTCCATTTGACTAGATATTGTAGGGTCTTCCAACGTCCGTGGCGACGCGATGCTATAATCTTTTCGACCTCGAATTCTTCCTGTCCTTCGATGAGGTCGGGTGGAGGTTTCAGGTAATTTGGACCGTGAGTGGTGTTCTCCTTGTACATGGTTAATCGCGATGCATGGAAGACGTTGTGGATCTTCCAGCTCTTCGGTAGTTCCAGGCGATAGTTAACCGTTCCTATGGTGTCCAAAATCTTTAGCGGTCCGAACCGCTTAGGTCTTAACTTCTCCGAGGGGTGATCCGTGCGTATATTCTTGGCGTCGAGCCATACTTGATCACCTATCTTGAATGGGGGAAGTTCTACCCCAAACTTGTCGTGCTGTGTCCTCATGGATTCTGCTGCTATTTCCAAGCTAGCCCGCGCTTCTTCTTGTGCCTTCTTCAATAGTCCCAGGCGTTTATCTGCGGTCGGTACATTCGTGTTACCGACAATAGCGGGGTAGGCTCTTGGTTGATATCCATGGAGGAGTTCAAACGGCGAGATCTTTGTCGCCGAGTGCTGGTGCGAGTTGTGGGCATATTCCGCATAAGGGATTAGATCGGCCCAGTCGTCCTGTGTGGAGCTGCAAAATGCTCTTAGGTATTGCTCCAGTTCCTGATTCATCCGCTCCGTTGCTCCATCCGTCTGTGGGTGGTATGCCGTGCTGAGCGATGACTTGATTCCTAATTCCTCCAGTAGCGCTTGAGCTACTTTAGACGCAAACTGTGTTCCGCGGTCCGAAATTATCTTGTCCGGTAATCCGTACCGTCTCCATGTGTGATCTAATAATAATTTGGCCGTTCCGTCGGAATCGATCGTCTTCTTGCAAGGAGTAATGATCGCCGCCTTCGTTAGGCGATCCGTGACCACGTGTAATGAGTCATATCCATTTGACTCCGGGAGATCTGTGATAAAATCCATAGTGATTGTTCCGAATGGTCGGTCCGGTATCTCCGTAGGCTGTAACGGCACCATCGTCGGATGAGTGTCGTTCTTTGTCGATTGACATATTGCGCATCCTTCCACGTATTGCTGTATCGTGTTAGATATACCGGGCCAAGTATAGTCTTGACCGACTGACGCCAGGGTTCCTCTGACTCCTGGGTGTCCCGCTGTTCGGTTATCGTGATGTCGCCTGATGATGTCCCTTCTGAGTTCTTCGTTTGACGGTACGTAAACCTTTCCTCTGTGAAGTACCAAGCCGTCCTCTTCGTTCCATTCCTGCAAGCCTTTCTTGAGGGATCTTGGTCCGAGTTCATTGACTTGCTTCAGTATATCCAATAGCCAAGGGTCTTCCTTGTTTCCTGCTATGATGCGGTCCTTTAACTCCGTCTCGATCATGGTGACCGCCGTTCTTCCCGTTGCCCTAAGGTGGAAGATCTTGTGTGGATCGAGAGGTTCTATCCGATCTGTTGCGCCAATATGGACAGATCGGAGGTTCGTTGCTTCTGTGAAGGGGGTCCGGGAGTCTGGCTGGGCTGTTTTATTGAAAATTTCCGGCCCCAGTAGAACTTCTCCCGAATTGTCTAATTCCACCCCCTTTTTATGGTCTGGCCTCCGAGACAGACCGTCCGATTTATTCGTGGTCCCCGCCTTGTGTGTTAACTGGTAGTCGAAGCGTGACAAATAAAGCGACCACCTGGCTTGTCGACGATTTAGTTTCTGTGATGTCCTGAACCATTCCAGATTCTTGTGATCGGTCCAGACGTCGACCGGGTGTGTGGCGCCTTCCAAGTAATGTCTCCACGCTTCGAACGATCTTACTACTGCCAATAGTTCTTTGTCGTATATTGGGTAGTTCCGTTCTGCGGGTGCGAGGGACTTCGAGATGTAGGCACATGGGTGCCACTTGCCGTCCTTGGCCTGTTGCGAGAGTACTGCACCTGTAGCAAAATCCGAGGCATCGCATTCGATGCGGAATGGCTGATCTGTATCAGGCATTATTAGTACAGGTGACTCGGTGAATGCCTTCCTAAGCTGTTGGAAGGCCTGCTCGCATCCTGGGGTCCAATCCCAGGCGTGTTCTTTCTGTGTTAACTCGAATAGCGGTCGCGCTACTTTCGAGTAATCCTTGATAAATCTGCGATAAAAATTGCAGAACCCAAGGAAGGACTGTACTTCCTTGACGCGAGTGGGCACTGGCCACTGTGCGATTCCTCTACCTTGACTGGGTCCATTTCCAGGTGTCCATGCGAGATGACGTATCCGAGGTACGTCAGTTTCTTCTTGTGGAAATGGCATTTCGGTGGTTGTAGGTAGAGGTCGTTGTCCTTCAGGATTTGAAGGACCTTCCGTACGATCTGGATATGTTCTTCCATAGTCTTGGTAAATACCAAGATGTCGTCCATGTAGATTGCGACCTTCCCGGCGTAGATGAGGTCTTTGAAGAGCGAGTTCATCATTGTTTGAAAGGTGGCCGGCGAATTCGTTAGTCCGAAGTACATGACGAGGGGTTCGTACATTCCTAGGTTCGTTAGGAATGCTGCTTTGTGGACGTCCTTTTCGTCCACTAGAACATTGTTAAATCCTGTATCGACGTCCATGAGTGAAAGGTATTCCGCGTCTTTCAATAGGTCTAGAAGTTCCTGGATTATCGGCAAGGGGTACTTGTTCTTTATGGTTATTTCGTTTAACCGGCGATAATCCATGACTGGCCGTAATTTTCCGTTCTTCTTCTTGATAAAGAAGAAGGGCGACGCCATATGCGATTTTGATTCCCTAATAAATCCTTTGGCCAGATTTTCGTCTATAAACGTCTTGAGTTCGACCTGTTCCGCAGGGCTCAAGCTATAGAGTTTGGGGCGTAGCGAATGCTCTTTGCCCTCCTTGATGTCGATGTGATGGTCCCACGGTCTTTTCGGTGGGAGCTGTCCTTTAGGTCGTCCGGGTATAGGTCATATCCGTTGGTCATAGACCACGCGTCATATGATTTGTAATCATATGCCATGTGTTATGAGTCGGCTCTTAACAGGCTTGTGCACATACCAGCATCTCCTCCCGACTCTTCGAAATCCACCGCAGGAACACCCACCGCCATCGCCGAACCCACTCCCGATGTGATATGTTCCACCGAGGCTACAAACAAAGTGACCAAACACCAGCCTGTTAACACCGTGGCAAATACCGCACCTGGACCCTCCAATGGCGCAACGCCAAACACACCGCAAAAAAAACGCTTCAAGGTACTTGCAAAGGACAAGTACAAGGTCAGCGTCATTAGTACACAGTGCGTTCTCCTCCGTTTTGAGGCTCGTGATAACTAAACCATTGTAAGAAATATTTTCCTTGCTCGTTGGCTTCAAAGTCATCCCGGCGGGTTTTATTATGAATGCTCAGATGCCTATGCGGCTCTCTCTGCTGATGAGATGAAGGTATGCACATAATCACGATAACAGAGTGTAACTTCTTGATTCATCTGGGTTGCCTCTCATGTATAGGAACTAAAGGATCACTGTACAAAATTGGTATGAAAGAACTAACATATGCCAAATTCATGCTCACAAATACAACTTCAGAGACTTGCAAAGAATGTTTCGACAAGGACAGCATAGATTCGAGGGCCGGGAGCAGCGGGAGCAGCGGAGGAGCGGGATCGGCGGGATCGGCGAGAGTAGCAAGAGTGGTGGGGGTAGCAAGAGCGGTGGTAGCGGCAGGAGCGGCAGGAGCGGCGGTAGCAGCACGAGCAGCGGAGCGATGGACGAGCAGGATCAGCGGAGGAGTGAGCGCAGTGGAAGAGCGGGATCGGCGGGAGTAGCAGGAGCGGCGGTAGCAGCAGGGGCAGCGGAGCAGTGGAGGAGCGAGGAGTGGAGGAGCAAACGCAGCGGGGGAGCAAAAGCAGCGGAGGAGTGAACGCAGCGGAGGAGTGAACGCAGCGGAGGAGCGGCAGCGGGGGGAGTAGCAGGTGCAGCGGAGGAGTGAACGCAGCGGAGGAGTGAACGCAGCGGAGGAGCGGCAGCGGGGGGAGTAGCAGGTGCAGCGGAGCAGCGAGCGGATTGGGCAAAGGAGCGGCGGGAGCAGGAGTGAGAGTGGCAGGCGCAGTGGCGGGAGTGGCGGGAGTGGTCGCAGCGGTGGAGAAGTGGGGGGAGGAGGGGGGGGAGCGGGACGGGTGATGCAAGATTGGCTCGAGTAGCGGGAGCAGCAGGGACAGCGGAGCAGTGGACGAGCGGGATCAGTGAAGGAGTGGGCGCAGCGAGAGTGGTAGCGAGAGTGGCGGGAGCAGTAGCGGTGGAGCAGGAGCGGCAGGATGTGCGAGAGGTGCGAGATGCTAGAGAGGTGTGGGAGCAGCGGGAGCAGCGGGAGCAGCATGAAGAGCGGGAGCAGCGAGAGGAGCTGGAGTAGTGGGACGAGCAGGACGAGTGGGACGAGCGGGATGAGCAGGACGAGCGGGATGAGCAGGACGAGCGGGACGAGCGGGACGAGCGGGATGAGCGAGACGAGCAGGACGAGCAGGACGAGCAGGACGAGCGGGACGAGCGGGATGAGCAGGACGAGCGGGACGAGCGGGACGGATGGTGCAAGATTCCGGTCCCGAGAGCATTTGCTGGCATTTGCTGGCATTCGGACTAATGCTATATGTATTAGCTGATCAATCATATTCGCCTTCATGTGTTCTCATAGGTTCTCATCTGTGTGGAATTGCTCAGATTCTAATACAAGGTACCTGCAATCATTGACAATAGATGGCATTCGACCGGAAAAACAATCAATATTGTACTTCAATCGACAGATTGTGTCGAATGACGCCCAATGACATTCTGTGAAATATATGTAGCATCGAATAGTATCGTATGGGAACGGGGCGGGTTATGTGTATTCGCCAGTAGTCGACGACATTCCAACGTATTGCCAATCTCCGGACTGGGAATGCATGTACTCGATTGCGGATGGTTGTGAGCGAATATATCGCTCTCATTCGCCCACATCCATTCTGAATCTTGGGCGTTCTCACTGGGGCTGAACTCTCAATCTACCAGAGGAAGACGGTCCGACATGTAAAACCATGCGTTCGAATAACGGCAGATGTGAATTTTCGAAGGCGTTGACACGGTTCTTGCGAGCGATGTCTATGGTGTTGAGTGCCTTCTCCTGCCTCGTGTCGACGTACTTTCAATGGCGAACACGTACAAGGGCGACAACTGGGCGACAATTCACCGGGCAGGCCGGTCATGCCAATCGCCTTCTTTGCGATCTAGCGACTGATATATGCAGGTGCGGGCGAAGGCATGGTATGGGCAACCCTCTCAGCACCACCAGCATGCTATCGACATCATTAGCTTTTTTCACGATCATCATCTATGCCTCGCGTGCGACCCAGGCCTTAAGCGTTCGCTCCTCTGTTCTGAGTAACAGCAGCGAGAGTCTTATTGTCGAGACAACCTCAGGCAGAGCCCGTGGATTTTTGGATAATAATACCACATCCATCTCACTAAAGAAGTGGTTTGGTATTCGGTATGCGCAAGACACATCGGGGCATAATAGATGGCGCCCACCCCAACCATACCGCTACAATGATACGATATTCGATGCAACAGCCTTTGGACCGGCCTGCTTACAAGGTCGAGCGGACGGTGGGAGTGGTACATCTGTGCAAAGTGAGGATTGTCTGAGGATTAACATCATAGCACCAGTGGGGGCTAAGGAGTTGCCGATATACCTATACTCTTAGTAAGTACTCTGTGTTGATGGCTCCTCACAATTTTTTTTTTAAATTTTACAGGACAGTGGTGGCGGTTTCGACAGCGGCGCCTCCTCCGATCCTAAGATCGATGGCTCCCTCATGGCAGCAAAAGGCATCGTTTTTACCAGCTACAATTACCGTCTGTCCTTATGGGCTTGGCCGCATGCATCTGAGATTGCACAGGCAAATCAAACCCAGAACTTCGGCCTTCTTGACACTCGTGCTGCCATTCGGTGGATTCAGGCCAATGCAGAGGTGTTTGGTGGGGATCCCGCAAAGATTACACTGGGTGGTGCGTCTGAGAACAAAATTGGCATGATTGAAGCGTTGATCGAGTCGCAATATCACAGGTGAATCTGTAGGTGCCGGTGCGTACGCACTTACCATCAGATGATCAGTGACTGAGATCGCGGGCCAGAAATGACGAACTTTTACCTCTCGGCTTGGCCTGACGATCCTATCATTCGAGGAGCTATAATGCAGAGCTCAGACAGTGCGTTTAGTTCATCATTATTGATGATGTTCATTCAACAATGGCCTGTTCAGCTTCTCAACCGCAATGGGAACTCGGAAATCAGCTCGAAGCCATATCAAAAAATCAATCATGTCCAACAGGCAACGGTCAGCTGGATTGTTTGAGGGGAAAAGATGGCTTCGCTCTCAAATCCATTCTGCTGGAGACCGGTAACCAATTCCAACCCGTCATCGACAACATCACTGTCTTCAAGGATTATGTGAAACAGACAAGGGAGAACAGAACTGCGAATGTACCTTTGCTTATTGGGACAAACAAGGTATGTTCGTCTCGAGACAGAATGCGCGAGTAATATATCTATGATTGTAGGATGAAGGGACGCTTATTGTGAACGGAGAGCCAACAGCATATACAAACGAAACGGCTTATATGTGAGTGCCTTCTAGTGCGGCTTGATTGGTGCGCGAGAGATGTTTCAATGCTCATTCCTTTGTGTCATGCAGCAAAAGCAACAATTTAAACTTCCCGTTTGCAAATACGACCGACGTGCTGAAATCATACCCAACGCCTTCCACTCTCTACCCATCTGTTTATAATGCGACTTCTGCTATGTGGAGGGATGCCCATATGCTCTGCCTTGCTCACAACCTGGGAAAGTGGCGAACGGAGGCGCTAGGGCTTCCTGTTTGGCGGTACAGGTTCGATTTAGTTGCTAACAACCTCAATTCGTTGGGTGCGTCCATTGGGACATTTCATGGTAAGTTTGTTTTCTTTGTGCATTGTGAAAGTCTCCTTAAGATATATGTAGGAGAGGACATCCAATTCGTCATGGGGTACGGAGTTCCAGATTCTGATCTCGGAACACAACTGACAGTTACACCCAATTAGTACGACCAGCCTCATCGCCCTCAGTCCGCCGTTCATTCCCGTGACGCCATTTGAGCAAGAGGTATCGGACTACATGGTCAAAGCCTGGACCAACTTCATCAAAGGTGAGTCTCCGCTTCTTCCTCTTTCAATTGTTCTCGAACGAGCCCCGCGTAGATCCTCTCAAGGGACCGCAGATTTCTGGATGGGACAAATACGACCCAAAGAACTCTAGCACACTCGCTATCTTGGGAATCTCCGACTCCGCTGCTATTGCTGGAGACCATTTCGCTGTAGACGCTGTGTGTGAATACTGGAATACAATCCTGCCAATATATCCTCAGGTGAATCTCATCAACTTTCATGATGGCCTGTGAATTCACATTAGATTGGTTGTATAGACGTTCCCAGCATGCGGGAGATGGACGTGCTCGAACTGAATAGATACTTCGACGAATCTACGCGATACTCAGGCAGAATGCACTATCAAACCAAATATGTATGCGCTTGGGGACGAGCATTGATACTGTCATTAGACGAAAGACAAATCATATAACCTCAGCAGTCTCTCACACACACGGAGCAATAGAAAGACAGACGCTAAAATACATCTTCCAGGAGACACCCCACGGTAAACCAGACATGTTTGTCATTTAGCCTCCTCTGCTTTCAAGGTAGAGGTTGGCCAGAGTTGATCGCATTCGCAACCTGACTCGTGTTCGGACGGTTATATGCATACCTGCACCACGGAAAAAAAAAATTAATGCAGCAGCGTGCCTTTGGCCATCTTATGCTTACCTCTCATAACTATCCAAATACAACTGTTCCGTGCTGCAGGTGCTCTTGAATGCGGGATGTTCGAAGATACGATCAAGCCACGTGGCGAATCGAGGCCCTGCAGGAAGCTCGAAAGCCCGGTAGTGCTTGAGCACGTTGGTCGCGCGGAACAACCCTGATTGCCAAAATGTAACTATAGTCAAAATGATGTGAGGACAAGAGAACATACATGGCCCGGCCATGACATCCGTCCAGTTAAGTGTACCCCCTTCCCTCCAGAGACCTGATCCGGCCTCTGTCTCCCTATCCGCGCGCTCCAAGAGGGACACAAGCTCTTCAAGAGTCGCATGGAGTTTCTTGCCCGTCTCAATTTGAGTGGCAGCGTCCTGAGCTTGTAGGAAGCGATAGAATGCCGGTACCAGGGCTCGATTGACATGATCGGCCTGGAGCCGGACCAGAGCGCGAGCATAGGGGTCCGTGGAGGGTGGAAGGAGGGTGGAAGACGTGGTGCGAGCGGCGAGACTGAAAAGGAAGGTAGGCTCGGTGAAGTACGAGAGCAGGATGTTGAGATACAGACTCTTCGAGATATTCCATGATTACCGTACTTTCGTTCAGGGCCCTCGGCGGCTCGTATGTGTTGAGTTTCAAGCCCGGTACCAGGCCCTTCGGGGACACTTCGAGGAGATCCTGGGGCTTCTTGTAGGGGTCAACTTCGTCTAACGAGAACGTACATCCAATTGAGTGATCAAACGCGGCTCTTTGTAGAAATTACTCAACAGTACTGTAACAACACAAGATCGTGAGGAACGTCTCCTAGGAGATTTCAAGATAAAACTCACCTGGTACGGAATGCCGAGGAACTCAAAAGAGACCCAGACTCGCTGGACAAACGGGCAAAAACAGCTCCCAAAAAGTGTGATGTCCTCCTTGGCGCTGTGTTTCTTGACAGTGTCCAACGCGAGGCCCGTGCATTCTAGATGATATTGTTTACCAGAATCGCTTGCAACAGACATGGTAGTGAGAGAGCAAAGGCAAAGGAAGAGCACAGTGAGAAGATATATGACGACATTGTCACAGGATACTATTATTGGACTCGACTTGACGGCGATTCACTTAGGTATCATTTCGCATGGTACACTCACACGAAGCACACTTACTGTGGAGATTCTGCTCGAATTGGTTCGACAAAACACACCATCGATACAGAACAACCTGGCTTTATTGGCTGGACTAGAAATGATCGCGTGGAACCTCACATCGGCGAGGACAAATATAACTAGCCACGAGAAGCTCAGATTGCTTTAAAGCACCAATCTTGAGACACCCATCAGCTGCAAGCCTCTGATTAAATATGTAGTACCCACCGAACGGATATCTTCACGACGTCCTGCGGAGATATTCTGTCCATAGCGAATCTACGAACGCTTTGTCCGTCTAAGAGTTGTACCGCAGCCACGCTTAGAAATTGTGTCAACGTCAAAGAGGAACCAGAACTCACATGGATCATGGTCAAAATTTCCTGCACAAAGTTCACTTTCCCCAGCTGAGTCTGAACTGCTTTGCCATTGACCGCAGTCAGGATCGCATCTCTCGCGGTGCCATGATCAACTGATCCGTTCACAGACACACTGGTGCCGTTCACAGTCTTCTTTTCTTTGCCCTTGCCCTTACCGTTCTCCTTCACTCCGTTCGCACGGCTCTCGGGTACGGGCTCGGGCGCAGGAAGAGGAGCGGGCGTGGAATTCACCCCCCCTGGAACGTCCCAGCTCCTTTCAATCTCAGCCCGCTCTCGCTCGTTGTCGCGTTCCCGCTCTTTCCTGCCCTTTCGTTTTCCCTTTCCTCTCCCATTGGCTTCCCGTTCCTTCTGGCGCCGATCAAACACATCCATATCGCTCAGAGTGCTTGTATCCGCGAAATCGAGCTCCACGACATCCCCATCATCTGAGCCTTCCCGATCGTCGAGGGGTGCACGAGGATAAGGCCACAAAGTAGAGTCAGACTGGAAGGGAATGAGTGGATGCGGAGTAGGTTTGGCACCATTGCCATTGTCATTGACGTTCGCATTCATGTTCGTGACGGAGGGATCGCTGGAAGAAGAGGTAGGGAGACGGGCAGAGACGCCCACAACTGTCGAGTTAGAGCTTGAAGCTGCAATGGAAGAAGGCGGGGAGAATTGACCCGAGCGCGGCGATGCCGCGCGTTCGGCAAGAGGCGTCGTGTCACCACCGGCTATACGGATGAGAGTAGGGCGCGGAGTAACATCTCCAAGGACATGCCCGGGCTCATTGTGATGGCCATTGGGAAGCGAGAGGGAAGGCCGGCCATCTTCGCTATTGAACACGGTACTGGACTCGGAGTATTCCGCACCAGACGCATTGGATTGTACGTCGTCACTGCTCTCTATATCACCTTCATAGCGATTTTGGGAACCAGAGTGACGGGAAGAAGTGGCAGATGATGTGCGAGAAGTAGGAGATTGCTGCATAGGGAGGCCGAGGAGGGAGGAGATAACGTCTTGAGTGAGAATTTGGGGTAAGGCACTACTCGTCGGCTTGGGTGAGTGGATTTCGTACTGCGCAGGCAGGGATTGACCACGGGAAGACTCGGAAGGGTAGTGTGATTGGAATTGAGCTTCGGCGTAAGATAGTTTGGTCGAGGGAGGTGCTGAAGGGGGAGCGGGGAAGGGGGATGCTGAAGAGTTGTGGACAGGTTGCGAGGATGCGGAGGCAAATATAGAGTCCAGAAGAGCAAGTCCTTTGGTGGACGATGTGGAGATAGATGGAGGGGGCGATGTGGTTGATGACTGTGTTGCGGGTTTGGGAAGTGGAGAAGCAGATGCAAAAAGATCAGAGAGTGTCACTTTACCGGATGGCGCAGGAGTGGTGGAGGTAAGGGAAGAGGATATCGACATGGAGGAAGGAACCAGTTTGGAAAACAGCTTATCAACCTCTGACATGTTATTGCTAAAAGCGGGCCCGTTCGCGCTAGGTTCGCCGATAGGGGCTGTAAGAGGCTGAGCCGAGGTAGCGAAAGCTGAGGATGAGAGATTTGCGCGTTCGCTGCCCGTTCCCGAGGTGATTGAGGAGCCGCCATTTGACCTAGAATCGGGCGGTGGTGGCCGATCAGGCCCGTACCTAAACTCCTCCGGATATGAGTCCATCTTGCGGATGTACAGATGCAACCTAATTTAGATTAAGCTCGGACCAGCGATTCGAAGTGCATCGGGTGAGACGAGGTATTTACCGCTTCATGACTTCCTTCATCGGTTCGCGTGAGCCGGTCACAAACATCCATAGCCCAACGGTTTCCGTCCGGCCCTTGTCAGGGTTTTTAGCAAGTAGGACTTGCCAATTTGTGAGTATATCGGTGGGAGAAGGCTCGCGGCCATGTGCATCGGCATAGTCTGAGGGTGTGCCAGTGAGTCGTGCGGTCATTGGAGTCGTAGATGGTGCAGCAATTTCTGGGGAGCTGTTCGAGGATGGAAGAGAGGCAGGGTGGGGACGCGCCATAGCTTGACGCTTGGTAGTGAAATCGGGATAGGAGCGATACATAAGGTATTCACTGTGTGTTTCAACATCGTCTTCCGGATACATAAGATGAACATAGTCTTCCATGCCCATGCGATTTAGGATATAGAAGCCATAGGGTGGGTAGGCATTTCTAAGGACAACAAGTTTGAGCGTGGAAGGAGCAATGGACACTGACGAGATGATATCAATGTAAAGAGAGAAGCCGTGGCCCTTCGACTGGAGGAGTTATGCAGGTGACCAAAAATAGGATCCCGCAGAGACTGTGGGTGAAGAAGACCGCAAGGGAAGAGACGCACCGTTCAAAGAGGAACATACTACCCTCATAGCCTTTTTTCTCCCACTTTGTGCCATTGTGATGATACAAGCATACATGACTGAATTGATCAAAAATAGAGACAATGGATGGATCGTGACGACGAAGGACCTTGAGATTCTGTTGATATCTTAAAGCAGGCGACATGCCCACCGCAGGCGAGGGTTTGGAGGTCACGACTGATGATGCGGGTTGTGGACTGGGGTTGAAGGGTTGAGCTGGAGGAAGAGATCGCTGCGATCTTGGTTTATGATGGACAGCGACATTGTTAGTGATATTCGACGAGTTTGCGATGGAGGAGGAGCGGGAGCGGCGGGATTTGTTCATCGTGGTCAAGCACAAAGGGCGATGAGCGCAGCGCTCAGGCGTGACGCTATTGTGACTTGCCAGAAGTCACACGTGTGACCACCGACGGGACTTTCAGAAATTGAGCCTCGCGCGCGAATTCTGCGTAGATGCCAGTCTGGGGCCGGGGCGGTGCAGAAATAACAAAGTCCTCATAGTCGCTAGGTGGGACGGAAACGAGACTACCTATCTCACGGCCTATGCAGAAGTGGGAACATCCGACGAGGCCCCTTCTCGTGCCCGCTGCAGCGTCCGCATCCATCTGACATCCCTCCCAACCTTGCCCTCTCGTGCACGCTGCCTTCGTCGGTTCAGGTGGTCCCAATCCTCGCCTACCCCGACTTCCTGTCCAGAAACTTCTTTCTTTTCGACCTCCTGCTCCTTCTCCGTGGGCTTGTGCGCCTTGATCTGCCATAGCCAGGTGTCCATCGTAGATGTGAGCGAGTTGCTCGTGGCGTGCGCGCGCTGCGCCTTGGTCATGGACGCAAGTCGTTGTTCAACCTCTTCGGAGGACAACTCACGCAAAGTGTGGACCTTCTCGACCTCCTTCAGCTTGACAAGGTCTGGAAGAATAGTCCGCTTCAGAAATCTGCATGATGAATCGTGTCACGCACTGGTTTGCAGGAAAAAGGAGTGCGACATACCTCATAGAGCGTATTGGATGCTCAGGGTGGGGAGGCTGAGGAATTCTCATGTCTTTGAGGATCCCCGTAGTGCTCTCCGCATCGGCCACCTTCTGCTGTATGGCCTGGTTGTAGATATCTTGCGTAGTCATGGGTTTGGAATTGGAGCGGAGGACGTTCCGGACAACGTCAAGGGCTACTCTTGTCGAATGTCGCGTCCATGGGTAGAGATTAAGGACCATGATGAGGGTCGCGTGGAAGAGTAGACAGTCGTTAATACAGTAGAATACAGTGCACACAACGCTTGAGGGTTTCCGAGAAATTATTACGTAAAGCTCCTTGGAAAAAGTTCAAGCCTTTTCAATTCTTGCAAGTTTGTCAGATAAGTGGTAATAAATTGATGGCATTAGACCGTATCCGAAACGGGTTTTTTCGCACTTAGTTGTGAAATTGCACCCCTGAACAAGTGAAAATCTCGAGCGCTACGATGCAGGCTTCAAGACCCATATATGGTGCGGTTGCTTGCGCACTGCGGTATTCAAGTCCCAAAGCTTGTCTGCGTCATGAATGACATGAGCAACCCTGAGCTTCAGCAGTGGCTTGAAGCAGACTCATGGATAAGAAACTTCCCTTTCTTGCCCTTCCCATGAGTTCCAGCCCTAAATCATCTTCACAATCCGAAACTCTGTTACTCCAAGGCTTCCTGCTGGAGAGGACGGCACCCGAGTTGAAGTGAGGTTACGGAGGGGCTTAGTCATAGCATAGCTTTCGCACTGTTCCTAGGCAAGAGAAATTTACTGAAGATTTAAGTGTAGAGAAAAGTGCACTTCGGATACGGTCTATTGGGTGAAATACTTGTCCTTTTCTCTCCTTTTCTACCGTCTTTCCGCAGGATTTTAATGAACAAAAAAAACCTCAAGCGTAGTGTTAGAATGTCATCTGGTCGATACCTGCTATTTTCGGTCACTAAGAAACACATTTTATTTTCATGTTTTAAGAATCAAAAAACGTCAATTCCGAAGCTTGCAAACTATTTTGTGTGCCATTCATAGCAGTCAGGTTAACGGAGAACAATGCTAATTCTCTGCAACCAGGGAACACAAAGTACGATCGCACACCTTTGTATCAAAAGAACTCATCATCTGGCTTCCAATTCTTCGCCATATCCCAGTAGCCCGCCATTTTCAAACCTAGCGCCTCTCTAGCCGCTCCATCCGTCGGACAGCTCTTCGGTCTGAAATTTGTGAATGCACGGTCACGCAACTGCCCCTCCCATACCATATCGCAACGGTTGTCTTCAAGAGACACCTCCCCGATCTGTGTCCCATCGTCTGCCTTGCCCTTCCCTTTGGCAGCGTTCTCGACAGTGTCAGGTATCTGTCCCTCAGGAATGTCGAGAACAACATCTTCTTCGCCTCGCGCACGGGCAGCTTCCGTCCATGCGATTCGGTGAAGCATCAGCCGCTGATACATCCGAATGAATTTGGCCGCACCCTCGACGTATACTAACGAGAACGACGGATTAAAGATTGCGATACCCGTGAGGTTCATTTGTTCTGCATTCTTGCGCACTTTGAAGCGATGTGCTGGATCCGAGAGAGTCTTTATCCTATATAACGCAAATTAAGCACGGTATAGGCATGACAGTGAACGGGAGGGGAACAGGCGCACTTGAATACAGCAGCATAGATACCCTTCTTCTCTTCCTCAACTTTCTTCGTCTCAATCTTCTCGCGCCTCTGGTCATCGGTTAACTTGCGCTCCGCATTCATTTTTTCGTGTCCATGCTTTCGTATTGCAACTTCACGCCTCACCCGCGCCTCGACACGAGTTGGATCTTGCACGGCATCTGAGGTGAGGACCTTCATCAGATTCGCAAGGCGAACTGTGTAGACGTGTCAGCCATCGTGTCAAAGCTGCAGTAGGGGGCAGATAGACCTTTGGGTGGGTCAGGAGGAATGAGACCCATGCGGATGCGGTCCCGCTTATCTTGTAGTTCAGCCTGACGGCGTTGCTTGCGCATCTTCTTTTGCTCCTGAAAAAGTTGAAAGAGTATGAATGAGATATTGAGATGACATTATGATAAACGAGACAAACCTTCTTCGTCAACATGAGTGGCTTCACCGCAGGTGTGTTCTTCTCGCTCGGAGCGACGATAGGGATAGGATGCTGAATGTAGATGTTGATGGGTGAATGCTGGTTCCGTATATTCAATAGTGAAGGGTCCAAATTGACGAGGTCATCGTAGGTCTTGTTGGGCAAAAGGGCAACGTCCCACCATTCTGCATCGGGCGGAGGCTCGCGCTGCAAACGGGGTCAAAGAGGTGGGTGCATTCCAGACAAGAGACGGCGTACGCGAATATGCTTCTCCAACGTGTCGAATTCAGAATCCAGACCTGCCTTGCGCGCGCTCTGTGCAATTCGTTGCTTTAGTGCTTCCAGCTGTGCCTCTTGCCTTTGTTGATTCGCCAGGGCGACGTACTTGCCCTTGGGGTTGAACTTCATTGATCGTCCTACGCGTTCACGCGGCGCGCCCTCAAATCCGCTATCCCCCGCCGACGAGGCTGCAGCAGCATAAGGATTCTCTTTGGGAGGAGGGGTAGGAGTAACGGGAGGGGGTGTCGGCACGTTGCGCGCGTTGGCTTTCATCGATGGGAACTTGGGTTGCATAGGCTTGTACCTATCCTTTTTGGACTGCGGCACGGTTGGGGTAACGTCGAGGAGAAGCGGATGAGCGGTCATTTTGAGGCCAGCCCCTTGTTGTGCGGGCTCAACAGGCTTGTTCTTCTTTCCTGTCTGAGGCATTGACTGCGGACGTGGGCAAGGCCCAAGCCATTTAGACGAGTCATATCTGGGAAGGGAAGCAGGTACGCACCATGTAAGGGTTGTCCTTGATGGCAAGTTTGCTCTGCGCTTCGGCAACCTTCCTTCGAGCCTCCGCGACCTTTCTTGCTAAATCATCTGTGACAGACGGCGACGGCGATTGACTGGTTGATGCTGCCAGTCGTGGGGTCGGCGTGGCAGATGCGGATGTGACAGAGGGAGTAGGAGTTTTCAGAACAGAGCCCGCAGCTTTTTTTTGCATGGCGGCAAGCTTCGCTTGAACCTCTGCCTTCTTCTGCGCGATCAAGGCAGCTTGGGATAGCTGCCGGTCGTCTTAGAATTCACGTTGAACACAAGGAACATCTTGGAGAAAGACTCACTTCTGCCGTAGAATTTGTTTCATGACTGGGTGTCTGGGAATGAAAAAAGGTTATAGAGACAAGTCAGAAGAATTGTGGGGGGCTATTCACCTTCAACGCGAAAGGAATGTACTCACTGCAGCATTGCTGGAGAGAGGAGTGAGTGGAATATAGCTACAGCTAATCTGATGAGGACACATACCTTCGAGTCCGTTTAGCTGCAGAAGCATCTGAACCGCCTTCTAAAGGCCGTTTCCTATCGCTCATGGTGCACTCGTCGTCGTCACCGTTGTCGGTAGCGAGCTGTAGCGAGTGCCTGCTACAAGGAGCGGAGATCGAACCCCATGAACAAGGAGCGGCAGTGATGACATAAGCACTGTTCCGGTATGTTCTCCCTTTCCTCTTCTCGCGCTCTGCTTTCCGCTTGCAGACCTCTCCTCAGCACTGTGGGCCTCAGGCTACAGGCGCCTGGCTTGACCTGTGTTAATTCTTTTGCTCGTTTCCGATCCCAACTGGCACCGCGACGCGTGACACATATCAAGCGGCACAAGGGCACGATTCCCATCCCTATCGGAGGATCGACGAAAGGAACGACGCTAGCATATGGAGACTGGGGGATAAGAATAAAGGGCCAAGGAGTGCGAATTACTGCAAAGCAGTTGACCACGGCGGAAGAGGTGATCAAAAGGAAGATCAAACCTGTCAAGGGTTCCAAGGTATACATGCGAGTGTTTCCGGATATTCCAGTGTGCATCAAGGTATGAACACATTAGACACTCGTATAGATGAGTTTTGGTCTTGCTTATGCTTATGTGTGTAGGGAAATGAAACTCGTATGGGAAAAGGTAAAGGCACCTTCGAGTTCTGGGCAACCCGGTGCGTTGGACACGCAGATATGCTGTTCTAATAGACTGACGTACCAATAGTGTTCCAACTGGTCGTGTCCTCTTTGAGATCGGAGGTGCACCTATTCGTGAAGAGTTAGCCCGTGACGGTATGTGCTTCAGGATATTCCCCTCGTGTCTAGCTCTCAATCAGATCCCTCGCTAGCTCTTCGCCAGGCTGCCAACAAGCTGCCTACCTTGATGGAATTCATCGACCGCAGTGCACTACCCCGGCTAGGTAATCTTCTCATTACGCCAGAAAATACAACAGTAGAAGAATCGCCGGCAGGAGCTAGGACCGTTGATGTGGCATAATTTTATTAGATGCCCACGCATATCCACAGTCCAATAATTTCTACTTGATGAGATATACGTTGCACTCCTTTCACCATCTGCAGCCTTTCTATTTGGTAGGCCCATTATTTTCTTTTTCGGCTCAGGACTTGTGCGTAAGAACTGTTTATCGCCGATGATTCGAATAATGTGTGATACACAAGACCTTACTATGTTTTGTTCGTCAACGTAAGCTGCTAGGCATTCATCTTCATGAATGTTTGGAGAGCATTTTCGACCGTTCATGCAAGGGATCTGCGCGATGATTCAATATTCAATTTCCTGGTCGTGGGAATCTTTTCCCCACATTGCGTCGAACGAGGTCGAACACTGGTCGAACGTATGCACTCAAATACTACTCAAATGCGCTCGCACTGAGTTTACGGTATACCAGATTCACCAATAGCCATGTCGCTGCTGAGTGACCCTGAGTACGGCTTCATCATCTCTTATAAGTTCCTGTTCAATAAACATCATATTCTCTAGGTTCCTAGTCCATAGCCTTCGTTTAAATTACCTCCGCAACGTCGACGATCCTTATGGGCCCCGCCTCATCTCCTTGAACCCATCCTTCTCCTCCAACCCATATATCGTCGCCGCCTCTTTTGCTGATGTCGATCGATGGCCGGAACTATCTGCACCGTCAAGTCCCCCTCTGTCTGAAGATGAAGCCGACGGCACTCGCATTCGACACGCCTCTGGATTTCCTGGTGCAACTGGTTTGAAATATACCCAAACCATCTTAGGGCCTTCACGAACGGGATTCATGGGGATGAGAACCGGTGATCGCAGGTCTGGCTCGGCGCGGCGGTCGACACGCTACGCTAAGCGTGATGAGGAGCGCAATGACGATCCGCCTAAGGAAGCTGGCGGCGGCACCAGCTCTCAGCTAGGGTCGTTGTCCTCCGATGGAGAGGAAGATTTATCTGCTGCCGATGATGAAGACGATTTTGACGACGTCGGTGATATCGACAACAGTATCGATATGGATGGGGATGAATTCGATACGTAAGTGGGACCTCTATGCCATACTCTTCTTTCTGAATATCTTCATCAACAGACATTCCCATCTGAGTCCCGTCAATGAAGGTTCAACGATCGAGGGCATGTCATCTGATGCGTCCCCATTCCAAAGCGAGAAGCCTATCGATTCATATTTCGAGATGGTCACTCCACCACCTGTGAAGACAGAAGGTCAATCCTCTGACGACCGAAGTCCTGAAAATCCTAGGGATATCGCGCTAGTCGCTGCTGATTCACCTATAGATGACCTTTTTGCCCGACAAGAGATCGTCCTCAACCGTCCCGCAAAATCCGCGCTCAGCTCTTTCCTTGCTTCCTCCAACACAACGAATCCCTTCTCTGATCTTTATTCTTCAATCTCTGGGCGAGGCGTGCCCACTTCTGCGGCGACCACCATCACAATATTCTTTCCTCATGCACGGGAGCCCGCAGGGAAGCCAATGGAACTGAATGTGAGAAAAGATGCCACGATGGAGGAGGTCCTAGGTTTCGCGTTGTGGAACTATTGGGAAGAGGACTGGCAACCAAGGTTAGGTGAAAAGGATGAGTCCGATGACACATTGAGTGCTGTGGGCTGGGTTCTGCGAATCGCAGAGGACGATGGTGAAGTGGACGAAGATTTCCCTCGTAAGTACTCATTCCATCGTAACATAGGAGTCGTGTTTAGACTTGTTCACAGCACCTGATCGGACGGGAAAAATCTCGAAGTTCAATTTTGACGTTTATGCTGTACTAGAAGCGACACCTATTCAAAGTAAGTCTGTTTGATGTCTTTGTGTTCTTCTATTGATCGGGCTCCGGATCGCCATATACAGTCCAGCAGAACAAGGTCCTCGAAAGCAAAATACAGCGCAGTCCATCTCGTGTTGCAACCAAAGTCAAAAAGCCCGAAGGCCTGACCGTCGCTGGTCTCACCATACCAGGCTCATCTGGTCCTGGCACCAGTGCCATTCTTGGATCAACCCTCGGGAACTCCCTGTTCTCCTCTTCGTTGGGCCCCTCGCCTAGCTACGGCCCTCAGATGTTCTTGAGGATCCGTGTTTTAGACACAGCCGATGCGGTCCACATCTCCACAACCATTCCTGTGTACGTTCACTGCCGATCATCATCCTTGAGACTTATGTCAATGATCGTTCAGATCGGCGACTATGTACATGCAAGAGGCACTTGAAATGGTTTGCCGGAAGCGAAAATTGCAGAATGCAAAGGAGTATGCACTTCTACTGGGTGATATGAGCATCCTCATCCCTTTGGATCGCACCGTCGCCAGTCTTCAAGGCAAATCCGATTTGATGCTAGTGAAGAGATCTATGTTACCTCGACTAGGAGTTGATGTTGGAAGGATGACTGGCAGAACAACGGATCCTAATGGTAAGTCCTCAACAATGAACAGAGATATAAGCGACTAAAATTTTCACCTCAGCATCGATCTTCAAGAGCATGTCTGATGTTCCAGAAGCACAGTACAGTCTTGCTGGTGACTATACATCGGCATATAAGGTTTGCCTCGCCTTGATACTCTCCGAGGGAGCAAACACTGATTCATGAGTTGTATATAGAAATATACAGTTTACCGAAAGATGCCCATGCTTGTTGGTCGACACGAGAGAACCCTCGCGATTGATGGGGCATATATTCACGTAGGCCCACTATTATTATCGAGCATCGCCATGATATCAATGTTATTCCATTATAGATTATGCCTTCCTCGAACAAAGCGAAAGCGGTGTTTGAGAGTGGTAAAACTTCATCGTATCATATCAACAGTATCATAGCTTGCCAACAATCTGCAAAGTCATCATCATCCTTCCGCTTTATTGTGCATCGTGATGGTGGTAATAAACGATATGAGTTTGAAGCAGAAAATCCTACACTAGCTAGTATGTTCAATATTCCTTTAAAAAACAAACACATATGCTAATAGGTTTTTAGATGAGATTGTGCAGATTATTAGGGGATTAAAGACTATGTTAGAAAGATCTGGAACTATAAACAAGTCTAGAAGAAGTAGACATGCAGGATGATATGACTCTTATTATGCAAAATGCTTGAGCCTTCATGCCCAGTGAGAATTCCCACGCGTTTGAGAGGACATCAGAAATCCTACTGCTGAGACCTAGCTTTCACTAGGTCCACTAGCACTAGAGGTGTCTAGGGTTTGCTGATAACAACTTGGTATCTTGGTGCAAGTCTGTGTAGTTGATTTAAGTTCAATACTGTCCAAAATGGGACATGAACTCTAGTCAAGTCTTGGAAGACAATGCAGGTGTCTCTCAAGACATCACTAACTATGATTATCAACATAGATCTAAGGAGCAGCTTGCAAGACAATAGCAAGTACAATGATAAGTGTCCGCAGAACAGACAGAATCACCTTGTGGCCACGGCTTGACATTGGTGCCTCACAGATGCAGCTTGCATAGCATTGAGGATAGTTCTTATATACAACCTACTAAGGCTCTAACCTTTTATTTTACTTACTGTTTATAAACTGTTTTTCTTGTTTACTTAATCAGTGTCTGGTACTAAATAGTACAAGGCAGACCAGAGCTTCGCTCTAGTGGCCTTGCCCTCTCTTTCGTTGCTGTTTCATTGTGCTTTCTTTTGTCGTTATGTTCTAGTAGTTCACTCAAATCATGAAATAATTGCATGTCATCAAACTAACAGCCCCGTAAATGTTACATTTGTCATCGTTTGATTGTCATCGATCCTCACAATTGTGTCGTTTCGGTGTTGAATCCTCAAAAGTGCTGTATATAGCTGGCCATGCAAAAACACAGGTGAAGACAAATCAAGAGCGACTTTGTCAAGCGTCAAGCCCTGACAGCTATTAAACATGGTACCATATGCTGTAGCAAGGGGAAATTGGCGGCATATCAGTGTGTGTCCTGAATGGAGGACTTGGTGGAAGGAAATGTGAGTAATAAGCTTGATATCCGAATCTATATAAGATGGCGAAGGTCCCGGTTTATTTGAAGGACGCAGCAGTTGGATGGTGATGATTCGGGGACCCACATCGACAATTGTCATCCGAGTGTTTTTAACTAACGTGCAGTCGATTGAGATATTGTGCATCAAACGGGCAACCATTCCTCGTTTTAATGTCAGTTTGTTTGGAGGTATACCAGGCATGGAATGAGTTGCAGCCCAATCCAGCATTGCATCCGGAGTAGCATCAAGCATGTCAGTGTCTTCTATTTCTTTCAAGCTGTCAGATGAAATGAACATTCGAGAAGGACCAGGAATTTTTCCAACAATAACGCTGTTGTATGTGTTGATCTGTGCATTTGTTGGTGCAAGTATTGCATGGCCAAAGCACATTTCTGGAGAGACCAAAATTTTATCCGGAAATGCGAATTGTATCAGGTCTCGCATTGTTGCACATGATTGCAGCATTGAGAGGTTCACTTCTGGACCGGCGCCATCCCCAATTTGATCAACAAAGTTTGCAAATGCAGGGTCTTGTGCATTCCGGATGGGAGTTAGCAATCGATGGATGGCAAAGCACTGCCATAATGGTGATGACTGGATTGATGAATAGACAACTTGACTTCGAGAGCCTCCTGGAATAACTGGGCACGTCTGCCTAAAGTCACCAAGAAGAATAAAGACTTTTCCCCCAAAAGGACGGCTATCCTGTGTGCACATGCACAAAACCTTATCCACACATGCCAGTACAGCATGATTTGCCATCGGAGCTTCATCCCATATAATGAGAGAGGTACAACGCAAGAGCTCTGCTCTACCGTGCTTGGGCTTGATTGAAGATACCAGGAACTCATTGTTTTCATTTACAGGAACCTGATTGAGATTGATTGTTAAAGAATTTGGCGAGAAGAGACAGATAATAGAAGTATTTACTTTGAAAGCTGAATGTGTAGTGCGGCCACCGGGGTACAATTGTGCTGCAAATGCCGCTGTTGCTGTCGGAATGACCATATGACCGTGACTGTGAACATGCTCACAAAGAGCATTTATGAGAAATGTCTTTCCTCTTCCCGCTTTTCCATCAATGAACAGATTCAAGGGTCGTTGCTCACGTACAGCGGTCGCTACCTCCACAAAAATCCGCTTCTGTTCTTCATTTAGCACTGCAAATGAAGCAGAAGCATGCGTCGCAAGAAAATCGAGAGCTGAATTCCAAAGCGTAAGTTCATGCTCGACCTTATCCATGAGAGCATTTACTTCTGGCAAGCCATACTATCCCAAAGTTTTCCCATGTTCATCAAGAGCATGTTGAATTTCCAATAGGGCACAATTCTGTCCGACCTCAATGCCTTCTCGGAGAATATGATCCTGACAAATGTGGGCTGAAAATGTCGTCCAGATGTGAATGGGCGAAGGGATGCAGTTGTTGATCAGCAGGTCAACAAAGAGGAAGTGCAGTTGTCTCAGAGTGTGTAAAGTGGTTATGGCTTCCTCCATAGTGTACTGGGCCTCATTTTGATCCACAAATAGACCTGCGGCGATTGCAGCATCTTGGAAGGTAGCCCTGTAAATTCCTCCAATGCAACGAAGGTCTGGAAAAGACAAAGCAGGCACACGTTGCAACAGAGCATGCAGATAGAATCTCTCTCCTTCTGAAGGATGAGCAGGGTGTAATTGGGTAATGTGCCTGTGGACACGTGTCCGTAGTACAATGTGCATGGTTGGTTGACCATGGATAGAACCACGTTCCAAAAAATAGTTCGGATGATGCTCTCGATTCTGGTCATAGTGTGTGAGTTGAAATAATTGCCAATATTCTCCATAGGTCAAATCATCAAAGTCTCTGGTGATGCCATCATAGGAAAACAATCCCCTCGGTTGGATGAAGTATCTGTCAAGCAGCGAAGCAGAAAAATTATGGTCACGACCTCGGCCAGCATATTGCCAATGTTGTCAGCTGTCTGGACCATGGACTGGCAGTGCGGTAACACCGGGTTCCTTTTGACTGATATGAAACCCAAGCATTTGCCACATTGCTTCTCCAGCTGAGAGATAGCGGCCATTCTAATATTCTTTCTATTTCATCAATGGGTTCTGTGTCATCGGCAACTGAAAATCGGAAGCATGCACAATCCGGACCTGTAGTACATCATTGGAATTTTGATGTAAACACAAAATGGATCTCATCTTACCCTTGTAGATATATTTGAAGAGATACTGGAATAGATGGGATGAGCTAGCCACTTCGAAATTCATGTGGCAGTGAAATTTCCGTGGCAGAGGAAGACAATATGGAACGACCCAGCGGTCTGCTTCAGATCGACACCAGTATTGAACATGGCCTTCGCCATCAATTATAGTAGTGGCTTGCAAAGGCTTCAGATAGTTAAATTGACACCATCGTTGGCCGGCACGATCCTCTTGGACACAATACTTGGAGATGTGATTGCCATCTAAATTGTGGTGATGCAGCATAAATGTTTCTATGAGCTGTCGGTCGACGGGATCCTAGGGCATCTCGGCTGAAACAATATCATCAATATGTTGAGGATTCACACAATCCACCTGATATTTGACAAGAATGTGTGCATGTGGCAAGCCCTGCTTTTGGAATTCAACGGTCCAGAAAGCTTTGTCCGGGAAGTAATTGAGACTGGATTTCAGGCCAGTTTGCATTGCAGGTTACGGCGATGAAAAATGTCGGGGAGCTGAGTGATGCAGCAATTGCCAAAGAGTCCGCAATTTGCTCCAATGCCCAGCGGGATGATCTGAGAAAAGATGCCGGTAGGTAGATGTTTTCGTTAGATGGCGCATCATCGACACCCATGAGCTCAGCATCTTCACGGTGCAACCTCTCTTGGTTCTGATGGATGTAATGCAACCGTGATTCGAGATTGCGACTGAACATATCAACAACGTACTCATTTGTTAATCGGCCAAAGATTTGGAATCAGTTGTTGTGAAGAAGTTGAGCATGATAATGCCAGATTTGAGAGGAAGTCCTATTGAGGCCATTTTCCACAGTCCGATTCGGAGCTGGCTCGATGATATCTGCAAGTGAACCTTGTTTTCCCCATCCCAAAGTACCATGAGGAAACAGAAGAGGATAGCTTAGTGGCTCCCAAAGACGGCTGTACATCACAATGTATTGTTCAGTGCCGGAAGTGCGAGTAATAACAATGCGTCGTGGATGCACTTCATGCTGCGTGGTGTTGTTGAATGACATAATGGCTGCAATCTCATTGGCAGAACCTGAGTCATGCAAAAGCAAGCTGGCGTTTGGCAGCTCAAATGGGTTAATTGTCAACAGCAGCCGAACGGCGCACACAACCGGTTTGACTTTCAAGAATGCTTGACAGAAAGAGTGAAGCAACTCCGAGGGCAATGTGCGAGCGAGCCACTCGTGAGGGAATTGGTTCGGAATGCCAGACATTGAACTGTCATAGAGAAGCCACCAAATAGCAGAGTTGTCATGGGAAGGGCAGACTCGGTGATAAACTTTGCCTTGAACGGCAACTATCGCATTTGCGAGATGTGCAGGAAATGTTTGACTTGTCTCCATGGATGCAAAGGAGAAGATTAAGTTCAATTTCCGGGAGAGGCTGGAAATCTGCGGGTGTTAAAGCAGAACAGCATATTCTGGTGGAAGGGGTGGAAGGGGTGCGACATCCTGTAAGTGAGAGCCATGGTCACCACAACAAAAGCCCGCTTTCTCACCCGTAAGTAGTAAAATCCCGCAGAATGGACAGCTGTGCAGGATTCCACCATAGAGCTTTTCCTATACGAACGATGGACTCAATATGCCTCGTATAATCCACAATGTAGGATCATATGTGAGGTGAATGGTTTCATGGGCTGACATAGATCTGATAGCATAACATCCCGTTCAGGATGAGCTACAAAAAGAAAAGTTAGTAACATTGTCTTACTTGTATCATGTGAAAGTGGTATTACCACCTTGTTAGCAGTTTGTGGGGTTGTGCGAGAGCTTTTGCAACCTAGGCTCGCGTTCTTAAGTAACAGCGGCACAATGCACGTGTCATTCTTAACGTCAGGAATGATCAATTTGGAGAAAGCATGGTGTATTTCTATTATACATTTTGTGATTTGGCCTGCTTAAAAAACACGATCAAACTCCACGTTGCATGTAAGGATGAAACAGATGGATTGTCAATGACAGGTGTTGGGAATCCAAGAGCGGTTCCCAAATCTAGTGGTAATCAATTTTACATCTATCAATCAGGAAACAAACTCACCAACTCTGAGAGTATGGCATAACAGGCATGAACAATGCAAAGCCCTTCAATATGCATTCTTGCAAGACCTTGGTTTCGCAGCCCCATATAAAAATACCATCGGCAAGAGCGACAGGATGTACGAGCACAAGGTTCAAAAACAGCGCGAAAATTTGCATTATTTGTGTTCATTATCTAGAAATCTGCCATAGATTTCAGTAGTCAACATAGAGGACAACCAAAGCGATGAACACGAAGACGATGAGTGTTGAGAAGAGAGTGCCCCCACCAGACGACAAAGCGCATGAATTTGGAGTATGAGTACTATGATTCCTCAACTCCATGATGACGTTGCTTATTTGAGAGGGGCAAGCCAACCGCTTGTAAAAATAACTAAAAAGGAAGAATTCAATCATCAGTTCACCTTCATGGGATCAGATTCAGAAAGAAAAGGATATCCATTACAGTAAGGATCCTGAAAACAACAGTGAAGTTTTCAAGACATGTCCAAACAGAGAAAAGTTGAGGGATGGAGGGATGACATGGAGAAAATGAGTTTACAGTGATGACCAACGCGCAGAGCATTTGAACGGTGATGAGCATGCACCCGCGCTAGAGTCCAAGGGAGGTATTCGGAAAGCTTTGGGGAGATGGCAAACAGCTCTAGACGAGTATCGAAGATGCCGACTCGCACCGAACACGATCGGTCCCGACCCGACCGACCGCAAGCCACCGAAGGACGTTCGGCAGCACTTGGGTCAGTTCGCCCACACTTCACGTACTTACCATGACCACACAGGAGTGTTACAATAGGTGTTTATGAGATCGGAGCCAGTAGTCCGTTTTGGCCAATGTGCTCTATGAGTTGGTCGGTCCTTATCGCTTATCTTCCCAACTTCCACATGGTCGGTCGAACACAATCTTACACCATTGCTTGGCCACCCTGGTCGTATGTTACTTCTTCTTTATTTCCATTGGTTCTCCAACACCTGTTCCTGCTACCTACGCTCGGACGATGGATACTGAACGGTTGGGATTTTGCCATTGCTGATTAACTTTTACCTTATCACCTTCGGAACCCATATGGACATCTCACCTACCTTCTTATCTTCTCTGTTCGCTAGGGCTTGGCGCCCGTTTGGCATTTACTCTCATTTCTCGCTCGTATTTTACTTAGGGGCTCTGCTTACTATAAAAACCTACATACAACTCTGGAATAAACCAGCTTTTGCACCCCACAGTTCAGAGCTCATTTGCACTTGTCTCAATTATTGAAATCGTCTTCGCCAACTTTCGCAAACTCATCCTCCTCGTCGTTCGGCCTCGTTCGCGTTCGTACTCGTCTCCTCGCTCATACCCCTTGCCCGTCTTCGTATATTGTCAGAGTCCCGTGTGACTCTTGAAGCACGTAGTTGTTGATCGCGACACTACCTTCTTGTTACCGACCGACTCCCCAACCCATCTCGACCGACCGAACGTTCGGTCGGTGCTCGGTGCAGTCCTGAAACCGTTCGGGCACTTTAATCTCACCATCCTCATTACTCTTCAGTGCGCCCTCGCTTTCTCAAGTCCTAACTAACGATTCCTTGTGTATCAGATACTAGCTCCAGCACCCCTGCACTAGAGGTTGTTTTTGGTGTTGTGCTCGGCACTTAGAGACGCCTCTAGCGTATCAACGGGCTCAAAGAAAGAGTGTGTCATTTATTGAGTTCATGATCACCTCAGTAGTGTTGGCAGTTGTACGAGAGGAGCCGCATAAAGGAGGTGGGAACGTCGTTCCAATGATCGTGACAGGGCTGTGAGAAAGCGGATAATTTTTGGTTGAACATGATGAGGCAAGAATTCAATCGCCGCTAGAATGTGACGTGGCAGAGCACAAACGGGTGGCTCCTACTATGCATTCCATTTCCAGGACAGAATTGCTATACTTGGATTTGCTCATCCTTTTCCTTCTTCAGTGACGGTATATTGCACTCCGCACTTCCATCACTCTTTCGTTGCGCAAGGTACAAGTAGGACGCAACGTGCGAGTTTGGGACAGCGAGCAACATCCAGGACCTTCCACATGCGGCGAACCCACATGCAGCGCAGGCGTAAAGCTGAAGTGCTCACAAGGAACTGATTAACCGCCATGGCGAGTGGCACGACCACCGAGTCACTCATATCATCTAGAAACAACATGTTTGGGAAGACCCTTGCATTGCACGCCGGCGGCAGCTTGCTATACAGCAGTGAGGTCTGCTGATGCTAGATTTCTTAGAATGGCTTGGCATAGATTGACCCAGATGTATTGGTCTTATATGCCTGATACCATTGTCTCTCAGGTAAGTCCCACCTTCTGATGTGGCCTATTCTATAGTTGCTGCATGTTTTGTCAGCTCGCTAAAATGTTGCATGCCCACTCTGCCAGCGCTCTTGCAATGGTGCTGCAGGGCCTCAATGCGAGGTTCTGGAAGCGTGCAATCAACGTGCAAGTCCTCCAGGATCGCATCATCGATCATGCGGGTGTCGAAGGCTGGTCTGTGATTTAATAGGAAGCAGAGGAGCAGCAGGGTATCGCTTGTCAGGCAGAACCACATGAGTGGCATGTTCTCCTGAGCAATGTCTCTGCTCTCTCCCAGCTTTGTCTCACCTGGTCCCTCAGATTCCTGATACATACTTTTTGGGGCTTTGCCCCATGGGATACCTTCCCTGCCTTCGATCCATCCGTGTTTTGTCCACCATGCCAGGAGACTGACGAGAGCAAGCAAGGAGGGGATCCTTCAGTGAGTCCTCGCATCCATTATCCATACTATCAATGATTAATATAGCTTACATTCCAACTTTTTTCTGACGTCAGAGAGCCGTGCAGTCGCTTAAGTCGAAGGTACCCATGCAATTTCGAATGTCAAGGTCAAATTAGATAACCATCCTTGTGAGTAGTTTGTCCTTCTTGCGCTTTTGACGGTCTTGTTGACATCTGTGGATCTCAGTGTTGATTTTTGTGATAGCGTTATTTCCGAACGCACTGTTTTCAAATTGTGGTGGAGACGGTTTCTCCACTGACATCTACAGAAGGTTAGCTTAGCTCCTATGGATCTTGATTGCTTCATCACAGCCATGATTGTCATAACTGATCTCACACTTGAGGAGACGTGTTTGTCATCTCGATACCCAAGAAAGGCGACGCAGATCGCACTGGTGTGACCCTGCGTTTGCTGCTGTTGGAAACGGAAACAGAGACAGAGAATGATGAGGGAATCATATTCGTTTCAAAAGTCAGAAGACCTTCCGCATGCTGACTGGTCCCTGTTGGTATGGTACACTACACAATGCTGCATTTCTTGTACAAAGTATCATGATAGGCAAAATGGGAGAGTGGTTTCAACATATAAGTTGAGCAGTTGATTGTACATTGCAGTAGACGAGTCATGACAACATCCACAATGCAGACACAATATTGTACATGGCTGTACATGGTGAACATTTAGTCACATCCCAATATTCAATTTCTCGTGTAGAAATGTGCCTAGTCACATAATTAATAGTTGTTGATAGCAAGAGCAAAACCTTGTACCAATCGCTAGTGAGACATCACGAAGATCGACCGAGCCACGAAGATTGATGACATGATTGACATCACGAACGGATGTTGCACAAATGACCAATTCGCCGTGCCAGGCCAAACAAAATTCTTCACGAATATATTAGTTTTCCTCATACCATGCTGCATCTTGTGTCCACAGAACCAACATTGTTTTGTTGGAATTTGAGCAGTGAGAGTGAATTGTGACGTAGGATGTGCGGATGTGACCGCCTCCTCCAAAGTAAGATTGGCACTGCGGGGTCCAGATGAGAACAGGATTGATAACGTGTTCTTCAGGAGAGATTGCTGTTTCCAGAGCTGGTATGTCGGTGAATTTGACAATGGATCTTCCAACATAGAAAGAGTAGAAGTTGCGAGGCTGCATCAGTTTCAGTATGGAGAATGATATTATTTGTGAAAGTGGCATACAACAGCGAGAGGAAGATTCAGACACACATGGTTCGCAAGCATAGTGGGCAATGAAGATGGAGATTCGAAAGTGGGGCTCTTCAAGACATCTTAATATACTGTTCCATAAGAGCGACTTCTTTATTTGGTCGAAGTTTCGGTGGGAAGAAAGGTAGATGGATTTCAAACAGTGATAAAAAGGTATTGAGCTGGCAGCTCTTGAGAATGACACATAAAACATTGGATTTTCATTTTTTTCTACTGATAAACTATACTACATCAGTCTTTTCAGTTTTCTGGTCAAAAGGAAACAGTTGAGCCACACATATCGTACATGACGTCGACGATCGCAGACTGGAAAAGGAAAGAAAAGATATACTGTACAAATATGCATCGTGCAATGAAGGTCGCATAACAGAAGATTACAAACATAATCGTGTGTCATCGTACATGTTTGAAGGAAGGCAGCGGACAAAAGGAGGCAAGGAACATGTATCATACACAGAACTACAATTTTTTTTGTGGGTTTTGAGAAATGGACAGGATTATATAGTACAAAAAGGATCAAAGCTACACGGATGTGAGAACATACAAACTGAGCAACTTGATAATGAAAAGTGATCAGTTCCAAGCTCTGCGCTTACCTTTTGCTTTTGCAGATGGAATATTCAGGGTGTCGTAGTTGTTGCCATTCAGCATGATGCTCGGGGTGGGTGCCGGGGTGTTTTCCATGATCGGAGACATTGGTACTGGGGTAAGTGGAGATGAGTGAGGCATCGGCATCAATTCAGATGACACTGCACCACGCGACTTCGCAGGAATCATTGCATCCGACAATAAAGATGACTGAGGAGAGTTGAAAGTCAGAGAGGTGTGGCCAGCAGTGTAAGTAGATGGAGATGCCTGCACAGCGTGGATAAGCGAATGTTACGGTGCCCCTTGAAAAATTGTACCTGTCCATTGAATGCATCTGGCACAAAGCCGTTCGTAGTGCTATGGTCAAAGGAGAGCATGTTGGGATTGTAAGCTGGATTATTGCTAACAGAACTGCTATCAAGATGTATGAACAATAAATACAGAGAAAAGGAAACATAACAAACGGCAAGGCAAAAGACATAGTCAATAGGTTGGATGGCATTGTGAACATGTTGGACATCATAAAAGGACTTCACGGAAAAGTAAGCATGAAGAGATTATCTGGATCGTGAGAAGCACCCTTATGTAGAAGATGATCCGACACTTGAAGAAGGTCCAGCGATTGTAGAAGGGCCCGTGGTCGAAGAAGGGCCCATGGTTGTAGAAGGGCCAGCCACACTAAGTTGCCGTACATCAATTTGTAAGGCCATGGATCAAAAATGTATCGAGCTTACTTGGAGTGAACTGTTGCATTATGAGCAGCATAAGCTGTATATTTGCAACAACAAGTAGGCAGACTGCCGTTGTCAGTTTCACTGTCTGCAGGACTCCAAGATCCTACATTGAAAATAATTTTGTCGATCATCACAGACAGCAAGCTGTTCAAAGCAATGTCACAGCACTGTCCAAAAATTTGAACAGGCATGCGTGGGTTTGGATTTGGTGTCATTGTCCATCTTGATGAGGAGCCATCAAACACAGCTCTGGATATATAGATAACTGATAGCTTCAAAACCGTCATAAATGAAAGACGCACTGTATGCTGCTAGGTTGGGCAACGTTGCAAACAAAGTCCAATACATCCACCATGAAAGCGCGAGAGTTTTCGTCGTTTAGGAGAGGTTGAACCTGGTCACGGACAGGACCAGCAAAGCATGCAAATGTAGCAGGGAAGTTAAGAACTCCATCTTCGTAACTGTCATTCACGCAGCTACCAGGGTATGGAAAAACAGAAAGAGCATTGAGCAGGATGACACCATTTGCAGGTGCATGTGCGTTTGCAATCACAAACACGATTGTCTGAGTGGGGAAGGGACTGGTGTTGGGCACACTATAAACTCTCAAGTTTGCCTGAACAGGGGGTGCTTTTGGGAAGGTGATAGTGGTGTCGTAGAGATAATAAGAAGTGGCGACAGGATTGGCACCGAGAGCATTGTAAACCTTTTTAGGCATAGATACACGAGAAGCGCCAGCAACAGCAAAGTTACCAAACACCATGAAGCACGACATTGCAATGAGGACTATGGTAAGAGCGAGGAACTAGAAGATGAGCAGGCCATTGTCTTCGTATCAACTATGAACACAGACAAGATGACATAGACAACTTTCCAAAAATTTCATGGCATCGCAGGGGAGCGGAGCATCATATTTTTTGGGGCATTATAGAAGAGAGGAACCTTGCATTTTGGAAACAATAACTTAGTATGAGCAGTTTAGCCAGGAAGGGAAAAGCAGCCTGCTCCCGAATGGTTTGACATTATTGGATATTCGTGTTGCGCATCAGGAAGCGAGGAGGGAGCAAATCGAAACATGGAGAAGGTGCAGGGGCAGTGGGGGAGCCCCATGAACTCCACAACTGTAGACATGTCCAGACCTCTGTGCATGATTTTTATCAGGATATAACAGTTGGCAAGAATAGGAAAGCAAGATGAAGACAGCGTCATGAAGTGAACATCGTAAATGTCTCAATATGACTAGATGTGATGATTATGTTCATCACCTTCCCACCTGAAAATTGTCGAACAAAGTTGATTGAGGTTGTTTGGCACAAACGCACCAGTCATGCTAGACAGTATCAAGTAGCGAGTGGAGGTTCCCATAGTGGAACTGAGATGAAGACCGATCGCCGCAAAAAAAAGATATTATATGGCAACAGAATTTAAGTTTGGGGAAGAGACATTGAATGAGAGCGATGTGGAGCACAATCAGGTCCAAATATGACAAGCCCTGTAAGAGGAATACATACAATGAGGGAGTATCACAGGTTTGGCAACTGTGGGGTCACCTACATGGGGAAATTTTGATATGGCTATAGTTTTTTTTAGAGCAGATACGGTTGGCAAAGATGGGAAAGCAAGATGAATACAACCTCACTGAGGACTTTTGTAGCGAGGAACATTGTGAGCAAAGAGAAGAGGTCTCGACATGGCTAAATGTGAGGAACATAATTGCATTCCCTCACCAAAAACAGTTCAACGAAGTGGATCCAAGCCGTTATCCACGAGTACCAAAAGTTGATATTGTGAGGGCGTCAAAATGCAGCAAGAGCGATGTGGAGCAGAATTTGCTACAGGGAAGACTATACTATATGGGAAAAAAGTGTCTGAGATCAGAAAACATCAAAGGAGGACGAGGAGACAGATATGGCAATTTTTTCCTCAAAAGATGACATGATAGGAGAGGATGGGCGATATGGGGCAGAAGTTCCTGAAATTAGAAGACATAGAAGGAGAAGGATGAGACACAGATACAGGAATGAATGAATTGCATGAAGAGCACGGTGGGGCAGGATTTCGCAGGACAGAAACTGTAAGCGGCAAGATATGCCTCTGTTAGAAACCATTAACAGAACGAAAAAGACAGCAGATATGCATGATCACCCATTGCTTGCACAATGATGCAGAAATGGTGGAATGAAATGGATGAGGACAGAGCAAACTAAAGGTCAAAAACTATGGTGGACACGAGAAGTTGCTGAGATGAATGGCAGGAAGATGAGTGGCATAGCAGCAAGAATGGCCATCATCAATGATAGCGACGCCAAACAACAGTAAACAAAATGTAGAAGTTTGTGTTATATTAGAGTAATGTAAACAGTTTTATACTATTTACATCTCAAAAAGGAAAGATAAATATACACTTTTGTAAAACTGCCCATATTTGGAAGATTGAGTGAGATGAAGCCTACATCCATACATATTAACCTTACATGGTGAGCAGTTTCACATCTAATTTCTATTTAGGCAGGGCCAGTCTCTCTTGACAAAAAACTCAAACTCTATCTCTCTAACCTGCACTCAATATTTCTTGGCATATCTTAGCAGCCTCCCATACCCTCTCACTATGTCTGACACCCTTGCACAAGTCAAAGGTCTTGTGTTGAGGATATCTAACCTTATGAAGCACCTGCTATCTTCAATAATCGAGGCAACAAAAAAAGACCAAATATATACTATAATAATGACTGTGGAGAGTGATTCATGTGGGAAACCTTCAATTGTCACTTCAATATCCTCTTTGGTGAGCATTGCTGTGATAAAACTGGCCAACTATATCACATTCAGAGAGAAAAATTAGGAATAGAAAATATATGTGCTTACCTGAATACAATCATGGGAGAAAGTTGACTTTCTGCTTTCTGTGTGCCTATGATTGTGAAGTTGGAGCGAATATGCAAGGAGCTGGAAAACATATAGTCAGTGATCTTTCACTGCCCGTGAATAGGGATATTTTATCCACTCACATATTCCTATAGTGGATCCCCTTCTAACCTAAAAAAATGCAATTTGTTTTGAGATACTAGACATAGACAATACAACTTTAGCTAGCAAGCATGGCATAGGTCTTCTTATCTACATACTTGTTCAAATAGAAACTGTAGCTATATGCCAGACTGTTTTGTGCTATCAATCAACAATCTGCAGAGGTACCAAATACTGGAACTAAATTAACAGGCATGTGAATTGAGAAAGAGGGATAATGTCACCTACTCTGGTGCTTGTTACAAACTCACTTCATTTTGCTTACATACCTGTACTTTCTCACCTACCACATAGGGATACATTGGACTCTTTCCAAGTCTATACCTCGCCTTCCTGCTCCATAGTTACTTGGTCCATGCATCTGCTTGTATGTATTTAGGCACTTTGTGCGCAGTAGAGAAGCCTTAGGCTATCCATCTTTGTCCAATCTAGGAACTACTATTCACCAGTCTTCTCTGATTTGATTTATTAGTTTGATCAACCCATTTGACCTCTTTATTGCTTCACACACTCTCACCTCTTTGTAGTTGTGACCTAGGTTCTCTTGTTACTCATAGTTATTTGTGACATCTGGATAGCCCCTTCATTTCACAAAACTACTCCACAAACATGCCTCTTTACATCATCCTTCAAATTCTCCTTTTTACCCTTCTAGCAGAACACCAACTACATACATACAATGCCAGGCAGTTCCAAAAGACAGGTGATCATCAACTGTATTAGTTACTATATGCTTCAGACAAACAATTAGGTGATACCACTTCATTGTGGATTGTTTTAGGTTGTGAAATACCTCTGTCTAGTAATTAACCCAACTGAGGTACAACCGACACAATTGCATCTGATGCTATATACAAATTACATACTAGTACTTACCAAGAAAAAGTGTTAGGACCACATCCTAACATGTGCTTCACACGTGAACAGGGAAGTCAGTCAAGTGGCTCACTCATGACTCGGACACAGACTTGGTTCTATGACTCATCACCATTGACATACTAATGCATGGACACTTACTATACTTGCTTACATCTACATGCTGCGGCATGAACACTTCCATACAACCGGTTCCTGAATCTATCCTGATGTGGACAGACAATGATACTATACCTAGTAGTCGATTACGGATCTCAATCGTTGACTGCTGTGGAGCTTCTGTTGCTTACAAATCTGACACCTGGCTAGTAGATAGGCTTTAGGCGCATAGACCAGATCTCAATCCTGCCCTAAATAGCTTGTATGTATTAATAGCCGAGATGAGCTTCTAAGAAGCTCAGCTCGTTCACCTGTAATACACTCGATCTCTGCACTACACCCAGCATCTGGCTACCTTCCTAGCTCACACTTTGCAATCTCTGTCAGATCTGAGACATCCTTTACACGGTCTGACAATGCATTGGATTTGTCTCCCTTCTCTTGTCATTCTCCCTTCTCTTATCCTTCCCTCCTCATCCTATCTTGAACCTATACTGGTCTCACCGCCTTCCGCGTCCTCAGTTGGTCACCACCAAGAGTAGTCTGTTGGACAGGAGAGGACAACCCCATTCCCATTAAACATCAAGATACACTCTAAGACTACCTCCTTAACCTCTTTGAGGATAAGGCCAATACCAACCCCGAGCTCTTACAAAGAGCTCAAAGATGATCAGTCATCTTTATATGTTGGACCCTTCAGATACAGGACACAGTGTTGTGATAGCCTAGGGACCCCTTTGTGCATCAGTGCATGTGATAGGTCTACGACCTAACACTTGAACAAGCTCTTTACACCCCACCCTATCTAAAACACTGGATCCCTGACTCCGACAACTTGTTGTTGAATACACCAACCTACACGTGGTGTCAGAATGAGTAGCCACAGAATACAATTGCCGCAGAGTAGAGGAAAGGCCTCCAGTCTCAATCAAAATGACTATCAGCCAAATCCTCGAATTGAGGAACACCATAAACACAGCCACTAGAGAATCCCTAAGAAGCTCCACCCAGGATGGAACCAACCATACAGAATCACCTACAGGAACCCTGACCCTTGCTAGGCACCAGTTTTCCGGAAAAACATACACCGGAGTAGCTGCATTTAGGTTACAGAAAGAACCCAAATATTTCTTCACCATCTACAAGTTTGGATACCCATTCTAAGGACTTTGCTTCATCAACGAACCAAAGACAGCCATCTCCCTCTCCAAAAGAAACAACAACAGAATTTACACTATCCAAACAAGGAACACCATTGACATTGATGGCAGGAGACCTCAGGACTTCCCTTACGCCCTTATTCCCAATTTTAGAAGAGCCATCACGAGACTTGTTAATTGAGACAGAATTAGAGAGGCTCTTGGAAGAAGACATGATCAAAGAGGACAGTATGTGATTTTTATCTTGTGGACATTCACAACCACGAAGTAGAACAAACTGGACACACCTGAACATCCATTGGCCAGAACAGAAATTGATAGAATCATATTTATCACTCGAAAGGGAGAGTTTGCCCACAAAAATTATCATCTCAGAACGCTTGTCTCTGGACAAATGTTCTCCTACATCATCCAACTCCTTGACCAGATTGATATCTCCATCAACAAAATTATGAAACAAGACCAATACATTCAAGAAGGTCTACATGCTGGAAGAAGACACACAGTCCCCTTCTTCTTCACAGAATAAACCATTAAGCAATCAATACCCAAGGGATACTCAGAAGCATACACTTCTGACCCAGCCGAAGTCCTCAAAGACTTACCAGAAGACATCGACAAAGACCAAATTTATTACAATGAGAATAACAGACACTTCTACTATGGAGGACTCCTCACCAGATTCTACAAGCAAGATGGGCAAAGCCAATTCTATTAATGCCTGTACTTCAACCAGACCATCCAAGCAGGACCCACATTACAGGCAGTCAAACTCACAGACTATGTCACAAGGAAAACCTTCAACAAACCTAAATCACTGACAGATAGGCATCATCACATGCCAAGACTACACATACATAGTCTACCCAGGGAAACAGCCAGTGGAAGTAGACTCTCTAGAAGAAACACTCCTGATACATCTCCCTTACAAGAAACCTTTTCACAAACAAGCTTCCGTACCACAACACCGGACCCAGAGCCTAGAGAGAGGTATCTTGAAGAACCAGGTAACAATAACAAACTACCTGGAGATCTGCAGCCCCCAACCAATACAATGTCGACAAAATGTGCTAAGTCCAAGGGACTAGCTATGGCCAAACCCACCTCTTTCAACAGAAATATAAAAAGAACTGAGCAATTCCTCCATGAAATCAACCTGATGATCCTTGCCAGGAAAAAAGATTTTGGAGATGAATTTGCCAAGATTGCCTATGCTCTGTCATGTATGAAAGGAATATCTGCTGGGATATGGTTAAGAAACTTTACCAAAGCAAGAAACACAGAAGACGATTGGGCTGCATATGCATGGAAGGAGGAAAGAGGAAAGACCTTGGTCCAAAAAAAGATAGCCACGGATTTCGAGGAGTTTAACAAAACAGCAGATGCCAGAGATAAACTGGCCAGATTAAACCAAGGAAAAGAATCCCTCAATTCTTACCTTTAGCTCTTTGAGCAGGTCATGGAACTTGCAGGAGTTGACCTGGAAACCAAGAAAACCCACTTCTTAAGAGGCCTCAATTGGGAATTGGCAGAGCGAATTTATATCAACCCACTACCGACACCTCTTGGGATGAATTAGGTGCAAAATCTAAGCAACATGAAACCTTGTGCATTGAAAGGAATCGAGCATGTGACCTCCGCAGGGGAAAATATCAAGTCTTTACCCTGCACACATTTTACAATGAACAGGCACCCCCACATTAAGAAAGGGAATCTCAATATGTCCCTATAGACGTGGACACTGTGGAAATAGAGGCCGACACATTCCGTGCTCAATTCAAGAAGCTCAGCCTAGCAGAAAAAAGCAAACTCGCCAAAGAAGGCAAATGCTTCTATTGCAAGAAAACTGGGCACATGGTGCACAACTGTCTCTTGCGCCCTAAACAAGGTTTCAAAAGAAGGTTCCCACCGAGGTGTTGGATGGTCAATGACACACACTATGAAGAAGAAGAAGACAAAGAAGAACTGAAAGAAGGAAAGAACTGAGTCGCCCACATCCAATAAATGATGATGGGCCTCAGTGTTGAAGAAGTTGAGGAAGTTCGAGCCTTTAGCAACTTGAAGAATTTTTAAAGACTCTCCCATCGGCAGCAGATGCAGAGAGAAAGATTCTTGCAGGAAATAGGTACGCTCCTCTAGCTAGTAAAGTTTCTGACCAAGAGCATGGACACCCAGATATATTGTATCTCTTAGAAATGAAATTGCATGGTGCACCATCACTCCGAATTGAGACAATGCTCATAGGCAAGAATCAAAAAGCTGCTACACAAGCCCTCATTGACAGCGGGGCCACTGGAATATTTATGCATCTACACTTTGTCAAGATGCATCAGATCAAAACACAAAAAACCCCTACCCCTATCCCAATTAATACGGTTCAAAACACCACATTCGAAGGAGGACCCATTACAAGATTTGCAGAACTTAAACTACAAGTTCTTGGCAACAAAGGTGGGTCACACACAGAATCAGCAAGATTCTACATAGCTGAAATAAGGAGGGAAGACATTATTTTAGGAACCAACTGGTTTTTGGAACACAACCCTAAAGTCAACTGGCATGCCTATGGGCTACACTTTACCAGATGCCCACCCTCCTGCCAAATAAAAGGAGGGCCAGTAAAAGCTAAAAGAGCTACAAGGAAGTCGGGACACACAAACCCAACTATATGGTACATGGTGACAGTACCGCAAAAGAGTGACTACTCAATCCCAATGCAAAAGCCAGGAAAAGGAAAGCCAGGTTAGAAAGTGGGAAACACTACAGTACCACTCCCATGGACAATACCTAAATGTCTGGAGTTCGCAACTCAAAGGTTGAATGCCAAATGTCTGAAGGCTCAAGCCAAACATTATACGGCTCTAACATGGGCTGGAGAAGATGTTCCAGAGGATGGTGATAGACTTCTGGCACTCCCCTCTACAAATATTGAAGAAGATGGAGTCTACCTAATCAGGTGCCTCAGTACAGGAGTTTTACATGCCCTGGAGTTATACAACAACTTAGAAGAAGGTGTTGACATATACTGCGCCAGAAAAATGGAACCAATAATAGAGTACCCCTGAGCCAAAACAGCGGCTCCTTGGAAAGAACCTATCAAAATCATGACAGGAAAACAAACCAAACACATGAATACTGGAGTTATAGGAAGGTTTTTGAAGGTTGACCAAAAGGAAAATTACCACTAAATTGACCTTGGGATCACAAAATTGAACTCAAAGAAGGAATGGATCACTTGCTCAAACCCAAACTATACAGCCTTAGCTTGGCAGAGCAAGTGGAACTCAAGAAGTTTGTCAACAAAAACCTGAAGAAAGGATTCATCTAAGAATCCAAGTCACATATGGCCTCTCCCTTCTTCTTTGTGAAGAAAAAGAATGGGAAGTTACAACCAGTAATGGACTATCGCAAACTCAATGAAATAACGGTAAAAAACAAGTATCCCTTACCAATTATTCAAGAATTACTGGATCTTTTAGCCAATGCCATATACTTCTCCATAATGGATGTCGACACAGGATATAACAACGTACATATGAAAGAAGGAAGCAAGAAACTGGCCACATTTGTTACTAATCTGGGAATGTACAAACCCCTGGTCATGTTCTTTGGACTAACCAGCTTGCTGGCAACATTCCAAACAATGATGAATGCTCTTTTCAAGGATCTTATTTATGCAGGAAGAGTGGCCATTTACATGGACAACATCTTGGTGTTCTCTAAGACCATGGACAATCACATCAAAATGGTATGAAGTGTTTTACAGATCTTACAAGACAACAATCTGTATTTGCAACCGTCCAAATGCCATTTCCATATAAAAAAAATCGACTATCTTGGATATGTTATATCCCATGGACACCTCAAAATAGACCCTATTAAGGTCACCAGTATCACAGACTAGCCAACTGGCCAACTCTTACAAAGGTCAAGGAGGTGCAATTGTTTATAGGATTCTATAACTTTTATCACAGATTTATCTAGGATTACTTAAAAATAGCAAGGCTGCTATTCAAGTTAACTCAAAAGGAACGCAGCTGGGATTGGACACCAGCATGCAAAAAAGCATTTCAAACGCTTAAACAGATATTTACAGAATCACCGGTACTCGTCATGCTGGATACAAAGAACCCCTTCCGCATTGAATGCAATGCCTCTGACTTCACTACTAGAGCAGTATTATCGCAAATTGCGCCAGATAGAAAATGGCACCCTTGTGCCTATATTTCCAAATCACTCTCTCCTACAGAACACAACTATCCTATTTACAACAAAGAGTTGCTAGCTGTCGTTCACACTCTCGAAGCATGGCAACACTACTTGGAGGGTGCCAATAACCCGGTTGATATCTGGACAGACCACAAGAACCTTGAATGGTTCCACTCAAGTCAGAAATTAAACCGTTGGCAAGCGCATTGGTCACTCTTCCTCTTGTGTTTCGACTACAAATTAATGCACAAGGCAGGAGTCACTAATCAATCTGGCAGCCTGTCACAGCATCCAGACCATAAAGAGGAGGTGGAATTTGACAATTCAGGAGAAACACTCTTGGAACCCAAACTTTTCAATGAAACAGGAAAAGCGACATGAAGACTCTTCATACAAGTCAATGCAATAACCACGGAAGAGGAGGTTTTAGACCCCAATCAGATCTTCCACATTAGGGCAACTGGACGAGGAGGCATCACTATAATTGACGAAGACCTCAAGAAGTGCATCATTGAAGAAAACAAGAAAGATGAATGGCTACTGGAAACACTTACTAAAGTCAAGACACTAGGTCATCGTAGCATGAAGAAAGGATTATAAGAATGGAATGACAAAGAAGGACTTGTTCTACACAGAAGAAAAATCTATGTGCCTCAAAACAAACAACTTCACCGAGACATCATTAAAATAAATCATGATAATCTAGCAGCAGGACATCTGGGACAGAGAGAAACACTAGCCGCAGTAGGACAAGAGTTTACTTGGTCTGGAATCTCAAACACTGTTCATCAATACGTGGAATGATGCACCACATGTCAATCTACAAAAAATGACACACATCCAACTATGGTACCACTACAACTAACAGAGATTCCAGACAGACCCTTTGGAACAATCACCATGGACTTGATTATCAACCTTCCCAAGTCAAACAGATACAACTCACTCCATGTAGTAACTGACAGATTTACCAAAACAGCAGTGATTACTCCATGCCATAAATCCATCAACTCCGATGGAACAGCTAAAATCCTACTTGAGAATACCTAGAGATGATAAGGACTACCCGATAAAATCATATCAGACAGAGGAACTCAATTTGATTCAAAAGTAGCGCAAGCCCTGCTTAAAGAACTGGGAATTCAATCCACATTAAGCATAGCCTATCATCCACAGACAGATGGCGCTACTAAACGAATGAATCAGGAATTATAATAATATTTGAGAGCTTTCTGCAGCTCATCACAAGATGACTGGGCAGCATTAATTCCTTATGCGGAATATGCCCGTAACACACATCAGTACTCAGCCACACAGAAGTCACCATTCAAACTTCTGCATGGATATCAGCCTTGGGCTTACCTAGCCATCATCAGAAATTCAAATGTCCCCACTGCCAATGCTTGACTTGAAGCTCTGCAGCATGCTAGGAAGGAAGCACAAGCCAGCCTCAAAATTGCAGCCAAAGCCGTGAGAATATAGCTCAACCATTTTAGAACAGACCTGCCGCCTTTCAAGAAAGGAGATCAAGTATGGCTAGATGGAAAAAACATCCACACCAATCACCCATCAGAGAAACTGAGACCCAAATGATTTGGGCCATTTGAAATCATTGACACCATTGGAGCTGTCAACTTCAAGCTGAAACTGCCAAACAGCTGGAAGTGCATCCATGACGTCTTCTACGCTAGTTGACTAATGCCCTACAAGGAGAACGAGGTCTACGGCCCTAACTACCCCAAACTGGCCCTAACTACCCCAAACTGGCCCCAGACCTGATCGAAGGGCAAGAAGAATTCGAAGTCAAAGCAATTGTCAGAGCCTGATGCTTTGGATGATGGAAGACCCTGCAGTACCTAATCAAATGGAAGGGCTACCCTGAATCAGACAATTCATGGGAAGCTGCTGTGAACGTCACCAATGCTAAGGAAGCCATTGCAGTGATGAGCGCGCCACTGCTCTAAGTGCCAAGGCCCCCATTTTTGAGTCCTATGAGCGCTAGCATGCTGACCTCATGGAGTACCCCAGTCACCGCCAGATGCTACCGCAGCCTAGCGCGAGTCCCTCCAATGTCCATCACAAGCGCAATATCACGGTCGTGGGCCGACACGGTCTTTCTTGAGCACCTCAGTCATCACCTTGCAGCATCTCGTCCCTCTACCATGCGGTCACACAACAACCTAGAGCCTATCACACAACAACCTTGAGCCTATTGCACTAACTGTGACACCGCCAAGCTCTCAACATATGCCTCAACAAGGTCGACCACAAGGGCATCACTGCGGGCAGCTCCGCTGCGCGGTATGGCAGCAAGCTTTATTGAGCACGCCTATTGGACAGTAGAGGTCTCGTAATCCCTTTCTCCTTGCACTTCCTAGAATCACCTCGTCTCGCCAATAAACCTCCTTACTAAATATCGCTTTGTCTCTCTACCGCGGTGCGACAGAACCTCGTGGCCTTTGAGTATCTCTGCACATGGCTTTCTTTTTATCTTTCTATGTTACAGTCTTGGCGCGATATCGACCCATTCTACCTTACAAGCCTGTGGTTACTCTACCTTTCTTGATCTACCATAAAAACCTACTTACGACGCTGCAATACACCAGTTTCAGACACCCCTTTGTAAAGAGCTCAACCTCGTAAGAACACCTCGCTAAGCACTGCGCTTCCTCGATATCATCCTTGTCTCGCTCAATATATACCTCATCACTCTCATCATCTCCATCGCCAGGGCCTTCGTCACTGCCCTTGAAGTACCCCGCCCGCTCTCGTCATCAATATCGCCCTCACATCACGTGCGAGAGGTAAATACCTCGTCACCTCGCTTCCTCGGCTACTGCTGTGGTAGTTCCCGCACATGCCTCACACCTTGTCGCATCACCTCATCCCAACATTTCTCGCAGTACGTACCTCACCCCCGTCTAATAGCTTACTAGGTCCCTCAATATTCTAGCAAAGTCAGCTCGACGCCTACCTGTGTTTAGTGGTGGTTTTTGTTGTGTGTTTTTGCATGCAGAGCCATTGCAAGCGCATCAGCAGACTTTTACAGAAGACACCCTTGAGCCGTTTGAGGAATGGAAGCATCTATTTTAGCTCTAACAATCAAAGTGGAGTATAACAGGGCAGTTGAAGAAGATCAAATCAAGAAGAAACTTGAGAAGCATCTGATCAGAAAGAAGCTTCTCTCCATAGGATTGGCTATTTCCCTGATCATGGAAGCAATCAACAAGCGGATCATACAATTAAAGAAGCAACCCCTGATCCCGCAGTTGACAGTGCTACTACCAAAGATCAACAATTGAAGCCCGCAGCCAAAGAAGCCTAACATAGGCATATCTTGATCAGAAGCGCAGCAAACACAATCAAGCGACTCTAATTGCTCAAGCATACCAGAAGCTATAAAAGCAGACAAACCAAGGATTGGCATGGCCAGGGAAACGACTATGACCCCCATCTTGATAGAGGTAGCCGTTTACACGAGCATTGCAACCCTCTTCTTTGTTGCAGTCTCCCTCGCTCTTGCTCTCATCCTTGGACTCTTTCACAGTGCTACCTCTCTAGCCTCAATCATATAAAAAGACACAGCATCTCAAGCAAGGACTTTCTCCAGCTCCCCAGAGATTGTTGAATGTCCCTTGCTACTATGCAACTCTATCTTGCCCACTCCCCCTGCTATATTCTCAACAACTTCACAATGACTTCCTCCTCCTCCACCTACACTTCCGGTACCCCCTCCCCCCACTCCTTCATCCTTTGCCCTGTCTCCCCCCTTTTCCCCATTCCTACTCTCATCAACTCCAACTCCAACTCCAACTCTGACAATGCCCCCATGGAAGGCATCAACATCGCAGACCCAGTGCAAGTCCTGGTGGTCCCCCGTCTCCCCAACCACTTAGAGAACCCCCACATCACTCCCACCCAACTCGATTTTGCCATCCACAACAAAACTCCTCGTTGCTGAATTCGCATTCACCCTCTCCTCCTCCACAACCTCCGAAACTACAAAAGTTTGTCAACCAATAGCATTTACCACATCACCATCTCCGAGGATGAGCCCCCTATCATCCTTTACCAAGCTGGGTTGAAAGACTCACAAATGTTTTTCTTTTATCTACAGCAGATGATCTTGGCGCAATGCTACCAGGTACTCGCAGGACCGTTGACTCAACATCAGTCAACACTATTCATAAACTTGGTCATCACATCATACCAATTCTAAGGGATACTCAACCTCCCTGTCATCTGGAACGACATGATCAATCCCCAGTTAGGCAGACTCTATAGCAGCGGGTCCACCCTCCTATAGCAACACTCTGTTTAGGCCTGGCTCAACACTCTGGGACAAATCTGGTATAAAGAGAACACCGTCTAATGGTTCCACTTTTCTGGTTTCAATAATGCAAGGCTAGAGATTGAGGAGTACGTCCCCAAAGGATTGGTGCCAACATGGAACTTCCCCTTGAACAGCCACAGAGTACACCTGATCACTCAGTACTAGGCCAAAGGAGTTAACCCAGTGATGAGTGCGCCACCTCTCTAAGCGCCAAGGCCCCCATTTTCGCAGTTTTATGAGCACTAGCATGCTGACCTCATGGAGTACCCTAGACACTGCTGGGAAATTTTGTAGCCTAGCACGAGTCCCTCCGACGCTATCATAAGCTTAATATCACAGTAGCGGGCCGACGCGGTCTTTATCACAACCCACAGACATCACCTCGCATCATCTCGCTCATATCCCCACGCATATTGCATAATAGCCTAGAGCTCTCCGCACCCACCGAGGCTTTGCCAAGCTCTCACCATATGCTTCACAAGCATTGACCACAAGGGCAGCACCGCGAGTCACTCTGCGGTGCAATATTGCAGCAAGCTTTATCGAGCGTGCCTATTGGACAGTACAGGTCTCATGATCCACTTCTCCTTGTCCCTCCTAGAATCACCTTGTCTTGCCAATACACCTCCTTACTGAATATTGCTTTGTCTTTCGACCATGGCGCAACAGAACCTCACAGTCTGTGAGCACCTCTGCACATGGTTTTCTTTTATCTTTCTATGTTACGGTGATGAGCATGCACCCGCTATGGGGTCTGGGGAAGGTATTAGTGAAGCTTTGGGAGCAGGCCGACCAGCTCTAGACGAGTACCAAAGACACCGACTCACACCAAACACAGTTGGTCCCAACCCGACCGACCGCAAGCCACCAAAGGACGTTCAGCAGCACTCGGGTCAGTTCGCCCACACTTCAAGTACTTACCATGACTGCACAGGAGTGTTACGATAGGTGTTTACAAGATCGGAGCCAGTAGTCCGTTTTGGCCAATGTGCTCCGTGAGTCGGTCGGTCCTTATCACTTATCTTCCCGACTTCCGCATGGTCGGTCAAATGCAATCTTACACCATTACTTGGCCACCCTGGTCGTACGTTACTTCTTCTTTATTTTTATTGGTTCTCCAACACCTGTTCCTGCTACCTACGCTCGGACGACGGATACCGAACAGTCGGGATTTCGCCATTGCTGATTAACTTTTACATATCACCTTCGGAACCCATATGGACATCTCACCTACCTTCTTATCTTCTCTGTTTGCTAGGGCTTGGCGCCCGTTCGGCATTTACTCTCATTTCTCATTCGATATTTTACTTAGGGGCTCTGTTTACTATAAAAACCTACATACAACTCTGGAATAAACCAGCTTTTGCACCCCACAGTTCAGAGCTCATTTGCACTCGTCTCAATCATTGAAATTGTCTTCGCTGACTTTTGCAAAATCATCCTCCTCGTTGTTCGGCCTCGTTCGCATTTGTACTCGTCTCCTCGCTCGTACCCCTTGTCCATCTTTGTATATTGTCAGAGTCTCGTGTGGCTCTTAAAGCACGTAGTTGTCGATCGCGACACTACCTTCTCATTACCAACCAAATCCCTGACCGGACCAACCGACCGAACATTTGGTCAGTGTTCGGTGCAGTCCCGAAACCGTTCGGGCGCTTTAATCTCACCCTCCTCATTACTCTTCAGTGTGCCCTCACTTTCTCAAGTCCTAACTAACAATTCCTTGTGTATCAGATACTAGCTCCAGCACCCCCTGCATTAGAGGTTGTTTTGGTGTTGTGCTCAGCACTTAGAGCCACCTCTAGCATATCAACGGTCTTAGTGTGATATCGACCCATGTTACCTTACAAGCTTGCGTTTACTCTACCGCTTTCGATTTTACTATAAATACCTACTTACAATGCTGCAATACACCAGTTTTGAACACCCCTCTGTTTAGAGCTCAACTTTGCAAGAAGATCTCACTTGTATCGTGTCCACATCAACATTGCTCTCATCTCGCTCAATTTAACTCTTGTTGTCTCTATTGTCAGGGCCTTCATTGCTGCCTTTGAAGTCCTCTGATCGCTGGCTAGCAATATTGCTATTGTCACGTGTGAGAGTAATCGAGCATCACCTCGCTAGATATCGAGCATCACCACAGTAGTTCCCACACGCACCTCACACAACCCCACATCAGCCCACCCGATATCTTGGCATCATAGTACGTATCTCGCACCCCACCTCAAAACTCACAAAGGTCCTTTGATATTCTAGTAAAGTCAGCTCTATGCCTACCCTGTGTTTAGTGGTGTGTTTTGTTGTGTGTTTTCGCACGCAGAGCCATCACAAGTGCATCACTGGAGGATTACATCTGGCCCTGAGTCATGTCCAAATCTGGGCTACCAGCAGAGATCAGCTTCCATAACACTTAGCCCAAAATAACTGACAATCTCATTGTCCTCAACAAAGCACTTCCATCAACGGCCTCCTCAACTTCTGTCCCTCCCGTCGTTGACCCAACCCCTGTTGTGGAACCCACTTGGCTCACCGACCTCTCTAACGTGAAGAGCAGGAACTTGGCCATGACTGTTGTTGTTGAGTTCACTCGCCAATGGACGCCGCCTTCTGGTCACGTCATGCTTCCTCTGGGCCCTGGCACAGGCCAAATGTCAATGGTTTGGTCCCCGGTAGAATGGAATGGTGCTGGCAAGACTCTTGAGAACCCTCCTGGCCTACTTCCTGGTGATATCTTGGTGTGTTCCCTCCGTCTTGCCGCCTTGTCCTGATACTGACCCTTCTTCTCTTAGGCCAAATATGCGTGTCATCAGTGCGCTGACGCTTTCGCCACCATGGCGTTTCACTGCTATGCGAGGCCCGGCCAAATATGCGTGTCATCAGTGCGCTGACGCTTTCGCCACCATGGCATTTTACTGCTATGCGAGGCCCGGCCAGATCTCGTGTATCAAGTGAGCTGAAGAGAGAAAGGGATGTAGTTTCCAGCCCGGGTGGACGCCAAAGGAGAAGGGGAAGTCGAAGGGGAAGACAAAGTCATCGGAGAAGTCAGCTGAGACATTGCACCCGTTGAAGAGGCACAAGGTTGAGGTACTTGTCCCCGAGCGGTCAGTCGGGGGGAGTATCACACAGACAAAAGGTGAGTAGCCGTTGATGAGCGTGCCACCTCTCTAAGCGCCGAGGCCCCCTGTTTTCAAGTTCTACAAGCGCTAGCATGCTGACCTCATTGAGTACCCCAGTCACTGCCGGACGCTACCGCAGCCTAGCGCAAGTCCTTCCGATGTCCATCACGAGTGCGATATCACGGTCACGGGCCGACGCGGTCTTTCTCGAGCGCCTTGGTCATCACCTCGCAGCATCTCGTCCCTCTTCCATATGGTCGCACAACAACCTCGAGCCTATTGCACAACTGTGGTGCCACCAAGCTCTCGACATATGCCTCAATAAGGTTGACCACGAGGGCATCGCCGTGGGCAGCTCCACGGCGCGGGATGGCAGCAAGCTTTATCGAGCGCGCCTATTGGACAGTACAGGTCTCGTGATCCCCTTCTCCTCGCACTTCCTAGAATCACCTCGTCTCGCCAATTCACCTCCTTACTGAATATTGCTTTGTCTCTCTACCGTGGCACGACAGAACCTCGCGGTCTTCGAGTATCTCTGCACATGGTTTTCTTTTATCTTTCTATGTTACGGTCTTGGTGCGATATTGACCCATTCTACCTTACGAGCTCGTAGTTACTCTACCTTTCTCAATTTACTATGAAAACCTACTTATGATGCTGCAATACACCAGTTTCGAACACCCCTCTGTTTAGAGCTCAACTTTTCAAGAAGATCTCGCTCATATCGCATCCACATCAACATCGCTCTCGTCTCGCTCAATTTAACTCCCGTCATCTCTATCGTCAGGGCCTTCGTCGCTGCCCTTGAAGTCCTTTGATCACTCACTAGCGATATTGCTACCGTCACGTGCAAGAATAATCTCGCATCACCTCGCCTGATATTGAGCGCCGCCGCGGTAGTTCCCGCACGCGCCTCGCACGACCCCACATCACCTCACCCGACATCTCGACATTGTAGTACGTATCTTGCGCCCCGCCTCGTAACTCACAAAGGTCCTTCAATATTCTAGTAAAGTCAGCTCTCCACCTACCCCGTGTTTAGTGGTGTGTTTTGTTGTGTGTTTTCGCACGCAGAGCCATCGCAAGCGCATCACCGTTTGGTCATCACTAGATTGAGAGCTCATCATTTGGTGCAGCCGTTCGCAACAGAAAACCAGTCAAGCATCTCCCGACAACCACCAAGGTCATCCCCATCCCTTCTCATCCTCCTCGTCCCTATTCGGCTGTCGTCCCTTTTCCTTCCGACTCTTCTTGTCTGTCGCCGGCCGTTGCCCAAGGGATCGCATCTGAGATTTGGTACTAGATCGCTGTGGCGGAGGGTACGTGTGCCTCGCTGGCACATTCGGTTGTGATGTGGCAGGCTGAGCTGGAGTCCCTCGAGGCGTGCACAGGCCCATTGACATCTTCGGAGGTTGTCCTGGTGGAGGATTCGTCGGCAGAGGAGTTTTCTAATATGTCGGTGTCGGGCGATTTTGTACCCGATGAATAGAATAGCTTCAAGGTTTCTATAGTATAGTAAAATGTAACGTAACAGTGAAAGGACTGTCCTGAATTGAATGAGACATTTGGCGAAGACTAGAAGTGACGTTCGGGAGATCGGTCAGTGAAATGACTGTGTGTGAATGTACTTGTGAGTGAAGCGTTTGGCAGAAATGAAGAAAATTAATTGGAATATTAGGGGAAGCCTCAGTAGATCATCACGGGCATAAAACCCTATGGTTTTGCGCAAATCGGAAGAAGTCTTCAATGCAACTTGGTACTTGGAGAAATGATGGGAGAAAGGGGGACTGAATATTTGGTTGGCATTTGGTTGGTGGCCAAATTACTAAAAGATGTGGAAATGATTGGGTGTCAGTCCATGTCTGTGATGAATAAACGAAATAAGGAATGGGTATATCTGTGCATCCTCCTCCCTACTGAAATTGTGACTGTCCTCAGTCACCAACCGAAGAAAGTGAAGGGTAGGAGGGTGAGATCTAGTCGGAGGTTGCCAAAGCCGCATTGTTGTCCTCTGCCGATCAGATGGAGCTGGTGTCTGTGTCCTCTTCATTGGCATTGTTGTTGTTGGCATTGTCATCAGTTGATCGGGCATCCTCCATGGCCCAAAGGCATTCTTGCAAGATGTTGATGATTGCTTTAAGGTTGGTGAGCTTCAGAGATCTGCGAGCAAAATAAGGAATAATGCAAAATGCTGCCACTGGCTGATCAAAGACCAATCCGTTGAGTTCAGCTAAAATATACGCTCCTCCTCGGTTCCTAGAAATCACCAATAATGGTCCCAAGTATTGTGGTTGCATCTTCTGATTGAGTGCCTTTTCTATGGCCATATTGCACATCAGGACAAGTGAACCTTGGTGGAAATTGAAGTTGCGGAGGGTGGCCGAATGCTGCTGTTTGAATCGGATGACGGCCTGGACACGGGCGCCGACTACCAAAATGCAAAGATGGGCGAGGTCCGATTGGCATTTCTGTAAGGAAATAGTGCATCGGGCAATGAGGTTGGTGGTGCTGAGGGTCGCGGTTGGTGGTGGTAGAAGGTAGGTTGCTTCGGCAATGTTGAGTGGAAGGAGGGGATGAGTGCCAGTAGCTGCAAATACGGGAAACAACCCATTTGGCACTGAACACTAATGCGATTAGCCCAGAATACGAAATGAGTGGCACAATTCCACTTGGCCTGGTCTCCATCAACCGCCTTGAACAGAGCCTGCCAAACATCAAAGTGAGGTCATTCGGTGATGCCGTTGGCATGTGAATTGTAGCCCAAAATGCGGATGTGCCAAATGTGATACTTCTTTGCTAGCTGGTTGAGCACTTTGATGAACGCTGGTCCATTGGCGGAGACGATTTCCACCAGTGTTCCCCATCAGCACAGAATGTCCTCAAAGATCCAGTCAGCAAGTGCTGAGCTTGTTTTGTATCAGAGCATTCTGAATTCAGGGTAGTGCGATACCGAACAGCGACCTTGAACGAGGTACTTGAAACTGCCCACGGTCGGCATGTGCATGGTGTCCATATACATTTTCGCAAAGAGTGGTGCAGGTGTGGCGACGGTCGGGGGAATAAGGACATTACAAGTCTGGCGAATCTGGCAAAGGTGACATGTCCGAACAAACCAGGAAATATCTTGCCTCATATGTGGCCACTAGAAGCATTCAGCGACCAAGGTGGTCGTGGCATAGAAACCCTTGTGAGCAATGTCGTTGTGGGCTGCCATGAGAATTGTGATCCAACTGGAGGATGCTGCAACAATCTTGTGTCAACCGTGCGCATCCTTTCTCCACAATTTGTTGGCTGTGATGAAAAACTCAGTGCAATATCGCAGGAAGGTGGCATATTCGGAGTCTGAGAGAGAATGGGGCTGAACCAGTGTTTGGTGCTAGTCGCAGACCAACCATATGTGTTCTTCGGCTTCCAAGGCCTTCTGTGATTGTGGGATATCTGAATAGTCGATGGTTGGGTCTTCGTTGTTGGAGTCGGTATCAGTTGGCTGGTTGCCTACGAGCGAGGAGGTGAAGATGGCAGTGGTCGAAGCTGAGGCGGAGGTGGGGAACATGTTGTTGATTTGATGGAGGAAGCCATAGAGATTGTCGATCCAGTCGTCAAAGTCATCTTTGGGTTCAGGTTGATCAGAGGGTTGTGGTGGTCTTCAGGAGAGACCATCGGGGCCATGCGAGGTGCTGGGGATGTGGATGAGTGTGAAATGGAATGGGAGGATGGAAACAATCCACCAATTGATGCTGGCGCTGGGTTTGAGATCCAGGTTAGTGAGCATGCCCTTGATGTAGCGTGCGTCTACTTTGACTATCAGGTTCCGAATGCCAATGAGGTACATTTTGAGCAATTGGAGGGCACAAAAGAGGCCGTAGAGCTCGAGCTTGGGTTGGGAGAATCGTGATTCACGGTCGTTCAGGGTGATGGAGCCAAATTGAGCATAGTACTGAACCCAGGGATTGTCGAGCGCACATTGACAAAGGTGGAAGCCGACCGCAATTTGTGAGGTGTTGACGGTGAGGATGACATTCGCTACCAAATTATAGTTGATCAGCCAAAGGGCTGGCGACTCGAGAAATGCCAAACAGAGGTTGTCCTGGGCCGCTACCTGATCTGGGCCAAACACGAACAGAAAATCCTTGCACATTAACATTGTCAGTGCATGCGCTCTGTGTGCAAAATTCCAAATGAAGATCCGAATGACACCGATCGTCCCCAAGAATGCCTGAATGTCTGAAAGATCCCTGCATGGTCCCCACTTCATGATCAACTCTACCCTGGACTCGTTGGGCAATCGTCCTCCGTATGTGCAGCGATGGCCGACCATGGTGATTTCAGCCGTGCAGAGTGTTGCTTTGTGTCCTGAAAATGTCCCTTCGCTATCTTTCATCCGCTGAACCACCCAATTGAGGCCTTGAAAGTGTTCCCACACAAACCATTGTATGCTGGGGTTGTTGGGGTGTGTCTCAAAGCCGCCATTTGGAAGTTTGTATCTGGTCTGTGGGCCGCAAACGCAGACATTGTCAATAAAAGGAATGGTGGTGTCCGGAATTTCAGGCTGGAGGATGTGGGTGATGTCATTGTGGAAGATTGGGACCAAATTTGTCCATCCCATGGGCAAGGTGACAAGTCGGTGGGTGCTGAACAGTGTCTGGAAGGTGGTGAAGTTGCGGGAAGATTCAGTAAGTCCCCGTTTATCATAGCCGACATAGAGGTCCAGGATGCCGCCGCAAGCGTAAGCTGCAAACTGTTCAGCAAACTGATTGGTGTATGGGGGCACACCTAAATGCTGGATAGTGACGGCATTTAGGGGTTCAAGACTATGGATGATTCAGAGTTTGGTGCCAGTCAAGGTGCTGTTTGTCTTCTTGACGACTGTAAACCAATGTGATTGGTAAGACAAGTTCGATGGCTCATAGACTCCAGCGGCGATCTTGGTTTTGATGAGTCGGCAGACTTCGTCGTAGATGCCTGGTAGAATTGGAATATTGCATTGAACCCAGGGCTTGTGTTTGACTACTGGCATATTGACTGGTGGGAAGAAGTCCTCGTGGAAATGTCCATGTTCCGAATTGTCCCAGGTGAATTCTATCTCTTGTAGGCACATGAAATGGTGCATGAGCTGTCATTCGGCTGGCCAAAGGGAGTCGTTCAAATGGACTTTGTCAATGAGGTCACGTCATTTAGTGGTGTATCTGCTGGTTGGGGTGAATGGTGGAGGATTTAGTGTCAGTGTTGGAAGAGTAGCGAGAGGGTTACTGATGATGTTCTGAATGATTCGGAATTTTTTGGGGAGGTTGGCCAAGACTGGCCATGTTTTCTGTGTGATTGGTTTGTACTTGCGTTTAGTGGCCAAGATGGTGACCGGGTTGGCAATATTAGTGGGATTGAAAGAACCGGGGGCAACTAAGGAAAAGAAGGACAAAATACCAGAATCGAGATTGTTTTTGAGATGATTTTTGGGCCCCAAATCGGAGGCCATAATGTACTTGAGACAGAGATCGTGACGAGAGGGAAATGGAGAATGGAAATATGAGGACGCTTCAATAAGTGGGAAATTGGGGGTATCATGATCAGTGGAAATGATCAGTGCAACTTCTCCTTGATCCTAGATCAATTCATTGAGTTACAAAAACCCACTTGTCTTCGGTGGAGAACTCAAGGAGGCCCTCTCCTGATCGTTGGAATGGTCACTCGTTGTCCCGTGTTTGGGTTGCTGATGGTGATTGTCTGGTCTTTGTTCAAATAATTTTTGACAACACTTTCGGTGAGGATGTCAAAGGGCCGACCGAGGAGAACGTCGTAGGCGGGGTTCCAAATGATGTGGACTTGCAGGTACAGGATGATGTCACTGATGAGAAACGGAACATTGCGTGCCAGGCCCAAGGATCTGTTGATTTTGCCGTTTGCTGACTGCATGTTCAGGACGATTTTGGAGTCGTAGATAAGCATCAGTTTGTGCAGATGCCTTCGGACATGGCAATGACTTGCAAACCCAGATCAATGATGCATTAGACTTCCTGCTGGTGGTCGGCAAGGGGAACGATAGACCTTAGAGCAGACAATTCTTTAGTGACTATCAATGGCTGAGGAACCTGACTGGGCTGTAGACTTTTCAGATATGTCTCATACGTGTCAGGGATGATGGTCATGCCGGGCGGAGGTATTTCTGGCTAGTGAAGGACATTGACAAAGGAGGAGACAGTTGGTCATGTTGGTGGTTCGAGGTTGTCAATGGCATAGGGCAGATCGGTGTCTTGGTAGAACGTCCACAAATTGCTGGTGTCTTTGGCAGGCGATTGGCGTGCTGACGTGGCTTCCCTGACCTGCAATCGGACTTTGGTGGAGAGGGATAGCAGTTTGCGCTGGGTAAGTGTCACCTGGGTGGCCATCACCCTGTTGTACACATCAGCTGCTACTTTCTCATTGTAGATTGGCACCGTCGTCTTGTAGGCTGGGAAGTCCTTTGCCGAGGGTATCTTCGCCAGTGCTCCCATATTGTGTTCATGTGGCTGGGCATAGGTGGTGTCCAGGGCTTTGGCATATGGGTGGATCAAAGCGTCATCCTTGGCTGGTACTGGGGGTGGTTGCTGTATCAGCATTGTTGGTTGGGGCTCAGGTTCGGGAGTGTCGGACATTGCATGTTGTTTAGGAGCCAGTGATGGCGTAGGTGCCAATTGTCCTGTCTGCATGAGTTTGCGAGCCTTAGCACCCCACATTTGGAGCGCAAACAGTTTGCATTCGAGACTTGCAATCCGCTGGACATCAGTGAGCTGATAGGTTGGGGTGATGTCCAGTAGCGAGGGCAAATCGTGTCGGGAGGCTATTGTCATCAGATGAGTCGGTGCTGCATTTACTGTGAACATCATCTGCCTGGTTGCAAGCTGGCCTGGATTCTTGTGGTGCCATTTGTCAACTCGGTCCTTCAGATTACTGCCTGTGATTTCTCTGGGTATGAACGCCCCGCTTGACAATACAACCTTCCCATTGATATTCCTCTTGCATTTGCCAATTCAGATGTATTTGGTGACCTTGGAACAGGCGCGCATGAAGTGTTCGGGACTGCCACAAAACATGCAGTTGTTGTTGCCTTGTCCTGGCTGTCGGGATGGTCGGTTGGTGGGCCTGGACATTCTTTGAGCTGCTATGGCTTTGACAAAGGTGTTGGTGAGTTGCTCAAACATAGTCGCCAGATCTTCGGCCTTGATTGCGTTAGCAGGTGTTGCAGTGGGAGCTGGTTGGGAAATGTCGCTTGATGTAGCGCTGTAGGCGGCCGTTGTGCCGTGCAAGACGAATCGGGCCACGTTGTGGATGTCCTGGAGATTGTACGGGTTGTCTAGGAAATGGTCGGGGAACTTCAGTTGTAATCGCTAAGAGATTCTTGCCCATAACTCTGGTTGGAATCCTCCGGCAAAGGCACGTCCCTGTGTGGCGACCAAGATCCTTGCCTTGCTGAGGAGGAATACCGTGATTGCAAGGAATCGCCGATGATAGTCGCCGAGTTTGCTGAGAGATAAGATGCCGATCCTACTTGTTTCGCCAACTAACTTGTCCATATCGGATACCAACCATTTGTGTTCTTCTTCCAATCTGGGGTACAGCCTGTAGACCTCTTTACAGAACTCCTTGAACATCTTCGCGTTGTTGGTGAAAGTGGTGAGGGATTCCCAAAGCTCACAGGTGTCAACATTCAGGAATCGGCAAGCATGCTTCTTTCTCTCCTGTTCATCTACTACTGCTGACTGAACAAAGTGAAAGTCCAGATCGGCGAAATATCGTCTCAGTTCACAGGGTTGATGGGGGTCAAAGGTCGGGGCTGTCCAATCTCCATGAGCAGGCATGGATGGGTTCGCCATAGTGTGAAAGTCAAAGGTGGGGGAGAAGGTGTTGTTTGTAAAAGGGATTGGAGATGGAGTCACTAGTTTGAAGGAGAGTTCTAGGGTAGTCGGTTGGACGGTTGGCGTCCAGAAGACGGGGCTGCGTGGGATTAATGGGGAGATCAAGTCGTGGAGAGATGGTATAGGAGAAGGGGGTGACTGTTCTAAGAGTGCAAGGTTGAGGATGGGAGAAATTGGCAGAAGTAGCGATCGGTTTGGTGGCGAAGGTAGGGTTAAGAAGAAAGTGGAGTTGGGTGGGGGCAAGAGCAATGGCAAGGATTCGAGGTCAAGATAGTGATGGTGGGATAGATGGTTGGGGACTATATCTGCATCTCCGAACAAACTTTGGTCAGCTGCCGTCTCCTGAGTGTTGAAGCTGTTGATAACTGCTTGTCATTCTTCACGCTCTGCTGTTGGTCAGAAAGAGCGACGTAGATTCCTTAAGGTAATTTTGAATACTAACCCATCACGGTGGGCTCCAGAATGATATGCTAGAGGCAGCTCTAAGTGTCGAGCACAACACCAAAACAACCTCTAATGCAAGGGGTGCTGGAGCTAGTATCTAATACACAAGGAATTGTTAGTTACAACTTTAGAAATTGGGAGCGCACTGAGGAGTAATGAGGAGGGTGAGATTAAAGCACCCAAATGGTTTTAGGACTGCACCGAACACCAACCGAATGTTTGGTCAGTTGGATCGGGTCGGGGATTCGGTCGGTAATGAGAAGGTAGTGCTGCAACCAACAACTACGTGCTTCAAGAGCCACACAGGACTCTGACAATATACAATGGCAGACAAGAGGTACAAGCAAGGAGACAAGTACAAACGTGAACGAGGCCGAACAACAAGGAGGACGAGTTAACAAAAGTCAGCGAAGACAATTTCAACGATTGAGACGAGTGCAAATGAGCTCTGAATTGTGGGGTGCAAAAGCTGGTTGATTCTAGAGTTGTATGTAGGTTTTTATAGTAAACGTAGCCCCTAAGTAAAATATCAAATGAGAAATGAGAGTAAGTACCAAATGGGTGCCAAGACCTAGCAAACAGCGAAGATAAGAAGGTAGGTGAAATGTCCATATGGGTTCTAAAGGCGATAAGGTAAAAGTCTATCAGCAATAATGAAATCCCAAATGTTTGATATCCATCATCTGAGCATAAGTAGCAGGAACAGGTGTTGGAGAACCAATGAAAATAAAGAAGCAGTAAATGTACGATCAGGGTGGCCAAGCGATGGTGCAAGATTTTGTTTGACTGACCATGTGGAAGTTGGGAAGATAAGCGACAAGGACCAACCAACTTATGGAGCACATCAGCCGAAACAGACAACTGGCTCCAATCTCATAAACTCCTATCGTAACACTCCTGTGCGGTCATGGTAAGTACATGAAGTGTGGGCAAACTGACCCAAGCGCTGCCAAATGTCCTTCAGTGGCTTGTGGTTGGTCAGGTAGGGACCAACCGTGTTTGGTGCGAGTTGGCATCTTCGGTACTCATCTAGAGCTATTTGGTATCTCCCCAAAGCTTCCTAAATACCTCTCTCAGACCCCAGAGCGGGTGCATGCTCATCAGCAGATGGGATAGTTTAATGGATAGGTGGAAAAGTCGTGCTTCCTGACTCACTGCTCATTGACCAAAATCCCTTCGCTGGCCAAGTCGATAGTGGCTCTGGCCCCAGCGCTTACTCCTCAAGTTGATAATCACATGTCAAGTCTGATGGGAGTAATGATGTGGCTGTTCATTGCTCCAACTCAGATACAGGACGGTGGTGTAAACTCTGGACATTGCTTCCCCCTCTCTTTAGCTGGTGAAGGAGAGGTTATGCAAAATCCTCTGCTAGGTCTACCAGTAGTGCTTTTGCCCCTTCCTCCCCTAATTCCTCGAAGACCGCTCAGATGGTAGTAGCATCATGGACGGGTCCGTTGCTTCATCATCTGTTAGGTGGTACGTAGTGTGCTCCATTGTGTCGCTCCGGTCCTCCCCTTTATGAGAGAGAGTCCGCATGTTCCACTGTATGACCAGGCAGTGGTTGCTATTAGAACCCCCCTCCTCCAATCCTCAATGAAGTTGTGAGTTACCCCCCACTGGGGGTTCTTTGTCGTCTTCATCCTCCATGTCAACAGCACAAGCTCTTCTACCACTTTGGCCCATCGGCTTGTGTAGATATCCTTGAGACGGTTGAACGCCTTTATATGGAGAACAACAGTTAGACGTGTAATATCCTGTCTTTCCACAATTGAAACAAGCATTGCTAGGCTTGCCATCATATGTGCGTTTCTGGTGGGTGGCGTCCTTCTTTTGAGAGGCATTAACGTCTATGTCAACCACTTGGTTATTTATTCTTCAAGGGGCATTGGTGGAGTTATAGCGGAGAGCAGGTTGGAGGTGAAAATGATTGAGGAAATCGCTTCTGAAGAAGGTGGAGTTGGCAAGGATCACCTTTTGAGCACTTCGAGCTCTCATGTGTCTGTCTATTTCACAGGCCGTGTTAACCCAGTCTTAGATGGTGTCCCTTGGCGGCGTCTCCTTGTCATAGATTTTATCCATGACCTTCGGGTCTAGTCCTCTTTGGAAATAAGGGACTTGCTCTTTGGCAGAGATGTTGGCGTCATCAGCGGCAATGAGGAGGAACTGGTTGGAGTATTTGTCCACTATCATCCTTCCTTGGGAGAAGGCCATAAGGACACCTTGGGCCTTGTCCTTTTTGTTGGACTTCCTAAACTACAGTTTGAACTAGTCAAGGAAATCCTTCCAGGTGCCTAGGTCTTCAGCTGGTTCTGCCCTGATTTTGTCATCATTAGACTTGTATCAGTCCAATTCTGCTACGAAGAGGAGGAGGCACTGTAAAAGAAACTTCTGTGATTGTGTCCTATTGCCTAAGAAATTATTAGGAAGTTTGAGTTTGCCCTTTCTGGGCTGTGTTGTTGTAGTAGGGGGGTCCAACATGTCAGTGTTGTTTTGGGTGTTTTGAGTGTCGATCAGTGTTCGGATGTCCGAGGATTCAGACTTAGATGTTTCTTCTTCTTCTTCTAATTTGTCCAGGATTACTGGTTCAGGTTCTCTGTACTGGGGTGGTACTTCCCAGTCATCTTTGAGTTCATTCTAAGCCCACTCTTTTTCTGTTCTATCCACCTTCCTGAAGAAGTATTGTCCTTCTCTAAACAAGCAGTATGGGTAGTTTAGCGGAGCTGTTTGATTAGTGTTGGAGTAATACCAGTGGTTTCTGTGCTGATGGATAGGACAATTGTTTTGGCAGAGTTGGTTATCGATTTGTCTAGTGCCTGGAGGATACTCGAGGCCTAGGTCTTGTTCCAGAGTGCGTATAAGGTAACGCTCCCTAGTGGGTGTCTAGGCTACTGAAAAGGGTTATGAGAGAGGATATGGCAGCAAGCTAAAAGTGGTGTGCAAGGCAGGGGTGAAGACGAGTCTATTCTAGTGTTATGAACTGCTCGTTCAATAACCCAAGAGCAACAGGTTCTTCCTTAGGTTGCATACTAAACAGAGTGATGGTGGGGAGCTTGACTGTATACTGGAGAATACACAGGAGGGAAAGTACAAAGTACACAGTAGGAAGACTGTGTAAGAACGAAGAGAATAGACTGAAGATCCTCAGCCTATTCTATGGGCCTTATATATCATATAGGGTATAGAGTAAGTATGTATGGTTCTGTGAAAGTCCATTCCCAGAACCCAATAGGCCACTGCCTCTCTCAGTTAGCACCTGCTTTTAAACTTCTCTATCTGCACCTTTCCAACCAGGTTGCAAAGAGGTGCTTACCCATGTCGCCCTAAGCCCATGGCATGTGAATGCCTCTGCCCTTGTGCCCTTGACCCCTTTGTAATTATCTATCTGATGCTGAGTGATCTATCAGAGGGTCGGCTTTCAAGGACATGCCAAATACCTTAATGTATGCTCTATTGTGGAGCCACCTAGTATCTGTTGGACTTGGTATTAGTTAGACATGGCCAAATGGCCCCGATAAGTCAAGTTGCAACACCTATAGAGAAGAAATAAAGGATTTTATTAGTATCACTTCTGAATCCATTACTATAATGGACAGCAGAACTGTTATAGCAATCAGACATGAGAACCTGAGGGTCAAGATATTTAATGACAAGGGTAAAATGTCTCCTATTGTCTTGTAAGATGTTAATGCACTAGTGATTGCTCTGTGTGTAAAAACACAATAAACACACTATTAGACATAGGGTAGGCAAGAGCTGGCTCTGTGATACAAAAAATGGTCAGCCTAAGAAAAACAACCAAATAATAGATGGTGTGCAGTCTGGATTTAGAAGTGCAATACTCTGTAATATCCTACAATATTTGAGATTACAAGATTTTAATGTTGTAATATTGAGATTGCAATGTTGCAAGGTCAAGGTTGTAATATCATGAGGTCCAATATAATAAAGAAAGGCAAGGAGAGATGAAAAGAGGCTTAAAGGGATAAGGAGATATACACTATGGGGATATAACACAATTTGGAGCAATAAAATAATGAAAGGATGATAACAAAACTCTAAAGCATACTATAAGGGCTCTAAGAGGTTAAGGTTAAGGTTGCAAGATTGCAATAATCAGTAATGCAGGGCATTTTAGACAAGGTGAGATCTAAACAATGGGAAACCAAATCTAATGTATTACAGAGAGAGTAGGTAGGTTTTATAATAAGAACATAATAGTAGGTACAAAAGAGAGAAAATTGCAATAAAAAGTCAAAAATCTCAAAGACATGTGTGACTACTCCAGGCTGCATAAGGTCACACTTTTGGCATCACTCTATCTATCTTGCACTGAATAAAAAGGCCCTAGCATGAGCAGCAAAGAATATATATTCAAAATAAGAATAAAATTTGATTATATTCATTTGTTATACTATATAACACTCTAAAAGCTTATCTAAACTGTAGCAACATATAAGACAATCATGGTTTCAAGGCAGCTAGCTTAGGCAAATTCTTAAAAGACACCCTTTCTTATGCCTTATTTTAGTATCTTATGGCTTATTCTTATGCTGTGTCTTAATAATATAGACCTATTGTTTATAAGTCACTTTCCTTGCAATCTTATGTGTCTTGTTATGTCTTATTTTGTCTTTTCTCACTTGTCAAGTCATATAAGTCATATAAGTCAATCTAAGCATTTTTTGATGCCTGTAGAATAACAACTAAGAATGAAGAATAGGCTGATAGAGAGTAACCTATATACTAATAAGAGGTATTTGGAGCATAGCTGATTTTAGCTAATTGAGCATATTTGGCAATATATTGTGTATGGCAAATTAGATAGATTAGGGTAAAAATAGTATTAACTTGCAAGATTGAGCATAATTGGTCAATATATTATAGATTTCATAGGTACATCCTTTAATTTTGTCTAATACAGCCCTTCATAGATTACTCTCCTTTAGACCAGGTTATATATATATATTAACAATAGTATAAATAAAAATAAAAATATTATTATCATGGTTTGATTAGAATACTGAGGCTAGATATAAAATTTAAAGCTCTTACTGAGTCCAATCAAAACACATACAAGCATCTAAAATTTCAGATGCCATGGTATATTTTTACATAATTGATGGCAAAAGTCAAGGTTTGATAATACTATGAGATAAGATGGGACAACATACAATACTCTTATCTCATTCCATAGTGTCTATCAGAAGTTTGTATAGTGACTTAAATAGTCTGTATAGCCACATTAGATGACTAGACTCTAAAAAAAACTAAAAAATCACATAAATGAGTGATACTCTAATTAGTTTTATTTATGCCTAATTAAAAATAATTAGGATTAGAGACTATCAGCTTATCCTCTCTTCAAACTTGTTCTAATATTAGGATTGATTATAACTTAAAATTACAGAACAATATCAATATTTCAAGCATTATAGTTTCCATAGACTTTTTGTGGAGTCATATTTATTAAAGCACTAGTTAAATAACTGAATACAAAATATACTTTGTAACAAACTTGTCTTCTGCTAGAGTTAAACTAACAACTTTATGTATATAGGCATTTAGAACAAATACTCTAAGCAACTTAGCCATAAGGTCTAAGATATTGACTTAGTAAATAAGTAGACATAATATAGGCAATCTCAATATCTTTGATTTTATTTAACATTTATCTTTTCTCTATCTTATAAATAAACAGGCTAATCAATACTTAAAAAGTTAGGTCTTTTAGAATTTAATTCAAGCATTAGTAAAAATAATAATAAACTAATAATAATAATAAAATGCATTTTATATAGAATAAAACTAAGTTGTGGCGCTTATATAATTTGAATTTAGAATATATAAAATAATATTTAAGTTATAATATTTAACAGTACTATTAGTATGGATAATGCTATTTAACTTATAAATTTAATTATAAACATAATTATGAATAATTAGCTATAATACACTCTAATTTGCTCAAATTAGCATTATGAATAAATTTTTATAATTAGGTTCCAATAAAAAAATAGTTTTCTAAATGTCAGTGTCTTTAGAGTTATCACTAAATGTAGTCAAATCTACCTCTACTTGTTTTAAACTTTACCTCTATAAATGTCTTGAGAGATACTCATCTTTTAAATAGTCTTAAGAGATGAGAAATCCTTTAATTGGATTTCTTTATCTCTTCAAACAGTATGAGCAGCTGCTCAACTAAGAAAACTTATTCCAATCCTACTGATAAACTAGCTCATGTTCTCATAAAAATCACATTAAGTTTGGGCATAAATAGGAGAACTACAGGCTCTCAGGTCTTGCTTTCGTAAGTGAGTAACAGCAAGAGCAAAAAATAGATGGATAAAAAAATAGTGGAGACAAGAGTAGCCAAAAAAAATAGTAGAGTATTGTACAAAGATTATATAGTCAAAAAAAGTAGCTGCATAATTGAGATCAATCAATATAGTAAACTCAGAGCTGTTGTTATTATTTGGTCCAGTCATCTGCATCTTACATATGACATTGAAAGTGATTAAGACAATAAAAGACTACTTGCATGTCATGCTACTTCTACTTGAGACGTCTTGGAAGGCTTGACAAGTGTGAGATTATGACATAATAGCCTTGAGAAAATTTGTCAGGCATATGTACTTGGGTCTATATTCTTTTGCTTTGTAAGTTGATATGAATGCATGATCATGTAACTGCCAGCTAATGCTCCTTATTACTTTCTCATTTTACTACACTTACAGTGTCTTACTATATTTTGGACTTAGACTCTTCATTTTTTTTATCCTCCTTCATCTATGCAAAGCTGTTTCTTACTTAGTCTCTTCATTATAGCATGTCAGACTTGGACTTGTCAGGCTCACCAGTCATCTCCTACATTGAAGCATACTTAGGTTCAGCTGTCCAAGTTGTAGCAAATTTTTTAGCTCTCAGCTTGTGGTTGCACAATATCTTGACAACCAATTTTTAGACTATATGTCTTGGGTAGCTAATATTGCTGCATGTGCATCACTTTGAAAACTTCATCCATAATGTTGATTGATCTAGACATAGAAGTTGGTAGAACTATTAATAGGAATAAATGTTTTGGCATTACAGCTAAACCTAAATAGATAAATATCAATAATAACATCAATTTTACAGTCTTAAATTATGTTCTTATTGCACTCTCATTTTCTAATATTAATTCTAACTTTTCTTATGCTAATGCCATTGTTCTGCCTCCTACACTGTCAAACAATTCAACACCAACAGACTCTTCACATACTCAGTGGCACAGCATACAAACACCTCGAGAGTTTATAGTAGTAGCAAGAATTTTATAGGCATAGAGATGATGACCAATTTGCCCATGAGCAACTATCAAATGTGTTTTATCATTTTGCATGCAAAGGAGACTGGCAAATAGCCTCATTTCTTTTTTATTCAAGCCTTTTGATAAAAGAGATTGACAATTTTCTCTTCTTGCCCTAGGTGAGTTGATTTCTCTATAACAATCTACTTTTAATTTTGATTAAGAGCCAGATTAAAGCTCTTCCATTATCATTCATTTGTATAAGGAGCTTAGAGGATAAGCAGAGCTTTTTCCATCTAATCCCTCATGGCACTGCTAAAAGTTCACAGTCCATGGTTTTTTAATCAAGAATCTATGACAGTCTTGAGTGTGTTGAGTATCTCTTTGGTCATCTATTGATCAAAGAATATCTCCTTATCAACCCATATCAAGTATATAAGATTGCAGAAGCTTTCATTCAGGTTTTTGGCAAGTGGATGTTGGCCAATACAATGTGGTTGATGCAGTTGCATTCAATTGTTTCTCATTTGCTTATTTTTGCCCCAGTCAGCTTTATCTGAAGGTGGCACCCTTATTGGGGCTATTCTATCATTAGATAGAACTACTTTAATGAACAGCACTGGTAATTCTGTTGCTCATCCACTATTGATGTTGCTTACAAATATTATAACAGAGTTTTGTATGTGGGCTTCTTACTACACATTTGTTCTCATGGCCCTTCTTCTATGCTCTCATTTCATTTACCATAAGTCATACTACAGAGTCCTTGAAGGTTGTGTTAAACATTGATGTATCAATATTATTTGTAATCTACTCAAGATGGCCACTTATGCTGAGTACATGATAGCAGACTCTCATAGTTTCTTATGCTGGTGCTTTATCCCCTTTATTTTATATATTATTGATAACTCTGAAGCACAAATGATTGCTGGCATTAATGCAAAAAGCTCGGCTGTCATGCTTGCCACTTATAAGCAATGCCACTTATAAGCAATTTGGTGATAATTTTTGTCATGAGCCTCATACCTCCTTTGAGTCTTTTATCCTTTTTAAGCAGACTAGGCACAATTGAATCCTTTGTCTTTTTTTTATGCTCAATATTCTACATTAATAGCATAAACAATTTGTAGGTGTTTAGTTAGCCAGATATTACCATAACATATACACACATCTGCCAGAGATGGCTGGCCACAGCCAAAGATATTCAGTTCTCTAAGTACTATAAACCTTACAAGGCAGTCAGCCACCTGTCTGAGATGTTTAAGGCCAGATACTTATGGCTAACCAACTAAAGCCAACCTACAAAGTCTCAGTACCTTACTCAATTAATTACAAATATAATATAAATATTTATGCACTATACTAGTTTAAGATATCTAGCAGGCTAAATATTACTAGCATGCTGACCACATGATTGGCCAGAGTTAGACCCCTAAAATAGTTACATTCCACCAGAATTGAACTTAGTGCACTTTGGGTGAGCCAATAATACAAAGCTAACTCTAACCACTTAGTGCCCTCATCTTGTTAAACCTTTCAGTAACTCTTATATTGACCTATGTATACTACCTCCACAACTTACAAAATAATAGCTGTCTATTTGGTCGATTGGACAAAAACATCCTTATAACCCTCAAATATAGTATACTCCACTACATATGCAAATGATTATAAGATTAAAATATTTTTGAAGAAAGACTGTGCTATCATATGAGGATTTGTTGGCAAGAGCTTCTATGGCCATCATGTCAAACAAACCACATGACCAAGAATCACACTGTCTTTATAGTGAAGGTGCACTACGTAAAATATCTATTCACTCACCAACATCTCAGTTGACAAGTGGCACCCTTGAGCAATTGAAAGATACCATTTATGATATCAATTAGCAGCTGTCTTGGTACACCGTCAAAAATAGGCGTCTTCTAGAATTAAGCTCTAATCTACCGGTTTTGCCCAAAGCATAGAAGTAAGTTCTGAAAGCCTGTCAAAGATGCCTATAGTTTTATTTTCAAAGTCAATAATGCCTAAGACCCAATAATCAGGATTGCCTCTACAAAGTGAGAAGCTCTAGAATTGCCTCTTCAAGATTCCTGACATATCTTTACTAAGGACCTAGGAATGAGAATTTGAACATAAAAAGCTCATGGATGCTAAGGAAAATCACTTATGACAAATGTGACATGATCTTTGAAGGAGCCGATTAGACAGATATTCTTGACCAGTCCTCTCACGAGAGGGCCAAGCTAAAAAAAAAAGATGATGAAGTCAGCAGGTTCTTATGCCTGCTGCACTAATGCCCTGAAGATATTTATAGTATTACCAGGGATCTTCAGATGGTTTTTGCCATGGGCAACTAGAGTTGCAAGATTGTGCTCATTGAACTGAATGTTCTGGATCTATTGCAAATGCCTGTCTGACACAATATTAGCAAGCTTGGTTGTGCTAAGGTATATGACTCAAAAGAAGCATGTCAGCAGCAAAGTAGAAGCCAGTAAAAGACAGAAGTGATGCCCACAATAATGTAAAAGAAGGTTGAAAATGCTCAAAGGTGCTTGGGGCCTCTTAAGAGTAATGATAGGACAGGTATGGTGGTGGTGTTAGCCACTTCGTGACAAGTTTGCGGCGCAAAATGAGGATGCCTAAGGCTTATTCAAAACTAGTTATCTGGCCTTGATAATGTACAGAAAGGGCCTTGAATATGAACACTTCCAAATGGTCGGGACACTTTTTGAAAATTCTCAAAAATTCTTAGTGGGAACTAGTCCTCAGAAATTTCGCCGCTTGTCACATCATGTGATGTGTGACAGCAGTAGTAAATGTTCAAATTCATTTCTTTAATATCTGTTGTTGCCTAGCTACATAAATTATGGACTACTTAACTTTCGTGAACGCTCAAACAGTAATTTTCAAGCTGCAAAGCTTCTGCTTAGGGAAGCTCTTATGGCGTGCTCTCTCATTACTATACAACAATTCTTTTGTTGAGCATAACGGTATATGAGTGCCTATAATTTGGATGCTACTGGGTTTGCTGCTGAGTATGCAGTCAAAAAATACAGTTCACACCGCGGTGTTTTGCAGAAGGATTTGGATACTGCAAACAAAGAGTGTGAGGCCAAGGAGGCCACGTTACGCTTGAAATAAAATTTTGGGGTCACAAAGATGTTGCACCTTCAAGGCAATTTTCGCTGTTTTTAGGGTTAGGGTTAGACTTTTTCCTGTACCTCGAGATGATGGATTTGTTCTAAACCCATCTTTTCTGAGTCCAAAAATGCGGTTGCGAAAGAAAAATAAAATTAATTGCGGTATGCCATAAAGTGGCTAACACCACCATACTTGACTTCTAGCTTTTGAGGGCTCCCGAGGGCCAGAAATTAGTCAGAAATCATTAGAAATCTCATGTTCAAGAAGGCCTAAAAGGCCTTAGAAGGGCCTTAAAAATTGTAAAACCCAATAAGATTCTGCTTATTTATACAAAATCTGAGCTCAAAAATAAGAAGTTTGGGAAGGATTATGATATATTTTTGTCCCAAAAAATTATAACTTCTGGGAAAACCTTTAAGTGAGCTTCCCAAGGCCTTCTACAATATGTACCAGCACTTGGCTACTAAAAAGTCACCCTTTAAACTTCTACATAGATATTAACCTTAGGCTTGCTCAGCCATCATTGGAAACACAAATGTCCCCACCACTAACACTTACCTCAAAGCTCTGCAGCATGTTAGAAAAGAAGCATAAGCTTGCCTCAAAATTGCAGCAAAAGCCATGCAGATACAGCACAATCTATTGAACAGACCTGCCTCCTTTTAAGAAAAAAGATCAAGTATGGTTAGGTAGAAAGAACATCCACACTAATCATCTTTTAGAAAAACTCAAACCTAAATAGTTTAGACTGTTTGAAATTATCAATGCTATTAGAAATGTCAACTTCAAATTCAAACTGCCAAATAGCTGTCAGCGCATCCATGATGTCTTCCACACTAGTCAACTCATACCCTACAAGAAGAACAATGTCTATGGCCCTAACTATCCAAAACTGGCCCTAGACCTAATAAAAAGGCAAGAAGAATTTAAAGTCAAAGCATTGTCAGAGCTCGGTGCTTTAAATAATAGAAGACCTTACAGTATCTGATCAAATGGAAGGGCTATTACAAATCAGATAATTTTTGGGAAGCCACAAATGTCACTAATGCCAAAGAAGCCATAGCAGACTTACTAATAGCATTCTTACATGGTCAAAGGAATAAAAGCCTTAATTCTGGCCCTGACAATCAAATTAGAATACAACAAGATTGCCAAAGAAGATAAAATCAAAAAGAAGCTTGAGAAGCACCTGATTAGAAGGAGACTTCTCTTCGTAGGATTGGCAATTTTTTAGATCAAGAAAGCAATTGACAAGCAGATTGCACAGTTAAAGAAGCAACCCTTAATTTTGCAGTTGACAGTGCCACCCCCAAAGATCAACAATCAAAGCCCACAATTGAAGAAGCCTAATATACATGTGTCTTAATTAAAGCTACAGTGAGAACAATTGAACAACTCTAATTAGCACACTCAAGCATATCAGGAGCTACAAAAGCAGACCAACTACGGATTGGCATGGCCAGGGAAATGACTATGACCCCCACCTTGTCTAAAGTAGTCATTTACATGAGTATTGTGACCTTCTCCTTCCTTGCTATCTTTTTTGCTATTGCTCTACTCTTAGGAATTTTCCACGGTGCTACCATATTGCTTCAATTGTATCAAAAAACAACAACATGTTAAGCAAAGATTTCCTTCAGCTTACCATTAAATGTCCCTTGTTACCACTAAACTCTACCTCAATCACTCTCTCTACAATTTTCTCCACAATTTTACCATGGCCTTCTCTTCCACTCCTTTAACCTTTTCCTAACTTTATTCTTTGCCTTGTTCCCCCCATCTCTGACAACACCTTGGTTGACTCTCATCATGACAACACCCTCCCTAACAGTGTTGCCGTTGCTGACCTAGTACAAGCTTTTGCATTTACACAACTCCTTAGTCACATGCACAACCTGTACCTCCTTAGTAGCCATACAATCTTTGTCTTGTTCAACATCATCCCTTGGCAACACATTCCTCTTCTTTCTCTCTCTCTTCATGATTTTTACCACTACAACAATAAGCATTTGACAAACAGTGTCTACCACTTCATTATTACTGATGACAAACCTTCTATCATCCTCAACCAGCCCAGACTAGCCAATACCAGGAACCTTTGTTTTTATTTACAACAAATGATCTTGGTCTAGGGTGTTTGCAGGATTGTTAGACCGGCATTGAATGACCATGCTGACAAACCTAGCCATCACTTCTTATCGATGCCATTGATCAACCTTCCTGCTCTTTAGAACAACATAGTCAATCTTTGACTCAATGAACTCCACAGTAATATTGCAAATCTCCTCCTTTGCTATCCAATCAGCAAGTGGCTCAACACCTTGGAGTGAATTAAGTATAAGGAGAACACTATCCACTAGTTCCACTTTTCTGGCTTTGATATAGACTAGCTGGAGATTGAGAAATACATCTTAAAGGGACTCATACTATTGTAGCTCTTTTCTTTAAATAGTTGTGAAGTTCATCCAGTTGTGAGTTACTAGGCTATAGAGATTAGTCTAGCTAATGATAAGGCTACTGCTAACCCAAAACCCCTCTTTCCTGTCAATCTACAGACACTTCTCCTTGATCAAAATAACTATGACACCATTAAGCATTCCTTTCAAGAGATCTTGTAAACACTCTCTTGCATCAAAGTTACTGAGCCATTCCTCAGGAACTGCCTTGCCCTCATTCGCCCTTATAATGTCAAAGGAGATCCCAGGCCCACAAGCCTACCTTATGACCTAGAGCAGGAGAACTGGGATTACTAGGCTAGCTGACTGCTACCAGTCCTGCCCTTGTCACCTATTGCTTTAGCCATATCCAATACCCTTATCAGAGATCATCCTGACTTGCTTATCATTGTTGATACACCCTTCCTGTCACGAACGGTTGTTCGGGATGAGAAGATCCTAAGCCACAACAAACAACAACACAAGAGTAGAGGATGATGTAAGAGGGTGATTTGAAGTCGGGGTTGATCAGACCAATATCTTTCAAGGAAGGAAGACTGTGAACAGCAGTTCCTAGATTGGATAAAGGTGGATAGCCTAAGGCATCCCTACTGCGCCACAGCACCTATTTATATGTACAAACGAAAGCACGGACCAAGTATCAGTGGAGCGGGAACGTGAGGTATAGACTTGAGAAAGGTCCTATGTGTCCTTATGAAGACCGTGGTAAAAGTACAGTATGTAAGCAGATTCGTAACATTACCCCCCCCTCTAGGCCGTCAGTGCCAGAGACGGTAAGTAAGCCGTATAGTCCAAGAAAAACATAAGCAATGCATGTGATAGTTCAGTCAAAACCGAGTCGTGGTGAGGGAATAATATGTCGAGGCACTCATCTCGTTGCCCCTTGACGAGCTCCAGCGCGATAGCCCTTGAGTACGGATGCTGGAGTACATCACCTGTTATAATTGCACGGGTACTGCATCGTCGAGCTGAGTCCCTCTTCTCATCGCACCGGTGATTGCCGGCCCAACGGATTCTAACCGTCGTAGACCCTGGCAGTTTAATGTCGTACCGGACAAGCGGTTTGACCTATTTAAAGGTTCTGGGCGTGAGCGTTGACGTCGGAGTCGCTTGACTCATACTCGACGAATGGAGGTGGGCTGCGAGAGGGACGACGGTGAATGCCGAAGTGGGCGGGGATGGTATGAGCGCGGAACGGGGTGCGGATGAACCTGTAAACTCCCCCTGCTGGTCCAGTGGCATTGAAACCTTCATAGGAACCTGGCATCGGGCGAAGCGGAGCACCATTTGAGGCCGCAGACGAGGAACGAGATACCACAGCCGTGGTAGGCATATGGTAGTCGTCGGCTGGGTGGAAGGTGTTAGCGAGGGGCCTAGGTTTGTCGAATCCCATCAACCTTCGCTGTCCCGCACTGATCCTGGCGATGATGGTACCTTCTCTAATCTGTAGGGATCGCTGTGCGTGCATAACGAAGCTTCGCTCTTCTCGCAGGATCTCTAGGGCTCTTTCGACTTTGGGTCGGGTGGGTCCCGACACGAACTCGTTGCTTGGTTGACCCTTGATGAGGCCCATGAGGTAGGAGATGGGTGTCGTGAGGTAGGTTTGTCTATCGGGGAATATGATGCCTGCCGTTCCGTCGTGAAAGAGAGGTGGGGGAGAGGGAGAATGAGAAGGAGGGGTCTGAAGCATCTGCCTCGCCCTGTCACGCTCTTCGGCTTTGAGCCGCTGTTCGTCCACTACATCCTGCTCCAAGATCTGTCTGACCTCTTCATCGTGTCTTTCTCTCCTTCTTACCTCTCGCATATACTCGTCGATCTGCTCATTTGCCTTGTCCAGCGCCCTTTCTTCGTCCGTCGTCCAAGGTACTTGCCTTTCCTCCGATACGTCCGATTCGGTGGAGGGGGAAGGGGTCGTCTGGGTGGACGCATTGACCAGCGTCGGGGCATGGGACACGATGGTGGAGGAGGTGGTTTGGTCAGAGGAGGACATGGTGTAGACGAGCGAGATGAGACAGGAAAGTGTCGAAGGCGGCGTTGGTCTGAATGGATGAGGGGATTGAGAGGATTGAGTTTGAGATTTTATACGTTTTTGGTTTTGTTTGTCCGATGTTTGTCAGAGTACTTCTTAGAGGTACATTGGCAGGGCGTCGTGTGTCGTACGCTTCTACCAACTCTTTGGCGTTTCCCAGGTTCGCACGTGTTATCCATTCGTCCGAGGAGCTGGGATATCCTTTCCAGTGCACTAGGTATTGATATCCTCGGCCTCGTTTTCTCTTATCAAGGATCTCTTCAACTTCGTATTCTTCCTTTCCTTCGATAAGGTCAGGTGGTGGTTGTTCGAAGTTAGGTCCGTGGGCGATTGTTTCTTTATATGGCGTTATTAGTGAGGCATGGAATACAGGGTGGATTTTCCATGTCGGCGGGAGCTTTAATTTGTACGTGACGGGTCCTATCCTTCCTTTCAATCTCGAATGGCCCATGTAGTTTTGGGGCTAGTTTGTCTTTTGGGTGTGTGGTCGGTGATGTTTTTTCCCGACAGCCAGACTTTCTGTCCTTCTTCTAGCGTGACCTCGTTTTCCGCGGTTTTCCTTTTCATCAGTTCTGCCGCTACTTCTAGGCTGGCTTTCGTTTCTTCTCTCATCCTTTCCAGTGCTTCCAGTCTTTGTTCTATGTTCGGGATGTCCGACCTTGCTTCTATTTCCGGGGCGAAGGACGGGTTGTATCCGTACATGAGTTGAAACGGTGATAGATGCGTTGCTGAATGTTCTCGAATGTTGTGTGCGAATTCGGCATAAGAGAGAAGTTCGGGCCAGTTCGTCTGTTTGTAGTTACAGAAGGCACGGAGATATTGCTCGAGTTCTTGGTTGACTTGTTCTGTTTCTCCGTCTGTCTCTGGGTGGTAAGCCGTGGATAATGCCGTGGTTACTCCTAGTTTTCTCCAGAGTTCCTTAGTGAACCTTGCGGCAAACTGTGGTCCTCTGTCCGATATTATTTTCCTAGGTAGTCCATATCGTTTCCATACGTTTTTCATGTACAGGTCCGCTGTTCCTTCGGCATCTATGGTTTTGGCACATGGCGTGTATACGACTCCTTTTGTGCTTCTGTCCACTGTTACATGTATGGAGTCGTATGGTCCAACTTGAGGTAGGTCTGTATAAAGTCCATCGTGACGGTTTGCCATGGTCCTTCTGGTATTTCATTTGGTGTGAGGGGAACACGTGTGGGGTGCGTGACGTTCTTTGTGTTTTGACACGTTGCGCATCCTGTTACGTATTCTTTGACGAAGGTGGACATTCCAGGCCACCAGAAGTTGTCGGAGACTAGAACATACGTCTTCCATCTTCCTGGATGCCCGGTGGCGACGGAATCGTGGTACATCTTGACTATCCGTCGTTTTAGTTCGTCGTCTTGTGGTACATATATTTTCCCTTGGTGCCATATGAGTTCATCTTCGAAGTTCCATTTTTGTAGTCCTTTGGCTAGTGCTCTAGGTCCGGATGCTTTTATGGTTTCCATTGCTTCTGTGACTTCCTTGTCGCGTGCTGTTACTTCCTTTAATTTCTGCCATAATTGTTTATCTAGCATTTCAATTGTCCCTCGTCCTGTTGCGCTTTTGACAAATAACTGTGGGTTCAATAGTGTTTGATTCGTGTTGTCTGTGTTCATCCCCTTCTTTAGGTCTGGACGCCGGGACAGAGCATCAGGACGATGAGTAACGCCTGGTTTGTGAACAAAGGTGAAATCAAAACGAGATAGGAATAGCGACCAGCGGGCTTGTCGGCGGGAGAGTGTGCGAGAGGACGAGAAGTAGAGAAGATTCTTGTGATCGGACCAGATTTCAAATGGCCAGCAAGCACCTTCGAGGTACACGCGCCAGTGGTCGAGGGCATGGATGACAGCAAGGAGTTCTTTATCGAAGATATCGTAGTTTCGTTCGGCGGAGTTAAATGACTTTGAGAGGAAGGCAATTGGATGCCAGCCATCTCCAGGAACTTCTTGTGAAAGAATGGCGCCAGAGGCAAAGTCGGAGGCGTCCGTTTCGAGGCAGAAAGGTTGTTTATGGTCAGGATAAATGAGAACAGGGGATGTCGTGAAAGAGCGTTTGAGGAGTGTAAAGGCGTTATGGCAGGCGTCGGACCAGACAAAGGGTGTGTCCTTCTTCGTGAGGTCGTTGAGGGGTCGGGCCAAGGTCGCGAAATCCTGGATGAATCGGCGGTAGAAGTTGCTGAATCCCAGGAACGATTGTACTTCTTTCAGGGTAGTAGGTGCGGGCCACTCCGAGATGCCTTGCACCTTAACGGGGTCCATCGCGATGTTGTCGGCCAATATGATAAAGCCAAGATATTCGACTTTGTCAGCTTCGAACGTACACTTCGTTGGTTTGAGGAAGAGGTCGTTCTCCAGCAAGATTTCCATGACACGGACCGTAACTCGCCGATGTTCTTTCGTTGTTTTGGTGAATATCAGGATGTTGTCCATATAGACCGTTATTACTTGTGCAATGATGAGGTCGTGGAAGATTGTATTCATCATGGTTTGGAACGTTGCCGGGGAGTTGCAAAGTCCAAAGAACATAACGAGGCATTCGTACAGCCCGTACTTGGTTAGGAAGGCTGTTTTCCATTCGTCGCCTTCTCTGGTTCTGATGTTGTTATATCCCCATTGGACGTCGAGTTTGGAGAATATTCTAGCACCGGATTTTGCGATGGTCCGGATCACATCAGCGATAAGAGGTAAGGGGTATTTGTTTTTTATGGTCCATTCGTTTAATCGTCGGTAGTCTTGGACCGGCCTGAGATCGCCCTCTTTCTTGCTTACAAAGAAGAACGGAGATGCTTGTGGGGATTTCAATACGCGAATAGTTCCACTCTTTAGGTGTTCCTGCAGCATGTCGTATAGTTTGTCTTCTTCCAGTTCTGTCAACGGGTATAGTTTGCAACCCTTTGGTTCCCATCCTGGTTTCATGTCGATAGCGTGATCCCAGGAGCTGTGCTTGGGTAATCGTTGAGATGCTTCCTTGTTGAAGATTTTGGCGAAGCGTCTAAGGATGTACTTCGGGACTATTTCCTCCGTTGTTCGTACGTCCTTTGTTTTGTTTGCCGCTTCCGCTAGTTCTTGCGATTTGCTATGAGTGGACCGGAGTTGGATTTCTCCGGAGTTGTTGAGTTCGAATGGGTCTTCATTATACCATTCTTCGTAGAACTCGGCGAAGAAATTGTCTTCCTCTTCGAGGTCTTCTGGTTCATCTTCTATCTTTACATAATTGACCGCTCAGCTTCCTCCTGCTCATTTCAATCTTTCAGCCTTTATTGTTATCTTCGGTCGACTGATGATACAGGTTGTGGCGCACAATGAGAATGTGAGGTTATTCTTTACCCAGTTGATTTGAGGATTGTGTTCGTGTAACCAGTCTGTTCCTAACACAATATTTTCTCCTCCGAGGTTAGTTACCAATAATTCGCATTGTTCATCGTGGTAATCTCCTTCTTCATTTGTCATCCTCATCAGAAGGCACGCTTTCCTCGTGATAAATCCTCCTTCGTTGGCCGATCCGTCTACGTTAAAGACGGGAATTGGTGCGCGTATTTTTTTGAGTTCTATTCCCTTTTCGTGGCAAAATCGTTCGTCTATGAGGAGTCCTTCTGCTCCTGAGTCAATTAACACTTTAGCTTCGGTGTTTCCTCTTCCGTGTTTTAGCTGTGTATTTATGCGCATGGATGATTTTTGATTTGATTTTGTCAGCCATACAGATGATGGTACACGAGAGGGGCGAAGAGATCCGTCATACACCGATGATGCGGATTGTACTAAAAATTTGCATCCGATTCCTTCTTTCCGCTTTCCCTGCTCAGAGCCTGTAACAGAGCCTCTTGTTCGTCCCACCTGAGCTTCCCTATGAACCTTTCGATCTCTTCTCCGCTAACCTCAGGCTCCTGCGAACGTACAGCTGCATCCTCCCCGGATGAGTGGGTCTGCCGAGCTGCGAGTCTAGCCCTGAATGGGTTAGTCGTCACCATGCTTCTACCCTGTCCCTGAGCCGCTTCTTCGCTACTGCCTTGAGCACGTGCTGAGAATGCTCGGCCATTGCCTCCTCCTCTGCCGGCCATTGAGGATCCGGTCTGAGTCGGTTGTGCCCCACTTTTCCGTTACTCGATTGAACATATCGAGCTGTCCCTTGAGGTATCCTAGACGGATCCCTAGCGGGGCATTGGTTGGCCATGTGTCCCTTCTGTCGACAGTAAAAGCACCCACCCTCTGAACGGAGTCTAGTTCTTTCGGCGTCGGTGAGGGGAGTGCGTACAGAGTTGATGGCCATAGGTACGACGGAATTGTTCATGGAGGATGGAGCGTTAGAAGAGTTGTAGCGGAATGGGTTGGTTCGTTGTACCGCTGGGATCGAGCTTTTTATGCTCTGGAGTTCCCTCCATTGGTTGTCGAATCGCTGGTGTATTTGATCCAGTCTGCGACGGTGACTGGCATATCCGGGAGCCTGTAGATTTGTTTGAGAATTTCCGGGTGTATGGCTCGGCGGAAATAGTCGACGGTGGATTCCATATCAAATCCGCTTTCTGCCGCGGTGATTTGGAAATCTGCGACAAAGTCGTCTGCCGTTCTTTTTCCCATTCTCATGGTAAATAGTTTCTGCCGTGCCTTCTGTTCTGTTCCTTCGTCTTGGAATGCCTTTGCGAGTTCTGTTAGGAAGTTTGCGAACGTTCCCCATACGAGTCTGTTTCTCCTGCTTTCCAGGCCCTGAGTTCTCTGTCGTAATAGTATCATTGGGCAAACATTGATGCGGTTCCTTCTCTCATGTACGATAGTATGAAGAGGATTTGCTTTTGTCATCCGCAAATTTCGTTGGGTTAGCCACGATATACATGTGGCATCCGTAGATCCATTCCTGTACTTCGTTCTGGTACCATCGTATTCTTTCGGCTTGTTGAGTTTGTCCGACATATTGTCTTCGTCGTCTGATTCGTCTTCCGGGTGGGTCTGTTCCTGCTGGGGGATCTCCTTTGGGTTCGTTCGGTGGGTTTTCTGCTTGGTCCGGAAGTCGGTGGTTCTTCGTTTGGTGGTGTCGGAGGATTTTGGGTGGTTCCGGTCTTCTTCGCTTATTGGTGATACAGATTCTTTGGTATGATTCCTTCAGTTATGTCTTCTTTAGGGATCTATTGGTTCGAGTGATGTGGTTCTCCTGGGTGGTAGTGACACTACTTTTATGGGTGTCTTCCTATCTTCCCAAGGTACAGTGGGGCTTCTACTGTTTTTCCGCTTTCCGGTCCTCCTGTGTATATCCAATTTCCTTTTTCCGTGCGTCTGATCGGCTGTCCTAGATGGACGTATGTCTTCGTGTATTCGAAGTAGTCGGTTCCGTGTGGAACTCGCCCTACGTCTCTTCCTTTTCCTTTGGAAGTCGTGGTGGATGATCAAAAAGCCTGCGCTAGTCTCGACCTGATCAAGGTTCGAGGGTCAAGGCAACAACAGCTTTTCCTGGTGTACGTATTTGTATCGTGCCTTTCCGTATATACGTATATAACGTCAGATGCAATTGTTTCGGTCGTACCTCCACTGGGTTGATTACCAGATAGAGATATTCTACAACCTAAAGCAACCCACAGTGAAGTGGTATCGCCCAATCGTTCGTCTGAAGTGTATAGTAACTATTACGGTCGACGGACGCTTGTCTTTTGGGACTGCCTAGCGCCGTATGTAAATAGCCGGTGTTCTGCTAGAAGGGTAAAATGGAAGAGGCGTGTTTGTGGAGTAGGAAGTGTAGAGAGGCTATCCAGATGTCACGAACGGCTGTTCGGGACGAGAAGATACTAAGCCACAACAAACAACAACACAAGAGTAGAGGATGATGTAAGAGGTGATTTGAAGTCGGGGTTGATCAGACCAATATCTTTCAAGGAAGGAAGACTGTGAACAGCAGTTCCTAGATTAGACAAAGGTGGATAGCCTAAGGCATCCCTACTGCGCCGCAGCACCTATTTATATGTACAAACGAAAGCACGGACCAAGTATCAGTGGAGCGGGAACGTGAGGTATAGACTTGAGAAAGGTCCTATGTGTCCTTATGAAGACCGTGGTAAAAGTACAGTATGTAAGCAGATTCGTAACACTTCCCTTAGTCTCTAATATTTCTTGTCATAATAGAAAAAGACTGGCATATGGGTGCCCACAAGTTTGAGGTGATTTAGCCCAACTCTCTAACCCTTCCTTCTTTCTTACTCCTTTCCTCTGAAAAATGCTTTTGCTGGGGATGCAAATACATCGGCCATCTCATCATAAGATGTCCAATTATGCATATTAAAGAGAGAATAGATATTATGGCACATGACTTTTACATAACTATAATGCTCATTAGAAAGCAACTTGTTAACTCTGTCTACGGCTTGATCAGATTGTAGAAAAGTACAGTTACATCTGAAAAATCTCATATTATATTTAAATTATACCTAATTCTCAATAATGCTCATCTTAAATAATTAGGATATATTATGAATAATGTTCCATAATTATTTTTATAATTAAACCTGCAATAAAACACTATATTGATTACAATACTAGAGTTTAATCAAAATTCACAATCTAATCATAATACTACATACTTTAAATACAAATTATGTGAGTAGCACAATATTTTTTTTACCCTATATAAAAGTGTATTCTTTATTTTCAATTGGTTTATCATATCTGTATCTGGTACATAAACTGAGATCCTGAAAGCCCTAATTTTTTGAATATTTGTTAATCTTTTTATATTTAAAATAGATAAGAAATAAATGAGAAATAAGATTAGAAATATTGAGATTGCTTAAATTATGTCGACATATTTAAATTACCAAGGTATTAGTTTAGACTTTATGGCTTAGTGGCTTGAAACATCTATTTGGGGAGTATGTAGTTATGAGGTTGTGGATTCAACTCTAGCTAAGGGCAAGTTAATCATAAGATATATTTTTAGATTTAGATACTCTAATAGTGACCTCTATAGCTATCTAGAGGTTATAGATTGTAGCAATGTTAAAAAATCATAGTACTTGAATAGTTGTTATTTTTCCCAAAATCTGTCTGACTAATTAGCTCTAAAACAAAGGGGGAGTAAGCAAAAAATCTCTGATAAGATAAATATAATAAAATTATTGATAATTTGAGCTGTATACAAGAGGGGCATTTTCCAAATGTACCACAAGCAGGCAATAGAACATATAATTGGTACTGCTAATTAGACAGATAGCTTGCTCTATTCTTATTATCAACAAAAGACATCCATGAGAACTACCCCTCATTATCTGGTCTTATGTCATGCACCAAAGACTTGTATAAAGAGGGGGTAGTGTTAGGACTGTATCCTAACATGTGCTTTGCACATGAGCTAGAAGGTTAGCCAAGTGCTTTGGCTGCAACTTAAACTCAGACTATGATTTAAAACTTATTATTATTGCTTTCACTCATATTAATAAATCAGGCATGTTATCCTTAGCTACAACAAGCTTGATAATGTGCTCAATTAACCCTTTCTTTATTCACTGGGGTATGAGTTTAGCAAACATATTTAGTGTACCCTATTTTTTCTTATAATTGTCACTTGGCGTGTTCTTAAGGAATATAAGGTGGTTAGCATGACACCAAGCTTCTTATACTTATGGGTGTATATTGTATATTGTCTTGTGTGTTGCCCATTTCCTAGTTACAATGAGTATAGTGTACCATTATTAATAAGATTGTAGCATAGACACCCCTCCTATAAACCAGAAATCTTCTAGAGGGCATTCAAGAACCAATCTGTTGGTCAGAGTTAGCTATATTCAAACAGACTAGCATACCAGTGCATGACACATATGGGCCAACACCCATAGTATACACAACACAGACCATATTAGAAGCAGAGCACAAGAATAGCCACGGCAGAGCAAAGGCAAATGACAATTACATTACAAAATTGGCTACTAACAGCATTTTAGACTCAAATATGATAAAAGACCACAATATGTTACTCATACTTTACTTCATCTCTAATCCTCACTACATAACCACTTTTCTATAAGGACCACACATTCCTCATAAGGGACAATGTGGCATATAGAAAAATAGACATTTTTACTTCACCAAATCTGATAATCACCATGTACTCTGTCTAGACATGTGGCACACCATCATTAGATGTTAATATATGAATTAAACAAACATGCTATAAGAACCTATCAGCAAATCTCATACCAATGCTTTAGTTCAACCTTTCCTCTACCTGTATTGTGTTCTTCTTGCATGAAGATAGTTTAAATGTCAGCTATGCATTTGTCTTTGCCCTATATACTGTACTTGCATACTTATAAATTAAAAATACAAAAGATGTTAATAATAAAGTATAGAGATTGAAAAACATAATTTATGAGTTGTTTTTGCTCAATTTTGATCTGCATTTGCTTGTATGCAGTCATCTCATCCTTATCTTCCTCTTTACTCATCTTATTTTATTGTCACCAGATGTGCCTGCATTTATTATCAATTGACAGCTACACACATGCTCTGGTAGTGGTTAGGAATTAGTATGGGTCCCTGCTTGTTTGCGCAAAGTGGTTCCCTCACTACTGGTGTTTCCACTTATATCTTAGCTAGCATTGTTAGTTTTTGTGCCGGAAAGGTTGTGTACCTATTATAAGACACTAGCTATATTTATCCTTAATTATGGTTAGTATGATGCAGAGCTTTTCTCTAATAGACCCAAACCCCTTAAGTCTAAGGCTAGACTGGACCAAAACCAGACCTAGACCTAAGGTCTGGTTCAAAGGTTCAGGGTTTAAACCATGGTTCAGAAATGAACTTAAAAGGTGCTAGTTTCTATATGAGAGTTTAGCACCAGTTATGGTTAACAAAAATAGGTTCAGGTCTGCCTTCAATGCTTCAGCCAACATTTATTGGCTTCTTCAGCACTAATAAGGATGAAGAGGGCAAGAGCAACAAGCTCTGTTTTATTGCTGTCATTGTTACTATTGAGATAGTGGTTTATGACAAGTGTGCAGCATTAATAGTTAAGATGGCATGTACAGTATGCAAAGTACACATTCCTAAATCCCAAACCAGTCTTATAGTTTAGTCATCAGATTCCTAAATATTTTCAAATTGTACTAAAATCTCATTTAGGCTCAATTGCAACAACCCTCAATTCTTATAGAAAGTCATTTACTATAACAGAACTAGGAATAAGAGAGACATACTCTATCAATTTGTCAGACTACTATTTATTAGTCTGCTGCATCAGTAAACAGTCAAATATACTTGCTTATCTTATAAAGAGCTTGTATCACTTAAGCAAGTGTTGCGAAAGCTATAAAGCTATAAGGAAGAAGCTTGTACAAGTGTGATATGCTAGGTGTTAGTGTAAGGAGCTTACAAGCAACATAAGCTAGAACACAAGCAAGCTTAAGCAAGCTCTGCAAGTGCCGATGACAAATTAAGTGAATAAAAGATTAATTGCCAGCACTCATTAGGAACTAAACCCAAGACCTTATATGATCACTTGCCAGCCTTAAACCTGACACTATTGACCACTACACCATAAAGTCTTATATTTATATGGGTCGTATCTGTGATATATAGAGCTACTACTAACTTAGAAGCAATTTTTTTTGTTAAGTCAGATTGGCTCTTATACAACTCAAACCCTCTCAATCTTTGCTTTTTGGACATTGATAAAGGTAAAATGACCATTTAATTGCCCAGTTAGATGAGACATTGTTTTTTTATGCTCATAGGGTCTTGTCTATACCATTGATGTTTAAAAAGCAAAGATTAAGAGGTTTTGAGTTGTGCAAGAGCCAGTCTGACTTGTTAAAAAAATCACTCTTAAATTAGTAGTAGCTCTATATATTACGGGTACTACACATATAAATATAAGACTCTATAGTGTAGTAGTCAGTAGTATTGGGTTTGAGGCTAGCAAGTGATCACATAGGGTCTTAGATTTAGTCCCTAATGAGTGCTAGCAGTTAATTTTTTATTCACTTAATTTGTCATCGGCACTTATAAAGCTTGCTTAAGCAAGCTTATGTGTGATGGTTAACCTAGTCACATGTCACTCCTTTTGTTTAGTCATTAGAGTTCTGCTTTTCTTAGGGTTAGCAAGGCTTGTTGTTTTAGTAAGTGTTGGACATATCTCCTTGTTTTTTCTATTTATTTATTCCTTGTTTGTACTGTACCTTACCTGTAGTATATAAGAAAAGAGGTTTGTATAGTAGTGGGGGAGGATCTTTGAATCTATTACCTGCAGTAGTTACTTCTGGTGTAACAACTAAGTACTCACTTTCTCACGTCATATGTGTGCTTTTCTATTAGGTGAGTGTCACATATTTTTAACTAGCTTTTTTGAATTCTTTTCAACTCTTGCCTAGGACTAATCACTTTTCTGTTTACATGCCCACCCATTCCAGTGCTTAATACTCTTATGAAAGGAAATCTTTTGTAAATTACAAGGAGCCTGCCAGTGAGTTAACAGACTTGTTAAGCTCTAAGCTCTCTACCATCCCTTTTGATAGGTCCATGGATGGCTCTTCTGTCTAAACCACTACTATCGACGCCACGTCACCTGCCATAGGCAACACTACAAGCTCTCCATAAGCTTGTCTTTGACATACCACTGCCTAAAACCTCTTCTGCTAAGATATGCTCAATTCCAATCCAATCATGGCTCACAATTAGATGACATATCTCAGCCCTCTTACAACAGCCAACACTAGATAAGATGACAACTTCAGACTGCACTCTCTCTGAGATTAGTCTTAAAGTCAACACCCTCCTCTCAAAGCTTAATTCCTTTATAGCTTCAGCCCTAACCTATGTAGCCAGTGCAGCCACAGTGCCAATTCTGTCAACCCCAACACCAATGCTGTCACCACCATTGCCACGCAGACCAACAACACTACAGTCATCTGCCCACGCTACGAGACCTAAGACTGACTCACTTGCTTCTCCCATGTTGAACCCCCCTCAGCATCCATCTACCAGCTCATGCTCCACACATCATGTTATCATGTGCTTCAAACCTGAAGAGTTTCCTTCTCAACTAGTAGATCCACTTGAGCTCCGCAACCTGCTGAATCAAGAGCTATCAGACTTAATTGGTCCACCAATCCAAAGCATTGAATTCTCTCGCAACCAGAACATCATTCTACATCTTCAACCACCTCTCACAGCACAGTAATTTGTCTAGGCATACCGTCACAAGGAGAGGTTTACCCACATGAGGCTGTACAGCATTCTTCATACTAATATACTGCCTACATTTGATCTTAACATCTCTTGGCATAGCGTAGTCATTCACCGAGTAGCAACATAGGACAATCCACTCATAGCCGAGTCTCTCTCTAATTGGCTGGGAAACCTAGCATGAAGTAATGCATTTGACTCGGAAGTAGATGTAAAGTTGTATCGCTATTTAATGCCCACATCCAAGATTAGTGAACCTATGACAGGCCAAGTTCCCATCTGCCTCTCCTTCGAAAACAGACTTATTGCTTAACGATTATATAAAGCTAGGGCAGACATAGATAGAATGCATCATCGAGTATCCTGGTATTATAGATGACAAAGTAGGGGAAAGGAATAACACAACACAAATAAGTACTATACTCTACCATATTTACTCTAATCCTCGCAAAAGCAACCCAACCTCTCTGAGGTCAACGTGTGCTCTTTAAGGGCCAATGCTGTGCATAAAACAGATCCTGGTATACATGCCCTTACATACAGTAAAAGACACATAGATACTCATCTAGGCATGTGGCACGCCACTATTAGACTTTAATACAGGATTTAGTATATATATATAAATAGGTCCATGACAGTGCCCATTCTTAGTGTAGTTACAAATCACCTTTCTAACTTGATTGGTCCTAGAGCAGTACATAATCATTATTCCTCAGCTGGACTAACATATAGTTTTATGTCGGCCCAATCCCAAGGATCAGTAGAAGACAAAACTCACTCATATGCCAAGATTGTCTCTGAGCACTCATCCAAAGGGCTTGAAACTACTGCTGACTTATGCTTGCCTAAAAGGCTTAAAGCTGCTTATACATGCTTTCTCAATGAGATTATAGCTGCTTTTGTAATCTCTTCTTCTGCAAATTAGGCTACAGATAAAGATGGCTTTATAAGGCCATGCTCTCTAGTACAGTTGTAGACAGCTAAAGTTGACAAAAAGGAGAAACAATTCTAGCGGCTGATGCGCCTAAAATTTCCGAAATCTGACTACAGATTTGGACTCAGAAAGTTGAAAAACATCTAAAAATGCACTTTTTGAGAATTTCCCACAAGAAATTGGGGCCCCTTAAATTTTAGCAAATTTTTATAGTTCTTAGATGCCCCCAAAAAAATACATGCAATGCTACATAATGTGGGACTAGTTTAGAACCACATCTTTACACTCTGAGAAACAGTGCAACAACTTGTTTTGCTTGTGAACAGCCCATTATGCTGCCTTTTCAGTCAAAAAGTTCAACAGAATCATGGTCTGAATTTGGGTGGATATTGATTTCTACATTAGCAGAAGAATCAGCTTTGTGGTGAGAAGGCTCATTTCTCAAGCCTGAGATATTGCAAAAAGAGCACACTCTCTTTCAATATGATTGCATATTTAGTGCTTTAGATAATGCTGCCTTGGATGCTTTTTTTGGTAGTAAAATATCAATAAATTTGGCAAAATTTTGATGGAATCATATAGTACACATTGAAAGGAGTCGATTGGCGCTTTTTTGTGATTTATGGGGCTATTTTTGGGGACCACCAAAATTTGAGGTATCAAAACTTACAAAAATAACTTTTTTAGGTGAACTGCTTATTAAATCTGCTTCTCAAATATTTTGCAAACTCCCCCCCACTATTGGAAGCAATTCCAATCTCAATCAGAACCCTAAAAAGGGGTTCATTTTTTTTTTGTTAACCTTAGCTATTCACAACTATATATAGTTTGACACCAAGTAAAGCTTTGGCTCTTAAAAGCAAGCCTCACCCCCTCCTGGAATGATTTGATAGAACTGGTAAAAGAGAAGCTAAAAGAATAGACCAAGAACAGACCTGCTGGTCCAATCTTATCAACAATGAGGATCTCGGTAAAGTTCTTCTTAACTGGACCACCAGTAGGCCGGCTGCTGAAAGCACCCCATTGGCAAAGGTTATTAAGAGGGCATCTACACTTGGTGGTCTACAATTCTGTAATGAGTACTCTCAGCACATAAAAAGAGTAAATCTTTAAGGGATAAAAGATGGCTTCTCAAGTGATGCTGGCATGAGTGTTGTGGCAGGCATTATTAGAGTTGACATCACTGGCTCATTACTGTTGTGACTTGACCTATTAGGGCCATTTGGGTCATCTATTCCTAATAGTAAGCCCAACAAATACTAGGGGGCTCCACAACGGAGCATACACCAAGGTATTTGGTATTGTTCTTGAGGGCCAACAACTTGATGAATCACACCATCATTGGTAAGAGTACACCATCATTAGTAAGGGTCCACAGCAGGGTTAGGGCACAAGGACCTAATGGATGAGGCTTTAGTGCCATTGTATACCAGGTTAGACGGATACAAAGAGGCATAAGAGTCAGTGCTGATAAGAGAGCAGCAGCCATAAGATAACTGAGGGAGTATACTCAGAAGATTCCAGTAGTATATAAGACCTATAGAATAGGCTAAGGATCTTTAGTCTATTCTCTTTGTTCTGCTGCAGTCTTCATACTGTAGCCTCTATCCTATGCTACCCTCTTGTATTCCCCCTAATACAGTCACGTCCACTATCACCACTCTGTCCAGTGTGTGACCTAAAAGAAAAAACCTGCCACTCTTAGGTTACTAAATGAGCAGTTCATAATAATTGCCTAGCCAAGATTAAAAAAAAGGCAGTTAACCCACATAAATATGGTGGTGTTAATAAGGACTTGAAAAATGACCAGATGGCTTACAACTCTAACTCTGACCCATGTGAGTGAATGGCCATGATAGACCAAGCTGCATTGTGGCTGCACAATAAACTTAAGAAAGGTGGCCATGTGCCTGCTCAAGCACAACACCTATTGATTAGAGCAGATGGAGACTGTGATGAAAATAGACAAACTCTTGGGAAGCAACTCAATCTAAGAGCCTTGGAGAAAAGCAGATTTTTTTGAGGGAAGTACACTTAGATGGGGCCCCATGACTGAGCATTCTTGCTGCTTCCAAAGGGGAGCAATCTGAGAAAGGCTATAAGCATGGACCAAGACCCAATTGATTCCAACTCAAGCAGCTCTAGCTTGAGCTTCAAAAGTGAGATGACATCAGACAGCAAGTCATCAAGAGAAGCAAAAAAGTGAGCCTAAAAGAAGAACAAGAAGAATAAGAAACAGAAGGCAGCTAAGCAGAAGTTTAGTGGCAGCTCCTCTGATTCCAATTCTTCTAACATGTTTCTTTCAGAACCTAACAGTATTTGCTCTTTGGGTTCTAAGCACACTCAGGCCAAGAAAAAGTGGGTGCACAAACAATACAGGAAGAAGCTCCACTATCTCCAATACTCTCAGAATATCCTAAAAATAAATCCACCATTTGTATACAATAGGGAGCTGAGGGTTGACATATTCCAGAAATAGACTAAGGGGTTTAAGCTTTTTTTGAAGTACTCAGCAATGAAACCTTAGAAGACCATTATGCTGCTTGGCAAATATACCTAAAAAAAGCATATAAGTAGTTTAACTAGGAGGTGACACAAGGAAGAAGAAAATTCTTGCTTATTGACTTCTTTGTAGAAATGTTTGATTGCCTCTTCCCTGCAGATTTTGCTCTTAACAATGCAACAACTTTGATGCTCATAATGGGGCTGTCCTGTAAAGAATTTCTTGTGGAATTTAAGAGATATTATTAATACTGTAGGGAGCTACTCAGACTAGGATATTGTAATAGGATTCTAGCATAGATGTGATACTTACCTGCAACTGAAGCTAGCAAGTAGCAGATACAGTCCTAAAATTATTTCACTGAGCAAGCTTAAGACCAAATGCTTAAAATATAAGCATACTTACCTTCTGATGAAGAGGGCTAAGATGGAGGCTCCGAAAGCTGACAAAGGATAGAAGAACAGATCTTTAAAGAAGAAGGAATAAAAGGATTCCAAGGGTTCCAAAGACCAGAAGCCTGATCAGAATAAGAAATCTATAAAGACTCCTGAACAGGAGAGTTTGCAGAAAGCAAAGAATAGCTCAGGAAAAAAATGGCCTAAGTGCTCACAAGCAAATAAGGACTAGCAAAAGCAGCTGCACAATAATGGCCAGTGCTTTTACTGCAAGGCAAAGGACCATATATCCAAGGACTTTCCCAAGTGTAAAGTTATAAAGGCTCCAGCCCTAAGTGGCGTCATAGTCACAGTGGGCCTGAACAAAATAGAGAACAATTGGTTAGTCCGAACAAAGCTAGGCTGTTGAAAAATGACATAATTAAGGGCCACTTTATAGCTGTCCTGTAAGCTGTGGTCCCATTGCCAACTGACAAGACAGTAGACCTTGTGTTTCTGTTTACTCTCCCTCATGGTTCAAGATCTTAACAAATGGCCTACTATACTTCTAAATAGCAAATAACCACTTACTTGAGACACACCAGATTAAGCACCATCTGCTGCTGTCAGAGGGCTTTGACTGAGTGCATTGGATGTTCTTAGAAAAAACAAGCTGGTAGAGGGAACTTGTCCAAACTAAGCATAACTTGGACATCTGCTGCTTAGAGTAAACCATGCATAGTGGATATCCTAATACACTACAAGAAGATAGATATATGAGTGATAGTGGTAAATCATTGACAACTTTAGAGATCTCAGATCTAATTAGTATTTTCGATTCAGAGCTAGGATTTGACACTAAATCAGTACTCACCTTGTGTAAGTCATTTTATATAGCAAGCAATGAGCTTGTTGAACCTATGAAGATAGTATCAAGTGAGTCTAAGGACTACCTGGGCACCAATAAACCCAATAAGATTTTAGATGTGGAGGACATAAGTTGGGACACAATCTATAATGCTATTTTTGCTACAAAGGCTGAGCTTTAATCAAAGAAGGCCAGCCAGTTGCATGCTGACACCAACATGCTCAAGCATATGACCACCCATGTAAAGAACTTTAAGCACTGTATATCTAAGCCTCTTGTTGTTAATGTTCAAGTAGCAAGTGAGCCTGCTTGGGCATTGCTAAACAATGGATCCATGACCAACTTTATCTCATCTATTCTTACAAATCAGCTAAAACTGTCTATAGTCTCACTGGCTAAGCCTGTCTTGGTATGGCTGATAGTCTCCAGATTGCAAATATAGAACTAAAGACAAAACTACTTATTTTCAGGACTAGGGTATAAACAAATAGCAACATTTAGACATTGTCAACCTTAATAGTTATGGCCTGATACTTAACACTCTATTTCTGTTTCAACATAAAATATTTTAAACCTGTTACAGGTTGACATTGAAAGCCTAGCTTTGTTTCTCATTAAGAGGATGCAAGTGCTTACCATTGAGTCTCAAGCAGCCGACATGTTCAACAAACAACTCTTAGTATTCTGGCAGAGACATTTGTAAGGATGCCATTAATACATCTTTTCCTCCTTTGTAGGCTATTAACCACACCACCCCACTGATTGACAAGAACAAGGTATACCCTTGGTGGCCATGCAAAGTTTCCAGTCCTTTGGTACTTTTATGGTGGAATAAGTGAGAGGCATACTAAAAGACTGGCCAGTAAGAATTTAGTAGTAGTGGAGTGGGACAATTTGTCTCTAAATCGTCTAATGGTCTATGATGATGTCTCTACTATGTCTTTACATATGTCTGCTACTGATTCTGCTGGCTAAGCACTGTGAAATCTCCCAGATCATCTTTCCATCCTTGTCTTGTCTCTGATCTCTCCTACTCTGTGATTCCCTACTTTATGTGCCCCTATAAAAAATTACATGCCAAGAATGGCATGCACATGTACAGTATGCCTATAAACATGAAACCTATGTGATGTCTAGTATAAGATAAAAGGCCTACCTCCCACCTAGGCTATCATATGTAAAGGTATAATGTCAGTATTTAGTAGATTTAATTATCATCATGAATGACAGAGGGTTAACGTTATATAGAACACAGATCAAATATAAGAAAGATAGCATGCTAGCATGCCCATAGCACTCTTTTCTTAAATACTAATATGCAAGGTTCCCCCCTCCAGTAAGTGGTTGTTTTATTTAATGTCTATGCATCATCTGAAAGCATTGCAGGCTATGCCAGTTATGGAGCATTGGCTCTACATTCTCCAAGCACATCCTCTGAATATGAAGGCTAACAATTATGAGTGATGGTTAGTGATGCATGTACCAGAGAGTAGAATAAGAGTGCAGCAAGGAATAGTGGTTAGCATTTAGTAGGGGAAGGATATTCTGCAGGGCGAAGTTGAAAGGGTGTTGGTAAAAACTGAGGTAAAGGTTGCGTTTGAGGTAATGGCGAGGGATGAGGAAACATGGGAGTTGAATGTTCTTTTGGCATGAGCCAATGCAGGAAGAGGAGTCTGGTTGGGAGTCAGAACAGCCCAAATATTATGTCTCTGCTTGACATGTTGATATGCAAATTGGCTGCAGAAGTAGCCTGAGGAGAAGACTCATGAGAGTTGTTAGTCATTGGTTGCATGTTAGTTTGTTTTAGGTATGATAAGAATATGGCCTGGTTTTGTTTCCGGTACAACAAAGGCATGGAATATGTCTGCTAACGTACCTCTCATTGTTTTAGCACTGCCAGTGGTTTTATATTTGAATGCTCTGGTATGTTAGGAGTTTATGAGGATGTGGGCATTAGTATGAACATTCAGGAGCATAGTCAGTAATGGCACAAAGCTAATGCTGGAAAATCTAAAGTGGTTGCGGCCCTAAACATTTAATAGCTTGGCAATGGATAAATTCCAAATGGTCCAGTAAAGCAAAATGACAAAGTAGAATAGGGTCAAAACTATAAAGGGGAAGTGTGTTGGCAGCATCAGCTAAGCATATGCATTGTCATGCATCATGTCAACTAACAGCAAAGAGCACTTGTTGCTATGGAATTTTCTTCCTCAATCACTATTTTGCCAATACAGTACCATTTTTATACAGCCACTAGCAGACTTTTAGCCTCTAATTGTCTCTTCTCAGCTGTGTCTAGATCTAATTGACTTGCCATCAGCGCTTCCTCTCTTATGCTTATTCTCATCTATTTTATCTAAGCCCATATATTTCTAAAATGAGCCTATTACAAAATTTATTTCATTTGCTAAGCTTAGAATTTCAATGTTACCAATTTGGGCAAGAGAATTAATAATGGGTGTGACAGTAGTTAGAAAAGACAAAATATGGCTAGAAGAAGAAGTATTGATCAATGTTATTAAAAAAAGGAGAATGAGGTTTTCAATTTTTAGTCAATTGTCTTAGGACAGAGGATCTGGAAGAACAATTGGATTGCAGTCTTTGTCCACACATCACATTAACACACCTCTCCTAACTGGCTATGTCTTATATTATAATTTTAGTGAGTATATTCAAGCTCTTTTTATTTCAGATTATGAACGGGAGTTAAAATCTATCAGAAGTGTATTAGAGATTGCAAAGCAAGCATTAGAAGGAGCTGAAACTCAGATTTTCAAATGTCTTTGTCATGCCTAATGTTGCTCATTACTTTTCATTTTTTGTCAATGCAAACTTGCATTAGTAATATTCTTTGATGTTTAGCCTGTATATACTAGGAGATTCCTATTAACTTAACCTAACCACACCCATGCTTTAGCTCTGACAGTAGTGTATTTGAGGCCTCATGCAAAGTAAGGTATGGCTTTAACAATAGCAGTGTGACTTTACATGCATGCTTAGGCGTCTTTGCCCTTTCTCATTTAATAACCCCATCCTGCGAGCATTTACCACCATAGTTTGCACCACTCATCATGTGCTCACCATTTCATGACAGACATCATCCTCTGTTACTCTTGCCCAGCCTTCCAACACCTCTTCATCCCTGTCCTTCAAGTTTGTATGCATAAACATCTCCATGCCTGCTTAAAAGTGTTAAAGACAAAAAATAGCCTGACTGAGGATTGAACCTAGGACCTCCTAAGACTGGTGAGACGCTCTATCAACTGAGCTATGAAGCCTATGTAGCACAACTAAGCTGACAACTAGTGGCTGAGAAAATCCTGTTTCAATAAAAAGCTACTGTTCTCCCTCTTGCATCTAACAAAACTCTTCACTCAAGATCGACACACCTTGTGGTAGACAATTCAGGATGTTATAAAAGCTCACCTGCTTTATTTGAGCCTTTTATTTCTCCAATGTGATGCATGATCCCCTCACTAGCTGATATTCCCCAATATACAGTCAATGGCAAAGGCCAATGCTCATAAATAGGTGAAAAACACTGAGGTGCTGCTTGATCTCTTCATCACTGGCAATCAAGATGTAAAGGCCGCATTGGCCTGGAACCCGAAGGCAGTGGAGATGCCTCACCGGGTTCACAAACATTAACTTAGGCTATGATGGAACATGTCACAGGCTGTATCATGAGGCTGGCATCGTAAGGAATTTTGTAAGGTTCATAATTGAGCCTAAAATATAGACCCTATTATCATTATTAGAGTCATGCAAGCCAATCAGATGTCAGAACTTACTCTTCACATACATTCTCTTAACAAGCGAAATAGTTTGCAATTGCAAGCCAGTGCTTTCTTAGCATTTATAAGATCTGAAACCCCTGCTCTCCCCTAATACATTTAAAATATCAGTACCTAGTTGAGCACCTGCATATTAGATGCACCAATTCAAGCTTGAGCTTGAGCTCAACATCTGTCTTGACCAAAGGCATGGCACTTGCTTCAAAATTAGTGGCTTGGATTATCTTGTCAAACCATTTTAGGCTGTGAGAAATAAATGGTAATGCCCATGGAAAGCTAAAAAAAAACCCCCACCCAACATCTGAACCCTGCTATTGTCAGTGTTATTTTCAATGATTTTTATGTGTTTCAGTTTCTTTTTTATTGAGCCAATATGGCTCATGAGTGGCTCATGAGCCATCCGGCCAGTAAAGTACTTCAGGTACAATGCTAAAACACATCTCACAGCATTTATTTATTATCAAGGTATTTTCTAGTGAATAATGATCTACGACAAAGGAAAAGAGCCAAGCTTTTCTGAAAGTTGAGGGATATGCTCTATATGCACAGGATTGAAAGCTTGTCCTATAGGCTTCATATGACACCTCACAAAACCTATTCACTGCCCCAAATGATGTTGATTTCAACCAGGATTTGCGAAGCGCCTCTTCAACAGCACTGGCTTGGCTCACGACAAAGCTAGAAAAGCTCAAAGAGGCACATGAGCTGGTGGGTGAAGCTGCTCTAAATGTGTTCCAAGACCTAAAGTGTGTCCCTAACAACGGGGTTGTTTGTGGCCATTCTGGCTCATTTGTCATGCTTGCCACCTTATGGACTCATTGATTACTTGCCTCCATAGCTAGGAGCGGCCCTACAGCCACTCCCAAAGCGGGTATATTCCTTTCTTTCTCATTCTGGACTGTTTCACTTTGTTTCATCTTGTCTCACTTTGTTTCAGTTGTTTCACCGGGTTGCCCGGGTCAAGGCGGTCCTATGTGATGTCATTGACCTCTGGACCGACTTCCAGGTGGAGCTTTTGACCGCTTTGTAAGGTGGCCACCTGTAATGACCTGTTAATGTTATACCTTCTTCTTTTGTTTCTTATTGTTCTGTGTAGCTTAAATACCTGTGGTCTGAGGGTTCCTTTCCTCAGTCTCTTACCCTCTGGACTACAGGTGCGGCTCAGGGTTGTCCTGTGTAATGTCATTGACACTCCGGACCGACCTCCAGGTGGAGCTTTTGACCGCTTTGTAAGGTGGCCACCTATAATGACCTGTTGATGTTATACCTTCCTTTTTTGTTTCTTATGGTTCTGTGTAGCTTAAATACCTGTGGTCCGAGGTCGTTCCTCTTGATCTCTTACCCTCTGGACAGGTGCACTCCCTTCTGTTCTTTGTATTTAGTCTCTTATCCTTTGGACCACAGTCCTGTGTTATAGAGCTTTTTTTAGCACTCTCTTGGTGCCAGTCGCTTCATTCTCATTGCGCTCAACACATTGTTCTACTGCCTGAGGGCTACAAGGTGATCGGTTCTCGCTGGGTTTTCAAGGTGAAGCACAATGCGGATGGCTCTGTCGAACGCTACAAGGCTCGCCTCGTTGCCAAGGGCTTTAGTCAGCACCCTGGATTTGATTATTTCGAGACATTTGCCCCCACAGCCAAGTTTACAGCTATTCGTGCCATTCTAGCACTTTCTGCCCTTGACGACCTTCACTTGCGCTCTGTGGACATCTCTCATGCGTTCATTAATAGTGATCTGGACACTGTGGTGTATATGAAGCAGCCTGAGGGATTTGAGCAGGGAGGACCTGAGATGGTCCGTTGCTTGATGAAGGGCTTGTATGGGCTGAAGCAGGCGAGTCGGCTGTGGTACAAGAAGCTAAATGCGGCTCTGGATCGCATGAGATTCAAGGCGATCTACTCAGACATCAGCATCTATGTCTATGCTAAGGATAAGGTCAAGGTCATTCCAAGGAGCTCTTCACCTTGTTTTGTGATGCTGATCCACTAGTGGATATGCCTTGCGCATTGGCTCTGGAGCGATCAGCTGGAGCTCCAAGCTTCAGGGACTGGTCGCACAGTCCACCACAGAGGCAGAGTTCATTGCTGCTGTCGATGCGGTCCGGGAAATCGTCTGGATGCGGAATCTGCTCACTGAACTTGCCTACTCGCTTTTTGAGCCCTCACCAGGGAGATCAAAATGAACAAGTTCAAGCAGTCTGAGGTGGTGCCATGAACCACACTGCACCATCCCGGGTGCATGGACGACCTTTCTATTAGAACAGAGAATCGCTTCTGGGTCATCAAGTACAACACAGAAAGAAGGTTACAACGAAGATCTGGAACAATGCAGCACATTGGAAAACTACATAGACTTGGCCCTCTTCCCATTGATCACTGGATTAAATACCCCAGTGCTTACACCCGCCGAATAGACAACAGAGGCATCTGCCAGTCGAATGGGGACGATGTGGGAGCGATTATTGCGGATCCAGTGACAATGGGGGGTCATATGAGCGGTAGCACCTGTGTCTGCATTCCAATTAGGTCAGTGACGAGTGGCTGAGTGCTAGAAGGGGAGGGATGGGGCAGGGGAGCAAAAACTTGCATTGTCTGCAAACTGCATAGGACCGGAGACGTCAAGAGCGAGAGAAAAAGCACTGGAGGAGTTAACCTGCTGGGCCTTGGGCTTGGAAAGAGCCTCATTGATCTGCTTGAAGCAGGGGAACGAAAACTTGCATTGCCTACAAACTGCATGGGACCAGAGGCTTCAGGGGCCTGAACCGAGTGGGCTTGCTGTGGCTTTGACTTCTTGAGCTTCTCATTGATCCTCTTGAAGCACCTGTCATCAGTGTGGCCAGTAGGAGGTGGAGGAAGTAGAGGGGGAAGAAGAGGATGCCACAAAGGCCTCAGCAGAGTCTGTGGCATCAGAACGACGTGCACGGTTCAAATCCTCACGCCTGAACGCGTCCTCAAGCTTGGAGCGAGACAAGACGTCCATAAGACTGAGGGGGGAGCGGAAGGTGTCAAACTCGGATGGGAGGGACCACAACAGCGCCATGCAAGGCAGCTCCTCACCCTGCTTCTTGAGGTCGAAGCCAGAGTCGCGAAGGTTCTTCAGGACGCGCATAGCCTCGTCCACACGATGAATGAGAGACTGAAGGGACTCATTGTCGCGCTTCTTGATGGAAAACAGGTCCTCCATCGCGTTGAAACGCGATCCAGCAGACTTCTTGTTGAACTGCTCCTCCAATGTGGTCCAAATAGCAATAGGGTTGTCCTCAATGCCATCCAAAACACCTCTGAACTGCTCCTCAAGAGAAAGTAAGAGCGCACCAGCAGGGGCTTCCTCCTCTCCAGAGATCAGAAGCCACGGGCCTTTGAGACGAAGCCAGGCCTTGATCTCCTTTGACCAAGAGGGATAGTTGCGATTATTGAGAGAGGAGACAGAAGGGAGAGCGAATGAGGGGTCGGACATGGTGTGGCTCGAGTGGCACGAGCAGGGGAAGGTGTTGGGAACGATGTGGAAGGATAGGAAAGGCAGGGAAAGCGATGAGGAAGATGTGGCAGCAATAGGGTGTGGCCAGAAAGGTGTGGCACATAACCTGTTGAGCGCAGCGACAATGAAGCAACTGGCACAGAGGGAGTGCCAAAAAGAAGCTCTATAACGACAGGACTGTGGTTCAGAGGGTAAGAGACTAAGTAGATACAAAGAAGAGAAGGGAGCGCACCTGTGGTCCAGAGGGTAAGAGACTGAGGAAAGAATCGCCCTTTGACCACAGGTATTTAAGCTACACAGAACCATAAGAAACAAAAAAGGAAGGTATAACATCAACGGGTCATTATAGGTGGTCCACCTTACAAAGTGGTCAAAAGCTCCACCTGTAGGTCGGTCCGGAGTGTCAATGACATGACACAGGACAACCTGACTCAGCCAACCCGGTGCCCGGTGAAACAACTGAAATGAAGTGAGACAAGGTGAAACCAAAGTGAGACCTTCCCAAAAAAGAAAGAAAGCAATATACCCACTCTAGGAGTGGCTGTAGGGCCGCTCCCAGCTGTAGAGGCGAGTAATCAATGAGTCCGTAAGGTGGCACGCATGCCACCTCAACCAGAACGGCCATAAACAACAACATCTGCCTAGATTAACCATGTCTTAGAAATATTCCTTGATGCATTATGTGGCTTGAAAGAAATCCAATAGAACTATGAATCACATTTCGTATGCTGCTTGGAAACTTGTGACTACTTTGACAGAATTGAATACTCTACAAACAGATGTCTGTCCTTATAGCTGCATTGCATATACAGGTGCATTTACTTGAATAATATTTAAATGTCATGTTCTTATACACACACACCTAGATCAATACATCAAGAAGTCTGACAAATATGCTTCTGGCTAGAACACATGAAACACCCTGGTTCACAATTTTTGGAGGCATAAGTGAGAAATGAGCTGACAAATTGATGAGGTGATGACTGCAAAGGATTGCAATGCCTGGTGCACGAGAAACATGAGGGTCTCAGAGGTATGATGGTTAATCTCTGGTTAATGGGCAGTAGCTTAACTGATCACTTTGTAGCTGCCTGATCAGGAGCACACGCAATTTGGTGGCACAACCATTGACCTAGCCAATGACTAGGAGGGCATGGCCTATCTGAGAAAGCCGGCTGTGATACAAATATACATCCGAGGAGTACCACTTGCCATTCGGGTGCAAAGTTTGGATTGTGGCAGGGCACTCTGGATTGGGCAGTTTTCCACCTAAATATGAACTTTAATCTGATCAACTCTTAGAGCTCTCTACCTACAATCCAAGGATGGGAACATGCGAGATTCACAGTCGAGGCTTTCAAGCCGCAACACTTCCTCACAGAGATCAATTATGAGGACTTTGCATGCAGCAATGATGTGTGGGTGAAACATTGGAAATCGTACTCAAGTCAACATGCCCTTGGCTATCCTCTATAGCAATTTAACCTCTCTGTCTCTTTCTATCAACAATACCTCATCCATCAATCCAATAAACACTCAGCCATGCTTCTTTTAACTGGCCTGAAGGTAAGTATATATATTTTTTGCCTAGGCTCAAGATCACTTCTTGCAGTTTCACCCTGCTGGCCTCTCTTTCTTTTTGTTATTGTCACTGGCCATTTCCACCTCTTAAAAATGAATTACCTCCTCCATCTTTCAGACATGAGGGTGCTGCATTGGCGCATCAACTCATACTCAATAATAGCTCTTGGGGACTTTAATCCAGACATGGGTGGTTACTTTTAGATATGGGACTTGCGGCTTGCAACCAGATTCCCTCCAGGTTCAACCATTCTAATACCTTCTAGCAGTCTTAGATCCTTTGTTATTGGTCTGAGACATTTCCCTTGTTCTCTTTTGTCTTTGTTCTCTTTTGTTCTCTGTTGCTTCTGTCTCGCTCTTGTTCTCTGGTAATAAGCCTATGGTCCGAGTCGTCTGTCCCCTCAGACTCTTATTCTCTGGACCACAGTCGCTATAGAGCTTTCTTTGCGTCGTTCTATCGCGCCTCTCGCTCCGTTGTCACTGCCATCAACAGGTTATGGGCCCTGCGCACTAGCGACAACATTATCTGTGATTGTTCTGTGCACTGTGCCACTGAGCCACTTGAGCCACTGAGCCACTGAGCCACTGCTATTCTGGTCCATTCCCTCCTATCGCTCTTGTCCCAACACCTCTATCTTGTCTATCATCCGCTCCCTCATCATGTCCAATGGCGCACACTCCCTCATTGCGATCACTCCCCTCAATAATCGCAACTTTCCTTCTTGGTCTAAGCAGATCAAGGCCTGGCTTCGTCTCAAAGGCCTCTGGCTGCTCGTCTCTGGCGACGAGAAGGCCCCTGTCGATCCCAAAGACAAGCCTGCTGATCCGAAGGAGGTAGCAGAGTGGAAGAGGAATGCCCAAAAAGGCTGCTGGTGCGCTCTTACTCTCAGTTGAGGAGCAGTTCAGGGGTGTTTTGGACGACATTGAGGACGACCCCATCGCTATCTGGGCTATGCTGAGCCCGGAGTTTAACAGGAAGTCTGCTGGATCGCGCTTCAACGCGATGGAGGACTTGTTTTGTTGTTTGTGGGCGTTCTGGTGGATGTGGCACTCATGGCACATGCGTGCCACCTTACGGACACGTTGATTACTCGCCTCTACAGCTAGGAGCGGCCCTACAGCCACTCCCAGAGCGGGTATATTGCTTTCTTTCTCCTTTGGACTGTCTCACTTTCATTTCACCTTGTCTCACTTTGTTTTAGTTCTTTCACCGGGTTAGGAGCAGTTCAACAAGAAGTCTGCAGGATCGCGTTTCAACGCGATGGAGGACCTCTTTTCGATCAAGAAGCGCGACAATGAGTCCCTTCAGTCTCTCATTCATCGTGTGGACGAGGCTATGCGCGTCCTGAAGAACCTTCGCGACTCTGGCTTCGACCTCAAGAAGCAGGGTGAGGAGCTGCCTTGCATGGCGCTGTTGTGGTCCCTCCCATCCGAGTTTGACACCTCTCCTCCCTCAGTCTCATGGACGTCTTGTCTCGTTCCAAGCTCGAGGACGCGTTCAGGCGTGAGGATTTGAACCGTGCGCGTCGTTCTGATGCCACAGACTCTGCCCAGGCCTTTGTAGCATCTTTTCCTTCATCTAGCTCTTCTTCCTCCACCTCCAACAGACGTTCTAGGCCACCCAGGAAGCAGTACAAGTGTGATTTCTGCGGTGCCACTGGCCACACTGATGAGAGGTGCTTCAAGAGGATCAATGAAGAGCTGAAGACGTCAAAGCCACACCAGGCTCACTCGGTTCAGGCCCCTGAAGCCTCTGGTCCTATGCAGTTTGCAGGCAATGCAAGTTTTCGTTCCCCTGCCCCATCCCCTTCCTCCACAGCCTCCTCACTCCTCACTGACCTCGATTGGAATGCGGACACAGGTGCGACCTCTCATATGACACCCCATCGCCACTGGATTCGAATTTATCGTCCCTTCGTCGTCCCCATTCGTCTTGCAGACTCATCTGTCATCTACTCTGCTGGTGTTGGGACTGTGGTATTCAATCCGGTCGTTGGAGGCAAGAGGGTGCAGTCTGTGGAGTTCTCAAACGTCCTGCATGTCCCTGATCTCGGTTGTAATCTCCTGTCTGTGCTGTATTTGACTCAGCACAAGCACTTTTCAGTGCTAATAGAAGGATCTTCGATGCATTTCTCCCGGGATGGCGCAGTGTGGTTCATGGCAGTTGTTCCTGATGGTTCCAACAACGCTTATCTTCAAGGGACCACCTCCACCATTCTTTTGCAGTCTGCTGGTACCGCTTCTACTCTCCCTCTCGATTTGTCCCTGTGGCATCGTCGTCTTTGCCACCACCACTATGCTCGAGTCCAGAAGATGGTCAAGGAACGTCTCGTTACTGGTCTACAGCTCGATTCAGACGTGCAGCCCGACCCTGTGTGCGAGCCCTGTCTCTCTGGCAAGATGCATGCTCACCCTTTCCCCTCCACCGGCTCTGTCACCTCCAAACCGCTTGAACTCGTCCATTCTGATCTCCATGGTCCTCTCCCTGTCGCTACTCACTCTGGAATGCGCTACTGGATCACCTTCATTGATGAGTTTACCAAGCTCAAAGTGGTCTATGTTCTACGCTTGAAGAGCGACGCGTTTGATGCCTTTAAACGCTACAAGGCCTATGTGGAGAACCTCACTGGACAGCGCATTTTGGCATTGCAGGATGACAAGGGAGGAGAGTACATGTCTAATGCTTTGGACAGCTTTTGTTTGGAGCATGGGATCTCTAGGAGGCACACAGCACGCAATCGGCCACAGCAAAACGGCGTCGCAGAGCGTGCCAATCGCACCATCATGGAGGCCCTCACTGCGATGCTCTCAGAATCCCATTTGCCGCTTGTTTTCTGGGGTGAAGCTCTTGCCGCTTATGTGCATGTCTGGAATCGACTCTGGACGTCTACTCTGAAGGATAAGACGCCCTTTGAAATGGTCCATGGGAAGAAACCGGATGTTTCGCATTTGCGAGTCTGGGGTTGCTTGGCTTATGTGCATGTGCAGAGGGACAAAAGGGATGGATTTGGATCGCATATGGAGAAGTGCGTGTTTATTGGGTACCCTGACGGCTACAAGGCGTGGAAGTTCTACAATCCTGTACTCGGAAGGTCATTATTTCGGAGAGTGCACTTTGATGAGCGATTCTTTCCTGGCACTCGCCATTTTGATGCTAACACCCAGTCTACCACTCCTCCTCCTTCGTCTCTGTTCAGTCTTTGTGATGCAGATGTGGATCCGGTGCCGATTCTGGGGGGGGGAGTGGATGCTCCTCCTCCTGCTGGTCACTTGGAAAACGCTCCCATCGATCAGGATCATCCTGTGGCAGACCCAGCACCTCCTCCACCTCTTGCCCTGTTGTTCCTCCTTCTGTGGCTCCTCCTCCTGTTCCAGCCCCACCTCCTGCTCTCAGAACACGCTCTAGGAATCGATCGGCCACTCCTGAACCAGGTCCATCTGCTACTCGACGCTCTACTCGCACGCGTCGCGCACCTGGAGAATGGTGGAAAGTTAGGACTCCTTCTGGAGACGATGATGCTCATTCTGACGCTGCTGAGAATGCCCCTGATGCTACTGGAGATGTCTCTGGAGATGCAGAGATGGAACCCATTGTTGAAGAGGCTTTTCTGGCTGAAGTCGAGCGTGCTTTGTTCACCTCTGGTACAGAAAAGGCTGAGCCTTCGACGTATCGTCAGGCCATGAAGCGTCCTGATGCAGATCAGTGGCAGAAGGCGGCAGAAGAAGAGATGGAGGCTCATGCTCGAAATCGCACCTGGGACATCGTTCCACTGCCTGAGGGCTGCAAGGCCATTGGTTCTCGTTGGGTTTTCAAGGTGAAGCACAACACGGATGGCTCTGTCGAGCGGTACAAGGCTCGTCTCGTCGCCAAGGGCTTCAGTCAGCGCCCTGGGTTTGATTATTTCGAGACATTTGCTCCCACAGCCAAGTTTGCAGCCATTCGTGCGATCCTTGCTCTCTCTGCCCTTGAGGACTTTCACCTGCGCTCTGTCGACATCTCCCATGCGTTCATCAATGGCGATCTCGATACTGTGGTGTATATGGAGCAGCCTGAAGGATTTGAGCAGGGAGGACCTGAGATGGTCTGTCGCTTGATGAAGGGCTTGTATGGGCTGAAGCAGGCGAGTCGGCTGTGGTACAAGAAGCTCAAGGCGGCTCTGGAGCACATGGGATTCAAGGCAATCTACTCTGACAACAGCATCTATGTCTATGCCAAGGATCAGGTCAAGGTCATTCTCCCAGTCTTTGTGGATGACTGCACTTTTGCTTCGAATTCCTTGTCATTACTCGATGATCTCGTTGTTGAGCTCTCTAGGTCGTTCAAACTTCGCGATTTGGGACCCACCACCGCTCTACTTGGTATAGAGATCACTAGGGATCGTCCCAATCGTCGCCTCATGCTCTCCCAGCGTCAGTACATTCTAGACATGCTGGAGCGTTATGGACAAGCCGACTCGACCCCTGTGAAGACTCCCATGGTCCCTGGCACCAATCTCTCCGTCTCCATGGCTCCTGTGTCGTCTGAGGACAAGGAGTACATGAAGAAGGTCCCATACATCTCTGCTGTTGTTCCTTGCCCTCGCCACTCGTCCTGATATCGCCCACACCGTCTCTGTCCTGTGCCGCTTCAACTCAATCCTGGGATGTCGCACTGGAAGTCTGTGAAGCATTTGTTTCGCTATCTGAGAGGCACCCTAGATTATCGACTCGTCTATGGCCCCACTGACTCCAAGGAGCTCTTCACCTCGTTCTGTGATGCTGATCATGCAGGCAATCCAGACAACGGACGGTCCACTAGTGGATATGTCTTGCGCATCGGCTCTGGAGCGATCAGCTGGAGCTCGAAGCTTCAGGGACTGTTGCACAGTCTACCACAGAGGCAGAGTTTATTGCTGCTGTTGATGCAGGCCGGGAGATCGTGTGGATGCGGAATTTGCTCACTGAACTTGGCTACTCCCTCTCTAGCCATCGATTCTTCGCGTCGATAACCAGTCTGCTGTTGCAGTTAGCAAGAATCCAGAGCACCATGGACGGATGAAGCATCTCGATCTTCGTTTCTTTTGGCTCAGGGACCAGGTAGAGGCTGGTGTGATTGCTCCAGCCTATGTCCCAACTGCGGAGAACGCTGCAGACATCCTGACGAAGGCTGTTCCACCTGAGAAGGTGAAGATTTGCTGCAGGTTGATGGGACTGGAGGATGTGCCACATTAGGAGGGTGTTTTGGACGCTCTAGAGGTTTGCAATCAGGAGGGTGTGTTGTTTGTGGGGGTTCTGGTGGATGTGGCACTCATGGCACATGCGTGCCACCTTACGGACACGTTGATTACTCGCCTCTACAGCTAGGAGCGGCCCTACAGCCACTCCCAGAGCGGGTATATTGCTTTCTTTCTCCTTTTGGACTGTCTCACCTTGCTTTCACCTTGTCTCACTTTGTTTTAGTTGTTTCACCGGGTTAGCTGACTCAGGTGGTCCTGTGTGATGTCATTGGCACTCCGGACCGACCTCCAGGTGGACAATGCGGATGGCTCTGTCGAACGCTACAAGGCTCGCCTCGTTGCCAAGGGCTTTAGTCAGCACCCTGGATTTGATTATTTCGAGACATTTGCTCCCACAGCCAAGTTTACAGCTATTCGTGCCATTCTAGCACTTTCTGCCCTTGACGACCTTCACTTGCGCTCCCTGCTGTCGGTTCTCTATTGTTCCTCACCCTTCCTGATATTTCCCACACTGTCTCTGTTCTGTGCCGCTACAACTCCAATCCTGGAATCGCGCACTGGAAGGGTGTGAAGCACTTATTTTGCTATCTGAGAGGCACCCTGGATTATCGACTCATCTATGGCCCCACTGACTCCAAGGAGCTCTTTACCTTGTTTTGTGGGGTGTAAGGCCACCCCCAGCTGTAGAAGTCAGTAATCAATAAGTCCACTGTGAAACCAAGATGTCCAGGGATGGAAAGTGTCCACAAACAACAATTTAGACTTGGATAGCTCTGGACACCCCAACGCTCTTAGAGATCAGCCTTTCTTATTGGTTTGAGACATCTCTCTTGTTCTCTTTTATCTTTGTTCTCTTTTGTTCTCTTGTATGTTCTGGTAGCTTATATCAGACTCTTACTCTCTAGACCACTCAGTTCTCTTTATATCTACTTAGACTCTATATCTACTTAGACTCTTAGTCTCTGGACCACAGTCTGTTGAGTGCAATGAGAATGAAGTGACTGTTGAAATAGGATTTGCTCAGCCACTAGTTGTCAGCTTAGCTGTACTACATAAGCTTCTATGTGTGTTGGAGACCATCTATGATAGGTGTAAAGTACCATACCTCATGTGAATAAGTCCTTCAAGGATGTATAAACAGTTGCACAATATGCACACATCTGAGTGTAGTAGTTAAGGTCTGATAGCTCAGTTGGTAGAGTGTCTCACCGGCATTAGGGGTCCTGGGTTTCATCCCCGGTCAGGCTATTCTTTGTCTTTAACAGCGACTGGCACAGAGAGAGTGCTAAAAGAAAGCTCTATACAGGACTGCGGTCCAGAGAGTAAGAGACTGAGTAGATGCAAAGAACAGGTCTAGAGGGTAAGAGACTAAAGGAAAGGAACACCCTCAGACCACAGGTATTTATGCTACACAGAAAAATAGGAAACGAAAAAGGAAGGTATGACATCAACAGGTCATTACAGGTGGTCCACCTTATAAAGCGGTCAAAAGCTCCACCTAGAAATTGGTCCGGAGTGTCAATGACATTACACAGGACCACCCTGACCTGGTCAACCCGGTGAAACAACTGAAACAAAGTGAGACAAGGTGAAACCAAGTGAAACAGTCCAGAATGAGAAAAAAAGGAATATACCCGCTTTAGGAGTGGCCATAGGGCCGCTCCCAGCTATAGAGGCGAGTGATCAATGAGTCTATAATGTGGCAAGTGTGCCAAATGAAAACAAAATGGCCACAAAGTTCTGAGACGAGGCAGGCACAGTGACTATCTTCTCTAGGGAGGTGTGGCCGACTCTGTCAATGTGGGCGCTGTCAGCTACCAAGCGAAATACAGTGAACACGAAAGCATCACTTGTTGCTTACTTGAGTGCCTTTCTTTTCAATGAACTCCAGTTCATCCTTAGGGAGCCTGACAATCAGCTCATGCAAAACCAGCTCCGGTAGCTTTTGATTGATAAATGTGCCACTTGGTGTCTCAGACTTTTGAGTCCGGCATATGATGTGGTCACCATACTTGTTGTGAATAGAGAGGATGATGGAAGCTTGGACATCTTTATGCTTAATCTGAGCATCTGGAGCATCTTCCTCTTCGTCAGCATCCATGTCGTTATTGTCGGGTCTGTGGGAGACACTTGAAGTCAAGACAAACCAAGCCTAGGTAGCATCATTTGTGTTCACTTGACTCAAAAATGTGTGCTTGATTGTGCACAAAATCTAGTCCAGCTTCTCTGCTTCCAAGCCAGAAAAAGCAGGGAGGCACATCATACGACCAAGCATAGTGAGGTCTCGAGTCATATGAGTTATGACCATTTATGTAGCAAGTAGAACATCACCTACTCAGGATTGTGTGACAAACAGTGTGGCCGTAGAAAGCACCACCGCCTGTGACCTTTGCTGGAGCTCAAACGTAGCGCAAAACAACTTGCCATGGTTTCGAAGCTCATGGGCTTTGTCAAACCACATTATAGTCCAGTTGTGGAAGAGACTTTGCTTAAGATTGAGGCCGGCATGAGGTGAATGTGGTGTGTCTATCAAGAGGGCCTGGCGCAAGGTGTTGGGGGATTCAGAGTCTGGCAAGAAAAACCTTAAATAAAGGGATACAAGCAACTTAGGAGCGCATTAGCCTCATGAGGAATAATCGTCAAGCAAACACCTACTGAAGTTGAAGCTACAACTACTCAATTAACTATTTTTCGAGCACTTTGCATCCAAGGACTATCATCCCTCATAAAGAACATCTCTTGGACAGATTGATCCACAGGGGTCTAATAGATATCTCATGTGAGGTTAAAAGAACCTCTCTAACTCATTTGCCTATTGACTGGTAGGTGAAAGTGGGATGACAATGAGGTGTTGGAGATTGGAAACCAATGCTTTGCCCATATAATATGGACAACGTGCTTATGATAAGTGGTTATTAGCAAGACCAAAGGTGGATGAACAACCCTGCCTACATGGGCTGCCATCAGAGATGACCTAATACTGGGTTACACCAAGGACAGCGAACTGCAAGGGATAGAGACCGCTACTGCTAGCAGAATAGCATTGAACACTCACCGAGGAAAAAGACTGGGGTTGTTGCACTTGGACATTGTTAGGCACCTAATAGTAATAATAGAAGAGGGAACAAAATATCTGGATTGAAGGAAGAAAGGGAAAACAACTTGGAATAGAAGGGGCATTTAATTCTGATTGTTTATATATTTTTCGAGTATTTTACCTGTTATACTTAGTTTTCTATCTCTTTTCATGCTTAGATTTCGCTTCTGGACTGTTTCTAGAGCCCTGAGTCTATTATAGGATGGGCTAGACCATGGCAGAATAATAAGGAATAGAAAAAAAAAGTAGTGGAATCTGGTGGAATAGAGAGGAAATTCAGTAGAAGGATGGAGAATGTCAAGGAAAGGGGAAGGTCTAGACTATTCCGAGCTGAAAGGAGGAGAAGGTTCTGAGCAGTTTTGAAGGAAGCTGAATGAACATTCTACTACATTCTGAGCTTTTCTCCTGTCTTTCTTAGAGTTCCTCTGTTTTCCTCCCTATTTTTTTTATTTCTACAGGATTATTTGTGACTCACAATGACTTTGTACAGCCTGTATATACTAGGAAGGAGTTTTCTACTTGAGAATAGTATATAAGGAGGCTGATTGTCCTGCTTCAGGCAGAGACAACTTGTTCCTCAACTTTCATCATCAGTCAGTTAGTGTCAGTCATTAAGTTCTTTGAGTGATATCAGTTGAAGATAAGCTTCAAGACTTGAAGGGATACTAGACAAACTAGTAGCTTGCCTTCAATTTGTGTAGCACCTCAGCAGCTAGAATCACAAAGTCTTTAAGCTTGTTCTGATTATTCTCGACGTTTACGGAGTATTTTTGTTGTCAGTAGTCCGGCACCACTTTAAAAATTCATTAAATATCTCAGGATATTCCTATTACTGCCTACATTGGTGACCAACATCTGTGTATCGTGCCAATACCAGAAGGTATCATCTAGAACAGAAATCAAACAAACACTAGGTATATCCGGAAAAACAGGAAACCCCAATTGTATCCAGGAGTGAAACCATTCCTCACCGTGACAGTGTGGATTGCTGTTCTTGAGCATCATGCCAATGCATGATGATTGTGAGAGCACCTATGACCTGTGTGGTCTTGCCTACTCCAACCACATCAGCTAGCAACACTCCTGCCATCAGATCGTCCTTTTCCTTCTTGTTGAGCTAGTTCAATTGTTGGTTTCATCCTCTAATCAGAACATATGGAGTAGGATTGTGTGCATGCCGGCAACCTGGTGGTATAGAGAAAAGAGGGAACAGCAGCTGTTAGAGAGGCAGACATCAAAGATGGCTTCCATCCAGTTGCATTATCCAGTCATCTAATGGTCTGGAAAAGAACTGGACGGCCATCAAGAAAGCCAATATCCTTCACCATCTGTTGGCTTGTCAGCTTGGCCTGATGCTGGACGCCAAGGTCCTTTGAGTCAAGAAGGTCGCAGATGTTTTGAGCCACGTTGGAAAGAGGTGCCTGATCATCAGTGATAGCCTTGCTTTTGTCAGGGGCTTCCTCAAAAGTCTTTTGAAAGAGAGCAGCGAGAGAGCATACGTCCATGAATGTCAATAGAAGCATTAATTGGCCTAGTCTTAAGGCCTACTTATTTGATTTAGCCCTTAAAAAAATATGCAAGATTATCATCAATCACTCCTATGTAAGCTGTTGGCCTGATTAAAAGCAAAGTGAGCACACAGTTGCTGCCAGGTCCACAGATAGTTGAAGGATGGCGATGCAGAGAGTGCCAACTATTCAGCAGGCTCATGTGCAAAAATCTGTAAGTGGGCAATGAAAATTAATTCTTCAGACAAAAGCTAACATCTACAACAGGTTGGGGAAGCAGTGAGAAGGGTATTCAAAGGTGTGAGAGGATCTTGGGTGAATTGGTGAGATTGTGCAAGGGCAATGTCTATTTATAGAAACATAATGAAATGTGCTTGGCACAAGAGGGACCTGCTTAAGGTCCCACATAAATATGATCTACACACTGAGTATAAAAGGCATGTGCAGACACTTTTTTCGCTACAGCATGGTATACACATAATCCCTCAGTGGTCATGTGACTCCCAAGCGCAGTTGTGCTGTCCCCTCCATCTCTTGTAGCCATTACTATGCTTGTCTAAAACAAGTGTGCCAGAAAAGATTAGCATCCTATTGTTCCAACACACTCATTGAGTGTCACAGGTGTCAGGAAGAGTGCTGTGTTTTTTTGTGCCTTGTCTTTAAACAAGGCTATGTGGAGGAGTGAATTTCCATTATGAGTATGTTGAACATGCTTTTTTTTTGTGTTTTTTATTATTAATACAGAGTGTCATATATGCAACAATTTATGGTACCTATCTCAAGATCTACCGCCTATAAAGCAAGTTGCGTGCATCAAAGAAATTCATGAAAATGATGAGAGAACATGGGATGATATTAAGCTAGTCAAAGTCCTCCAGAGGACTTTCAATAAAGAAGTAAGTCTACATCAAGTTTCATATTTATAGTTTCTATTAACTAAAGGTTTGACTCAGAGACAAAAATGTCAAGGCATAAAGACATGCTGAAAAACTCTATGGTGCAATACAGTCAGTCATAAGAGAGACAGTCAGTCATAAGAGAGAGAAAGTAGCCCAATGGTAAGTGATTGATATTGTGTGATGTAGGCACATGCTTGTAGCTTGCAGCAAGATGGTAGCATATCAATAAGTCCAGTGCTATTGATGTATGATTTCTTTGGCAAGAGTACAAAGGATTCACAGGACAAGAGAGGGAGGATTTTGCATACGAAAATGGTCTCAACCACTGGGTTTGCCTGATTATGTAGACAGCACTAAGTTTCACTTGATATCAGTGTGAGAGTGGTTTGCCAAGATATTATTTCAGGCCAATGCTATACTAGATATAGTGTTGTGCAAGGCTTTTTATTTATTTGTTCAATTCACAGAGCACAGGTACATCATGGCAAAACCGGGATTACAACCAAATCAACAATAGGACCAATAGAATGCAGAAGAATGCTAGTGGGAAATTTGCTCAAGCTTTGATGAAGAGATTTGAGTGAGTAAGTGAGAGCATTCTATTTTAGGCTGTTTAGCTACATTTTCTCATCTAGTTGCCCTAATGTGGAGAATTTGGTAGGGGTCCCAAACATCTTCTGTGTCAATTGTATTAATTTTTATAAAGGGCCTTTAGGTTGTTTTTTCAGTTTTATTGAAAAGTTTTGGCTCCAAGAGTATTTCACCTGAATTGTCAAATTGTATCCCCTCTTTATGATCTGGATGCTGTGACAGACTATTAGATTTATTAGTGACTCCTGCCTTATGCATTAATTTATAGTCAAAATGCAAGTTAGAGTAACCATTGTTATATTATTCATATTTACTAAGAAGTTAATATTATTTAGGATTATAATTATGGTCGCTCGTTTTTACTTACATACAATAATTGGTAAGCTCAGCTGATATAACTTATTAGTGAGAGTAGATGCATTAGAGAACCCATCCTTTTATATGTTGTATGCATACTCTAATTGAGCTCCTAGACTTTAGGCTCTCACTATAGTTTGTCCTAGCCTAAACAAGTCACCACTTAGTCTTTACTAGATACAGTTCAATTGCATAGTTAGTATATTTGGGCCAGTGCTTGGAAGCTGTTGTTGTGGTCATTATCCTATATAACAATGACCAGGCTTATGTACCTCTTTTGTTACCATTTTTTGTTATTTCCAGATACTTTGTTGCTTTTGTAAGGTCACTCAAGTATTAGTGTTGTTTAAGTCAGTTTTTACATCAACAGTCTATGTTAACTTTATAATAATTTGAGCTTAATACAAGGGGGCATTTCCTAGATGAACTCCCTTATGACAAGCCTTAATTATCCATATAGTGAGGGCACATGGCACGTAGTAGCTAAACACTACAATGGCAACATTTGGCTTGTCTTGTCTAATAGCAACACACTCAATCACTTGCAGACAAACCTTAACCAATGGATCCCTATATTCTCAATATTGTTTCATTGTTTGCTACATGTCAGCCAATCTATGCTATTGTGGTATACTGTGTGCCTACCACATTCAATTTGGATGTAGATGGGCCCAACATTAAATACCTGATTAATAAAAACAAGACCTAAATTTATCACAATAACTTATTTCCATATACATGTTGGATCTCTTATTGCTGACCTGATTAGCTCTAAGTGACAAAAGCACACTTTTCCCTTGTGTTACACTGTATTGATACTAAATAAGCGGGTGCACTAATAAAAGAACATATTACGCTTAAAAGAACTCTCTACTATACTAAAAAGTATAGACCTCACCCTCCCCAATGTTACAACTGTTTTTGGTTTAGCTACGTAGCCATACATTGCAAGCATGCAGCAGCATGTGGATTTTGTGCAGGCATACATTGTGCTTCTAAATATTTATGCCTTAGTCAGCTCTCATGCAAGGACACTTCACTCACAGTGCACTCATGTTGTGCACAAGTGTGCTACTCCTCAATATTCAAGAGCCTATTAGGCAACTAACTATAGTTTCCTAGTACACCAAGCCCCCTTTCAGCAGGTGGACTATTAGCACATCACTTTTGGCCCATTTGATGAGTTATAAAGTAGGCCACTCCTAGTCTTCATTCTCATAGCTTCACTAGTAACTTGTGTCTGCTCTGGAACCCCTCCTACCCTATCAGTTTTGCCAGGTCATGCACCTGCTACATGTTTTACTCTCACTCTCTCCAAGTTTCTAAACCCTTCCACATTTTTCATACATCAATCTCCTTATGGTTACTTGTGCTAGTTTCTAATACTGTACTACCTTACTACACATTGAGCACAATACATTATTATATATGGTATAGGTAGCTACATAGGTTATAAACAACCTGTACAGCCACCAATAAATATCATTATCTATCTATCTATCTAGAGTCATGGCTGGCTCAAAGTCAATATGCAATACACATAGGGAGTGGGCAAGGTGATGTAAGACAATGATGAAGGCATACAAGAAAGACCACATTAGCCTGATATTGTAATGTCAAGCTTGTAGCATAAGTTAGAGAGAGTTGTGTAAGGCTGCAAGAATGCCTGAGTCTCTTATAGTGGCTGTGCTACTCTGTAAGGTCAGTGCAATAGTACTTGTAAAGCTGCAAAATTAAGCATCACTTGTTGAAGGCTTGTTCTTATACTCCAAAAATCTATTAGAATGTTCAGGTAAAAGTATGAGCATATTATGCAAGGATTCACACACATGCTTATAATGCTTCCAAAGTGGCTTTATGTCTTGGCACAAAAATCTATTGTTTTTCACTCATGCATTGTACAACATGCTGATCTTTTCTTATATAGAGGCTCCCATTGGTAGGGCTTTCTTAACCAACACTAATATGTATTCTGATTTTTCACTTGAATAGTTGCTTGCACTGGCCTTTCAACCTTGGTTGGCAGGGTTTGTTGCCTCCACAACCTTGGGCTTCTTAATTACTAGCTTTAATGCTGTGAGTACACACTTGCCTTTTGCAGCTACCTTTGATGATAGTGGGTCCTACTCTTGTTCTGGTTCATCATGGCTCCACTTTGATGCTCAACAGAGCAATTCTGATGCTACAAGTTCAAGATAAGTGCCAATACTATATTCCTTTTAAATGTCAAATCTAGGTGGGGGCTTAAAGCTAGCATATGCTGTCTAATTGTAAGGATCTCAAAAATGAGTACTTGATGGCTTTACAGAGTGATTCTGCTCCTAGTAATCTATTGCCTTATAGTCTGATATATTAAGAATACTTACATCTTCTTGAGAAGATTGTGAGAAGGCAACATAAAATTTGCCATCTGCCACTTAAAAGAATAATATACTATTTTAGTCATATTAGTATTGAATAGGATGTTTTTAAAGATCTATGGTATAGAATTAACAAAGGAATATGTGTTTTTGAATAAATATATATATAAAATAGGTAAAAAGGATAAATTGAGACAAATGAAAGAAAATACGATAGAATGTTTGCAATAACTAAGTAAGATGGTGGCATTATGGCATGTATTCGACATGCTATATATATAAGATTATATATGCTAAATCCTATTTAGTGTTAGGATTTAAGTCTAGGATGAGGGGGTGACCCTCTTGCCTAAAGTGTGCATCTAAGACAGATGTTGACTCTTGTAACCACATTAGTGGAGTTCAAATTCAGCTTGGCTATATGATCAATTAGATTTAAGATAGTAGAATTTGACTTTAAATCCTTATAGAAAGGCATTAGTGTCTTGTATATTATTTTGCAAGTTGAACCTCATAGTTTTTGTTTGTAGTGGTCAAATAGTCATGGCTAGCCATATATGATATTAGTGAGAACCCTCGGTTGAAGACACCCTTAAATGTAAACAAATGTAAATAAATCCTGGCAAATATAAGTCAGCAGGTGGCTACTGCAACCCATATGGGCAAATGTGGATTGCATAGCATGCAAATCAATTTGTTTTTCATGCTCTACTCTTTATTATTATTTTTGTTTCTTTAATCAAGCTGTCCAAACTCAAGTTATAAGATGATATTTTGAGCTTCAAATGCAAATTTGCTTTGTGAAAAACATTGGTTATTTCAGTAGCTACTATGCTTTCATCAAGCTGTGGGTCATCACCAGCACATTCATAATCATGGCTGGCTATGGATAGGTAAGAGACCACTAGATTAGTGCTTGAGCAAAGGTACTGTATAAGATTCTGTTTTTCTGAGAGAAATGTATGAAGAGATGTGATGAATTTGTTGTTCATGCTAGGATCAAAGTAAATGTGCTAAAGGTGGTGGCTAGGAGTAATATGGCCATCATATAAAAACAGCAGTCTTGCACAAACAGAGGCAGTATGCTCAGAATCAATACTGAAAGGTAAGAAGGTAGACAATTTGTCAAGTATGAAGTGGGATACTAGTTGCTTGCCAGAGTCTGTTGGTGCCAGCATGATGGATGTTGTATTTATATGACATTTAGTGAGGTTTATGGATGGGTAAAAGTGGGAAAACTATTGAGGGTGTTAGTGTAAGTGTAGGAATTGGTAGCAGTAGAGCAGTGTGCATAATGGCCATCCTTAGGACTGATCCAAATAGAACAAGATGCATAATTGGGCATGAGACAAAGCTAGAAAAATTACTAGTTGCTAAAGATGTGAGATATAAGATTGTCTTGTTAAGGGCAATGCATACTTAGGAAACACCTATTGTCATCTCCTGTCTGATGCATTTAAGCTAGCTTTCAAGTGAGCATATTAAAAATGAACATGTGTGCAAGCAATATACAGAGCTTAGGTAAGGATGCATATGTGAGTGTAAGCAACAAGTAGGCAATAAGTGGTGTAAGAGCAGCAGATGGAAGCACATGAGTAAATGGGCAGTTAGCATATATAAATGGGCGGTAGGTATATAAATAGACAGTATGCATATGCACATGTGAGCAGCATGTGGGTGGCAAGCATGATGCATGGACAGTGGGCAATGAGTAAATGTGTGCATGCATGTGAGCAGTCTCTAGATAGTGGGCATGTGTGTATGAGTAAGCAGTGTAAGCATGCATAGATAAGTAATATGGATGGGTAACAGATAGTGGATGGATGGTGGATGGTGTTGGGCATGTGCATGTGAGTGAAAGTATGTGTATGTGTGTATTGTGGGCAGGCAATAGATGCTACAGTTATAAACCTACCAGTGGTTCAGATACCCTTAGTGGGTCATCTTTTTAATTAGGTAGGATTTGGCCACATTAGGAAGCTGGCTTGTAAGAGGTTGTAACCTTTTTGTGTTGACCTCTTCATATTGACTTTTATTCTTACCTTCCTCCTGTTATGAACCCTCATAGTCAATAAGGCAGTTTCATAATATACTCAAGCACATAATGCTGCTTGTAACAGATATAACTGTGTTGCATCCAATTCCAAGCTGACTTATACACACCACAAACTGCCTAGCCTCTGTGATCTCAGTGTCAGTCTAAAGGTCTACCCTCGAAAAGGGAGAGAGCTATCAAAGATAAGAAGATGAAAAAGGGAAAAGAAGAAGAGCTGCTGCTCTGGATTGAGGGTGTGTGTCCACCAATAAATCTATTAATCCATCAAAGGCTAATTGCATTCTTGCTACATGTCCACATCTATCCAACAAGCCCCCCATCACTGTCAGCAGAAACTAGATGATGAAATTCAAGAACTGTCACCATAATTGTATCCAGACCACAATCATTTTGAGCTATAGTTTTTTGCATACAGCAGCACTCATGGAGAAGACCCTCATAGCACATTGTTAGACAGTCAAGCAGACATATCAAATAAACAGTGTCAGAGTGCATAACATTTACGTAGCAGATGAGACAGGAATTGAAGATTCTATTGAGGAATTAGGACACATGGTTAGGCAGCAGAGAGTCAAGCAACAGCAGGTGTCTCAAAGCAAGGATCAAACTCTCACGATAGTGCTGAGGACTATCTACACTAATGAGACCTATGTTCCACCAATAATAATCTTTAAAGGCAAGAAGTTCCGTGCTGAATGGAGAGCAAACAATTCTCACAAGGCTTTATATATTCTTTTTGGCAAATTATGGTGCGCACTTGCTATTGTATACTGACTAAATTATACTAGGATGAGACACTCAGCCAATGGATGGATTGACTCTGATCTTGCATATGGCTAGTTTGTGTAGTTTAAGGAATGTACTCAAAGTGTAGCAGCTGGTGAGCCCTGTGTCTTTTATATGGACAGTCATATCTCCCATCTTTTGGCTGACCTCATCCAGCATGCTAACATACACAATGTCCACCTTATTAGGTATCCTCTAAATATAATAGATTGTCTTTAGGGCATCAACATGGTCCACTATGCATAAGTAAAGAAGCTTTGGCCAAGGAAGATATAAGAAAACAAAGGTGGAATTGATGGAGAAAAAATGTTGAAGGTTATCAGTAAGATCTGAGAGGCTGTATTTACAAGGTGAAATAATCTAAAGGCCTTCAAAGTGTCTAGACTTTCCCACTCTATCATGCTGAAGGACTTTACATTCCATGAAACCACCAACTCAAGTGCAGTCCTTTCTTGTGCAATTTCCCTCGCTAAAAATGTGTCTACCTAGAGTATATTCCCACAGTGGCAACCTACTCCTGTTTATAAGCAGTTCATATTCTTAGCCTTATTGACACCCTCCATAATTCACCTTCTTATCCACACACTCCACCTTCTACCAAATGTACTGCTGCTATAACTTTTCAGCTTGTAACTCTGTCATCTCTTCAAATTCATCCTAGCAAATTTATGCCCCGCAAACATAATGTAGCAATTGCTGTGCATATAAATCCCATGGCCAATGCTCTATTTCTTCACTCTACAATCACTGCTAATGCTCCTGTCATACCACTAATCCCTGATCAAGCATCTTCAATACCTGCTCCTGACCCAAACTCTAATATAATGGCTATTGACCCCAACTTAATGTTAAAGGAAGTCCTTGTTAAAGAGGTTAAGAGGTGTAAGACTTGAAAGGTGGAGATTGAGTCATTAGTTATAAGCCAGCAACACATTGTTATTGGGCAGTGTGCATAGCTTGTCATCCAAAATGAGCAGCAAATTAGCACTAATTAATGGCTTGTTCAAAAGCTCAAGAAGAGCAAAAAATCAAATGTAATCATGTACCTGTAAAAAGAACATGCACAGGATTGGTCTGGCCATGTTTATATCAATGAGGGGTTTTTACATGCACAATCCACAGATTTGGATAAGAAGAAGAAGAAGGAGCTAGAAAAAATAAAGCACATGATAATTCAGACAGCAACTAATCAGCATGTTGAATAGAGGAAGAGGCAAAAGGTTGAGCAGAAAGTTGCATATAAGAAAAATTGAGAGTTATACAAGAATGCTTGCAAGGATTGTGATGCCAATAGAACACAGCAACCTTGTACACCATGACTCTTGTAAAAGGAGACTATCCCTAAGTATTTGCCACGAGTAATTAAAAAGGCTGAGACCTTTACAGCAATGTGCTTCAAAATATGTAGGATGCCATTGTAGGTGTGTTAGACAAGGAGCAGCAGAATCAGCTGCTTTAGGATACCTTGCTTTTGACAATGAAGAGAACTTAATGTCTAATGGGTAAAGCATAGAAAATGTGTATTCTTATATTGTATATATTGTAGACTTACGATACAGATTCTTGAATAGCCTCAGATACAAAGAGAGCATTTAATACAAAGTGCACAATATGTTGCCTCCAAAATTTGAGCTAGAGTTTAACTATGCACAAATCCTATCCAATTAAAAAGGTAACCCACCAGGGGTGTTTGACCCACCGGTGGGTTTATAACATTATATGGGTGGTGGACAATAGATAGTGCATAAGCAATAAGCATGTGTGCGTAAATAGGTAGTGTGTGTGTCTATATGTGGATAGTGTGTGTGGGCAATAGGTAGTGCATAGATAGGGGCATGTATATGAATAATAGAGTGCATGCATATATGAGAGCAATATGTGAGTGGTAGATGGTGCATAAAAAGTAAATATGCTTGCACACACAAGTGATTTATAGGTAATGGATGGGAGCATGTGAGTGGTGCACATGTGAGCAATATGTGGACAGTGGGCATATGTACACATGCACATGGTCTATGGGCAGCAGGTAGGAGCATGTGAGTATGTGTGTGCATAGATGGGTGATGAGCATACACGGATGGGCAGTAGGCAGTATAAATGAGCAACAAGTGGTGCATGAATAGTACATCAATGTGCTAGCAATGGCTCTGTGTGCAAACACACACAACAAAACTATTACTAAACATGGGTAAGCTTAGAGCTGACTTGATGATCCAGCGACGGTGTCATGCTCGGACATTGTTAGGCATCAAATAGTGATGGTAGAAGGGAGGACAGAATATCTGACTAGAAGGAAGGGAAGGGAAACGACTTAGAATGGAAGGGACATTTAATTCCGATTTTTTACATATTTTTCGAGTATTTTACCTCTTAAACTTGGTTTCCTATCCTTTTTCATACTTATATTTCGCTTTTGGGACAGATTCCAGAGCCCTGAGTCTATTTCAGAAAGGGCTAGACCATGGCAAGACAATAAAGGATGGAAAAGAAAGCATTGGAAGCTGGAGGAATGAAGAGGAAATTTAGTAGAAGAATAGAGAATGATGACTGAGGCATAAGTTCCAGGCTGTTCTTTGGTAACAATTAGAAGGTAGTGTCTAGAGCTCCAAAGACCTGCTTGATTATTTTAGCCTGAATGTAATTATTTCTGTAGATTTCCACTCAGTTCTCTTAGTTTCTTCCCTGTTCTTTTACTTCTACACCATTTCTTGTGACTCATAATGACTCTGTTCAGCCTGTATATACTAGGAAGGAGTTTCCCACTTGAGAATAGTATATAAGGAGGCTGATTGTCCTGCTTTAGGCAGAGACAACCTGCCTCTCACCCTCATCTTCAGTCAGTTAGTGTCAGTCATTAAGTCATTGAGTGATATCAGTTGGAGACAAGCTTCAAGACTTGAAGGGATACTAGACAAACTAGTAGCTCGCCTTCAATCTGTGGAGAACCTCAGCAACTAGAATCACAAAGTTCTTAAGCCTGTTCTCATTATTCTCGACATTTACGGAGTATTTTCGTTGACAGTGGTCCGGCACCACTTCAGAAATTCACTAAATATCTCAGGATATTCTCATCGTTGCCTACAATAGTGACCAACATCTGTGTATCGTGCCAACACTAGAAGGTACCATCTAGAACAGCAATCAAACGAACACTAGGTACATCCGGAAAAACAGGAAACCCCGATCATATCTAGGAGTGAAACCATTCCTCACCGCGACATAACTGGAGCCCACCGCGAGGAGGAATTGTTGCAGACATTCTAGGCTATATACCTTCACATTGTTGAGGTATTTTCACACAGAAATTATTATTCTATCGAATATTCTTTGGTCACTAGTCAGTCATCAATACATTCATCATGTCTCAAGGCTCACAACCTCCTACAGTGTGTGGTGCTCATAACATCACTACAGCACCTACAGCACCTCCTACAGTACCTACCAACCCCATCATCAATACCACAGAGTCTATTCTTACCCTACCTCATGTTGGAAATAAGAAAGCGCCAAAGAAGTTCACTAGAGATTACAGAGAAGTCTCAAGGTTCATCAGACATTTTGAAAGGCTGTGTCAACAACATGACATCACTTCAGACCAAGACAAGTGTGAGACCATCAGGCTCTACTGCTCTACAAGTGTTGTTGAATTTATTGAAGGATTGAAGTCATTCATCGACGGACAGTGGGATGCATTGAAGAAGGATCTAGAGAAGTACTATGATGCTGCTCTCTATACTTAGCGTTTCAAGAAGAAAGATCTCACAGAGTTTGTGAAGAAGACCAAGTACAAATGTATGGGAGATCTAGCAGCATGGTGTAGATATGCTAGAGATTATATCAAGATTGGTGGATGGTTAAAGGGTAAAGGTAAGATCACTGAAGATGAACTGAATACTTATTTCTGGGCAGGCATTGGATGTGGTCTGTGGTCTAGGATTGAAGCAAGACTGCTTTCATCTCAGCTGTTACGAACTGCTCGTTCGATAACCTCAGAGTAGCGGTTCTTCCCTAAGTCACGCAGTGACTGTGGAGTAATGGGGTCCGGCTGTATTGGGATACAGGAGGGACAAGGGGATATCCCTGTATAGGAAGATACAGGGGGACGAAGGTAGGCAGTGGGGAGACTGCCTATGTACGAGGAGAATAGACCGAGGTCCCTCAGCCTATTCTATGGGCCTTATATACTGTATGGAGTTATAGTAAGGGATCTGCCTTCCCGGCCTTCTTACTCATAACCTCCCTTGGCCCCTAGCATGTGAATGCTCCTTTAGCACTGCCTGTAACTCTTATATCCATCTGTCCCACTTCCCGTCCGATGCTGAGTGATCCATCGGATTAGTCGGCTTTGAGGGAATGCCGAATACCTTGTTGTACGCTCCGATGAGAAGCCGCCTAGTGTTGGTACGTTGGATGTCGGGTTAGACATGCTCCGATGAGCCCCGAGATCCCAATCGTAACAATACCCCCTTTCTACGTCCGGTCGCCTGAACGGACCACACCTTGCGTGCACCTCTTCCATCATCGTGAATCGTTCTTGATCGTCTGGTCCGGATGCGTCTTCCGGCACCACTGCGTTTTCTGGGGCGAAGACCGACTTACATTGTTTACAACGCCTAGGAGTTTTCCGTCTCCGTTGAGCTGTTTGTTTTGAGTACCTAGCGGTTTCCCAGGCCGCGTCACCCTTCGATGTTTTTCCTTCACCGAAGTTTTGATGCGGGTCGCAAACACATCCAGTTTATGCTCGGCTGTCGAAGAAGTTATCTTCCGCCTGTGCCCCATTGTTTTGGACCTGTTGGTGGGTTACCAAGCCACCTCATCCTACCGGTAGGCTTTCCGGCCATCAATGTGTCCACCCGAGTCCAGGCCTTTCCTGGACCCTTTTTGTTAAACCAGGCCGATCCTGGTGATGTCAAGAAGATGATGGTGCGAAGATTATTAGGTGGTGAATAGAAACTCGACTCCTGTCTTGAGTCGGTTAAATGCGGGGTTGCTGTGTGGTATTCCCTCTTGGTTGGAAGTTTGGGTCGTTCCTAGACCATAGGTAGTTTTGTCTCGTCATTGCGGACGGCCCTGCTAGTTTATCCCTAGGTCGTTGCGGACCTATAAATTACACCTGTTCCCAAACATAACAGGCCTAGAGTGAGGACTTTTCTGCGCGCCGGATCATTCATCGGTGATGCGCATAGGGCCATAGACCAATTTCCACAGCTCTAGAGGTTATGTCGTCCCGAGGAAGAAGGTGACGGTTTATGCTATATCAAACCGGATAACTTGTTTTTGGAGTAGTGTGCAAAGAGTTCTCATCTTTGGACACTGCTCAAATGAGGGGGGGGTGCCAGAATAAGCTTCTATTTTGACACGACCCACCCAGCCCGTAACTGACGGGTCGCCTCAGTTTATCGTCATGATGGACGATGCTGTCGTCCGACTGTGCCTTGAGTCCCGACAGATGTGTGCCTCCAAGGCGAGGATAGTTTAGGTCGTCTCGGACCGCTGCTAGTTTAAGGTCATTGCGGACTTGTAGCTGGAAGCGGTAATTCCAGCTCCAAAGACGTCTCCCTAGAACAGAGGGGACCGTAGTTTATCGTCATTGCGGACCAGGCTAGTTTTCCGTCATTCGGACGTGGACTTCGTGTTCGAAGTCGCCAACAGGCCCAGTTTAACGTCATGGAGGACGTTGGTTATGGGCATGAACTTGTCCCATAACCACGTACCTCGAGGCACTATCCCAGTTGCCTCTTGACTGGCTTGAAGCGGAATTTCTTGCTTCTGACTTCAAGATAGACTGAACGGCCATGGAGTAGTCGCGGTCCTTGTCGGATGGCTGGCAACCCGCTCCATGTCTCCAGACCCCTCGCACGGAATTGAACCGTGTCGACCCCAGATTCTTTTACCGTAAGGCGCATGGAATCTGGAAGCGCCTTGACCTAGTCGGCAGGGTTCCAAGCCAGTGGGGCCTCCATTCCGCACTGCTGGAATGCATCCACACTCCGAGGGTCTGGTAGTTTACGTCTTGCCGGACGACGCCGAGAACTAGTTTATCGTCATTGCGGACCAAGCCGTTCGTAGTTTTACATCGTTGCGGATGTAAGCCCTCCGCCTGACTCTGTCAGCCCCATACGGTGGCCCGTCCTGGCTGAGAGGTTTCTTGTTTTGGTGCCTCGTTCAGTTACTGACACCGTAGTAGGTCGCATCTCCTACTACTGCGTGCATCGCAGCGAGGGTCCCCTAATGCGGAAAAGACCCTGTAAAACTGGGGATCCAAAGAGGGACGCCCAAACTCCTGTCAGACCTTGACAGCGAGGATAATAAATAGCACCCGATTCGCCACGACCGGAATATGCATCTTGCGTCTCTCGACGCCATCACTCGTCGAGAGAAAAGCCAGCGGCATAGGTTATTTGCGAATCCAAGGTCCTCCTAATGCGGAAAGGGACCTGTAAAACTGGGGATCCAAACGGGACGCCCGATTCGTCTGTCAGAATACCTCTTGACAGCGAGAGGTCGCTTGTGTGTTTCCTTCGTTCTGCTCGAAGGATGGTGAAATGAGACTTTGACCCTGCCAGGCCAGGACAGGTACTTCCCCTGCCTTCTTATCTTTTCACAGTTTAACGACATGCAGGTCAACGACTTGAGCGGATCGTCGTCCGGGTTCGAGGTTTTCCTTCCTGTCTTAGTTTAATGTCTTTGCGGACGATCGTAGTTTTACGTCGTTTCGGACGAACATCCAGTTTAACGTCATGGTGGACGTGTTGGTTGTCCTGTTCGTGTAACCGTTACCTGGGATGCGGGTCCTCTCTCCGCATCCTTTCAATATCCTCCCGCGGGGTTACCAAAATCCCCTTCTCCTTCGTCCGCCGCGCATATGCCTCATAATCGTAATCGTCGTATTGATGGTCGAGGGCGTCCCATGCGTCTAGCTCTGCCTTGTCCATGTAACAGTTCCCCCATCTCCGATGGAGAGCGAGGAGCGCGACGATGTGGGCGGGATTTTCTCTTGTACCTCCATGATCTCGACTTCTACCGATAGTCGACGAATTTCCCTGTCGAGGAAGTCGAGCGTGGCCCTCGTATGCATCTGCGCGTCCCCTGGCTCGGACAGGCCTATCCCTCCGTCGGTATAGAGGGGGTGTCATTGTCGGTACTGGTTTGGCCTAGCGGTGAGGAGGCGGACGTTGGCTCTTGTTTGTTCGTTTCGCCTCGCTTGCGTTGCACGGTGGTCCAGACATATTCGGTCTGTGTGGAGGCATCTCGATGGCTCGCAGTCGGTATTTCCCCAGCGCTTCCCTCGTTCCATGGTACAACCCGGTACGGTTCAACCCAAATGGGACGGGACTGAGCTGCATCGGTGTCGGCCAGGAGGGCAGGTACGAGCTCAAGATTGACGAAGGAAGAAAACTCGTGGGGATGGATGAGTAGGGCGTGTTGCCCTGTGTTCCCTCGTGCGTACTAGGAGGCCACCCGATGGTCCTCGGTGTAGGCCAGGACCCTAACTCGGTCACTGGTGTTCACCAGCCGACGCGGAACATCGCTTCGTTCGCTGCCGGGTTGTCCTGCCAGGACATTAGCGAGTCGTTGTAAGGCCAAGCGACAGCCATTTGGATTACCGATCCAATCGTGGTTCGCTGCAGAAGAGCATCGCCTAATCCTTCCAACTCTCCGGGCTGAGGATCTCACTATTGGCAGGGGGTCCTCCGGGTCCGGGAGTGGTGCATTACTCGTTGTTGCGTCTGGTACATGTCCTTCAACATGTCCAGTCGGGCTTGATATCGTCGCAGGTCGAAGTACTCGCTCACTGCTGCCCACAAGCTCTGGTCTCGATGCTTCTGGTTCCACTGCATTATCCGGATTCTTTCCTCCTTCTGCCGGATCTGTCGGAGGGTGATCGTCATTAGGTCCCTCAACCCTTGATGAGGGCTCTGATACGAGGCTTCCTGCACTGGTATCAGGCCTGGGAGGATCTCCGTCTGGTTTGCCTGTCCATTCTTCTGGTATCCGGGTTTGGAACGGCCAGGACGATGTCTGGTGAGGAGTTTCACGATGGCGACAATGCTGATTCGTTGTTCCTCCTCCGAGGAACATGGCATGATCTGAGGGGGAGTCTTGCTGATGTGGGGAGTAATAGGAGGTGGAGGAGTCTGTCATGAGATGATGAGGAGCTGATGTCTTCTTCTTTCCTCCATCCATCCTCTTATACTGCTGTATCCACCTGGAGTCCCGCAGCTTTGGACGGTTGGGATATCTTCGGTGATATTCCTGTAGTGCTTCATCAGCCGTCCCTTTCAGCAGGGTCCAGGGTTCCCATGAATTGTCCGCTTCGGGATACCCGACCCACTTCACGAGGTATTTGATGCCACGACCGTGGCGTTTGGAGTCCAGAATGGTCTCAACTTCGAAGTGCTCTTCGTCGTTTAGGATCTCGGAGGCGGTTTGGGAAATTCTTCCCATGGGCCTCTGTCTCGTGATATTCTGTGAGCATTGATGCGTGGAATACAGGGTGGATTCTCCATTGTTCAGGGATTCCCAAGCGGTAGGCCAGAGTCCTGACCTTGCTCTTCACCTTAAAGGGGCCATAACGCCGAGGTGCCAGTTTCGCTTTCGGATGGGTCGTGTGGATGTGGGTTCCTTCCAGCCATACTTGGGTCCCTTCCTCCCATTGTGGGAGTTTTCGGTGAGAGTCCCTATCCTTCGCGTTTTGCGCAGCCATGCGCAAGCTTGATGCGGCTTCTCCTTGGGTTTCTCGGATCGACTTAATCCGTTCGACCACTGCGGGTACCTTGGTATCTATCGCCCTGTCTGCCGAGTAAGGCGGATTGTATCCGTAGAGGATTTCGAATGGTGATTTCTCGGTGGCCGAGTGCTGTCGGCTGTTGTGAGCGAATTCTGCAAAAGAAAGTAGCTCCACCCAGTTGTCCTGGTGGTGGTTGCAGAAGACTCGCAGAAATTGCTCGATTTCCTGGTTCACCCGCTCGGTTTCTCTGTCCGTTTGGGGCGAATACGCTGTGCTCAACGTGGGAAGAATGCCTAATCCTTTCCACAACTCTCTGGTGAATGTGGCCGCAAATTGGGGTTCTTGGTCAGACACCACCTTGACTGGGAGACCAAAGCGTTTAAATACGTTATCCTGGAATAACTTGGTGGTCTCCTCGGCCGTGATTGTTTTCTTGCACGGGGTGATGACGATCCCTTTTGATAGTCCTTGGTCTACTACCACGTTGATCGAGTCGAATCCCCCACTTTCAGGGAGATCGGTTACAAAGTCAGTAGAGATGAACTTCCAGGGTGTGTCCGTGGTTTCAAGCGGTTGGATCGGTGGGTGAGTGCGATGTGGTAGGTTCTTCGTAGACTGGCAGGTTGCGCAGCCGTCCACATAATCATAGATGAACTTCGCCATGCCCTGCCACCAGTAATGTCGTCGCACCAGTTCCAAAGTCTTTGATCGCCCCGGGTGTCCGACGGCTATCGAATCGTGATGGGTTTTGACTATTGCTCTTTGTATGGTGTCGTTTTTCAGCACACATACGTATCCGTTTTGCCGGGTAATCCCATCTTCATGTGTCCAGTCGTTTAGATTCGCTGTCAGCACTCGGGGCCTTTTCCAAAATCGTTTGTAGTGCTGCGTCCACTATCACGTCTCGTTCTGAACGAGAGTGTCGAATGAGCAAGAGGAGGCTCGAGGACTGTAATTCTGTGGATCGGATGCGCACATCCACTAACGTTTCCTCTGAGTCGGCGAAAAGTTTGGACGGTAACAGAGTCTGCGCCTTGTTGTCAGATTCCACCCCCTCACTAAGGTCTGGCCGCCTGGACAGAGCATCAGCATGGTTGGTGGTACCAGCCTTGTGGGAAAGCGTGAAGTCGAATTGTGACAAAAATAAGCTCCAGCGGGCTTGGCGTCGAGTGAGATCGCGCGCAGACGGAAATACCAAGTTTTATGGTCGGTCCAAATTTCGAATGGGTGACGGCGCCTTCCAGTAGTGTTTCCAGTGGTCCACGCTTGATGATGCGAGGAGTTCTCGGTCATGGACGTCGTATTCGTTCGGAGGGGCGAAGGATCCGGAAGATAGGCCACTGGGTGCCACGCTTGTCGGTCCCTTCTTGTAACAAGACCGCGCCATAAGCGGTGAGGGATGCGTCGGTGACAGCCGGAAGGGGGTGATCCGGGTAGAGCAGGACGGGTTTCTTGTGAAAGCCGATTTTAACGTGTCGAACGCCTTCTGGCAGGCGTCCGTCCAGATCCATTTGGCATCCTTCTTGGTGAGGTCATGCAGAGGTCGAGTGATGAAGGAGAACTTCTCGATGAATCGTCGATAGAAGTTTCCTAGTCCTAAAAAGGAGCGAATGTCGCGAACCGTTCGGGAATAGGCCATTCCTCGATTGCGGCTACCTTGGAGTCTTCCATAGCGACAGAGTCTGCCGAGATCGTGTACCCCAAATAGTTGAGTTTATCCTTGTGGAACTCGCACTTTTCGGGTTTGAGGTAGAGATCGTTGTCGCGAAGGATTTTCATGACCTGTTTTATCACCAAGACGTGTTCGGCCACTGTGGCCGTGAAGATAGGATGTCGTCCATGTACACCGTGATTTTCCGGCGAGGATGAGATCCTTAAAGATCATGTTCATCATGGCTTGGAAGTAGCTGGTGAATTAGTGAGCCCGAAGAACATTACGTGGGCTCAAAAAGTCCCAAAGGTGTTACGAAGGCTGCCTTGGACTCGTCCCTCTTGATCCGATGTTATTATATCCCCAACGGACGTCCAATTTGAGAAACCTTTGGCTCCTTTGATGACGTCCAAGAGTTCCTGTATTAGAGGTAGGGGGCAAACGTTCCTAACCGTGTGTTCTTAAGTGCCGATAGTCCTGTACAGGGCGGAGTTTCCATCCTTCTTGCTGATGAAAAAGAAGGAGGCCGCACTGTTTGCCGTGGATCGCGGATAGTTCCCCTGCCAGTGTTCTTTGACGAACTTCCTAGTTCGTCATGTTTTTCTGGGCTGAGTGGGAATATCCGGGGCGCTTGTGGACGAAGTCGGTTTTAGGTCGATGGCGTGGTCCCATACCGTATGTTCGGGAGTCTTTGTGACCGTCGCTCGCTGAAGATGTCGAGGTACTCGTGATATGGCGGTACGCGATCTTCAGGTGCGTAATGTGATTCTTCCTCTTCGAGGTCTTCATCAAAACTGGCGAGACCGTTGGGCTTCGGGGGCGACTTTCCTAATGACTGGTTCCTCCTTGTTCACCGGGGAGGTCAAACTTTGTTTGTTTTGTCGACGTCGCTCTACGTCAGCGAGTATGTCGAGCATTTTTGTCGTCCTTGGGCGGTCTGTCCCAAAGGTTTACTAATGCCGTTTTGAATTCGCTGTTGTCAGCGTGCGCCATCTTTCTCTCGGCCATCCTCTGGGGTCCGAGAGATCGTGTACCAAGCGAGGTTTTTCTCGTGTGTTTTCCTGCCATTGTTCAGCCGTCCTTCGGCCAATGGTTCTTCTTGCCTTGGTAATTCCATACGGTTGTTCGCATAGGGATCGGCACCCATCGAACCGTACTTCACGTTTCCTCCATCGAATGGAAGGATCGTGGTATCGTAACCAATCTGTCCCAGGAGCATGTCGTCTCTCCCCAGATTGGTGAAACATTTGAACGTGTTCCGTGTGCGTTCGACCTTGTTGGTCTGTGATGGTAGTTCCATCTACGCCTCTAGTTATGAGGCCGTTTTTGTTAATGGAGTCGTCGACGTTTCGTACTCGAATGGGTCGGTCCAATGGATAGCTGGGGAGGTTGTGTTTCCATACCCAGGATTCGTTGACCAGGATCCCTTCGCAGGCTGAGTCGATCGTTGCTCTAGCTCCAGCTCTTCGGCCTTGAGTTGTCAACTTCACGTTCAAACGGATAGGAGTAATGATGTGATGGTTCATTGCTCGTACGTTGATACATGGTTGCCCTCCTTCGACCGTCTCTCTCTCTCTTGCTGGCAGAGGAGAGGCTAAGAAAACCCTCTGCTACGTCCACCACACCTGCTTGGCTTCGTCCGTGTCTAGCTCTTTGAAGAGCCTTCGGACGGTAGCAGCATCACCGACGGGTCGGTCGAGTCGTCGTCGGTCAGGCGGTACGTAGCGTCCTCCATGGTGCGGAGGGGCTCTCGGGTCGCGGTAGAGTCCGCGGGTTCCACCGACGACGAGGTTGTGGTACCCCACGGTGGTGCTGACCAGAACTGCCCTCCTCCAACTCTCGATGAAGTCGGCGTCTCTTCCCAGTTGGGGTTCCTGATCATCTTCCATGTCCACTTCGCGAGCTCTCCGACCTCCTCTTCCCCTTGGCGACGCGAATTTCCTCTAGTCGGCCGAAGGCCTCTAGATTGGGATGATGAGCGACAATCCTGCGTAATGCCCGGGTTTCCCGCAGGCGTAACACGTGATAAAGGGCTTGCCCTCGTGTCGCTTGTTTGGCGTACGCCTTCTTCCTCGAGGCGTCGATGTCCATATCGACGACCTGGTTATTCATTCTTCGAGGGGCGTTGGTGGAATTGTAGCGGGGAGTGGAGCGAAGGTGGAAGCGATCTAGGAAATCGCTTTTGAAGTTGGTGGAGCTGGCGAGGAGGGTCTTTTGAGCACTGCGGGCTCTCATGCGGCCATCTATTTCACAGGCCATGTTGACCCAATCCTGGATCGTGTCCTTTGGCGGAGTTTCTCGGTCATAGATTTTGTCAGGACCTTGGGTCTAATCCTCTTTGGTAATAAGGAACTTGTTCCTTATCGGCGATGTCGGCGTCGGCGGCAATGAGTGTGAACTGATTGAGTATTCGTCCACCGTCATGCGACCTTGTGAGAAGGTCATGAGGGCGCTGCGGGCCTTGTCCACCTTCCCAGACTCTTGAAGTGGATTTCGAACTTCTCCTTGAAGTCTTTCCACGTTCCCAGGGTCGTGGGAGGATCTGCCCCATGGTTTGTTGAGGAAGTTCTCGCCCATACTCCTGCCGTTCCGGACCGCATGCAGGAGAGGACCAGGGAGATCCGATCCGCATCGGTCTTGTATCGATCTGTTTCTGTAACAAAAAGAAGGAGGCATTGGAGCATGAAATGCTGTGACTCGGTTTTGATGCCTGAAAAGTTGTCGGGAAGCTTGAGCTTTCCTCGACCTGGCTGTACGTGGTGAGGGGGGGTTCCTCCGCCCCTGGGGCGGTTCCTGCTCCTGATGTTGACATGATGTGGTTTGGGGGTTTGTGTGTACGCGTCGTCTGCGTCCGAATAATCTGAGTGGGAGGATTCTTCCTCTTCTTCTTCCTGAGGTGTCCGGTACTACGGGCTCGGGTTCTCTGTATTGTGGTGGGGGTTCCCAATCGGCTTGGACTTCGTTCCAGCCCACTCTGCTTCTGTTCCGTCTGATCTGGTGAAAAGTACTGTCCGTCCCTAAACGAGCAGTTGTCGAAGTTTGGTGGGGCCCTCTGGTTTGTATCTGAGTAAAACCACGAGGCGCCTTGTTTGTGGATGGGACGGTTGTTTTTGACGGAGTTGATTGTTGATTCGTCTAGTGCCTGGCGGGTATCCTAGGCCTAG